>CM064521.1:25049951-25789951 GCA_032716605.1 Paralithodes platypus
AACCTCCCTCTCTATACCTTCTTTATAGCCTCCTGTCAACTTATCAAAACCAAAACTAATTTATCATTGTATAGTTTAATTTACTTCAACTTATTGCATGCTATATATTTAAATGTATTAAATCAGTTTAAATAAAGCACGTCGGAGCGCATAGTGCGCGGAATTTCGATGTGAGTATCCTGGGTTCGAGTCCTCTGAGTGCCACATGTATTTGTTGATTTCATTAATTGAGTTTAGATGTGAAGTTGGTTGGTGTAAAAAACATAATAATTATTACCGTATTATTATAATTATTATTATTAATATTTGTTATTTTTACTGATTTTTTTTTTTTTTTATGTTCCACTCTACCTCCGGACATAGGTTAACAAACATTGGACTGGAAAAAACACCGAGTTTTGACTGCACGAATGGTCAGAAGTGAATTGCATAAAAAAGTGTTTCTCCGTGGAGTGACAGCCCCTCCCTCCTCCCCCCGTCACACATATGACTCCCAGGTACGCCAACACGTGTGGAACTGACGCTATATATACATCCGGCGGCTCCTCTTATCGGAGTCACACGAGCGCTTTTTGTCAGTCAATTTTTACGAGCAATTGTAGTCTGGCATCTTCAAAATTCAAGTTAGTTAATAATCAGCCCTTAGCATAATCTACCTTCAGTCTAGTTTCCGATTTCAATGTGAAAGGGCCTCAAAATAGTACGAGAAAAAAACATGCTCATCGAAAATTGCCGGAAAAAGCGCTCATGTGACACTGGCTTTATTGGAGTCTGGGGGAGATTTTCTGACGGCCGAGAGACTGTTGACGGAAAATTCGCTTAAAAGTTTTTCGTCCACAGTTGCTTCTCCCACATTCAAAGTCCCACCTAATTTGACCTAACCTAACCATCTACTCTAACTAACCTAACAACCTAGTATAACTGTATACGTTACCTAACTTAACCGGTGAGGTGTGGATGATCTTACTCCTGACTTTGTAACAACATGTTCCAGAGTTCAAATTATGGAGTATCTAGGGGAGGTATTATTGGGATATAATGTGTGTTATACTTAGTTTCAGAACCTCACTACAAAGTCCACTGACACGCCATAAAAAACACCCATGCTGTTTCCTTTGCAACATACTTATATAAGTATTCCCATCTTCATTAAATGCAGTGGGCAACAGTAGCTAATTAGAACCCCATTTGGTGGCGTTGGAGTGTATGAGACTGAGATGGCTAGACAGAGTGGGGCTGCTAGTCTGGGAAGCCAACACATGAACAAATGACGAGTCAACTACAAATGTAAACTAGTATAAGCTATTGATTTTGTATAATGCTATCTTCCCACCAAATGTCGTGAACATTGGTTCATAGCCTTCTAAGTCGCCTACGCTGGTGGAGGGAAACACTCTACTGATCACCTCCTAAATTGAATCACTTCTTCCTTGGCGCATATCCTATCTGCCTACCAAATTTCGTGAATATCGGTTCATAACCTTTTAAGATAACTTGTTTACAGACAAACAAACAGCAGACAAACAGAGGTAAGAATACCATGAGAAACGAAGACAATGGTAGAGAAGATGCCAGACGTTTTGTGTAGAACGTGAAGATGAAAAAATTAGGAAAGAGAACGTTAAGAGGACATAAAAGTGGGGAAGGTTAATATATAACAAATGTGTGACGCCATAAAGAAATTGGAGGGGCGGCAAAGAGTCTCTATAGAAACAGAAGATGAAGGATTTGTAAAGAGAACACTAACTCTTATAGTATACCCTGACACATTATTGTATTCTATGCTGGCTATTATTACATTATTTTAGTAAGCTTCCAGAGGGTATGTGGGAGTAAAACATTTAACTGAGATAGATTATATCCCTTTGATTCCAAGAAGTCCTTCTTAACTATATATCACTGCTTAGTATTAGTTAGAATAATAATAGTAGCCTAATGCGTTATACAACTCAACCGGTTCAGTATAAATAGAAGCAAGTTACCCCCCTCTGTACCGGAGACGTCTATTAAATTTTATTCTAGCTATACTTAGACGCTTTTGTGCAGTTTAAAAAGGCTCTGTTGTATCAAAAGGGGTTAAGTGAGATAGTTTGAAGCCTGTTAATTGCTGGAGGCCCTTTTGAAACTGAACAAAATCGCATAGCAGTAGCCAGAATAAAGTTAAAAAGACATAGCCAATACAGTAGGGGTTAAGGGGAGGTTGTAATTTGCTCCCTAGACCTTAACAAAAATCCCCAAGACCCCCTTCAAGATATATTTTGTACATTTTTCGGTAAAAAAGAAAAAGTCACGGCCGAGGGCCGTTTCCTCTTAAATTACAGGCTCGCTGTCGCTTGCCAGACACCAAAATGGCACGAAAGATCTAAATATTGGCAACGAAATGGGACGAAAGGTCTTAAAATTGCCAAACTAATGGGGCGAACGTCTTAAAATTGCAAAACTTATGGGGCTAAATATGAGGTAGAAGGGGGTTCACGACAACTAAAAAACCTCTCCAAAATATATACGCGCTTGAAATAAGTATAGGCTAGTGATATAGAACAGCGAGAAAGTTGGGAGAGAGAGAGAGAGAGAGAGAGAGAGAGAGAGAGAGAGAGAGAGAGAGAGAGAGAGAGAGAGAGAGAGAGAGAGAGAGAGAGAGAGAGAGAGACGGCAGAGAATATGTGGGGAAAGGTAAGCCGATGGAATTTCAAAACCGGACGTAAACAGGTCATAAACAGGGGGAAGTTAATGAAGCACAAATGTGTGGGACAGAAAGAGTTAACCCTTTCAAGATTATGAAGCATTTCGACAGTTTATTCGGGCAATGATTAGATCATTTTATGCAAATTTATGTGGGAATTAAAGGGTAAACAACTATCTCAATTTACCCTATGTCTTCCATATACCCTTCCTAATCTGAATAAAATCGTCTAATAACAGCCAGAAACCAATAAGGAAATGCGGCTTCGTATCTGCAAAGGGTTAAAAAGAGGCGAAAGAAAGGATTTGCATATATTTCCATAGATACATTAACGACACAGGCCTCATGATCCAAACAAGGTGGTCAGGACTTAATTCCAGTAGAGAGAGCAGAACCTTAAGGGGAGATGGGTCGTTTTTCTGGTCCCCCTTCTTCCTCCTGTTTAGTCTCATTAGTTTTCAGATTTGATGACGTTCGGCTCATTAGTTTGGCGACTTTAAGACCTTTCGCCACATTTCTTTGTCAATATTCAAACTTTTCGTGTCACTTAGGTGTCGACAGCGAGCCTGTACTATACGAGGAACCGGCCTTCGGCCGGTACATTTTGCTATCGAAAAATGTATAAATTAATCTTGAAGGAGGGTCTTGGGAGGGGGAGGGGGGGAGGGGGGTATTTAAGCTAAAACAATATATTTATGAGCAAAAAATACCCCCCCCCCCCCCCTCCCCCTTAAGAAGAAGAGAAGTGGAATGAAAGGACATGACAGCAGAAGAGAAGATAGGGAATGTGTAAGGGCAGCCAGAGGAATTATGAGAGAGGACGTAAAGGAAAATATAATCGGGGAAATAGATGCAAATGTGTGAATGGCATAGAGAAAAGATTACGTGGAAAAGAAGGAAAAGAACAAGAACAAGAAGGAAAGGAGGAGGGCAAGACAGAGATATGTGAGGAAGGAGAAGACCCCCCCCCCCCTCCACTTCCCCTTCTCCCTTATGCTTAGCCCCATTAGTTTTTAGATTTGAAGACGTTCGGTCCATTAGTTTGGCGATTTTAAGACCTTTCGCACCATTTCTTTGTCAAGAAGACCTTTCGTACAATTTAGGTGTAATTTGTTTTCCTGGCGAGCGAAAGCAATCTGTAATCGAGGAGGAAACGGCCTTCGGCCTGGACATTTTCCTACCGAATAATAACTCCCGAGCTGTTGCACCAGATAGTGTTAATTCATTTATCACATGACTCCAACACAGTGACCGCATCTGTAAGCGCGCCTATTGGGAATGAAGACATAAAGATAATATGAAGATTTGTGAAAGAGCCATTACAAGGAAGTGTGAATAATAAGTTGCATTATGAGAATGAAGGAAGAGGAAGGTAAATCATTTAATACAAATATTGCATGGAAGATAAAGTCAATGCTTGGATAAGGGCTGAATATATTAGTGTGAACATTGAAGACGGGCTATTAAGATTACTGTACATAAAAATGATCGAGGGAAAATTAGAGGAAAAGAGGAAGAGAAAGGTTGGTAACAAAAATTAGTTAAACGAAAGATGAGTTACTGATATAAAAAATGAGGGGGAGGAAGGGGCGACCACTTTTTATCATATTTTTTATGGGGGTGAGATGTTTAGAGTACCGTAGTTGTGAATGAAGAGGATGCTGAGTGGGAAATAGGTGTGTACAGTCTATGTTTATCACTATGCAAATACAGCTGTCAACGTAATATATTTGTAGTAGAGAAAAGGATATTGAGAGAGACCGAATTTAGAAGACATTTGTTGTAGTTTCCATACATGGCAGAGATACGTGATCAACTGAGCAATTTTGTACCGCTAAACGAAATTTGCGGAGTTATGTGATCGTCAGTGTCTGTTTGATTGTCTGTAAGTTTGTCTGTTTATCCAGGATTTCGCTACAAACTAATATACGGATTTACATGAAACTTAATTTGATAGCATAATAATAGAAACGATTAACTGTTGGTCAACATTCAATGCCCCACCGTCCACCGGTACTGCCCGGAAGAAAAAAAACGAGAAGCTGTAGATCGAACTTCACGATACTACCTGTGGGACCTATACTAAAACATGGTGATGACTGAAGGAACCCAACTAGGGATGTATGGACTTATATCCTAACATTTATCATGCCATTACCTCTAAAGTCCATTGAATGGAATTTGGTGAATGCATTGAGTGGATCCCAACATAATATCGGCCAATTCGACCGTTTATCCCAATATCAAATATACGTGAAACAAATGTCAGATATACGTGAAACAATGTCAGATATACGCTAAACATGTCAGATATACGTGAAACAAATGTCAGATATACGCAAAACAAATGTCAGATATACGTGAAACAAATGTCAGATATACGCGAAACAAATGTCAGATATACGTGAAACAAATGTCAGATATACGCGAAACAAATGTCAGATATACGTGAAACAAATGTCAGATATACGCGAAACAAATGTCAGATATACGTGAAACAAATGTCAGATATACGCGAAACAAATGTCAGATATACGTGAAACAAATGTCAGATATACGTGAAACAAATGTCAGATATACGTGAAACAAATGTCAGATATACGTGAAACAAATGTCAGATATACGCGAAACAAATGTCAGATATACGCGAAACAAATGTCAGATATACGTGAAACAAATGTCAGATATACGTGAAACAAATGTCAGATATACACGAAACAAATGTCAGTTATATGTGAATAAAAAGGTGAAAACGAAACCACTGTAAGGTCCACAAGAAGCCAAGCAAAGGACAGCCTCAACCACGACCTGCTTATAATTTTCATGATTTATGACGGCAAGTTAATGAGAACGGGGTGAAGGTATTAGGGAGGCCCTCCAAGTGCCTTACTCTGCCAATCTCTACACACATACACACTGTGTATGTGTGTGTGCGTGGTGTGTGTGTGCGTGCGTACATGCGTGTGTTTGTGTGTGCTCCCCACCACCACGGACGATCAGGATTATATACTATAATTCACCCCATTCCATCACGGCATGATGCAAGCCAGCTAAGCATTTCCTATATAAATTAAGGATATGGGAAGTCTTACTTGAAGGATATTTTAATTCCATAATAATCCGTAGGACTCATACTCACAGTACAATACCCGTACACGGGATTTTACCGGTGGACCCCACGCAAATATGTCATGAGGTACCAGGAGCCTATGTATCCAAACCTTATAATGTTTTGTCCGACAAATTATTCTATTTGGCTGGTGTCTTGAATATAATGCTTTCTTGTGCGAAATAACAAGTGTGTAGCCTATAGTGAAAATCAATACCGGTAGCTCGCCGAAAATAATGATAACAATTGGTATGAAATCTAGAGAATGGGATATCAACTGGACACTTCTACGGCGTGACAAGAATAGTATTAGTCACGGGCTTTAAGGGGAGATGGGTCATTTTTCTGGCCCCCATTCTTCTTCATGTTTAGCCCCATTAGTTTTCAGATTTTAAGACGTTCGGCCTATTATTTTGGCGATTTTAAGACCTTTCGCCCCATTTCTTTGTCAATATTTAGACTTCGTGTCACTTACTGTAGGTGTCAATTTTTTCCTGGCGAGCGAGAGCGAGCCTGTATTTAGGAAGATCGGCCTTTGGCCGGGACATTTTTTTATCGAAAAATGTACAAATTTATCTTGAAGGAGGGTCTTGGGCGGGTGTTGTTTTTTTAAGCTTGATGGAGATCTAGGGAGGAAACTAAAACAATATATAAAAGATACATAACTGAGCAAATAAATCCGCCCATTTCCCTTTAAGAAACCCAAGCAGACTACATTTTTCTCCCCTCTGTCCTGCCTCCTGTCTGAGTTTCTTACCCATTTCCTCTTCCCTTCCACCTCTCTCACACTTCCTCCTTTGTCCCCTCACTCTCTTATCACTCCAAATACTGACTTCCTTCAAACAAACGGGCTTAGCTTCATATATATTTATGTTCCTACCACATCTCTTCATCACCCAGCGTCTCTCTCTCTCTCTTGTTTTCCATTCCCATACGTGCAAGACTACAGTTCCTCCTGTCTGAGTGTCTTACCCATTTCTCCTTCCCTTCCACCCTCCTCACACTTCCTCCTCCTCACTCTCTTATCACTCCAATTACTGACTTCCTGCACCCCTTTATCTCGCTTCCCACCTGACACACTTATTATAAGGGGAGGCAGTTGGTTTGTCGAGTCCTCCTTCTCCCTCATGTTTAGCCCTATTAGTTATGAGATTTCAAGACATTCGCCTCATTAGTTTGACGATTTTCAGACCTTTTGCCCCATTCCTTTGCCAATATTAAGACCTTTCGTGCCATTAATGTGTCGATTCCGGCCCAAACAGAGAATCGATTGCTATGAGGATATATGCTATCAGGAAGTTTTGTTAAATAAAGGATACGAACTTCT
Source organism: Paralithodes platypus (assembly GCA_032716605.1). Classification (NCBI taxonomy): domain Eukaryota; kingdom Metazoa; phylum Arthropoda; class Malacostraca; order Decapoda; family Lithodidae; genus Paralithodes; species Paralithodes platypus. The sequence goes on from CM064521.1 coordinate 25,057,071, forward strand.
TAACAACTGTCGAATAATTATTCCCACCTTAGTAGCAAACTTAGAAATAATGACTACAATACTGTTAATAATAAACCCTGCCTAGGCTAACTCAGCCAAAATATGCATCACTGTCTTTTTTAACACGTTCGATAGCAACATAAAGGGTATATTATCACAAAGAGGACCAATACGGTACGGGTTCACTAAAATCAAAGTAGAAACAAGATACATCGAATATATTAACTAAATTTCACTTGATATTTTAAGTGTTGCTTCTATTTTTGTAATGTATTAAGACGGTTTAAAACACCTTCTATACATAAGCTGTATATGTCAAGAATACGATGTCATCTTTTATTTAATGTACGTTTCTTGTTTGATGAGCTATTGAGTTCATAATACAATTTATTGTCATTGTGTTAACTTTAAGCGAGGAAACATCGGTATTATAGGGCCTAGGGTGGAGGTTGCGGGGAGGGGGGAGGGGGGGGGGGTAGTGCATCAAGTGGGGCGTCGGAAAGTTTGGGCATCAAACCTTAACCTATATTTAATTAAGTGGTGGATATCAAATAAAGATAATCACCAAAATTCACACATGAAGTCTGGATTAGTAATTTTTGTTTTAGATATCTTGAAGTAACAGCAGCAAAGCAACAAGAGAGAAACTAAGTCAATCACTAATCAGCCTCCGTCTTCGACGCAAGCATTTAAATTCTCGACCTGTGTTTGCATGCTTTAATGTTTATGTTTCATAGGGGAATTATGGCTTACCAAGTAATGATCCCATATTTAATTATACACAAGAAACATACACATAAGAAGCTCCTAGACAAGGACACCCACACCGACACCCACACACATCACTCACTCTATGTGTTAATCACTCTCTATTATATGTAAATCAACTCTCCCCAAGGCTTCTCCTCGGGCCTGCACATCTTTGATCCACAAAACAAAGTTGAGGGAGGATAAGAGTCTGGATAAATGTACAGTTGAGGGATGGTACTGGGGTCTACTTAAAGTGTCGAGGTAAGAGATGTGTATGGCAGAAAGAAAAATAATGGCGTATACTCATAGGTGTCTTCTAAAATAGTTGAGGAAGGATAGTGGTCTGGCTAAATAAAACTTGAGGGCTGATACTGGAGTCTGGCTATAGTGGGGATATACAGTAGGTGACCGGTTAAGGGGATAGGGTTAATTTTTGGGGTCGGTTTCTTGATTTAGTTATTGTTTTTGTGTGTGTGTGTGGGTTTTTTTAGCTTCCTCCCTAGACCTCCATCAAGCGTTAAAAAACACCCACTAGATCCCCCCCCCCCACCCCCCCTCAAGATAATTTTGTAAATTTTTCGGTAGAAAAATTTCTCGCCCGAAGACCGAATCCTCCTAAATTTACAGGCTCGCTATCGCTCGCCAGGAAAGAATAAACACCTAAATGGCACAAAAGGTCCTAATATTGACAAAGAAATGGGGTGAAAGGTTTTAGAATCGCCAAACTAATAGGGCGAACGTCTTATAATCTGAAAACAAATGGGGCTAAGCATGAGGGAGAAAGGTGTCCAGGAGGACGGGTGGCTGGCTACAAAACTGAGGGATGATATTGGTGGTTGGTCATAAAGTTGAGGAAGGATACATGGCAAAGTAAATGTAGAGTTAAGGGAGGATACGTAGCTCGTTGACCCCTTCAATATTCGAGGACGCATTTCTGCACATTATTTTGGTTATCATCAGGTGATTCTATGCAGTGTAGAGGAAAGATCTTTAAGACTCAGAGGGGTTCCAGCTACCTCAATTATCCTTCTATATCCCACCACTTATTCCTAAGCTGAATAAAATCGTCTGCTAATAGCCAGAATAAAATGAAGAAACGCGTCCTCATATCTTGGAAAGGTTAAATATAGAGTTGAGGGAGGATGGGTGGCTGGGTAAAAAGTTGAAAGAGTGTTATGTAACTGAGTAAAAACAGTTGAGGGAGGATAGGTGTGTGGGTAAATATACACCCACACTAAAAAACAGTTGAGGGAGGATAGGTGTGTGGGTAAATATACACCCACGTCCCTGACCTTGCCGCCATGCCGTCACCAGACACTCACAGATGTCAGAGCAAGGATAAACTGCACTTAAACGCAAAACTATACATACAACCACTTATTAATGTGTATATTGTTCGTGGGATATGGCAACTGCCAGTGATTCTTTTTATCATGCTTGTCACAATATTGTTATGAAGTGCATATTATTATTTTTACTAACATCACTCTAAGCATAAGACATAGGATATTATATATATAATATACTGTACCGTATATAAAAACATATTATACCAGTTAAATCATTTGGAAGTAACCACCGTAACATAATATTATAATATTGCCAACATAATGGCAAGGATACGGTGCAATAATTACTTTCCCACCCTCCTCCTTTTAGAATCCTCGTTGTACACTCTTGTGACATACATACCTGTAGTGGCCGTATATTTTCGAAGTTATCTCGGACTGAATCTTCGTTTCAATGTTTGTATATAAAAATTCGGTGCTTTATTTAAGTAGTTCGAGGATTAAGGGGGGTCACCGGCTTTTTTTATCTTTCTCCCCTTTTCTCTCTTTCTCTGGCTTGTAGCCATTCGGCCCCTTTCAGCCAACTATTTTAAGACGTTTATCCCCATCCAGGTGTCGATTTCTTCCTGGCGAGCGACAGCGAGCCAGCATTGTATGGAGAAATCCGGCTTCGCCGGAGAAATTTTTCTATCGAAAAATGTACAAATTTAACTTGCTGTCAAAACAAAAATATATACTGTATATGCTGGCTCGCTACCGCTTGCCAGGAAAATATTGACACTTGGATGGGGGTAAAAGTCTTAAAACAGTAGGCTGAATGGGGCCGAATGGATACAAGCCAAAGAGAGGGGGAGAGAAAGAGAAAAAAAGCGAGGTGGGCTCCCTTAAGAAAGAGCTATGACGTGTGTCCTAGAGTGCACTACATGTCTCATCCTGGTGTCAAAGGACCTGTATGGAGGGGCTATATAAGTCTCGTCATTGACCTTGTGACCGTGACGTCAGCAGGGACCGTGAGATGGTGGCAAACACACACACACACGCACACACAAACACACTCAAACACCTGCCCTACACACTCCAAACAGATTTTCAGCATGACGCTTTTGGGGAGACTCGGAAACTTGACGTAAACATTTATGTATCGTTTTATATAACCTGGAAATTATTCTTACACAATATATTAATAGCATTGGTCTGTAAAGTTGATTATTTTTTAGATATTTTGTCATATTTGGTAGTAGTAGTAGTAGTAATAGTAGTAGTAGTAGTAGTAGTAGTAGTAGTAGAGTAGAAGTAGAAGTAGTAGTAAATGACCTGGCACAATTGATGCGACAACTTTCCTCGAGACTAACAAGAAAAGTACAAATAGCACAAGAAACGGGTGCTTCAAATTGGCTGACAACACTACCAATCAAGGCAAAAGGCTTCAACCTAAACAAACAAGAATTTAATGATGCTATTGCACTGAGGTATGATTGGCCGATTGAAGGACTGCCCGATCGATGCGTTTGTGGAATCAACAACGATGCAGACCACAGCATGATATGTAAGAAGGGAGGATTCATCAGCATCAGGCACGATGAAGTAAGAGATGTAACGGCGAACATGCTCAGGGAGGTGTGTCGAGATGTGGTGCGCGAACCATCACTCATTCCCTTGGAGGGAGAGATCTTGCAGCACAGGACGGCCAACACATCCAACGAAGCACGAGTGGACGTTAGTGCAAGAAGTTTTTGAACAAGAGCACAGCGAGCATTCTTTGACGTAAGAATATTCGACCCAATGGCCCATAGCTACAGCGGGCTGTCTCTGGAGGCTGCACACAAGAGGAATGAACAAGAGAAGGTCAGGGCATATGGGGAAAGGATCTTAAATATCGAACATGGCAGCTTTACCCCACTAGTCTTCACCACATCTGGAGGGATGGCACCTAGGGCCCAGTGCTTCTATTCAAGGCTTGCAGAGATCATCGCAGAGAAGAAGACACAGCCCAGGAGCCATGTTGTAGCCTGGATGAGGTGCCGTCTATCTTTCTTGTTGCTCAGATCAGCACTACTATGCCTGCGGGGAACAAGACTGTCTGCACCACAACCAGCGACGGTGGCAGCAGTGGCAGAGGGTCGCATAGGAAGGAGACTGGATTGAAGTTGCATGGTGTTTAATAGTAATATCTGATACTTGTAAAATAAAATGTATGAACAATATTAAATAAATATCAATGTAGTAGTAGTAATCCACGATGATGAGTCTGAGTGCTGACCCCGGAATAGTAAGTAGCTGAATGACTACCAAGTCGGACGCTTTGATGACTGTTCTGACCTGGTTTAGGGTCCAAAGAGGGGATGCACAGGCTGAGTGGTTTATAAAAAAAAAAAAAAAAAAAAAAAAAAAAAAGTTGTAGTAGTAGTACAAAGGAGTACAAAGGAAATCAAGCAACAACAGGTCTAGTGACCCTTCTAGGCTGCTTGTCCTCCAAAACACTGAGGATCAAGTGTCCAATGGGTAAGGGAACATTGGAAAGGGAACTACTACCCTAGAACAAATGTCCGTCGCAGGATTAGGAAGTTAGTAGGGGACAGATGGGTTAGAAACTGAGGGGGGGGATAAAATAAAGTTATTCATTTACAAACGCAGTCTGTCGCGGGTTTGATGCGAGATATTTGTCTAAGCGGAGTTTAAATGAATCAACGGTGCTGCAGTCTATAACGTCTCGGGGAAGCCCATTCCACAAGTTAACAACTCGATTGAAGAAGAAATTCTTAGATTCGTGTGAGTTAAAAGATTTACCAATAATTTTGCAACCGTTTCCCCGCGTGTAATTAGATTGGTCGATAGTGAAGTACTTACTACAGTTCATATTGTCGATGCCTTTGATGATTTTGAACACTTGAATTAAGTCACCTCTTAATCTGCGCTGGGTTAAAGGAAATAGATTTAATTCTCCAAGACGCTCTTCATATGGTTTGTTCTTTAGGCTAGGTATCATTTTGGTAACTCTACGTTGAACTCGTTCTAGCTTGTTTATATCTTTTTGGTAAGAAGGGCACCAGGATTGAACGCAGTATTCCAGAAGAGGGCGGACTAAGGAATTGTAAAGGGTTAGGATAACTTCTTTGGATTTATGCTCAAATGACCTGCCTATAAAGCCAATTATTTTGTTTGCCTTCTTAACAACTTCTGAACATTGTTGACTCGGTTTTAGGTTACTCGATATTGTTACTCCCAGATCGGTTTCTTTGTTTACATTCTTAAGCTGAGTGCCATTCATCGAATAGTTTGCTTTCTCATTTAGGTATCCGATATGTAGTACTTTACATTTATCCGCATTGAAACTCATTTGCCAAATTTGGGCCCAACATGACAATTTATCTAGATTGTGTTGCATATCGTCAACTTGTTCTTTTGAGAGTACGCTATTTGCAATTTTTGTATCGTCAGCAAATTTTGAGATTGTACAGGTGAGACCCTCATCTATGTCGTTGATGTAAATTAGAAAGAGAATTGGTCCTAGTACCGATCCCTGGGGTACCCCACTACTTACATTGGTCCATTTAGATGCCTTACCGTTTATGACTACTCTTTGCTTTCTGTCGCTGAGCCAATTTTCTATCCATTTCAACACACCGTCTTGTATTCCATGCGCTTTTAGTTTTAGCAGTAAACGTTTGTGGGGAACTTTGTCAAAGGCCTTTTGAAAATCAAGGTATATAATATCTACAGCTTTACTCTCATCGTAGAGGTTGAGGATATCGTGGAAGAAGTCTAAGAGGTTTGTTAAACAGGAACGTTTTTTACGAAAGCCGTGTTGAGTATCTTTAAGTAAGTTATTTGCCTCTAAGTGATTTACGAGTCTGTCTCTTATGACCGTTTCTAGCATTTTACATACAATTGAGGTTAAGCTAATTGGACGATAGTTACTGGGTAGGGATTTGCTGCCTTTTTTGAATATCGGTGTTACGTTGGCTAGCTTCCACTGATCAGGCATAGTCCCAGACTGCAAGGATTCATTGAATAGCAATGTCAGTGGTTTGGAGAGCTCACCCTTAGCTTCCTTTAGAACTCTAGGTGAGATTGTATCAGGTCCAGGCGTTTTATTTACCTTGAGTTTATCTAAACAATGCAATACTTCTCTCTCTGTAATGGTGATATTGCTTAGAACATCTGAATTATCAATCTGAATCGGCGATGGTGTAGGGATATCACTGAGGTGTTCGGTTGTAAAAACTGATGCAAAGAAGGTATTGAGGGCATTACTCATTTGTACTTCGTCTTTAGTGTATTCTCCATTTTCATCGACTAACGGTCCAACAGTTGAAGTAACTACTTTTTTCTTTCCGATATAACTATAGAATTCTTTCGGGTTTGTTTTACTTTGATTCGCAACATGTAACTCCAGGGTCTTTTTACTTTGCTTAATTAACTTTTTGGCTTTGTGTCGTAGCTCTACAAATTTCACCCGTTCTTCGTCATTTTGTGAGGATTTTAATCTATCATTAGCAAATTTTTTAGCAAGCAGACAGTCTGAAATATCTTTATTCCACCATTTGGGCTTATCATTATGGCCTGGACGCCGTATTTTCGATGGTATGCAGTCTTGCACTGCCTTAAGGTAAGTGGTTGTGAAACACTCCCAAGATGTATTTATGTCGTTATTGTTAGTCAGAAAGCTCCAGTCAGTTTCCTTAAGCTTTGATTTAAGTTTATGAAAATTTGCTTTCTTGAAATTAGGGACTTTCTCAATGTGGCTATTTGATTTGTTACTAGTAAACTTTAAAGTGAAAGTTATCGTACGATGGTCGCTGTTACTGAATTCATCACCAACATTCAAATTCTCTATTAATTCTCCTTTTGTTGTGAGTACAAGGTCAAGCACATTATTACCACGGGTCGGAGATTGTACAAATTGAAAAAGTGAACTCTCTTGCAAGTTAGCATAGAGGTCGTGTCCAGAGTGTGAAGTAAGAATATCGCCCCATTTAGTCACGGGTAAGTTGAAATCGCCAAGAATTACGGTATCTTGTATGTTAGTTATTTCTGCAATTTGTTCATAAATTTCACTGTCAGTTTGCACTGACTGAGATGGGGGTCTGTATAATAAAGCTAGTGTTATTTTCGTTCCTCGTTTATTATTTAATAGTACCTAAGATATGTCTATATTCGCAATTTGAGGTTTTGACATTAAGACGGGATTAAGACTTTCCTTTATAAAAAACAGAACTCCTCCTCCATTTCTATTGATCCGACTTTTCTCAAACATTGTATAGTAGTAGTAGTACCGGTAGTAGTAGTAGTAGTAGTAGGCCTAGTAGTAGTAGTATACAAAGGAGGGTACACCACATTAATGAGATTAAACAGGAAGACATTTCTATGCAAACCACACATTCCAGTCATTGAATGCAGTTGCATACTATAAATGTAAGTCATTGATAACCATAGCGAACACAGATTAATAGTTTTAATGGGGTTATCTCGTCGGGAAGAGGAGGGTGGGTGACATACGATAATTCAGACTTTGAGAATGTTTAAACTCCACATCTGCTGTAAATGAACATATATTTAACTACCAAACACCATAGGTAATGGATATACAGTAAATACCTATCACAATATGCACAACGCATGATTATAGAGAACACTAGCACATTTCCAAAATGTAATTAGTGTGAAAATGAAAATGGGTAACTGATGAACGAGAAGACCCATATTGTTTCTTGGTCGCTTACACCTACTTTACAACTAAAAAACACGGGATCTCGCTGTATTCTTGATAGGGAGATTTGATCCTCCGTGGTCCATTGGTTACAGCGACATCCCCGTATATATTTAATCCCGAGTTCTAATCTCCGACATGTCCTCTTTGAAAAATTTCATATCACCAACCCAGCAATTAACTTACAAATAAACCTAATTAATGAAATCAATGAAACTAATGAACACATATTAGAGTTGGGGAGAGTAGAGGGGGGGGGGGTAATTAGGGGGATTGTTTATCAGAATCACATTAATGCCACAATTAACCATGATTATTATGTAATATCCTATGTATCTGGTTTGAAGATAATATACGAATACTCACTCTCTCTCTCTCACACACACACACTCATACATACATACATACACGTCGACATGCACAAACATATATCCACATCCACACACACCATATATGTACACACATACTTACACGTCCACCCTCACCTTCCAAGTAAATCGTTCATGCCACTTGCATCTGTCGGCATACATCAACCCCCCCTTCTTACTCACTCTCACTCTCTCTCTCTCTCTCTCTCTCTCTCTCTCTCTCTCTCTCTCTCTCCTATCAAAATACCAACCAATCAAAATAACTGGATGTCTGTGTACGTGTACGGTTGGCCAAATATGTCATGTCTCCGCTATCATTACGTTTTGCTCGTTGTGTGTTTTATTAATGTCTGTCAGATGTTGAATAGTATGTGTAAAGTTATAACATGTTTGTGCATCTCACTGGAAACGATGAATTAATGCATAGATAGTGCTGATACCAATTATTAATAGAAATAGACTTGGTGCCGCGACATCACTTATGTGGGCAACTGTACAATGTGTTTATCAATCTATCTACCTTTCCATCTTACTCTCACACATACTCATTCATATATAAGATCTGGTCTACCTGGAATAAACTTCCCTCATAAGTTGTAAACACTCTGTAATGAGTATAGTGCACTACACAATCTCTCTCTCACCACTTCGAGTATCTTCCCGGAATGGACCGCAAGGTCTTTGAAATACTGCATTGCTATTCCTTGTAACTTTTTCTCTCGTCCAATGTCAACGAACGTAAAGAGGCCGAGTGCCAGAGTGCACTTCAAGTTAGAGATCAGAAGGTGTCAATGGGGTCAATGACTCGGTGAAATGCAGCACGTACAACAGTTATAGCAGGAGTGAAGTGAGTAAATTGAGTAATATAATTATGGAATAAGTAAGTGAATATGAGTGGAATTAGTAGTAATAGTAGCAGTTCGTTCCTTCATTCAAAGAAGAAGCAGAAGAAGAAGAAGTAGCAGTAGTAGTAAAACATAAGAATCAATGTAGTAGTAGTAATCCACGATGATGAGTCTGAGTGCTGACCCCGGAATAGTAAGTAGCTGAATGACTACCAAGTCGGACGCTTTGATGACTGTTCTGACCTGGTTTAGGGTCCAAAGAGAGGATGCACAGGCTGAGTGGTTCATGATAAAAAAAAATAAAAAAAATAAAAATAAAAAGTAGTAGTAGTAGTAGTAGTAGTAGTATCTATCTTCAAGTTCTTAAAGTGATTGCAGATCCATGCACCTACGTATTCCTATCCACGATGGGTGAATACAACACAACCATGATCACATACAAACCAGCAGTAGCCAGGTGGGATAGAAATATGGAAAACACAATAATACAATTAGGGAATAACTAACATTAGTGTAACGTTACTTGAAAATATAAAACATATTATACACTATGGCTCATATTTATTGACCACTTGAAAATATAAAACATATTATACACTATGGCTCATATTTATTGACCACTAGAAAATATAAAACATATTATACACTATGGCTCATATTTATTGACCACTAGAAAATATAAAACATATTATACACTATGGCTCATATTTATTGACCACTAGAAAATATAAAACATATTATACACTATGGCTCATATTTATTGACCACTAGAAAATATAAAACATATTATACACTATGGCTCATATTTATTGACCACTTGCGAGTTTCGGGGTATAAGGAAGTTGGAACTTTAGGTATTTTTTTCATACGACCTTTCTTGGAAAGATCATATTAACACTCTTGCTATAACAGCTTCCCAAAAGCAAGGTGTGCTCAACCGTCTCTGTGGGTTCCTCACCCTCACACATCATCTTGCTTTGTATTGGGGCATAGTGCGCCCCTGTATTGAGTATTGTTCGCATGTGTGGGGAGGCTCCACCCATATCGCACTTCTCGAAAGAGTAGAATCAAAAGCATTTTGCCTCAACTCACTTCGTCTTACTAGTTCCCTACACTCTCTTTCTACACACCGCAATGATGCATCTCTTTCACTCTTCTATCGCTATTACAACAATCAGTGTTCTTCAGAGCTCTCTCAGTGTATACCTCCTTCCTTGCGGCGAGTGCGAGGCACCCGCCTTTCAACACAGTCCCACTCCTATTCTGTCTAGCTCTCCAACCCAAGAATTGGCAAAGTTTCTCAGCCTTTCTTCTATTCAACAAGTGAACTCTGGAACTCTCTCCCTCAATCAATCTTTCCTTCATCCTATGACTTAAACATCTTTAACCTTTGTGTGTTCATGAGTTTTGACTCCAACGTCCCTTGAAGTTGGCTCTGTCACACTTGTGGCTTTGGGGGAGACACTCGTTACAGGCAACCTGCCTTTTGTCTCCTTCATACCCATAAAACACAAAGCAGAATAATAAATGTTAAGCGAGTTTGTGATGGTTAGAAAGATTGCTATATTTGGTTTTATGTATTTATATAATTATGTAATACAACCATATTTTAGCCGGTAATTCTGCTAAATATCGATGTAAAAAAATCCAACTTCCTTATGGCCCGAAACAAGAAAGGGGTGAATTAATATTATTATAAAGAACAAAAAGGTAAATGAGTAGTAATTAGATATCGAAAAATTTACAAATATAACAAAATATGCTGGCTCGCTACTGCTCGCCAGTAAAAATCGACACCTGGATGGGGGTAAACATCTTAAAACTGTAGGCTGAATGAGGCCGAAATTATACAACCCAGAGAGAAAGGGAGAGAGAGAAAAAAAACGAGGTGGTCTGTATACTGTCAATAAAGTATGGTCTGTATAGTGTCAATAAAGTGTGGTCTGTATAGTGTCAATAAAGTGTGGTCTGTATACTGTCAATAAAGTGTGGTCTGTATAGTGTCAATAGGGTGTGGTCTGTATAGTGTCAATAGGGTGTGGTCTGTATAGTGTCAATAGGGTGTGGTCTGTATACTGTCAATAGGGTGTGGTCTGCATAGTGTCAATAAAGTGTGGTCTGTATAGTGTCAATAAAGTGTGGTCTGTATAGTGTCAATAAAGTGTGGTCTGTATACTGCCAATAAAGTGTGGTCTGTATACTGTAAATAGGGTGTGGTCTGTATAGTGTCAATAAAGTGTGGTCTGTATACTGTCAATAAAGTGTGGTCTGCATAGTGTCAATAGGGTGTGGTCTGTATAGTGTCAATAGGGTGTGGTCTGTATAGTGGCAATAAAGTGTGGTCTGTATAGTGTCAATAAAGTGTGGTCTGTATAGTGTCAATAGGGTGTGGTCTGTATAGTGTCAATAGGGTGTGGTCTGTATAGCGTCAATAAAGTGTGGTCTGTATACTGTCAATAGGGTGTGGTCTGTATACTGTCAATAGGGTGTGGTCTGTATAGTGTCAATAGGGTGTGGTCTGTATAGTGTCAATAGGGTGTGGTCTGTATACTATCAATAAAGTGTGATCTGTATAGTGTCAATAAAGTGTGGTCTGTATACTGTCAATAAAGTGTGGTCTGTATAATGTTAATAAAGTGTGGTCTGTATACTGTCAATAGGGTGTGGTCTGTATAGTGTCAATAGGGTGTGGTCTGTATAGTGTCAATAAAGTGTGGTATGTATAATGTTAATAAAGTGTGGTCTGTATACTGTCAATAGGGTGTGGTCTGTATAGTGTCAATAGGGTGTGGTCTGTATAGTGGCAATAAAGTGTGGTCTGTATAGTGTCAATAAAGTGTGGTCTGTATACTGTCAATAAAGTGTGGTCTGTATAGTGTCAATAGGGTGTGGTCTGTATAGTTTCAATAAAGTGTGGTCTGTATAGTGTCAATAGGGTGTGGTCTGTATAGCGTCAATAAAGTGTGGTCTGTATAGAGTCAATAGGGTGTGGTCTGCATAGTGTCAATAGGGTGTGGTCTGTATAGTGTCAATAGGGTGTGGTCTGCATAGTGTCAATAGGGTGTGGTCTGTATAGTGTCAATAAAGTTTTGTCTGTATAGTGTCAATAAAGTGTGGTCTGCATAGTGTCAATAGGGTGTGGTCTGTATACTGTCAATAGGGTGTGGTCTGTATAGTGTCAATAAAGTGTGGTCTGTATAGTGTCAATAGGGTGTGGTCTGTATACTGTCAATAGGGTGTGGTCTGTATAGTGTCAATATAGTGTGGTCTGTATAGTGTCAATAGGGTGTGATCTGCATAGTGTCAATAGGGTGTGGTCTGTATAGTGACAATAGGGTGTGGTCTGTATAGTGTCAATAGGGTGTGGTCTGTATAGTGTCAATAAAGTGTGGTCTGTAGTGTCAATAGGGTGTAGTCTGCATAGTGTCAATAAAGTGTGGTCTGTAGTGTCAATAGGGTGTAGTCTGCATAGTGTCAATAGGGTGTGGTCTGTATAGTGTCAATAGGGTGTGGTCTGTATAGTGTCAATAAAGTATGGTCTGTAGTGTCAATAGGGTGTAGTCTGCATAGTGTCAATAGGGTGTGGTCTGTATAGTGTCAATAGGGTGTGGTCTGTATACTGTCAATAAAGAGTGGTCTGTATAGTGTCAATAGGGTGTGGTCTGCATAGTGTCAATAGGATGTGGTCTGTAGAGTGTCAAGAGAGTTGCTACAGTGGACAGTTTACATTAGGGAGTGCCCATCAGTGGTGACAAGTGCGAAGTGTATATTCTGGCTGCTACACCAACACGCGGGTAACCTGAGGTAAGTACTCCATCAGATCACATTGTAATTATAGGATCGTCGCCGTTTCTGTCTGTTTGTTAGCAAGATTTCTCATAAACCAATTGACGAATTTAGACGAATCTTTGTCAGTACCTGTACCTTCATATCGTACCAGAATAGAACCGATAAACGTATTGTCTAACTCTATATCTGCCTAAACCAATAAGATAAATAAATATATATATACCAGGTATTATCATGATATGTTTTTCACCGATCTTCACGATACTCATTGTGAGATATACTGGTTATGACTCCACACCAAACACTATGGTGATAATGGGGTTAAAACTCCTAGATGGTGGATATCACATAATATAACATGATTGTTTGTATTCCAAATTAATATGGTTTTCTAAAATGTGCACTAAATTAGGTGACTTTTGGGCTAGATTTAAGTTACTATACAGACGTTCTGATACAAGTAAATTGTTGCATACAATGGAGGATAAAAAGCAGCAAATCATAAAATATTCTTAATTAATTCAACTACTGTAAACATACACTGGGCCTAGCGTTATAAACATCTTGACTCGGTATTATCTCCCAATAGTATAGCATGCACTAACTTAAACATATTATACAGTAAATTAATCTATAGATTGATCAGGCGTGATTACAGACAAACACTATATCTGTCACTTTCCTCAAACAAGACATTATATTAGACCCCCTTGCAACAAGAAGACAAATACACAGACACCAGATGTTATATAAAATCACTAAAAACTTAATAGACATAGACAAAGATATATATTTACACCCTACAAGTGTACGATTTACGAGACGCAGATACAACCTAAAATACCACACCTATCAGGCAAGCACAGACATAATTATGTAGACAATCATTTTTCCCTGCAGCATCGAAGAGTGGAATCACCTCCCATTTAATTTAGTTAATAGTCCCACTTTTGATTATTTTAGAACTAGGATCACCAGTCATTACATCCCTAATCCTGATCCTGATCCTTCTCCTGATCCTGTCCCCTGTCCCATGCACAGCCCCCGCATATCATGCCGCCTGAGAGCGGCCCTCTGCGGGTCCCACTACATAAACGAATAGTCAAGCTTCAAAAGTACAGTTCAGGAGAGAGAGAGAGAGAGCGAGAGTACAGAGGAAGTACAAAGGAAATCAAGCAACAATAGGTCCAGCGACCCCTCAAGGAAGTTTTAAAATGTTTAGAGAAACTCAAGGTAAATAAATCGCCTGGACCTGATACGATCTCGCCTATAGTTCTACAGGAAGCAAAGTATGAGCTCTCCAAACCACTGACATTGCTCTTCAATAAATCCTTACAGTCTGGGACTATGCCTGATCAGTGGAAGCTCGCCAACGTAACACCGATATTAAAAAAGGGAGCAATCCTTTACCTAGTAACTATCGTCCAATTAGCTTAACCTCAGTTGTATGTAAAATACTAGAAACACTCATAAGAGACAAACTCGTAAATCACTTAGAGGAAAACAACATACCTGTACTTAAAGATACTCAACATGGTTTTTGTAATAAACGGTCCTGCTTAACAAACTTCTTAGACTTCTTCCACGATATCCTCAACCTATATGATGAGAGCAAAGCTGTAGATATTATATACCTTGATTTTCAAAAGGCCTTTGACAAAGTTCCCCACAAACGTTTATTGATAAAACTAAAAGCACATGGAATACAAGACGGTGTGTTGAAATTAATAGAAAATTGGCTCAGGGACAGAAAGCAAAGAGTAGTCATAAACGGTAAAGCCTCCAAATGGATCAATGTAAGTAGTGGGGTATCCCAGGGATCGGTACTGGGGCCAGTTCTCTTCCTAGTTAACATTAACGACATAGATGAGGGTCTCACCTGTACAATCTCAAAGTTTGCTGACGATACAAAAATTGCAAATAGCGTACCTACCGTACTCTGAAATGAACATGTTGAAGATATGCAACATAAACTAAATAAGTTGTCACATTGGGCTCAAATTTGGCAAATGTGTTTCAATGCGAATAAATGTAAAGTACCGGTACTCCATATCGGAAACCGAAATGAGAAAGCAAACTATTCAATGAATGGCACCCGACAGAGAAACTGATTTGGGAGTAACAATATCGAGTAACCTAAAACCAAGTTAACAATGTTCAGAAGTTGTTAAGAAGGCAAACAAAATAATTGGGTTTATAGGCAGGTCATTTGAGCATAAATCCAAAGACTAACTCTTTACAACTCCTTAGTCCGCCCTCTCCTGGAATATTGCGTTCAATCCTGGTGCCCTTACTACCAAAAAGATATAGACAAACTAGAATGAGTTCAACGTAGAGTTACCAAAATAATACCTTGCCTAAAGAACAAACCATACGAGGAGCGTCTTAGAGAATTAAATCTATTTCCTTTAACCCAGAGCAGATTAAGAGGCGACTTAATTCAAGTGTTCAAAAATCATCAAAGGCATCGACAATATGAACTGTAATAAATATTTCACTATTGACCAATCAAATTACACGCGGGGAACGGTTGCAAAATTATTGGTAAATCTTTTAACTCACACGAGTCTAAGAATTTCTTCTTCAATCGAGTTGTCAACTTGTGGAATGGGCTTCCCCGAGACATAGACTGCAGCACCGTTGATTCTTTTAAACTTCGCCTAGACAAACACCTTGCCTTAAATACACGACTGACTGCATTTGTAAATGAATAGTTTTTATTTTTTGTTTTCCTCTATTATATTACTAACAATTGTCCCCCTAATAACATCTCCTAATCCTGCCACGGACATTTGCCCCAGGGTAGTCTTCCCTTTCCATTTTTCCCTTACCCACTCTAAACTACTGTTTGGACACTTGACCATCAGTGTTTGAGAGAGAGAGAGAGAGAGAGAGAGAGATCAACCTAACCTCCAATCAACCAATCACCAAGAGTCACCCACAAAATCCTCGTACTCTGACATCCCAACTCTCTCCTATGGGGAGATTGGGTTTTTCTGCACCCTTTTCTCTCTCATGTTTAGCCCCATTAGTTTGGAGATCATAATACCTTTTGTGCCATTTAGGTGTCGATTTTTTCCTGGTGAGCGAAAGCGAGCCTGTACTTTAGGAGGAACCGACCTTTGGCAGGGGAATTTTTCTCCCGAAAATTTTTCATATTTATCTGGAAGGGATATCTTGGGGGTATATTTTAAGCTCGATGGAGGTCTTGGGAGGAAACTAGAAAAAATTATAAACAAATGAACACATAATACAAACCTGCCCTTAAACTGTACTGTATTGGGCCCAGTGCAGCTGTTGAATTAGATTACATGATTGAAGAGTAGCGTCGGGAACTCGGGATGATTTACAACTTAACCCTTTCAGTGACGTAGCTTTACCTTCTATTCCGAATAACATTAAACGATATTATTCAACTTAGGAATGATCCCTAGGAATCAAATGGGTATAAACAATCACAATAGCTCTTTGGCTCTCACAGAACCTTCCCAAACTGTATATAACTGTCTAAACATAGCAAGAATAACACCCTCATCACCCATATTGAAATGGTTAACCCTTTGAAGATTATGACGCATTTTGACAGTATATTTTGGTTATCATTATGCGATTTTATACACTTTAGGAAGGATCTGCGGGAATTATAAGGGTAAAGACTATCTCTCTTATTTCCATCCGAATTTAATAGTCTAATAACAGCCAGAAAACAGAAAGGAAATGCGTTAGGGATTTGCCCCATTAGTTTGGCGATTTTATGACCTTTCATATCATTCAGATGTCGAATTGTTATCTTTTTCACACGAGCGATAGCGAACCTGCAATATAAGAGGAACCTGCATTCGGCCTGCCCATTGTTCTGACGAAAAATGCACAATATCTGGAAGGGGGTCTTGGGGGTATTTTGTTTTGAGCTTGATGGAGGTCTAAGGATGAAACGAAAAACAAAAATATATATAAATATATATAAACAGTCAGTCAGTCCATCAGTAGCCAGCCCTTACTCCCACAAGGGGTAGGGAGGATCAGCAAGAGAAACAAGAAAGGAAAAAGAGGTGACAGGAGAAGAATACAACAGTTCGCCCACAAAAATGCATTTTCAATATCCATACCACCCATGTCATATTATGCCATAAATTCTTCTTCCACCCTTTGCCTGTATTCTTCTGCTACATCCTGATTGTCATTCTTTCCATATTTATTCTTTCAGCATTAAACATACTTCTATCTTTCTTCCACGCTTCTCTTAAATTTACCTTGCATGGCACAATCATATGATCAGACAGTCCTCCACTCAAACCTCTCAATTACATCCCCAATTATCAATATATAATATCTAATGAGCCCCCCCCCCCCCCACACCACCATTATTGGTCCATTTTCGCAGTACTCCCTGTGAAACATGTTGGTTACCTAAGGTCCTCATATCGATATATTAGTGATGATTGCATGATCCTAATTGGGGGATTAGAAACTCAAACCCCAAAAATTAACATGCCATTTTCTGGTATTGCCATACTAGTGATGATGGTAACCCATCGCAGAGTTGGGTATGCCATTTTGACTTCGGGAAAAACGGCACGTCTACTTTATTATCATATCAAGTGTATGTTTGGATACAAAGGAGTACAAAGGAGTACAAAGGAAATCAAGCAACAACAGATCTAGTGACCCTTCTAGGTTGCTTGTCCTCCAAAACACTGAGGATCAAGTGTCCAAACAGTGGTTTAGAGTGGGTAAGGGAACATTGGAAAGCGAATTACTGCCCTGGAACTAATGTCCGTGGCAGGATTAGGAAGTTAGTAGGGGACAGATGGGTTAGTAACTGAGGGGGGGATAAAATAAAGTTATTCATTTACAAACGCAGTCAGTCGCGGGTTTGATGCGAGATATTTGTCTAGGCGGAGTTTAAATTAATCAACGGTGATGCAGTCTATAACGTTTCGGGGAAGCCCATTCCACAAGTTGACAACTCGATTGAAGAAGAAATTCTTAGATTCGTGTGAGTTAAAAGATTTACCAATAATTTTGCAACCGTTTCCCCGCGTGTAATTAGCTTGGTCGATAGTGAAGTACTTACTACAGTTCATATTGTCGATGCCTTTGATGATTTTGAACACTTGAATTAAGTCACCTCTTAATCTGCGCTGGGTTAAAGGAAATAGATTTAATTCTCTAAGACGCTCTTCGTATGGTTTGTTCTTTAGGCTAGGTATCATTTTGGTAACTCTACGTTGAACTCGTTCTAGCTTGTTTATATCTTTTTGGTAATAAGGGCACCAGGATTGAACGCAGTATTCCAGAAGAGGGCGGACTAAGGAATTGTAAAGGGTTAGGATAACTTCTTTGGATTTATGCTCAAATGACCTGCCTATAAAGCCAATTATTTTGTTTGCCTTCTTAACAACTTCTGAACATTGTTGACTCGGTTTTAGGTTACTCGATATTGTTACTCCCAGATCGGTTTCTCTGTTTACATTCTTAAGCTGAGTGCCATTCATCGAATAGTTTGCTTTCTCATTTAGGTATCCGATATGTAGTACTTTACATTTATTCGCATTGAAACTCATTTGCCAAATTTGGGCCCAACATGACAATTTATCTAGATTGTGTTGCATTACGTCAACTTGTTCTTTTGAGAGTACGCTATTTGCAATTTTTGTATCGTCAGCAAATTTTGAGATTGTACAGGTGAGACCCTCATCTATGTCGTTGATGTAAATTAGAAAGAGAATTGGTCCTAGTACCGATCCCTGGGGTACCCCGCTACTTACATTGGTCCATTTAGATGCCTTACCGTTTATGACTACTCTTTGCTTTCTGTCGCTGAGCCAATTTTCTATCCATTTCAACACACCGTCTTGTATTCCATGCGCTTTTAGTTTTAGCAGTAAACGTTTGTGGGGAACTTTGTCAAAGGCCTTTTGAAAATCAAGGTATATAATATCTACAGCTTTACTCTCATCGTAGAGGTTGAGGATATCGTGGAAGAAGTCTATGAGGTTTGTTAAACAGGAACGTTTTTTACGAAAGCCGTGTTGAGTATCTCTAAGTATGTTATTTTCCTCTAAGTGATTTACGAGTCTGTCTCGTATGACCGTTTCTAGCATTTTACATACAACTGAGGTTAAGCTAATTGGACGATAGTTACTGGGTAGGGATTTGCTGCCTTTTTTTAATATCGGTGTTACGTTGGCTAGCTTCCACTGATCGGGCATAGTTCCAGACTGCAAGGATTTATTGAATAGTAATGTCAGTGGTTTGGAGAGCTCATCCTTAGCTTCCTTTAGAACTCTAGGCGAGATTTTATCAGGTCCAGGCGTTTTATTTACCTTGAGTTTATCTAAACAATTCAATACTTCTCTCTCTGTAACGGTGATATTGCTTAGAACATCTGAATTATCAATCTGAATCGGCAATGGTGTAGGGATATCACTGAGGTCTTCTGTTGTAAAAACTGATGCAAAGAAGGTATTGAGGGCATTACTCATTTGTACTTCGTCTTTGGTGTATTCTCCATTTTCATCGACTAACGGTCCAACAGTTGAAGTAACTACTTTTTTCTTTCTGATATAACTATAGAATTCTTTCGGGTTTGTTTTACTTTGATTCGCAATATGTAACTCTAAGGTCTTTTTACTTTGCTTAATTAACTTTTTGGCTTTGCGTCGTAGCTCTACAAATTTCAGCCGTTCTTCGTCATTTTGTGAGGATTTTAATCTATCATTAGCAAATTTTTTAGCAAGCAGGCAGTTTGAAATATCTTTATTCCACCATTTGGGCTTATTATTATGGCCTGGACGCCGTATTTTCGATGGTATGCAGTCTTGCACTGCTTTTAGGTAAGTGGCTTCGAATAACTTCCAAGATGTATTGATGTCGTTATTGTGAATTAAAAAGCTCCAGTCAGTTTCTTTAAACATAGTTCTAAGTTTATGGAAGTTTGCTTTCTTGAAATTAGGGACTTTTTCGATGCTACTATTTGGTTCGTTACTAGTAAACTTTAAAGTGAAAGTTATCGTACGATGGTCGCTGTTACTGAATTCATCACCAACATTCAAATTCTCTATTAATTCTTCTTTTGTTGCAAGTACAATGTCAAGAACGTTATTACCACGGGTTGGCGTTCGAACAAATTGATAAAGCGAACTCTCTTGCAAGTTCGTATACAAGTCATGTCCGGAGTGTGAAGTAAGAGTATCGCCCCACTTGGTCACAGGTAAATTAAAGTCGCCAAAAATTACGGTATCTTGTGAGTTACTTACATCTGCAATTTGTTCGTAAATTTCTCGGTCAGTTTGCACTGATTGAGCTGGAGGTCTGTATATTAATGCAAGTATTATTTTTGTACCTTTATTATTCTTTATTAGCACAAAAGATGCGTCGACGTTCACAATTTGAGGTTTTGACAAGAGGGTAGGGTTAAGACTTTCTTTGATATAAAGTAAAACGCCACCTCCATTTCGATTTATTCGGCTTTTCTCAAACATTACATAACCGGGAAGTGAATACTCTGCTAAAAAGTCTCTATCTTCTGTATTGAGCCAAGATTCTGTTATGCCAATCACATCATAATTTTCTGTAAACACTAGCTCCTCTAAATCTGAAAATTTATTGCGTATGCTACGAGCGTTTGCATAGAAAACCTTTAAATTTGTTATTTTAGAACTCACGGAACGCTCTTTAATAATATTTTTGGTTCTTGTCGGATCTACATTTATGTTCATGGCTGTCCTCGGTCCTTGCTGTCTTCGGTCCTTATCGCTGGTGGTCCTCGGTTGCCTCTGTTTTTTTCTTGGCGTTGGATGATTTATGTCACTGCTGCTTCTTCTCGGATGGCGTTTTTTGATCCATGGCTGCGGACTGCTTCGTGTAGGAGACGACCCATGCGTGCTGAACCCACAGGGTTTAGATGAGTGCCATCCTTGCGGAACAGAGTAGGCTGGTTGTAGAAGTTGTCCCAGAGGTTGATGAATTCAACTTCTTCCCTCAGACACAAATATTTTAGTCGGCTATTTGTGCTGAAGGCCTTGTCGTAGAATTTGTCAGATGCGTCGATCTTGGGGAGAATGCCTGAGATGATGATATTCCTTGACTTGTTTTTGTAGTGCTGGATCATCTTGCGATATTTCTCCATCAACTCTTCGGATCTGGTGCGCATGACGTCATTTGAACCAGCATGGATGACAAAAAGGGTATTTTCATTTGCATCCTTTGTGGTATCTTCGAAGGCTTCCACAATGTCGTCCAGTCCAGCTCCTGGGATGCAAAATCTTTTTCGTTGATTTGGGACTCTGTCGCAGAACTCTTCGACCTGTCCTCGTAGGATGGAATCCCCAACGAGCCTGGTCTCCTCTGGTTCGTCTTCCATCTCTACCAATATCTCAAATCTGTTTGACATTGTGACTGGTAGATGAGACCTTTTCTGCGTTGGCCGTGCACCGTTCCTCACTGGTGTAAATCCGGAAACCTGTGGTGGCGGGACTCTACGTACAGGTCGGGGAGAGGAGTGGTTAGAACGGGGGCGAGGGGTTGGTACTGTTCGTGCTAGCAGGCTTCTTGCACGAGGAGTGGGGGAGAGACTAAGGTGAACAGGGCGGCTGTCCTGGTTTGATGTCGGCTCAGGTTCGTCAGAAGCATCTGCTGCAGTGTCTACTGCAGGTGTTGGATTGTTGGCAGATGACGTTGGGGCGGTGGTGGATGCTGGAGTTGAAACAATTGGAGTTAGTGATACTCCAACGTTGAGTGTTACAAACTCTTGGAGTGATTCCAGCTTCCTGGTGAGGGCGTTGATCTTGTTGTGGGCTTCATCCAATTTTGCTGTCAAATCCTCTCGTTGCTGGCAGAGTCGGCAGACTTGTGGATCGACAGGAGCAAACATGGAAGCACCAAACCTACCGGCGCAGTTCATACAGGCACGAGGCATGGTGACGATCACTTTCTTCAGATCACTTCACTCACTTAAAAACACTTAACTCACTTTAAAAACACTAAACTCACTTTAAAAACACTTCACTCCCTTCAGGTCGCTTCACTTACTTAAATAGGCCTAACCGAAAACAAAAATGTTGAAATACACACAAATAGGTTATCAGCGGTGATAGCCTAACCGAAAATTAAAACAAAACTAAATTAAATTTGAATACGCAGTGATAGCCGAACCGAAAACAATTTTATGTTTATTTAAACAGAAATAGGCCACCAGGGGTTATAGCCTATCCTAACCGAAAACAAAAATTATGAAATCCCGGTAAGCAGAAATAGGCCACCAGCGGTGATAGCCTAACTGAAAATTTAAAAATTGAAGTACGCAGAAATAGGCCACCAGGGATGATAGCCTAGACTAACCGAAAACAAAAATAACTGAAAACAAAAATTATGAAATACCGGTACGCAGAAATAGGCCACCAGCGGTGATAGCCTAGACTAACCGAAAACAAAAATAACCGAAAACAAAAATTATGAAATACAGGTACGCAGAAATAGGCCACCAGCGGTGATAGCCTAACTGAAAATTTAAAAATTGAAGTATGCAGAAATAGGCCACCAGGGATGATAGCCTAGACTAACCGAACACATACGCTCTCGCTCTCACTCTTCCCCTCCCCCTCTCTCTCTCTCTCTCTCTGACACCTCCTCCCTCATACCTAGGTGTCTAAAATTATCTGAGATGGCCACGAAGGCTACCCGCAATGTTTGCTGGCTGTGTATGTACAGTATGTGTGTGCGTGTGTGTGTGTGTGAATTTATATGTGCTGGTGAGTGTGTTTGCGTATGTGTGTGTGTGTGTGTGTGTGTGTGTGTGTGTGTGTAATGAGTGAGTGGGGGTGTGACTGTGTGTTACTCAGTTACTTGTTCGTCAAGGGGAATCCACGCAATGCGAGCTAAGCTCATTATTATCGCGCCTCCTTAACTGGGAATGTATTGCGTGAAATGCATGTTAAGTGTTTTATGTACTGTTGGAATGGCTGTGGATGTGTGTGTAATCTGTATTTTAGCCAATTGGCGACATCGGAAACGAAGGCTTAGGGTGGATCTGTATGGTACCATTCTCACTATAGACGGTACCGTCTCGCCTGAAGGCTTAGGTAGCCATCAGCTTAGGTGAACCATATGATACCCATCTCGCCTTGTACCATTTTTGCCAACCCCAGATGGGACGTCACAACGTCGTCCACTTATTCCAGGTACCTATTTACAGCTAGGTGAACTGAGGCTAACACATGAAAGGAGACAAGCCCAATTTGTCTCCGCCCGGCCGGTAATTGAACCCCCGACCCCTCGTGTGTGAGACGAGAGCTCTACCTACTAGGCTACGGGCTGTGTGTGTGTGTGTGTGTGTGTGTGTGTGTGTGTGTGTGTGTGTGTGTGTGTGTGTGTGTGTGTGTGTGTGTGTGTGTGCAGACAGACTATGTGGGTGGCACGACCACAGTACGGACGTATTAGTGGGTGTTGTGAGAGCTGCCCTAATTGTTTACACACTGATATGGTGGAGTGGTCTTACTACTTGGCTGGTAATCTTAAAATCCCAAGTTTAAATCCCAAAGAGTCAATGTTATATATTACTGGGATGGCATTGTGCTGCACTTAGTTACTGTACATTATCACAAAGGCCACCTACATGTATTCAAAATATGCAACAGGAGGCAGTGCTTAGTAAGTATAAGAAGCTCAACAGGAAGCGTGAGAGAATGAGTCGTCTGAGATTGCGAAACAAGACAGTGGCTATGCAGCTCTGAGATCTACAGGCTAAAAACCATAGTCTAGACTCTAGACTCTAGAGGTAGAGTTGAAACATAAAAAGAAACATAACACATGCACACAAAAACATACAATACACACATTGGCCTACACAAACATACGCACACACAAATAGGCCAACGCACACACACACACACACACACACACACACACACACACACACACACACACACACACACACACACACACACACACACACACACACACACACACACACACACACACACACACACACACACACACCCTAACTCCCCTCATGCCACCTTCACATTAAGGGAGCCCACCTCGCTTTTTTTTCTCTTTCTCTCCCTCTCTCTTTGGCTTGTATTCATTCGGCCCCATTCAGCCTACTGTTTTAAGACGTTTACCCCCATCCAGGTGTCAATATTTTCCTGGTGAGCGGTAGCGAGCCAGCATATAGGCCTATATATTTTTGTTTTGACAGCAAGCTAAATTTGTAAATTTTTCGATAAAAAATGTCTCCAGCGAAGCCGGAGTTCTCCATACAATGCTGGCTCGCTATCGATCGCTAGGAAGAAATCGACACCTGGATAGGGATAAACGTCATAAAATAGTTGGCTGAATGGGGCCGAATGATTACAAGCCAAAAAAAGCGAGGTGGGCTCCCCTAATTAGGCTATGCATGCATAGGCCTATATATGTAAGTTGATTAATTGATGTATTTTTATACTAATAATAAAACATATAAATAAAATATTATATAGCAACTTCCAAGCACAAATCAATCCTAATGGCTGTATTTGCTAAAGGAAGCGCATTAAATGCTTGCACAGTCGAAATCAATAGTTTCTTATAAATATAAAACGTGTATTTTTATATTACCATCACTTTCCATAGACATCCCTCATGTGTCTATAATACCTATAATATTTTCTTTCATGGAGTAGACGGGTACCGTATAAATAAAATCCCTACCTCAAAACTTCACATAAATGATTAAGGTTACTTTATACTTACTTTTGATACTTTTGATGTGTTCGCCACTCTTCTAGCGGCACCAAGGAGCGCGGCGCCCCTCATTATGGGTGGTGATTTTGGTGCAGTAGACTGTTTGAAGCGACAGCTCGCTCCCTCGCGAGGATGGGCTCGTCTGGCACTTTTTGCAGTTCGACATCGAGGGCTCTCTTGAAGTTGTCTAACGAGACGTCCCTCATGTCTCTTACTCGCCGTGGTAGTTTGTTGAAGAGACGTGGGCCTCTGTGTGATAACCAGCCCTCTCGCAGAGAGCCCATAGCACCCCTGTTATTCATCGGGGGATTTCGCATTCCCAGCCTCTCCTATCACTGAATTTCATGACTATCGGAGTATGTAGGTTTGGTACTAAACCCTCTGCGATTTTCCACGTGTATATTATTAGGTAACGTTCTCTTCTACGTTCCAGCGAGTACAGATTTAGTGCTCTTAAACGCTCCCAATAGTGTAGATGTTTTATCGAACTTATATGCGAAGTGAAATTTCTTTGTACACTCTTTAAGTCATTTATTTCACATGCTTTGTAAGGGGATGTTAATACGCTACAGTATTCAAGCCGCGGTAGCACTAGAGATTTGAAGAGCGTTATCATAGGTAATTCACCGCGTGTTTTAAATGTACGCAGAATCCAACCCGTTACATGTTTCGCAGCCGCAACTTTGACCTGGTTATGTACTTTGAAACCCATATTTTCAGACATTAATACCCCAAGGTCTTTCACACTGTCTTTCCGTTCTATTATGTGGTTAGATTCTGTTAAGTAATTTGTAATTTCTTTAACGCCATTATTATCTCCGTACCGTATTAATTGGAATTTTTCTTCATTGAATTGCATGTTGTTTTCCCTGGTCCACTGGAACACTACATTCATGTCTTCCTGCAGTCGGCCCGACTGTGTGTTTACTATCTTGCTTAATTTTGTGTCATCAGCAAAAGACGACACCGTACTGTGTCTAGTGTTGATATCTATGTCGCAAATTAGTATGAGGAACAGAAGAGGCGCTAGCACTGTTCCTTGAGGCACTGAGCTTTTGACATCCGAAGGCTCAGATGTGACTTGGTTTACTGCCACTGATTGTTTTCGGTTTACGAGGAAATTGTATATCCACCTTCCGATTTTCCCCGTTATACCTTTTGCTTTTAGTTTGTGGGCTATTATACCATGGTCACATTTATCAAATGACTTAGCAAAATCGGTGTAAATGTCATCCACGTTTTTCTTTTCTTCTAGCGCTTTAAGAATTTTGTCATAGTGTTCCAAAAGTTGTGAGAGACATGATCTTCCCGCTCTGAATCCATGGTGACCGGTGTTGTGTAGTTCATTTGCCTCCATGAATGTTGAGATTTTGCTTAGCAGGACTCGCTCGAAAACTTTAATGATGTGGGAGGTTAGAGCTACCGGGCGGTAGTTTTTGGTAGTGCTTTACTCCCTCCTTTATGCAGTGGGGCAATTATTGCATTTTTCAAGCTATCTGGTATTTAACCAGTGCCTAGACTCCTCCACATTATAGCCAGGGGTTTTGAGAGGTTTTCCTTACATTTCTTCATTAGGATCGAATTCCAGGAGTCCGGGCCTGGTGCCGAGTGGGATGGCATGTTGGAAATGGCCTCTTCTATGTCTTTTGGACCGAAATCAATATCCAGCATCTGGGGGGTTTCCGTGGGGGAGGTTTCCATGAAAAATATATTTTGGTCTCTGATGATTTTTGTTTTTTATCAGGCTCACTGAATGCCATTTCATACTGCCTGCGTAAGAGTTCGCTCATTTCCTTTTTGTCCCATGTGAAAGAGCCGTCCCCTTTGCTTAGTGGGCCGATGTTTGATGCTGTTTTAGCCTTTTGTTTGGCGTATGAAAAGAAGTATTTGGAATTTTCCTTTATACCTGCAATAGCTTTCCTCTCCTCTTCCATATGTTGTAGTTCATATGATATGCTTAGCCTTTGTTCAATTTCCACAATTTCTCTATCTATTTCGGCCTTTTGCCTATCCTGTAGATTTTGATGTGTGCGTCTTTGTGTGAGTAATTTTCTTCTTCTGTACAGCCTACTCCTTTCCCGATCTTGTTTGCTTCTTCGTCTTGTTTGTCTTGCAGGTATATGGTGGCTACAGATTTGGGTCATGGTTTCTGTTATTAGGACTAGACATTCTGTTGGTGTCAGGTTATTCATTAAATCTTCCCAGTCTATTTCCTCCATTTCTTGATTTACCTCTTTCCATCTAATGTTTTTGTTATTGAAGTTAAATTTACTGAAGGGGCCGGTTTTTGTTCTCGATTCTGAGGTTGTCTGTACACTTTCTAAGGTTGTTTTGATCTCAATAATTATTAATTTATGATCTGAGTATGTTGTGTCCGATATGTTAATGCTGTGTACTAGAGAGTCGTTGTTAGTGAAGACCAGGTCTAAGATATTGTTTTCCCGTGTGGGTTCAGCAATATGCTGGGTAAGACTAAAAAAATTGCAAAGTTCAAAAAGCTCTCTCGTATTTGTATTTGCTTCTCCGGTGTTATTTGCCACTACCTGGTTTTCTAGTGGTCTCCATTTAATGTTTGGTAGGTTAAAGTCTCCTAGCCATATAATATTTGGTGTTGGATTCCCCAGGGTTTCCACTTCTGATTTTATTTTGTTGAGCTGGGTTTTGAATTCTTCTCGGGATGAGTCTGGAGGCCTGTATGTAACAATAACTGCTAAATTTTGGGATTCTATTTTAACTCCAAGTATTTCCACCACTTCATTACTGTTATTTAGGAATTCAGTACATAGTAGTGAGTCATGGATGTACAAGGCTACACCTCCATGTGATCTATGCGTTCTGTCCGCCCTATGTAGGTTGTAACCAGCAATCCATACCTCACTATCTTCCTGATCTTTAATGTGAGTTTCTGTGAGGCCCGAAAATATAGCGTTTCCTTCTTCTAGCAGGCCCCTAATAAATGGTACTTTGTTCGTGGTTCTATTTTTTAGGCCTTGGATATTTGCAAACAAGATTGGGGAGGGATTGTTTGGAGTACTATGTGTACCTAATAGTCTTCGGGATGTATTTGCCACTCTTGGGAGGCCAGGAGGTGCTCGAGGTGTTCTATGTGCTCTTCCATCTCCCTCAGTCTCTTCATCTTCGTCTGCCATTTCCCTTTGACAAACTTTTGACTGTACATTACCAACCTCCCCATCATCATCCCCGCTCCACTCATAGCACCCATCCACACCACCTCTCCACATACCATTCCACCCCCACTCCACTCATAGCATCCATCCACATCACCTCTCCACATACCATTCCACACCCACTCCACTCATAGCATCCATCCACATCACCTCTCCACATACCATTCCACACCCACTCCACTCATAGCATCCATCCACATACCATTCCACACCCACTCCCCTCATAGCACCCATCCACATCACCTCTCTACATACCATTCCACCCCCACTCCACTCATAGCATCCATCCACACCCTTCTCCACATACCATTCCACCCCCACTCCACTCATAGCATCCATCAGACATCACCTCTTTACCATTCCACCACCACCATCTTCCACCCCTCACTCACCACCCTCTAGCACCCCCATCCCACTCCACCTCCCTCCACCCTCCCCACTCCCCCTCCAGCACGGCCCATCCCTCTCCACCTCCCTCCGCCCCCATCCCCACTCCACCTACCTCCACCCTCCCTCATCTCACGAGATCTGGGAATGTTTTCTGGTTATTTATGGAAGGTTCACCTGGCGACCTCCTTATTTACCCCTAAGATCTGCGTCGTTCATACACACACACACACACACACACACACACACACACACACACACACACACACACACACACACAAAATTGAGAAAATTAAAAAAAAAATTACATGTAGCTTTCAACACACACACACACACACACACACACACACATGCAAAATGACTATGCAAAAGGAGACTACCAATGACTGAGACAATACTTTAGAGATGTTGACTGGAGTGAAATACATCAGAGAAATAGTGTAGACGAGAAGTATGGAGTATTTAAAACAATATATGAAGAAGGAGTTAATAAATATGTCCCTAAACAAGGTAATAGGTCAGCGAAGGAAAAGGATTGGTTTAATGAAAAATGTAGGAAAGCCAAGGAAAAGAGAGACCAAGCATGGAAGGCAGCTAGAAAAAGGTGTAATAGAGAAACTTGGAACAGATACAAGAGATTAAGAAATGTATATGCTGCAATCAGGAGACAAGAAGCCAGAGAATATGAGAAGAACATTGTGAAAAAATGTAAGAGTGATCCTAAGCTGTTCTATAGGTTTATAAATAGTAAAATGAAGGTAAGGGATAGAATAGTGAGGTTGAAGGTTGAGGGGACCACTTATGATGACGACCAGAATATGTGTGAAATTATGAACAATACACTACACTCAGTATATACTAAAGATGATAACTTTGAAGAAGTACCGGTAGGTGAAATTGGTGATAAACTGGGAGAGATTAATTTTCTCCCAGAGGAGCTAGTAGAAATAATGAAAGGACTAGATGTGAAAAAAGCAGTGGGACCTGACAATGTAGCGGGATGGATTTTGAAAGAATGTGCTGACGAACTAGTGAAACCCTTATATGAGATAATGAAATACTCTCTGGAAGTGGGAAAATTACCAATGGACTGGAAGAGAGCCAACATTGTACCGATTTATAAAGGTGGGAACAGGGAACATCCATTGAATTATCGACCTGTGTCACTTACTAGTATAGTGTGCAAAATCTGTGAGAAAATAATTAAGAAAAGATGGATGATTTACTTGGAAAAGAATAATCTACTATCTAACAGGCAATTTGGATTCAGGGAGGGTACCTCATGTGTTACAAATCTACTCAGTTTTTATGACAGAGTGGTTGACATATTACAAGAGAGAGATGGATGGGTGGATTGCGTATATATTGACATGAAGAAAGCTTTTGACAGAGTATCGCATAGCAGGCTGAAGTGGAAATTAAAAGAGTATGGAGGGATTCAGGGTAGTTTGTTAAATTGGATGGAGGACTATCTTTCAGGGAGACAGATGAGGACTACTATCAGAGATAAATTTTCTACGTGGAAAGATGTCACAAGTGGAGTTCCGCAGGGAGCGGTGCTGGCTCCCATAATGTTTCTAATATACATTAACGACATGCCAAAGGATATAAATGCATATATGAATATGTTTGCAGATGATGCCAAGATCATGAAGCGTATAGAAGATGAAAACAGTGGTAGGGAATTACAGAGGGATTTGGATAGGATAGATCAATGGAGCAAGAAGTGGAAAATGGAATTTAACACAAATAAATGTCATGTAGTGGAAATGGGAGTAAGTAAAAGAAGGCCTCATACGGAATATAAGTTAGGAGAAAACACTATTAACCCATCAGAGAAAGAAAAGGACTTAGGGATAACTGTTAGGAGTGATCTTTCACCTGAGAATCATATTAATAAGATAGTGGGAGAAACATATGGACTGCTAAACAGAATAAAAATAGCCTTTAACTATATAAACGAGGAGATGCTGGAGAAAATAATAAAAACATTGGTGAGACCAAGACTGGAGTATGCGGCAGTGGTGTGGGCACCACATCTAAAAAAGCATATAAAGAAGCTGGAGAAGGTTCAGAGAGCTGCAACTAGGATGATACCAGAACTGAGAGAATTACCATATGAGGAGAGATTAAAGAAATTAGATTTACCATCTTTAATGGATAGGAGGGAGAGAGGCGATATGATTATGATGTACAAATGTGTGAGAGGACTCGAAAAGGTGGACAAGAAGGGTTATATTGTGAAAGATAATGGTAGAACTAGGGGGCATAGATATAAACTAATGAAAGGAAGATGTAAAGGAGATGTGAGAAAGTATAGTTTCCCTTACAGAAGTATAAGTAAGTGGAATCAGTTGGAAGAGGAAGTGGTGTGTGCCAAAAACATTCATATTTTTAAGGCAAAGTTAGATAATTGTAACTCAGGAAGCGGGACAATACGAGCCTAAAAAGCTCAACTCCTGTATACTACAAATAGGTAAATACAAATAGGTAAATACACACACACACATAGATTACACATTAAGGGGAGGTATTAGGTTTTTCTGGACCCCCTTCTCCCTCATGATTAGTCCATTACTTATTAGATTTTAAGATTTTCACTTCAGTAGTTTGACGATTTTAAAATCTTTAACTCCATTGTTTTCCCCCAATATTAAGACCTTTCGTGCCATTTAGGTGTCGTGTCGATATTTTTCTGGCGAGCTTTAGCGAGCCTGTAATTTTAAGGGGAATCGGCCTTCGGCCGACACAATTTCTACCGAAAATGGACATATTTATCTTGAAGGGGGGTCTTAGGGGTGTTTTTTTAAGCTTGATGGAGGTCTAGTGAGGAAACTAGTAAATAAATAAATAAATAAATAAATAGGCCTAGACCAAAAAATATCCACTGCCCCCATTAAGTAAGTGTTGAACTAGGTAACTCAAGAAAGCGTAGGCCACCAATCTCAACAAGAAGAACTATTATACCCCAGCTAACATTATACTTTCCAATCCTTCTACCTCACGTAATAACTTTCCTCAGCCGTATACAGTATCATAGTGCAGCCAGAGTCAAGATGCGTTAAGGGGTAGATGGTTGGTTTTTCTGGCCCCCTTCTTTATCATGTTTAGCCCCATTATTTTGGCGATTTTAAGAAACACGGCCCCTTTTGTTTGACGATTTTAAGACTTCACCCAATTTGTTTGTCAATATTAAGACCTGACGTACAATTTAGGTGTCGATTTGTTTTCCTGGCAAGCGATAGCGAGCCTGTAATATAGTAGTAACCGGCCTCCGGCTGGGACATATATTTATCGAAAAAATTACACATGTATCTTGAAGGAGGGTCTTGCAGTGTGTGTGTGTGTGTGTGTGTTTTTTTTTTTTTTTTTTTTTTTTTTTTTTTTAAAGCTTGATGGAGGTCTAGGAAGGAAACTAAAAAAGTAATAAAAAAAATAATAATATAAGCAAATAAATACGCCCATTTAAAAGCCTTCACTTGCTCATTTCTTCTGGCCAGTGAAATGTTTACTTGTTTACTCTGGCCTCCTTCCTGTACCTGTAACTGGGTTAAGGGGGAGGAGGTAGGTGCTCTGTATCCCTCAGGCTTGGTCCCATTAGCTTTGAAATTTTAAGACGTTCGTTCTATTAGTTTGCGATTTTAAGATCTTTCCACCCACTTCTTTGCATATATAAAGACCTTTCGTGCCATTTAGGTGTCGATGTTTTCCTGGCGAGCGATAGCATGACTGTAAATGTAAGAGGAACCGGCCTTCGGTCAGGATTTTTTTCTACCGAAAAATTTACAAATTTATCTTGAAGGGTGGTCTGGGGCGCGTTTTTATTAGCTTGATGGAGGTCTAGCGAGGTTAGTACAAAATGCATTCATAAATAAAAAATAGATACAAAAATAACCACAACCCCTGTAAACCACAGTTTACCTTTTCTTAATGTGTGTTTATTTACTTAACACGTTTGAAAATTATCTCTACTCTTGAGGGATTAACCTAGCCCTATCGTTTTATGATTGATTAGACCTGAAACACGGGGGTAGCTATATGTAAGGTTCTACTTCAGCTGTGACATCAAGTAAGGTATAAGTGCTCTGTTTTGCTATTTGGTAAAATAAATTGTAGGTGGTGGTGCATGGGTTGAGATAAACATGGAATAATCATCGCCAACCTGCACATAATTATCTTGCAAAATGCAATGTCACTGAAATAATTATTAACAATGGTATACAGGATTTTGTGGATCGTCTACACCGGACCTGTGACGTCACAGGAGTATCCTCATCCTAGACTGGATCAAGGTGGTCTTGACTGGATGGTGGACTTACACCCCTATGACGTCACAGGTCCGGTGTAGACGATCCACAGAATCCTTTATACCATTGTTAATAATTATTTCAGTGACATTGCATTTTGAAAGATATTCATTTTGTTTATCTATATTCCAACTACTACCTCTCGGGCATAGGCTGAGAGCCTGTTCATTCAGCCGCTCTACATTGAACGGTGAAGCCCGTGAGGTCTCGTTCCAGTCTAAGGGGTGAGACATGTAAAGCACTTTTTTCCTGCAACCAGCCCCTGCCATCTTGCCTTCACAGGATGCATGGGGCTTAGTTTTTCACTCATGGCTCGAAGCAGCCCCATCTCTGAAGCTGCCTCGCTCCAGTGCTTCACTGTCTCACCTCCTAGACTCAGACCCTCACTTTCAGAACACCACCTATTGAGCAATGAACTCACTAGGCATTGCCCCCCTATAGCATATTTTGAATATGGGAATATTCATACAGTGCTATTTAATCAGGAAACAATGAGGGTATCTATTTGGCATCTCGGTGGGCTTTGTGGTAATGCACTGATACTAGGTACAGCACAAATTCCATCCCAATAATATCTTCCCATTGACATATCGGGATTTGAACCCGGGTCCATACAGAGAAGGGCTTGCTCTGTGTGTGTGTACGTGCGTTCGTTCGTGCGTGCGTGTGTATGTGTTATCGAAGGTAAATGTGAGAGTGAGAAGGCAGGCAATGGGATTGGGATCCCTCCAAAATAAACCCCATATAAAAGACGGGAGGAACATAAACGAGGCAGGTGGTGCGGGGTAATATACATTCACCATTACTTTATTTTGTTATGGCTCACACTAGACGATTTTTATGTACAATCGCGTTCATAAATTCATATACCGGGCAAAATTTGAGCCCTCTATTACAGCTATAAATTATCCCTTAATAATAAAAACAAAATACCTGCACAGTGGGATTCAGCAAACCAGCCTAGCCAACTGCTGGTCTGTTAAGGACAAATGTGTGCAATGCCAAACACCATACAGTATGTGTGTGTGTGTGTGTATGCGTGTATATATATATATATATATATATATATATATATATATATATATATATATATATATATATATATATATATAGTTACAAACGGCAATTGGGGAACTCAACAATCCGTATATTCTTGATTAGCTTAGCCTAGCTCCACCAAATGCCGTTCAATACTGCAAAAGAAACTCTCATAGAGTAGAACGCTGCAAGCTCGAAAATAGGCTATGCACAAATCAAAGCCTTAATATGAATCGAGTATCTTACTGTATTTTAATTATGTAACCTTCCAACAAGAATGAATGA
This sequence comes from Paralithodes platypus, assembly GCA_032716605.1. Lineage (NCBI taxonomy): Eukaryota > Metazoa > Arthropoda > Malacostraca > Decapoda > Lithodidae > Paralithodes > Paralithodes platypus. The sequence goes on from CM064521.1 coordinate 25,090,754, forward strand.
AAAATACAACTTTGTCGAACACCTCCAGGGGTGGATATCAGTGCATTAACAAACAACACAGAAGAACAGTAAATCTCCCAACTGATACTGCGAAGAGGCCTACACAAAAAGGGGAGTTATGAAAGTAATACATCCCATCATCACACTAGAGTATAGTATGACGGGACAGGAAGAATCAAAGTCCTAGAAATCTCTGAAAGATCCATCCTAAAATCCCTAAGTAGCCTATATCACCATGATGTTATTTAAAAAAAAAAAAAAAAATGTATCTAATGTAAATAATTTTTGTAAAGTGTGTGTGGCCTCATAAATATTTTCAATATCAATTTTACAAAATGTCAATACTGCGCTAAAGGCTGGCACAAAACTAAGGGGAGGGAGAATGAGGGGACAAGTACCGGTACTACTGACAGTTCAAGTCTCCCCTCCACAAGCTCAGGAGGGTTAGGGCCTACCCTATCTAGTCAGTCTCTCCGCTATGTGCAAGGAAAGGAGTACCGTAACTAAACACACGAAATATACTGTATATATACTGTATATACTGTATATACATCAGATATTCCAGAATGCCCAATTGCTGGATTTCAACGATTGTCACCAAACAATCCGGCCCACTACCACCCGTATTGCCAACGCCCTTGCCATCTGGAAGTCCATTGAGGGACAGCCCCCCCCCCCCTCCTTTTTTTTTTTTTTTTTTTTTTTTTTTTGTGTGTGTATGAAGGAGACAAACCACAGGCTGCCTGTCACGAGTGCTTCCCCCAAAACCAAAAGTGCAACAGAGGGCCAAATTCAAGGGACATTGGGGTCAAAATGCCTGGACACAGGAAGCTTATAGCAGTCTAAATCATAGGATGAAGGAAAGATTGATTGAGGGAGAGAGTTCCGAAGTTCACTTGGTGAGTAGAAGAAATTCTTTAATTTGATGCGTAAGAGGGCAAAGCATGTCTGCAGTTGATCGTTCATGTCTAAAGACATTATGTCTATCACTGATTAATTTAATAGTCTCTACAGTAGATGCTTGATTATGTAATTATTATTTCAAAGACTTAACCATGAGTAGAAATTACAACTATTGTTTTGTAATTTGATGGATCTGAGGAGGCCCCCTAATTAGGAACAGGATAAATACTTGCTTCTTTCTAGGAGACTGAGAAACATATAAGGTATGAGTACACAGTCGAAAATGTTTTGCCATTACAGGAGCAAGGACTACGGAGCAAATTTTAAGTACTATTGGCGGAATTTCATTTAGACCAGGAGCTTTAACTACCGAGAGATTCTGCAACGTGATTTTAACATGTGTGATGCGAATATATACTGCATATATATATATATATATATATATATATATATATATATATATATATATATATATATATATATTTTGACTCGAGACAGATTGACGGAGAAAGTTCCAGAGCTTACTTGTTAAGTAGAAGAAAGATTGGGAAAATCGGTTTACTCTTGGGTTAGAGAGTTGAACAGAGTAGGGGGTGGGAATGTGTTGATAGGTGGGTACCACCTAACTCTCAATTAGGGAGGAGGTATACACTGAGAAAACAATCTGAAATTAGATTATGGGAAGACAAATGCTTCACACAAATTTTTGAATTAAAAAGATATTTAAAAACTTTAAGGATGCAAGAAATGAGAGCAATTGGACGATAGTTAGTGGGTTGAGAACAGTCACCCTTCTGTGGGACAGGTTGAATGAGAGCAAATTCCAGCGAGACGGGAAGATGTTAGAGGAATGACAAAGACTGAAGAGGCAGGGAGTCAGCACGCTGAGCACGGAAGAAATTTTTTTTAGTACAAGAGGAACACCATCTGGTTTGTACTCCTTCTTAGTATTAAACCCAGAGAGGGCAGAAAGTACATTCTTAGAAGATATTAGGATATTGGGCCTACGTAACAGAGAGGGGGTGCAAATAATCTCTTTACCCCACCCCCACCCCCACCTCCCTAGAATATATATATATATATATATATATTGAAGTGATGAATGAGGAAAATTTTGATTTCCAGAAGGCCGGCCAAGGGTAGAGGAGGACTGACGGTCGTGGAGTGAGGCGGTAAACAAACATTGGTAGGTGCCACAGATGATGTTTACCAGCGGCATCAAGCAAGGTGCCCTAGGCCAAAAGTCGGACCGCTCAGTGTGGTGTGGGGAGGTGTTTGACAGTCCAAGGTCTCCACCCGCCATAACTTGGCACCTCAGTGACAGCGGGACCAAACGTTTCATAGCAGTCACCAGTCAAAACATTACAGACAGGCAAGATATAATATTTTACATCAATGGATAAATTCGGCCCTTGGGTCTGAGAGCTCCTACCTAAACTGAATAAATTATCTGCCGGCAGCTAAAATATAATGCCAGTCATTAATGGATGAAGAAGGGTAAATACAGATTTATTTTATATATGTTTCGGTTCATATTGTCCTTGACGATACAGCCTCTCTCTTTGTTCACAAGGACGCATAGGTAAGAGGCAAATATCCATCTACAAACATAAATTCACAGCTTATATCGCAACTTCAGCTAGGATACAATAAAATCAGAGCTCATAAGCAACCTGTTATGCTCTATCTCTGGTTTACTCCAACCACTTCATAAGAAGCAATCTTGTTCTAGTTACCAAAATTTATCATGCGTCATATCTTTCTATCCCCTTATTTTTATACCTTACCAGCCTCTCCCACTCCTGTTATTTGAGCGGACATACAGTACTTCTTAAAAAGCATTGATATACCTACTTGTTGGTGGAGTTAACCTACGCTGGGCCTAGGCATAGGATGGCTACAATACCTTCAGAAAAGCTCTTGGTACACTCACCTGCAATAAAAGAAAAATAGTTGTAAAAATGTACGCTAAACTCAATATAGCTAGACACACACACACACGATGAGAAAATGTTCCAGAGTGACTATGAAATCGCTGTTCTAATAAAAAATGTAATCGTGACTAACGTGTTTTTTTTTTAATATTACTAAAGTAGGACTATATAGCGCATTTGTTTGAGTATTAAGTGTTGCTGGTTGTTTGTATGTGTGTGCTTTACCCAAAGTATAAGTGTATGTATATAAACTTTGGCTTTACCTTCTATCCATCACACATATTCTCTCAAAAGGGCATAGCTCATACAAAATCTCATTCCATTTTATCAGTCAAACTCTAAAGCATATTAAAGCATGATTGATACTGTACAGTTGTAGGCTTGCCTTAAATTTTGATCTAAAATAGTAAACAAAGCCGTGTAAGATATTTCAAGCTTTAGGAGCTTGATGGCAAACCCTTTCGCCTCTCTCATTTGTTTGTGAGAGAGAAACTTGACCGCGGGAATTAAATCTGTTTTGATATTGCCTATATTTAACTTACGGTACCCTGATGTATTTCGTACATGATGAAGTAATGTGAAGGCAGTATTTGATATATATATATATATATATATATCACATGAGTGAAAAATGTGTCTATCCTAAAGTATCTATCAATACAATTATTCATATTTTGGTATCGTTAAAGGTGAATTCCAGGGATGAAACCTATTCAAACTACAATGTCCATTGGGATCTGCTTGGTTTTAGGGGTATGATACTGAAGAACTTTCATCAATGTGTCCCAACAACATAGAAATATAGCTTATCTAAGTTGTTGTTGTTGTTGCTGTTCCCCAAGCTGCCTGGCCGAACAGCCCCAAGGCCCCGAGCAAGGCCAAGGCCATAACCGAGCGCCCCTACAGAACCCTCCCTGCCGACCACAATAAAGCCTGGGTGACCGAAGCCACTCCATGGCGGGGAGCTGAGGAGGGTGCAAAAACGCCCGGGAAACCAAAGCCCCACCCAGGGCCCTGTGCCCCTCAGCAATTATGAAGAGAAAGTTGAGGGGCAAAGGAAAAATGTGACGCTTTGGCTTCCAATCTTGGTAGATTGGGAGGTCAATCCACGGAAGAGACGCCGTCACTTGAGATCTAGAAAATATATAAGTAAAAGGAACAGTCAGAGTAAGCTATGGGTATGGCAGAGATCGCTCAGTTCTCACTCTGATAGACCAGCCCATCACTACATGACTAGAACCCAATCCTCTCAGCATCAGCTAGGAAAGGCCCTAGAAAGCCGCCTTTGGCGGGGGGGGATAGCTCCCCTATTTCAACCCCTTTCGGGGTTGTGCACCCGCCTGCTTATCTAAGTTATTTTATGTGGCACTGGAGTGTTTACCATGATGTCACAGGCGAAAATGGCGGGAACACTCTACGTGAGAAATGGGTGAATCTGTTTTTTTTTTTTTTTATGTGAGAAACTCTTAAAAATTGTATGCATGTTTACAGCTCAACATTTGGCTTCATCAAGGGAGCGCGATATATAAATTGAACAGAAAACAATACTATCATTAAGAAATAGGCCTCCCTCGATGCTGGACCAGGATAAAACACTCATAAACACTGCCTGTATGCTTATTGTTGGCGAGATGGGATTATTTCTTGATGTGCACCACATCTTCAGGACGTTATTCGATCTTTTGCAGAGCTTGAGTATTGAATTGAAAGATATTAATAACGAAAAACAGACCTGACAGTCCAGGACTCTCCATACAATGGCGTCACTCCAGATCAGTTGAACTCGTCCAGCTGATCGCCGAGTTGCCAACGACATTATATACTAGTATTTTTTTCTGGAAGTTAATGGAATTATATCGATATTGCCCTTATACATATTACAGTATATTCATGCCAAGTTATGACCCTGCATTAATCTTCGTTTTTTCGTTAATTCCTGTAGTTCACCTTTAATCATAAATAAATACGTATTGGCAGCTCTATCCATATGGCAACACTAGTGTTTATTCTAACGGTAGACAGGTACTTTTGTACTACAACAGCATATGTCAAAATATTCCATCTTTATTTTCACTTTCACAGTGCATTATTCGATAGCTTGCCATTATTTCTACATTTCATAATTAAACTTATGCTGCTCGTACAATTTTTCATAACCCCCCTTTTAGATAGCCTATCTGTCCATCTTTGTAACTGCTTTCACAGCTTGGAGTAATTAACAGATATGCTGTGAATCAAAATGGTGGCCATGCAGTGACCTGACTCCTGAAACTCTTTGACCGATTGTGTTATTCTGTGGGTACCCCAGTGGCCTTATAAACGTCACGAAGGGCTTGGAAATGCGTCTCGCCACCACCGCCCAAAACACTAATTTGTTTATATTTACATTTATAAGAAACTCGGACGACTATTATTGCACATAGGAGGTATACTGTATTATATACACTAACATTTATGATAATGAGGATAGCTGACCAGTCCACATGTGCTATGCCCTTTAAAATTGTTTTCTATAAATTTTATTAAACAAACAAAAAATCTATATTCCAACTACACCCTCTCGGGCATAGGCTGAGAGCCTGTACATAACAGTACATTCCACCGTTATGAACGGTGAAACCTGCGAGGTCTCGTTCCAGTCTAGGTGAGATTCATTATTTAGTATTTTCACGCAAACAAATCCAGACAATATTTCTATCTCCCTATGTGGTGAACAATTAGATCACCATTACTCGACGACATTTTTAGGTGTAATATTTGACGAAAAACTATGCTGGAAGGAACATATTAATTATATATGTAAGAAAATATCCAAATCAATTGGTATAATAAATAAAATTAAAGATGATTAAGATGAAAAAAGCAAAATATTATTATATTATACCCGTATTTGCAATATTGTCTGGCAGCTTGGGGCGCAGCCCGTCCAAGCCATCTTAAGCCATTGATTATAAAACAAAAGTGTATTGCAAGACTAATTAATTCTGTTGTTTTTTTACAACATTCTGATCCACTATTTAGAGACTCGTCTCTGTTAAAACTCCCGGACATTTGTAAACTAGAAGTACTAAAATGTATGCACAGCCAAATTAGTAAACAATTCTAACCCAATAATTCCATGTCAACAAGCCTTGGTAACACACAATTTTAATACAAGGTATAGAGATAATTTGAGACCCGTTCGACCAAAAACGGAACTTAGTAGAAGTTTTATTGCGTAGGCTACAAAGGTTGTATACTCTGGAATGATCTTCCAAATTATATTAAGTCAATTCAAAATTCCACTACTTTCAAAATAAACTTAAAGAAACATATACCACACACATATTAGATTAGGGTGCATAAGCTTAATATATCGTATAATAATCACTACCAGCATATGTTATATTCATATTACAATCTTGCAGAATCTTTATGATTATTTTGTTATTCACTAGCCTAGCCTATATGTATTATTATGTTTATTATTTTACCATCGCACTGATCATGTTGTAATCTGCCTACTCAAATAACTATTTGTATAGAGCCTATCAGAAATATTTACTATTTAATGGGCTCTGTCACTGATAAACAATGTACCGGTAGGCTATGTAATATCATGATGTAATTTACTGTGGCAAAATAATCTTACTTACATGTGAAGCACTTTTAGCTGCAACCAGCCCCTGCCATCTTGCCTTCGCAGGATGCAAGGGGCTTAGTTGCTCACTCATGGCTCGAAGCACCCCCATCTCTGAAGCTGCCTCGCTCCAGTGCTTCACTGTTTCACCTCCTAGACTCGGAGCCTCACTCTCAGAACGTCACCTATTGAGCAATGAACTCACTAGGCATTGTACCCCTGTAGGATATTTTGAATATGGGAATATCCATACAGTGCTATTTAATCAGGAAACAATGTGGGTACTTATTTGGCGTTTCGGTGGGCTTTCTGGTAATGCACTGATACAGCACTGATACAGCACTGATACAGTAATGTACAGCACAAATTCCATCCCAATAATATCTTCCCATTGACATGTAGGAATAGGTTTTTATACCATACCCGAAAGTGGAGTTATGGAGCTCCGTTCTTACTTTCAACCATCCTAGCAATTATACCAACAAACCTAAACTTCGTTTGCTGCGAAAATAGCCTCCCGAAAATTTGCCCTGGGCAGGAGTTGAACCCGGGACCCTTGTGCTACGAGGCAGTCACTCTACCAGTTATACCAATAGAGATATCTCGCTTGGCCTGGTCGGCTCAAGTACAGTATATTTCCGCATCTTGTTCAGTTTAGGCTAACCTATTTTTACGGACTTTACATCACTTCACTATCTGGGTAGCGAAGGCTCCGAACGAACAGAGAGGAACAAGCCTGAGCCGAAACGACCGTGAGTCCATCGGAGAGACTGGTCGGGAGATGTGAATCAGCCCAATGAGCGGTGCTATACAGTATACACGCACCCTAACGGCCCAGCTAGCAACTCGCGGGAGGGTTGGCAACTCCATTCCACAACAATCACAGCCTTGTTTACGAGTCTCACAACATTCCCTGTACTCTCCTAGCCTATCCCCTTCCTTGTCCTGTAGGAATAGGTTTGAGTAGAAAGTAGAGTTTGGGTATACTGCCAGCCTTGTTTACACTACACGGAGCTGCGGCGGACGCTTACCATCATGTTCCCGTCTATTTTGACTGCCTTTGGATACAATAATATGTTTATGGGGGGGCTTTGTCCCCCCTCACCCCCCCCCCCCATGACATATTGTCATCATCATATATATTGCCAGCAGGGGGCAAATAACAAAAAAAAAAAATCGCCGTCAAAATAGATGTGAACTTAACCACGGCGATCGACATAGGCCTATGAATACATGACAGCGGCGGCGGCGACAGACGCTTGCGCCTTGCGATCATGTTCCCGTTCCCGTCTATTTTGAATGCCATTGGATACAATATGTTGAGGGGGGCTTTGCCCCCTCCCCACCCCCCCCCCCCCCCCCATGACATATTGTCATCATCATATATATTGCCTGCAGGGGGCAAATAACCGAAACAAATCGCCATCAATATAGACGTAAACTTAACCGCGGTGATCAACCTATGTTAACATCACGACCATACGCCCGGACACTACATCCATCCCATAGGTTTTTACACCATAGGGTAAGACGGGGTAATTTCGCCGCGACGCTAATAATTTGCATTCAAACGCCGATATCTCCGAAACTATTGCATGGATTTGGCTGCAGTTTGGCTTAGGTTGTAGAGCAGTTTAGGCTTAGGTTCTAGAGCTAGTTTGGCTTAGGTTGTGTTCGTTTCGCGGCGCCTGGCGCCGGGGCTAGCGGCGCGTCTGATGGTATGGTCGGGTGCGTGTGTAGTGTTTGTGGGTGTGTTTGTATGTGCGTGCGTCAATTGTAGTGGTGCGTGTGACACAGTGTTGACAGTAGCCGTCAGCTGCTGCCTGGTACTTTGCACTAGCACCCTACACGCCGCACCCACACGAGACACGTCCACACCCGTAGGCCTAATAAATACGTCCACAACCACACTACATGTCCACAACTCCACACCCGCACTAGACAGTGGACACGTCCACACCCGCACTGGATACAGTGGCGCCTAGGCCTACACGTGTGAGTGTGACACACCTGCATCTCTGGCCGCCCCGTTCAGTTGTGTGCGTGTGTGTGTGCGTGCGACGTTTTTCTTTTGGCATGTTTAGTGGCAGTTTGGGTTTGTGAATGTTTTCATTGGTTTTACCTGCGCGCTAGTGTTTTGTCTGGCCATTAATCATATAATGTTAACTAGGTTACTAGCAATATGATGCGTAAAATAGGTCGCGGCGAAATTACCCCGCCCGGCCCCGGCAGGGTAATTTCGCCGCGAGTAGGCCTAACTTTAAAAAAAAAAATAGGCAGCTTGATCAAAACATTATATATATATTTTTTTTTTGGGGGGGGCATCTAGGCTATGGCAGAAAGGCTGAATGAGTGAATATAGGCTAGGCTAGATAAAAATAAAAAAAATAAAAATTCCATTTGTGGCAGTTTCTAATAGCCTACCCTAGCCTAGTCAATTTCAAAAGATGAGTAATGGAGCTCCGATCTTACTTTCAACCATCTTGACAATTTTACCAAGTAGCCTACCGTACCAACACACCTAAACTTCGTTTGATGCGAAAAGAGCCTTCCGAAAATTTGCCCTGGGCGGGATTGAACCCGGGACCCTTGGGATACGCCGCGGCCGCAGTCACTCTACCAGTTAGACCAGGTCTAATAGAGCGCACTGAAGTTGGTTACTTATTTACTTTTTACTGGTTCCTTTTTCATTTTGATATCAATAAATAATAAGTAATAAGTAAATAGTCTTAGATACATTTTACGTATTCAAAATATACCCTTTTTCATTTTTATATCAATAAGTAATAAGTAATAAGTAAATAGTTTTAGTTACATTTTACGTATTCATCCTTCTAAAACTTTGACTTTTTTTTTCTATCTGTTTTTACGTATTGGATTTGTATCTCGAATACGTAAAATGTAAAAAAAAAAAAAAAAAAAAAAAAAATTCTAGTTGTTCTCCCGTATTGAATTTGTATCTCGAATACGTACAATTTAACTAAAAATTTGATTGTTTTTCTTTTTTAGCTGTTTTTACGTATTCGATTTGTATCTCGTAAAATGTAACTAAAACTATTTACTTGTTACTTATTCGAGCTGATTTTACGTATTGGAGTCTCCTGAACCGGTAAAATCTAGCTGTTTTTACGTATTCGATATTTCTTGAATACGTAAAATGTAAAAAAAAAAAAAAAATCTAGTTGTTTTCCCGTATTGAATTTGTATCTCGAATACGTACAATTTAACTAAAATTGGATATTTTTTTTTTTAGCTGTTTTTACGTATTCGATTTGTATCTCGAATACGTAAAATGTAACTAACACTATTTACTTGTTACTTATTCGAGCTGATTTTACGTATTGGAGTCTCCTGAACCGGTAAAATCTAGCTGTTTTTACGTATTCGATATTTCTTGAATACGTAAAATGTAAAAAAACAAAAAAAACAAAAACAAAAATCTAGTTGTTTTCCCGTATTGAATTTGTATCTCGAATACGTACAATTTAACTAAAATTGGATTTTTTTTTTTTTTAGCTGTTTTTACGTATTCGATTTGTATCTCGAATACGTAAAATGTAACTAACACTATTTACTTGTTACTTATTCGAGCTGATTTTACGTATTGGAGTCTCCTGAACCGGTAAAATCTAGCTGTTTTTACGTATTCGATATTTCTTGAATACGTAAAATGTAACTAAAAAAAAAAAAAAAAAATCTAGTTGTTTTCCCGTATTGAATTTGTATCTCGAATACGTACAATTTAACAAAAAAAAATTTTTTTTTTTTTAGCTGTTTTTGCGTATTCGATATTTCTTGAATACGTAAAATGTAACTAAAGGTAGGTTCACACATAGGCGAGTCGGAGCGCGAGGCCAACGCGAGTCACATTCGCCGCATACTCACCATGATGGAGCCCGAACCCAACGCGAGTAGCATCTGATGCGAGTATACACGCATGTAACACGAAAATAACACGAGTTTACATGAGTTTACACGAGTTTACACGAGTTTACAGGAGTATCCGCGAGTGTCGGCGAGTGTAACACGACCCCAACACGCACCGCCAAAATTTGAAAAATAACGGTCAAATTCCAGGGTACGAATAGTGCGAGTTTACGGGAGTCTACACGAGTGTGACAGGAGTTTACACGAGTTTACATGAGTTTACACGAGATGAACGCGAGTCTACAGGAAGTTTACAGGAGTGTATGGGAGTCTAACACGAGTGTGTGCGAGTGTTGGCGAGTGTCAGGATACGTATATAAAGAGGCCCCCACTGGCACCATTATTCACACCACGCAACACCACCACGGACGGACGTATACTCTGCAGGATACAGCCCAACCCACCCACCCACCAACACACCATGTCCATCAGGAGGCGGAGAGCGGCAGCTGTGCTCATACTGAAAATGCAGATGCGTCTCCTAGACCTCGAGGAGATGGAGGAGAAGGAGGCTGAAGAAAGACGTCAAGGGGAAAGGCCACGAATGAGAGTTTGGGCTAGGAGGTGGCTACTGAGACGGCCACAGTTCGGTGTGTACGAACAACTTATGGAAGAGCTTAAGAGAGAGGACCCCAAAGGATTCCGGAATTTCCTACGTGTGGACGTCCACCTGTTTAGGGAGTTGGTGGCACGTGTCGGGCCTAGGGTAGAGAAGCAGGACACCTTCTGGAGGGATGCTTTGTCACCTGGGCTGAGGATTGCAATCACACTCCGCTACCTGGCCACTGGTGACTCATATCCTAGCCTACAGTACGCGTTCCGTGTGGCCCGGAACACCATCTCCCTCATTGTGCCTGCAACATGCGAAGCCATCATTGCAGAATACCAGGAGGAGGTTATACGTTGCCCCAGGACACCGGCGGAGTGGAAGGATGTTGCCAGTGAATTTGCCAAGCGCTGGGATTTCCCGCATACCGTTGGTGTCATCGACGGAAAGCACTGTGCCATAATCAAGCCCTCCAAATGCCGGTACAGAATTCTACAACTACAAAGGCTTCCACTCCATCGTGCTCATGGCTATTGTAGACGCCGACTACAAGTTCCTCTACTGTGACGTGGGTAATCACGGTAGCTCCTCAGATGGTGGGGTCTTTATAAGAACAAATATCAGAGCAGCATTGGATGGGTGCACCCTGGGACTCCCTGCTGCCGAACCCCTGCCCAACGACGACACACCTGTTCCCTACTTCCTGGTGGGTGATGACGCCTTCCCCATGCGAAGGTGGTTGATGAAGCCACACTCTACCCGGCAACTGACTGTACCGGAGCGGATCTTCAACTACAGACTGTCCCGGGCTCGCAGAGTTGTTGAGAACGCCTTTGGCATCATGGCAAACAGGTATGTGTTTGATTATGTCATCCGAGTCGTCCAAGTCTTGTGACGCAACAGGCCTCCTGGCAGGGGGTGCGATGCGGGGTTGTTCGGAAGGTGTAGCCTTGCCTTTCTTTCCAACACCATCACCACCCTTCCGAGACTTGGTGGCCGCCACCTTCTCCTTGGGCAAAGGCATGGTGCAGGGCAGGCAGGTAGGGCAGCGTGGTAGGGCAGGCAGTGTGGTAGGGCAGGCAGTGTGGTAGGGCAGGCAGGTAGGGCAGCGTGGTAGGGCAGGCAGCGTGGTAGGGCAGCGTGGGTCGCTGTGTGGCCCGGGTCAATGGGTCGTTGGTGGGGTCACGGTGGAGAGTGGACGAGCACCGCGGGCGGTCCCTTTTTATAGGGGGTGTTGACGCGGTGGTGCCACCTACTCGCGCGGTGTTGCCAGCAGTCGCACACCACTCGCGTCGACTCACGTTACTTTCACCGTTACTCGCGTAGACTCACGTTGGTTTCGCATAGACTCACATACTCACGTTAATATCGCGTAAATTCGTGTTTGTTTCGCATAGACTCGCGACATGTATTGTGAAATCCAGACCACCACGTGGGTACTATCGTTTACGCGTGTTACACTCGCGTGACCGCGTGTTACACTTGCGTTAACCCGTGGTAACTCGCGTTAGCGTCGTGTTGACTCCTGATTGACTCCCGTTAAACTCGCCTTTGGCAATATTGGTTGTTTACTATAGTGTAGACTCCTGTTGTACTCGTGTAGACTCACGTAGACCCGCGTGGACTCGTGTAGACTCGCGATCATTAAATTTGTAAATAGTACAACGTGACTGTCACGCTAGTCTACATGAGTGTCACACGAGTCTACAGGAGTTTACAAGAGTTTACGCGAGTCTACGCGAGTCAACGCGAGTCTATGCGAGTTGGCGTCCTACTCGCACTTGACTCTCCAATTTTTGTGTCTGCACAAAAATTTTGGCCGCGTTCGCGAGTCTACGCGGTCCACCGCGAGTCCACGCGAGTCTGTGCGAGTGTCGGCGAGTGTCGGCGAATTTGGGATAATCATTGGCGAGTGCCAAAAAATCATCACTCGCGTTGGAGTTGCGCTCCGACTCGCCTATGTGTGAACCTACCTTAAAACTGTATTTATTACTTTTTCTAACTTTTTTCCCGTATTGGATTTTAATTTTTCTAGCTGTTTTTACGTATTGGTTTTGTATATCAAATACGTAAAATGTAACTAAAACAAAAATTATTACTTTTTCTAGCTTTTTTCCCGTATTGGATTTGTATCTCGAATACGTAAAATTTAACTAAAAAAAAATTCTAGCTGTTTTTACGTGTTGAATTTTTATCTTGAATACGTAAAATGTAACTAAAACTATATTTATTTATTTTTCGAGTCATTGTGGGTCTTGAGTGGCTGCCTTTTCAGCTTGCAGGCCGTTTCACTTGTTGACACAACTTTCCAAGGGGTTTCACGATCCCTGGGAACACTTCCGGTAGCCTCACACTTCTTCTCCACCATAGCTAGTCTCAAGGCCAAATTTTCATCTTTGAGACACTGAATCTCCTGATCCACACTCTCCAGTCTTTCTTGCAAAGCAAGACAAAGCTGGAGAGTATGGGAGGAGACAGCAGACTCATCAACAACAGCCATCACTAAGAAAGTTCACTAGGACCTCACTAAGGTTAACAGGTGGTCACTGGGGACGTCCGCACTGGTCAAGGGTCAGAGGGCAACTGGATTTCTCCTGTGAATGGCTGTGATAGTGCCCCCTGGTACAATGTTTGAGCTGTACGCCCAAAAACATAATCACCAATCCAATGGAGTAGGTTTCCTTTTACCCCAAGGTTTGCTAGTTCATACATAATAATTTCCCCATTTGCTTTGTCAAATGCACCCTTCAGATCTATGTAGACTCGGCAGTAATCAGTGTCGCTGTTCAAACATTTTATTACAGCATCTGATGTACCTCTACCCTTTCTAAAGCCAAACAAATTGCTGCTGAACCCATCTATAATGTAAAGTAGCCTCTCCAACACGATTCTCTCCATCATTTTGGAGAAACATGACGTCAGAGAAAGAGGTCTAAATTCTCCGTTACCTTTGGGGACAGGAATAATAATTGCCTTCTTCCATGCACGGGGAAGTTTGCCTTCTTTCAGACTCATATTAAATAGGTGTAATAATTGACTATTTTCTATACTCGCTAGACAGTTTAGTACTTCATAAGTTATCCCATCCTCTCCTGGAGCAGTAGATTGACCTGATTTTATTGACCTTAATAATTCAAATTTTACCAACACAATTCGCGATTCTCTGTCGGGCAGGTGAAGCAGGACTTAGTTCCACAATAGTATATATATATATATATATATATATATATATATATATATATATATATATATATATATATATATATATATATAATATTATATAATGTATAATATATTATTTTCTTTAGGTTGTTGCAAATAATTGACTAAGATGTATAATTGGTTGTGAATTTCGTGGTAGGGATTTACACTCACGGCGGTAAATCGTACACCAGGGATGTGCCAAAGTGAAGCAGGTGTATTGATAGTTAATAAGCTCCGCTCAGACCTAGTTGATTATGTATAGATATTTGTAACAGTAACAAACTATAAAACGTTAATATTAATAATTGTATTCCTATATATCTATATATCAATTTATATGATATATATTTATATATTGATTTATTTGTTGTTGCTCCTTACAGTTTACATTGAAAATCATTAAAGATTATAACATCCATTAAAACTAATAACGTACATTACATAATAGAATGTGTTCATGCGTGTTTGGAAAACATAATTAGTAAGCTTTAGTAGAATAAACTCATAAATGTTAATTTGGAACATCATATCAGTTCCATCACTTCATATCTGCCTTACAAAGCGAACAAGATACATATATACCAAACAATACATTACATGACATACAAACCACCATAAATGAATGACAAATACATTATTAGATCTTATAGGTAGAAAGAGAGTTGTGTACAGATAAATACAGAAAGGCTAAATCCACCTAATAGGATAACACCATAAATTGTCGAAGATGAGAAAAGAACCCGGACAAATTTGACCGTATTATTCTCATAAATACAACACCTCCCCCCCCCCCCCCCCCAGTGCTCTTAACTGCGTCGGGTTTTTTTTTCAGTCGCTAATGTTTGTCAGGATTATCATCTCATTCGTTTAATAGCTTTTGCTTTGCGACTCCTACCCCTCTCGGATTTCAGCCAAGTAGAGCTATTATTTTCCGATTTATCAGATATGTCAACCTTCCCTGCCCATATTAGTCCATGAGCCAGGCCAGATATCGGTACCACCTGGGGTGACTAAACACGAATGGTACTAAAATGTTTATAGAGTGACTGTAAGTACATTAAGATATGATAGCCTTCTCGCACTGGTAGCTTAGTCTAATTTTTTTGATGCAATAGGGGCGCTACCCAAAAATAAAGATTTTTAGCGTGACGCTCGGCGTTTTCCTCATTTTCTTTAAAATCCATCACACAATCATCGCGAAACTTTGAACACCTATGTAGAATTATATTCTCTACCAGAGTTGTTCCTAGGTATTTTTCAAATTTCCTCATATTTCGGAATATACTCTATATTTTGGGTATTTTCCTCTAAATCTAGAATAAATCCTTAAATATGGGGAACATTGAAAAATATATTCTAACAGCTCTTGTAGCTTATTTGATTCTCTACAAGAATTATTCCGATGTGTATTTCAAGTTTCTCCATATTTAGGGGTTTATTTCATATTTGGGGATTTTTTGTTATATTTTGGGGATAATTTATTATTGGAAGGAGCAAACATATGTAGAGTGGTTTCCATGTAATGTGTTTGTTTGTTCATGGTTTAATGGTGATATTTTTTGCAGGTGTGTGTCGACTGTTTGACGGCAGGATGGAACCATCTGCGAGGAAGAGAGCACGGATCGACTGTATCATCCACTGCTCTGATGATGACAGCGATGCTCTGGTGTCACCACAGGATTTGGACTCCTGGAACACTGCAGAAATCAGGCAGCATGATCCAGTCCTGGAAGCAGCCAAGGGCCTTGAAGAAGGAGGAATACCACACATACATTATCACCGTAAATGTCGTAGTCTCTTTACAATGAAGAAGTAACTGGATTCTATCCTTGCCAAGGGTGTCAAGATAGAATCAGCAAGCGTCGACCCCAGGAGGAGGGCATCAAGGGATGCCCCTAGTACTAGCAGGGTGTATGCCAAAGTATGTATCTTCTGCGAGAAGTCAAGCAAGTACATAAAAACAACAAAGACAAGGGAGCCACTCATACAGTGTGTTGAGCTACGAGCAGATGAGAAGATTCGCAGAGCAGCAATAAGGAAACTCAACCAGAGAATCCTTGGTTTAGTTAGCAGAGACCTTGTTGCTGCAGAGGGTCACTACCACAAGTCGTGCTACAAACTCTTCACAAAAGATGATTTCCCAGCGGCCGCCAGGTCGGGTGCAGGTGAAAATCAGGAAGAAAGCGAGGAAGCACGCTACGAAGAGGTTGAGACAGAAGCCCTCGAGGAACTCTGCTTGTATATAAGGACCAAATTATTCCCCAACCCAGAGGTACTGCCTATGACAAACCTCACATCTAGGCTTGAGAGATCCATGATGTCCCGTGGTATTATCCAACTGAAACCAGCGACAAAGAAACATGTTCGCCGAAAGATTGAAACCGAGTTTGGAGAATCACTACGCTTTGTCCCAGATGAGAAAGGAAAGCTTCTAATCTATCCACGCAGCCTCTCAATGGACGACCTTGCCCGGCAAGCACACAAAATGGCAAAAGACCTGCAAGAAGCAAGAGCAGCTAACTCTGAAGATGTCTTAACCAAAGCAGGAATGCAGCTGAGGAATGAGATCAATAAACAAGATGTGAGTCAGCCATGGCCTCCCGATACAGATCAGAATGTCATTCCTGCAGCAGTCACTCAATTCCTGCACACCCTGCTGACAGGAGAGTGTGAGTGTGAAACTCCCTCTGAAAGAGCTCAACGTCTTGCCACTTCCTTTGGCAGTGACTTGGTCTTTGCTGTTACCAGTGGCAAGACAAAACCACCCAAGCACGTACTGCTGACCAATGCTGTAAAGTCTTTGACAGGAAACACAGAACTGATCCGAACTCTGAATCGTCTTGGTCACTGTGTGTCTTACTCAATGTTTGAGGAGATCGATACAGCCCTTTGTATCCAGAAGCTGGAATGCTCAAAGGATGACATTCCACTGCCAGCAAACATCTACCCTGGTGTGTTCACAACCCTGGCCTGGGATAACATTGACCGACTTGAAGAGACCCTAAGTGGAGCAGGTACTTCTCATAGAGTCAATGGCATTGCTGTCCAGTCCAAGGTTGCAGGCTCTGTGCCAGAGAAAGTCCTGCCAGAGATTACCAAGTCCAAGATAAGAAGCATCACTCAGACATCATCAATGCTGCCAATATACAATGTTGGGCGGCGGGCAGGGCCACCTAGGATTGAGACTGCGTATGTCGACACTACCAAGGAAGTCCAGGATTCAAAGACAAAGAACCATATCTGGCTTCTTACTCGAATGTCAGACCATGAGGACCAGTCCATCAGCAGTTGGACTGGGTTCAACATCAAAATGCGCAGAGACATTGCAGTGGTTCAGGACACTGTAAGCTACCTGCCCACTATCAATGCTCCCGCAACAGAAATGTCCACCGTTAATGAAATCTTGGAACAAACGCATGCTATCATGCAGTCCTTACAGCTTAACAAGATTGTGTGCGTGTTTGATCAAGCACTCTATGCCAAAGCTGCCGAAGTTATCTGGAAACAAGAGAAGTTCAAGAACATTATCATCAGGATGGGCGTCTTCCACACAATCTGTAATCTCATCTCCACCATAGGAAAGAGGTTTCAAGATGCAGGTCTTAGAGATCTGTGTGTGGAATCAGGTATCATCGCAGAAGGATCAGTGTCAGGAGTGATGAACGGCAAGAGGTACAACAGAGCAGTGAGACTACACAAGCTCGTGTATGAAGCACTGATGAGGCTTGCATGGAAAGGCTTCCTTTCATGGCTAGAAGAAAACCATTCAAGGGACATACACCATCTAGATGAAACACTGAAGGACATCAACAGCTTTCACAGCAATGTGTCTCAGGGACTCTTTCAAGAGCTGATGGAGAGTGAATCATGCACACATATCATGAAGCTTTTCCAAGTTTATCTTGAGACCCTCAGAGATGAACACAACCTCTCAGCATTCTGGATGTCATACCTGGACATGGTTGAGATCATGCTGGACTTAATTCGAGCCTCCAGAGAAGGCAACTGGATGCTCCACCTAGGAGCAATCCGACAGATGATACCGTGGTGTTTTGCCTATGACAAAGTGAACTATGCCCGGTTCCTAACCTACTACTATGCCTTGATGTCTCGACTGCCCATTGAACACCCAGAGGTCCATGAACACTTCATGCAAGGTGGCTTTTCGGTCCAGATCGGTAGCAAGAATCCCTTTGGACGGATCCCTGTGGACCAGACAATCGAAGAGACGATCAACAAAGACACCCAGACACCAGGGGGCACAAAAGGCTTCAGCCTGAAAGGCGGAGCTGTCGCCAGGTACTACCTGACATCGGAGTATCGCAGCAGGTACTTAAGGCAGCTCAGGACTATGGTAGTAGGCCAAAAGTATACTGACTTCAGCCACCCAGACCTACAGATGCCCAGGATTAGAAGAGATGAGGCCGATGTCCAATCTTTAGTTCAACTGATGGAGACCAGCTGGTTGAACCCCTTCAACGCAGAGCAAGAAGATCTTGTCAGTTTGTCAACTGCGACTATGGCACCACCAGAAGTTGTCAAAGACCTTCTAGGGGCCTACAGAATAGGAGAGGATGCATATCAAGCCTTCAAGGAAGAGCGCCTGGAGATCGATACGCCAACTATACAGTTTCATGACACGATGACGAAGACGAAACTGAGAACGTTCACTAACATCAGAATGAAGCCACGCTCACAAGACCATGCCAAGGAGGTTATCTTAAAGGCTGACAGGAACCTATTTGGCCAGATGATCCTTGTTGCCGAGAACAGAAAGCTCAAAATGAGTGATGTCTTGGCTCATCCCCTGGGGCCTTTGCCTTGGGCACTTGCCAGCGGTGATGGGTCTCTCCGCAAGACCAACAAGGCTGCCCTCGCAAAGGAGTTAGAGAGGAATGTTTCTCCTGCAGAAGTGATACCCGAGCCCTCTGCTACCATAATTGATGGGATGAGCCTGGTCCACAAACTGAAGGGAAACGACAAAACTTTTTCACAGCTTGCAGGTACAGCACTGAGTCACGCTGTTCATGAAGGTGCTAAGAGCAGGCGCATTGATGTGTGTTTGATATCTACAAGGAGACATCCATCAAGGATGCAGAACGAGCCAAAAGAAGTGCAGGCACAGGAATTCATTTCAAGAACATTCAACCTGGGCACAACATCCAGCAGTGGAGAAAGTTACTCGGTAGTTCCTCCAACAAGGCAAGTCTTATCAAGTTCTTGGTAGAAGAATGGAAGGCACCACAGCACAGGGAGAAGCTCAAGGACAAGGAGCTGTATGTCACATGTGAGCAGCGCTGCTTCAAGATCACCAAAGAGCAGTGGGAAGAGGCTCCTGAGCTTAAGTCAACTCAAGAAGAAGCAGACACACGCCTTCTTCTCCATGCACTTCATGCAGCAGAATCTGGGAACAAGTCTGTCATCATCACTGCAGAAGATACAGACGTCATGGTGTTGTGTCTTGGCATGTGCCACAAGATCCCATCCCATCTGTTCCAGAAGTGCGGGACGAAGAACCGGACAAGATTCCTGGATATCACCACACTGAGCCGCACACTGGGAGGCAGCGTGTGTGATTCATTGATTGGTATGCATGCCTTTACAGGCTGTGATACCGTCAGTGCATTCGCTGGCCGAGGGAAGATGACGACACTCAAGCAGGTGAAGATGGACAAGACATACCAGCATGCTTTTCACGAACTTGGACGCTCATGGGAAGTGTCTCCTGAACTCTTTGAGAAGCTACAGGAAATCACCTGCCACATGTACCTACCATCTACCCACACAACTAAGGTAAACAAGCTTCGGTATGAGCTGTTCTGTGCAAGACGTGGAGAGGTAGAGTCAAGTCAACTCCCTCCTTGTGAGGACTGCCTCTTCATGCATGCACTGCGTGCAAACTACCAGGCTGCGATCTGGAGGAGAAGTCTTCAGAGCCAGCCATTTGTTGCGAACCCAACAGACTGCGGTTGGATGACAGATGAGGACGGTAAGCTTGCCGTCAACTGGATGCGAGGCTCACCAGCACCAGATGCTGTTATGCAGCTACTGTCTTGCAAGTGTGTGCGGTCATGCGAACTCCCTAAGTGTACTTGCCTCAGCAATGGTCTAAAATGCACGGACATGTGCAGGTTACAGACATGTCAGAACAAGGCTATTGAAGAAGAGCCGGTGGCACAACAGTCAGATTCCGAGTCTGACGTAGATGATATTTAGGAGTAGTAATTTGCCATAATAGTATGTACAAGCCCATGGCATGCTTAGTGTGTATTTACAGGACTTGTATTAAATGTGACAATTACTATATGCATTTTGTTGACATTTAGGCATTCCTGTCCCCAAATTTGACATTTTAAAAAATTTCGGAATTTTCGGTAGGGTATGTCTATTCAAGAAGTGATAACGACCATTAAGCTACCAATGTGCAAGGGATATCATATCAAAACATAAACTAGAGACATGTAGCAAGCTAAAAACACCTAAGAGAATTAGTCACCCCGGGTGGTACCGATATCCCAAAATTCGGGTCTTGGCTCATGGACTATATAGTGAATCATTTTTAGTTATCCATATACAATTATACATAAAAATACATATACATAATAATATTATATACATATAAATTGCGATATAATAAAGCATGTGGGATCATTTTAGTTTCAGAAAAGATATAAGCAAAGATTGGTTTGGTAACAGATTTGTAGATGTGTGGAATAGGCTACCGAGTGCTATAGTAAGACCAAGAACGTTAGAAAGCTTAAAGATAAAATTTGATAGGTACTGCACATGGACGAAATAGGTTTGGTATGAAAGTGATCGCCCTTGTGTGGGCCAATCGTCTCTCTGCAGACTGCCATTTTCTTATGTTATGTTCTTATATATCCAAGCAACCATGCATAGAAGAAGTAGCAATCTAGGTACTTTCCTGTTTCCTCCCGTTTGTAAGGTTCGCGTATAAACTGTTCTTGCCTAAATGTGCAATGAAAAAGCCAGTAGCCTTGAAATTCGTGATTGTATCTAACCTTGTGTATATATATGTGACGATCAGACTATAACACGCCCATTAATAGAAAAAATCACAACCAATTAGTTTGCCGATTGTCCATTTTCAGCCGAGGGTGATTAGCATATTTCCCATTTGTATAGAAATAAGTTTCTTTGCAAATAGAGTGCGAAATATGGAGTTATTATGAAAACGTGACATTACTAATTACATTAGTTCTTATATTTTGCAATTATTTGTCTTTATATTACATGTATTCATTGTCAATAGTATCAAGTGCCTTATGGATAGAGGTCCCTATACGAAAAAGATGTCCCGCGTACGATGATGACCTGACATTCGTCGAGGAGTCTCGTTCGGGATTCCCAAGTGTTGGAAAATATCATTTCATAAGAACATAAGAACATAAGAAAATGGGAGTCTGCAGAAAGCCGATTGGGCCACACAAATTCAGAAAGTACATTAGGAAACCAATTCCTAGATTTTGTCTACTTCATATTTGACCAATAATGTACTTACTCTCTTATAATTCTTCACGTTTGATAGTTTCAATTGCTTGCCTTTTTAATATTCTTATATTACTTGTACTATAAATGTATGTTCATGCTATGCTCACTTTATATCACTATTGTTTGTGAGTGATGATATTTTTTTGTAATCTTTTCAAATTGCAAATTTCTTATAATTTGAACTTCAAATTTAGTTTCGCTATTCATACAGAATTAAACAAAAAATAACGAACGTTATAAATTGTAACATAAGTGACAAAGTTAGTGTGACGATAGTACGTAAATATTGTATGTGCGCGGGTTATTTGCTTGCAACCCAAATTCAATTCATCATAATAACGATGTACAGTACATACTATGTTGTTGCTTTGTATTGTCTTATTTCACAATAGTAGTTGATTAATTATTTAATTAAACATTAATTTCCATAACTTATTTTGTATTTATATTTTGCACTTCATGTTTTTAGTTTTATTTTATTTGGAAGCTTAACATTATATTCTATGGTCGTCTATAGTCGCAGAACTTCTATGATTTTTTTAAATTAAAAATATTAAACCATATCAATAATATTTCGATTAATATGTTAACCAAAAACTTTCATAACATTTATAGCGTATTGTAAATGCAAATGACAGTTGTAATTATATACAGAAGGCCTCATACGGATTTTGAAAATTTATTATAGAACTATAACTGTACTTTCAAGGGTAATTGAAGATAACAAATTGTGCTACCTTGCAGGTGATCATAACCTTGATTTTTTGAAACGTGAACTTATTTAAGAAAAACAAATGTGAACTGCACTGCAAAAACTTAATGACAAAAACTATCTACCTTTACTAGAATATAGACCAGACAGAAAACATGGATGGTTTCCCTGAGCTCTTATAACAGATGCATATGATGAACAAAAACCCATTTATGTCGAATAACTCGTCATTTGAACCAATATGCTCCTTGTAGTTGGCAAATTACCATATGAAAAAATATGAAAATTACTAAAACAAATTACTAATAATAATATGTGAACTATTGTCCCAAAATAAACATCAAACCACAAATAAACATAATAATAAGTAGAAAAGAAGTCAGGCTATAACATTACACTGTAACAACACTGATGAATGTAAGAAAGTATGAAGGGGGGGGGGGGGGGTCAATTGTGGTCTCCCTATATATTTCAGTGTATTATTTATGTCCGTGTGCAGTCTCTACCAAAGACAGATTACTATTAGTATGAATGAAAAATTATTATGAATGAAAATGATAAATAATGAATGAAAAAATTAGAATATATTTAAAATGCCCCAGTCTTACCAGTTCAAGACTGTCATAAGCTGAATCACTGTTCTTCATTGCTACAAAGCTTTAACCGAACGTTAGATATATAACTGACACGATTATCAATAGTAGAATATTCACAATAAACAATTTAACACACCAAGCATCAGGGAAAGAATTGGGTAAATTCACGGGAGTTTGCCTACTATAGAATAACGACTGGTGGCTGATGGCATCAATTCAATTCATTGTTTTGATAAGACATTTTTTGCACACGTAGGCCAGACAGGGAGCGTGTTAGGAGTGTGGCAGGGTAATACTCGAATTCTCATTGGCCGGCTCGCAAGCTACACACACAGAGTGAGAGACCAGGATTAATAGATGTTGGGTTATGGAAATTCGCAATATTATGACTCAATCAGCAAATGATAATATGATGAGAGTGTGTAGCACCCTAAACAGTGAGTTCTCATTGGTTGGGGAACGCACAGAGAGCAAAGTAAGATGATCATGAATGAATCGTCTATATTTGTCCTTCGTAGTACCGGGCCCCCCCTTCCACCCCGGTTTTTTGGTACCGACTTTCCCCCCCCCCACCCCCCACCCTCGGGCTCTACGCAAGCCTCCACTCCCGGGACGCTAATTCCTATACTTTGTACTGATACCGCACATGGAGTAATTAGAACCAATCAGAGGGCGCGAGGTACAATGACGTCACCAACGGGGGAGGAGCTAAATGCTAATGCTCTCTCTCTCTCTCTCTCTCTCTCTCTCTCTCTCTCTCTAAGTCATCAAGGATCATCGTCTCAGGAATCGTCCCCCGGCTCGGTGTAGAAAGCCAATTTTACAACATAGCCACCAGCACAAATCGTTGTCTAGCAAACCTCTGCAGGAACGAGAACGTGGGATTCGTCGACACCTGGGACAATTTCTACTACGATGACTATTTGTTTTCGGACGATGGAGTTCATCTGCACCAGGTGGGAGCAGCACGTTTTGGGCGTCTTCTCAACGATGCGGTGAAGGATTTTCGGAGAAGAAATCGACTCAGCACAGTACAACCAGGAAAGAGGACCGAAGACAGCGAGGACGGCAACCTACAAAGGAATTAAATACTAATCCGTCAAGAACCGCGAATTTGGATAAAGCTCCACCAACACGACCCAAATTCAAAACCGCCAGGGATAACGACCGAGGACCGAGGACAGCCATGAATGTAAATGTAGATCCGACCAGAACCAAAAATTCGATGAAAGAACGTTCTGTGAGTTCTAAAACCGCAACTTTAAAGGTTTTCTATGCAAACGCTCGTAGCATACAGCATACGCAATAAATTTTCAGATTTAGAAGAACTAGTGTTTACAGAAAATTATGATGTGATTGGCATAACAGAATCTTGGCTCAATACAGAAGATAGAGACTTTTTAGCTGAGTATTCACTTCCCGGTTATGTAATGTTTCAGAACAGCCGAATAAATAAAAATGGAGGTGGCGTTTTATTTTATATTAAAGAAAGTCTTAACCCGACCGTCGTGTCAAAACCTCAAATTGTGAACGTCGACACATCTTTTGTGCTAATAAAGAATAATAAAGGTACAAAAATAATACTTGCGTTAATATACAGACCTCCAGCTCAAACAGTGCAAACTGACCGAGAAATTTACGAACAAATTGCAGATGTAAGTAACTCACAAGATACCGTAATTTTTGGCGACTTTAATTTACCTGTGACCAAGTGGGGCGATACTCTTACTTCACACTCCGGACATGACTTGTATACGAACTTGCAAGAGAGTTCGCTTTATCAATTTGTTCGAACGCCGACCCGTGGTAATAACGTTCTTGACATTGTACTTGCAACAAAAGAAGAATTGATAGAGAATTTGAATGTTGGTGATGAATTCGGTATCGTACGATAACTTTCACTTTAAAGTTTACTAGTAACGAACCAAATAGTAGCATCGAAAACGTCCCTAATTTCAAGAAAGCAAACTTCCATAAACTTAGAGCTATGTTTGAAGAAACTGACTGGAGCTTTTTAATTAACAATAACGACATAAATACATCTTGGAAGTTATTCGAAACCACTTACCTAAAAGCAGTGCACGACTGCATACCATCGAAAATACGGCGTCCAGGCCATAATAATAAGCCCAAATGGTGGAATAAAGATATTTCAAACTGCCTGCTTGCTAAAAAATTCGCTAATGATAGATTAAAATCCTCACAAAATGACGAAGAACGGGTGAAATTTGTAGAGCTACGACGCAAAGCCAAAAAGTTAATTAAGCAAAGTAAAAAGACCTTAGAGTTACATATTGCGAATCAAAGTAAAACAAACTCGAAAGAATTCTATAGTTATATCAGAAAGAAAAACGTAGTTACTTCAACTGTTGGACCGTTAGTCGATGAAAATGGAGAATACACCAAAGACGAAGTACAAATGAGTAATGCCCTCAATACCTTCTTTGCATCAGTTTTTACAACAGAAGACCTCAGTGATATCCCTAGACCATTGCCGATTCAGATTGATAATTCAGATGTTCTAAGCAATATCACCGTTACAGAGAGAGAAGTATTGAATTGTTTAGATAAACTCAAGGTAAATAAAACGCCAGGACCTGATACAATCTCGCCTAGAGTTCTAAAGGAAGCTAAGGATGAGCTCTCCAAACCACTGACATTACTATTCAATAAATCCTTGCAGTCTGGAACTATGCCTGATCAGTGGAAGCTAGCCAACGTAACACCGATATTCAAAAAAGGCAGCAAATTCCTACCCAGTAACTATCATCCAATTAGCTTAACCTGTTGTATGTAAAATGCTAGAAACGGTCATACGAGACAGACTCGTAAATCACTTAGAGGAAAATAACATACTTAAAGATACTCAACACGGCTTTCGTAAAAAACGTTCCTGTTTAACAAACCTCTTAGACTTCTTCCACGATATCCTCAACCTCTACGATGAGAGTAAAGCTGTAGATATAATATACCTTGATTTTCAAAAGGCCTTTGACAAAGTTCCCCACAAACGTTTACTGCTAAAACTAAAAGCGCATGGAATACAAGACGGTGTGTTGAAATGGATAGAAAATTGGCTCAGCAACAGAAAGCAAAGGGTAGTCATAAACGGTAAGGCATCTAAATGGACCAATATAAGTAGCGGGGTACCCCAGGGATCGGTACTAGGACCAATTCTCTTTCTAATTTACATCAACGACATAGATGAGGGTCTCACCTGTACAATCTCAAAATTTGCTGACGATACAAAAATTGCAAATAGCGTACTCTCAAAAGAACAAGTTGACGATATGCAACACAATCTAGATAAATTGTCATGTTGGGCCCAAATTTGGCAAATGAGTTTCAATGCGGATAAATGTAAAGTAGTACATGTCGGATACCTAAATGAGAAAGCAAACTATTCGATGAATGGCACTCAGCTTAAGAATGTAAACAGAGAAACCGATCTGGGAGTAACAATATCGAGTAACCTAAAACCGAGTCAACAATGTTCAGAAGTTGTTAAGAAGGCAAACAAAATAATTGGCTTTATAGGCAGGTCATTTGAGCATAAATCCAAAGAAGTTATTCTAACCCTTTACAATTCCTTAGTCCGCCCTCTTCTGGAATACTGCGTTCAATCATGGTGCCCTTATTACCAAAAAGATATAAACAAGCTAGAACGAGTTCAACGTAGAGTTACCAAAATGATACCTAGCCTAAAGAACAAACCATACGAAGAGCGTCTTAGAGAATTAAATCTATTTCCTTTAACCCAGCGCAGATTAAGAGGTGACTTAATTCAAGTGTTCAAAATCATCAAAGGCATCGACAATATGAACTGTAGTAAGTACCGGGTACTTCACTATCGACCAATCTAATTACACGCGGGGAAACGGTTGCAAAATTATTGGTAAATCTTTTAACTCGCACGAATCTAAGAATTTCTTCTTCAATCGAGTTGTCAACTTGTGGAATGGGCTTCCCCGAAACGTTATAGACTGCATCACCGTTGATTCATATAAACTCCGCCAAGACAAATATCTCTCATCAAACCCGCGACTGACTGCGTTTGTAAATGAATAACTTTATTTTATCCCCCCCCCTCAGTTACTAACCCATCTGTCCTCTACTAAGTTCCTAATCCTGCCACGGACATTAGTTCCAGGGCAGTAATTCCCTTTCCAATGTTCCCTTACCCACTCTAAACCACTGTTTGGACACTTGATCCTCGGTGTTTTGGAGGACAAGCAACCTAGAAGGGTCACTAGATCTGTTGTTGCTTGATTTCCTTTGTACTCCTTTGTACTCTCTCTCTCTCTCTCTCTCTCATAATAGCTGCACTATTTGTCAATGAGGGTACAACTAAATAACAAAAAATGGTCCATAATATTATAAATCTTCCATAGGAAGTAAGGTTAATGAAATTAGACTTATATTCGTTCTATCTATCTATCTATCTATATGCTCAGGCCCAATCCCCATTTTGGGGGTAACCGACTCAAGACAGAGCAAGAACAGGGAAAACACAAAAACAACATAAAACAAAAAATAAACACAGATAAAAAACACAAACTCACACACATCCAGGTCACCCAGGAGAAGACCCAGAGACCAGGGTTACCAAGGTGGCTCCAGCACTCCCTCGGCCCCTGACCACCCGGAGAGGTTCCGATCTCGGCAGGCAGACATGCAGCGGAGCCAAAGCCACAAGCCCTCCCACCACACTTCCAGGCACACCCTTCATATTAATCGTCCCCCCGGGCCAGGCGCCTGATGGACTATTATCTAGTCGAACTTGCGCCCGACCCCTTACTCCAAATGACCATGTGTTCACTCAACTATTCACAAGCATTCTCCATTCACTCCTGTCCACCACCACTTCCCCTGCCTGATCTATAGTCATTCCTCTATCATCCAAAGCCTTTCTTACACAGTCTCTCCATCTCAATGGGGGTCTTCCTGCCCTTCTATCTCCCCTTGTACCTGACTCACATATTCTCTTTGTAAGCCTTTCATCTCCCATTCGTTCAACATGACCATACCAGCTCAGCACCCTTCTGTCCACTCTGGCTGACAAATGTTCCTGCTGCCCCAGGAACATGTCGTTAGAGACACGCAAAGTTGGTTGGGATATCATAAAGGTTTTCAAGTGGTTTAGTGTGATAAAATAAAGGGGACAGAAAAAATGTAATGAACCTCAATGCTAATGAAATAACTCGAAACAAATGGTGTCAATTAAATTTCTTTTCAGAAAAGCTAGGCAGCGGTAACAGAGTAGTAGACGTGGAATGTGATACTGAGTGATATGGTACGATCAAGAACGATAGAGAGCTTCAACATAAAATTAGATAGGCATATGGACGAGATGGGTTGTGTTTGACAGGGATCTGCCTAGTGTGGGTCAATCGGCTCTCTGCAGACTCCCGTTTTCGTAAGTTCTTATGTTCAGATCACCAAGTATAAGATTCAAGCAATTAATATATATTAAGTACGGTACATGAAAGATACATAATGATTGTGGGATTGTGTGTGTGTTATGTTATGGTTATGAGTAAATAAGAGTATTACGCGTATTGATCAACTGATGGCATTCGCTAGTTAATGCTCAGTCTTGTTATTTTTGTGTAATTTAAGAGGTGTTAAAGTAGCCCTACCACGTTAAGTTCGTCTCCAATTTCTACATGTTGTTTTCACCATGTTTTCATTGTTATTGACAACTAAGTCGAGGATATTATTTCCTCTAGTAGGCGTACTTATGAACTGAAATAAGAAACTATCAAAGAACTACATCTATAAAGTCTTTAGATTCACTGTCGCTAATTAAATTATTAGCAGTCCAAACCTGAATAATTAAAATCACCTAAAATACACACATTGTTACTCCAATGGTAACTTTCCATAATTTCTACTCAAATTATGTGTTCTATAAATAACACCAATAACTATGGCCTCACTACCATCACCAATCTCTACGCAAATACTTTCTTGTCACCAATTGTTTTATTGTCTGATTCAATGCAGCTTTTTTAATGAACACGTAACAAAGACTGCTATTCCTCACCCCCCTACCTGTTTTATATAAGTTTGACAAATTGTATCCTGGTATATGAAATTCTGCAACAATGTCTGGAGTCTGTACTTATTCATGGTTCAGTAACCCTGAAAAAAGCTAGAAAAAGTAATAAATACAGTTTTAGTTACATTTTACGTATTCAACAAATATCGAATACGTAAAAACAGCCAGATTTTACCGGTTCAGGATACTCCAATACGTAAAATCAGCTCGAATAAGTAACAAGTAAATAGTTTGTTACATTTTACGTGTTCAAGAAATATCGAATACGTAAAAACAGCTTTTAAAAAAAATCAAATTTTTAGTTAAATTGTACGTATTCGAGATACAATTTCAATACGGGAATACAACTAGAAAAAGTTTTTTTTTTTTTTAGTTACATTTTACGTATTCAAGAAATATCGAATACGTAAAAACAGCTAGATTTTACCGGTTCAGGAGACTCCAATACGTAAAATCAGCTCGAATAAGTAACAAGTAAATAGTTTTAGTTACATTTTACGTATTCGAGATACAAATCGAATACGTAAAAACAGCTAAAAAAAAAATCCAATTTTTAGTTAAATTGTACGCCTGCTCAATTTGCCCTCTCTTACAAGCTGGACTTGGTTGGGGATACTCCTAGCTTCATTATACAGAAGGTCAATTAATAAATAAAAAGGGAGATTTCCTTTTCTCGCACGCCTATTAAGGAGGTTGTGCGAATACCGTCCAACTCGGCCCATTGTCAACTCGGCCCATCATACACCAACTCGGCCCATTATATACCAACTCGGCCCACATGGCCCATTACCAACTCTGCCCATTATATACCAACTCGGCCCATTAAATACCAACTCGGACCACATGGCCCAATGCCCTTATGATTTTTATTCTAGGCTACTATACGAATCTTAGGCTAAATGAACAGACTATAAACAATTTAAAACGACTTAAAACAACTTTATTATTACAGGAGCCAGTGATAAAATATAATATGTATATTTGTATACATAATC
Organism: Paralithodes platypus; assembly: GCA_032716605.1. Lineage (NCBI taxonomy): Eukaryota > Metazoa > Arthropoda > Malacostraca > Decapoda > Lithodidae > Paralithodes > Paralithodes platypus. The sequence continues at coordinate 25,120,764 of CM064521.1, forward strand.
TTTATACAAAACATTAGTTAGTTTAGGAAGGACCTTAAGCATTCAAACAGACAGCAGTCCCTCCTGCAAAGGACGCACATCCTTGAAGCATTGATTAGCCCTTGTGTTCATTGTAGCGATGCAGTGGAAGAAGGGTAAGATTTGTTAGTTTCTCCAACTTAATTAACTTTGCACTGTTTTCTGTTTGATTCACTCACTCGACCACTGCTTAATCATCTTCGAAACATTTAATTGTATATATAATAAAAGTATTATTAATACATAATATCGTATGTAGTTGACTCAACTCATTGTATCATTAATTTTATTTGACTCCTTTCTTTATTAGTGGTGCGCCTACTTATAGGCTATTGACTCAAACCAATAAAGTAATACACTGGGTAACATTCAAGGAGACTACTGCAAGACTCTTCTTCTTCTTCTTCTTACCTCTGACCGGGTATAGGCTACCCTAGTGTTTACTAGCCTATACCCCTTTGAAAGGACATTAGCCTAACCTAACAACCTTACCTAACCTATCCTAGTATTATAGGTGGGGGCTGCCGCCCCCACACCCCCGCTTTGACTTAGATGTTTGGTGTATTTGTCTGTGAAGTAGTGTCCACCAACCTTTAACTGTCTTCGTGGTGCGATGTATAAGGTGTTGATTTTCGGTGTGAGCATCCTAGGTTCGAATCCACGGACTGCCACATGTGTTTGTAAATTTCATTAATCGATTTTAGGAGTATGGTTGGTTGTTGGAAGGAACATAATTGATATTGGTTCAGGAGTAATTTATCGAGAGGACTTCCCTAAGTGGTTAAGGCCCCATTAATTGCTCTTTCCATTCACATATGCATAGCCTACGTGAGTTGCAGTTGGGATGTGTGTACATGCTTAGATTGATATGCAGGATTCGAAGTTGCATAATAAATCGTAGGCAGTGTCCACCAACCTTTAACTGTCTTCGTGGTGCGATGTATAAGGTGTTGATTTTCGGTGTGAGCATCCTGGGTTCGAATCCACGGACTGCCACATGTGTTTGTAAATTTCATTAATCGATTTTAGGAGTATGGTTGGTTGTTGGAAGGAACATAATAATTGATATTGGTTCAGGAGTAATTTATCGAGAGGACTTCCCTAAGTGGTTAAGGCCCCATTAATTGCTCTTTCCATTCACATATGCATAGCCTACGTGAGTTGCAGTTGGGATGTGTGTACATGCTTAGATTGATATGCAGGATTCGAAGTTGCATAATAAATCGTAGGCAGTGTCCACCAACCTTTAACTGTCTTCGTGGTGCGATGTATAAGGTGTTGATTTTCGGTGTGAGCATCCTGGGTTCGAATCCACGGACTGCCACATGTGTTTGTAAATTTCATTAATCGATTTTAAGAGTAAGGTTGGTTGTTGGAAGGAACATAATAATTGATATTGGTTCAGGAGTAATTTATCGAGAGGACTTCCCTAAGTGGTTAAGGCCCCATTAATTGCTCTTTCCATTCACATATGCATAGCCTACGTGAGTTGCAGTTGGGATGTGTGTACATGCTTAGATTGATATGCAGGATTCGAAGTTGCATAATAAATCGTAGGCAGTGTCCACCAACCTTTAACTGTCTTCGTGGTGCGATGTATAAGGTGTTGATTTTCGGTGTGAGCATCCTGGGTTCGAATCCACGGACTGCCACATGTGTTTGTAAATTTCATTAATCGATTTTAGGAGTATGGTTGGTTGTTGGAAGGAACATAATAATTGATATTGGTTCAGGAGTAATTTATCGAGAGGACTTCCCTAAGTGGTTAAGGCCCCATTAATTGCTCTTTCCATTCACATATGCATAGCCTACGTGAGTTGCAGTTGGGATGTGTGTACATGCTTAGATTGATATGCATGCAGGATTCGAAGTTGCATAATAAATCGTAGGCAGTGTCCACCAACCTTTAACTGTCTTCGTGGTGCGATGTATAAGGTGTTGATTTTCGGTGTGAGCATCCTGGGTTCGAATCCACGGACTGCCACATGTGTTTGTAAATTTCATTAATCGATTTTAGGAGTATGGTTGGTTGTTGGAAGGAACATAATAATTGATATTGGTTCAGGAGTAATTTATCGAGAGGACTTCCCTAAGTGGTTAAGGCCCCATTAATTGCTCTTTCCATTCATGAAATGGTAGGTTTTTCCAGGTTAAATAGGAATGGGAATTTTCCCCAGGCTACCTTTAGGATCAACCTTTCCTGGTACCTGGCACGGGGTACGAACCTCTGAAGGGAATTTAACCCCCCTAAAAACCCACAGGTTTTGAGATGCCTTGGGTGGGGTTCGAACCCTGGTTAGTGACGCACCACCATCACCACCAGGCCCGCGCGCTAACCCACTGTACTACCACGGACATACTAAAAGTATAGCAACCTTAGTCCGATTTTTAAGAACCAGGTGATAGTCTCGTGGTGTTATCACGTGATGAGTTTATTGGACTTCCCATCTACAACTATTTTACGCTATACCTGACGTCAACTCGGGTTAGTATTATTGTGGGTGCGGGACATTTTTCGAGGGCATTACACCACATTCCTTTTTAGTTAGGCTAGTCCCTAGCCTCGTAAGGTCGTAAGGTATCGTAGCCTTTTTACCTTAGCTATCTCAATATGGTTTTTAGGGTTCGCGTGACTGGTGCTCCACGTAGCTACCTGGTCACGTTCCTTAGCTGCCACCAATGAAATGCTAGGTTTTTCCAGGTTAAATAGGAATGGGAATTTTCCCCAGTCTACCTTTAGGATCTACCTTTCCTGGTACCTGGCGCGGGGTACGAACCTCTGAAGGGAATTTAACCCCCCTAAAAACCCACAGGTTTTGAGATGCCTTGGGTGGGGTTCGAACCCTGGTTAGTGACGCACCACCATCACCACCAGGCCCGCGCGCTAACCCACTGTACTACCACGGACGTACTAAAAGTATAGCAACCTTAGTCCGATTTTTAAGAACCAGGTGATAGTCTCGTGGTGTTATCACGTGATGAGTTTATTGGACTTACCATCTACGACTATTTTACGCTATACCTGACGTCAACTCGGGTTAGTATTATTGTGGGTGCGGGACATTTTTCGAGGGCATTACACCGGTGTAATGCCCTCGAAAAATGTCCCGCACCCACAACTTCAAAACCCCACACTTGACTCACCCCCTCATGACAGACAAACCCACCAATCCCACCGGCTACCGGTGTAATGCCCTCGAAAAATGTCCCGCACCCACAATAATACTAACCCAAGTTGACGTCAGGTATAGCGTAAAACAGTCGTAGATGGTAAGTCCAATAAACTCATCACGTGATAACACCACGAGACTATCACCTGGTTCTTAAAAATCGGACTAAGGTTGCTATACTTTTAGTACGTCCGTGGTAGTACAGTGGGTTAGCGCGCGGGCCTGGTGGTGATGGTGGTGCGTCACTAACCAGGGTTCGAACCCCACCCAAAGCATCTCAAAACCTGTGGGTTTTTAGGGGGGTTAAATTCCCTTCAGAGGTTCGTACCCCGCGCCAGGTACCAGGAAAGGTTGATCCTAAAGGTAGCCTGGGGAAAATTCCCATTCCTATTTAACCTGGAAAAACCTAGCATTTCATTGGTGGCAGCGGTGGGATTGGTGGGTTTGTCTGTCATGAGGGGGTGAGTCAAGTGTGGGGTTTTGAAGTTTATTAGGGGTGTGAATTGTGGGTGGGTGGAAGAGAGCTACTGACGGAAAACTGTCACAAGGGAAATTTTGTTGGTGGGGAAATAGCTGAGCATTTCTGGGGGAAGGGGGGGAACATAGTTGGGTCCCTAGGTCGTCACGCGTGAGGGGAGGATTAACGGTGCGTGTGGGAGGGTCAGGGTGGTGAGAGGTGAGCGAGTTAGGAAACGGGATTTGTTGGGGGGACTGCGGCGGGTTGGTGGGGGAAGAGTTAGGTGTAGAACAGGGGTTATTGGTAGAGGACTGATGTATTGATTTGGGGTTGTTAACAGGACGAATTTGGGGAATTTTCTTGGTGTCAGTCTCGGTCTGGTTAAAGGTTATGTGGGACTGGGGAGGATTAGTGGGGGCAGAGTTAGGCATAGGACATGGGTTATTGAGGGAGGAGTGATGTACTGATTTGGGGTTGTTAACAGGACGAGTTTGGGGAATTTTCTTGGTGGCAGTCTCGGTCTGGTTAGAGGTTATCTGGGACTGGTGAGTTTGTTTGACATGCATAGAAAAAGGATGGGGTTTATGGGTTAACACAATTGATGGAAGATGATCGTTGGTGGATGGCAGGGCAGGGGAAAATTTAGGGATTTGGGACGTACTAAGCGATCAGTGCTCTTTAATTAACAGGCGACCTTGACTCTCGTAATTACCTTATTCAGATATTAAAACTCTAGTGATATCTAACGTTCGCCCACTGATTTGCGTTCTATGTATTTCTGAGACAAGAATATAAAACTTAGATCAGTACCCCCTGAGGTTACTAGAATTCCCGTGCTCTAAAATACGCGTGTCTAATCTAGTCTGTGAACTACTACTTGTGCACCAGAGCTACCAGTAATAAATCTAACAGTGAATATGATTCTATAAGTAACATTGATGGTCTTCGGTATATAAACCTGTGGAATCAAAGCCAGTGATCAGAAGATTAATACCTGAACGTTGGAAGTGGGAGACTAGGCTCCATCCAGATCCACTTATGCTAGTGTTGTTCAATTCTATTATATTGTCTTACACAAGTATTCTGCAGTGGTATATCAATAAACGTGATCATGTAACTTGCTACCATGTGTTTCTTTGTGTTCTCTATTCCTCATATCTTGTATTGTGCATGCAGCCTTATATACCCAGTCAATTAGAACTCACATTACCCAAGTTAAACCTGTAGAAAAACAGGGCATAACATTGGTGGCAGCAGTGAGATTGGTGGGTTTGAATTTGGACTGATTTTATTTCCGGGAGAGACATGAATGGGATTTCGAGGAGTGGTTGAAGTTGAGAGGTTGACCCCTCTCAAACCACAACCCTGCCTGCCCAGACCCCCCCCCCCCCCCCCCCCCCCCCACCACCATCTCCCTATCAAATCCCCACACCCCAAACCTCCAAACCACCCGATCATAGTAAACTCTCAACCTTCAGCCTTACTCACCCTTCCCCAAACCCCACTCACGACCACAACTCTCTACACAACTCAACCCCTCCCCAGCACCAACCTCTTCCGCAACAACAACCCCAACTCGACCTGCCCATTTCATCTTTAAAACCCCCCTATCACTACCCCCGACCGAAACCACTTAGACCCCCCTCCAAAACTGGCCCCGGGCCAGCTCGCCCCCAGACCCACATTCCTAACGACAAGAACTAACGGTATATCCACCCCGCCCTTCCAAAGTGAAAGTGAAACCCCAAGGTCAAAGCCACAACCACCACCACCCCTATTACCAGACCGTCACCCAGACTAACGGCAACCCTAAATAACCCCCCCTGATGATGATGAGGATATTATTGTACTTTATTTTTTTATTGTTTTCAATTCCTAAGCGATTGGGCATGATTCTATAAATTTACATGTTTTCCATATACTGTATATATTATTTTTTTCCCTTAGTCATACTACTTTTCTTGTTAACCTACACTTTTCTGACTATCTTTTAAATTTGCTTTATACATTATTAAACACTTTACCTCTTCTTAATTTCCTGTGTTCTTAATTATCTGTCCTTTCTTAAATTTCCATGTTTTCCATATACTGTATATATTATTTTTTCCCTTAGTCATACTACTTTTCTTGTTAACCTACACTTTTCTGACTATGCTTCTTTTTACTTCACCCTTGAGGCTCGAGGACGAGCCTATAATGAAATGCTAGGTTTTTCCAGGTTAAATAGGAATGGGAATTTTCCCCAGGCTACCTTTAGGATCAACCTTTCCTGGTACCTGGCGCGGGGTACGAACCTCTGAAGGGAATTTAACCCCCCCTAAATACCCACAGGTTTTGAGATGCCTTGGGTGGGGTTCGAACCCTGGTTAGTGAAGCACCACCATAACCACCAGACCCGCGCGCTAACCCACTGTACTACCACGGACGTACTAAAAGTATAGCAACCTTAGTCCGATTTTTAAGAACCAGGTGATAGTCTCGTGGTGTTATCACGTGATGAGTTTATTGGACTTACCATCTACGACTATTTTACGCTATACCTGACGTCAACTCGGGTTAGTATTATTGTGGGTGCGGGACATTTTTCGAGGGCATTACAATTCACATATGCATAGCCTACGTGAGTTGCAGTTGGGATGTGTGTACATGCTTAGATTGATATGCAGGATTCGAAGTTGCATAATAAATCGTAGGCAGTGTCCACCAACCTTTAACTGTCTTCGTGGTGCGATGTATAAGGTGTTGATTTTCGGTGTGAGCATCCTGGGTTCGAATCCACGGACTGCCACATGTGTTTGTAAATTTCATTAATCGATTTTAGGAGTATGGTTGGTTGTTGGAAGGAACATAATAATTGATATTGGTTCAGGAGTAATTTATCGAGAGGACTTCCCTAAGTGGTTAAGGCCCCATTAATTGCTCTTTCCATTCACATATGCATAGCCTACGTGAGTTGCAGTTGGGATGTGTGTACATGCTTAGATTGATATGCAAGATTCGAAGTTGCATAATAAATCGTAGGCAGTGTCCACCAACCTTTAACTGTCTTCGTGGTGCGATGTATAAGGTGTTGATTTTCGGTGTGAGCATCCTGGGTTCGAATCCACGGACTGCCACATGTGTTTGTAAATTTCATTAATCGATTTTAGGAGTATGGTTGGTTGTTGGAAGGAACATAATAAGTGGGTATTTTTCAATTTGTTGATAACGAAAATCCTCCATGCGGACTAAATGGAGAAAAATATGGCGAATCTATCTATTGGTGCCTATTTTCCCTAATAAATTGTTTCTCATAACGTCGCACTAGTGTCCTTGAATATTATCATACATTGTTCGAAGCACTGATTATTAAAGTTTTTAGTGGTTTGAGTTAATATAAGTATATATGTCCACCAAATACAATGATAGCCTACACTGATTTGAAACAGATTAACTATCAAAACACGCAACGTTGACAAACTTTAATAATCAGACGTGCTTCGAACAATGTATTACTTTATTGGTTCGAGTCAATAGCCTATGTCTTTTAGTGGTTTGAGTCAATATATTATATTGACTCAAACCACTAAAGTAATACATTGTTCGAAGCACTGATTATTAAAGTTTGTCAACGTTACGTGTTTTGAAAATTAATCTCTTTCAAATCAGTGTATCATTGTATTTGGTAGACCTATTTATGTTAATTCAAACCACTGAAGTCTGAATCCATTGTTCAAAAAACTGATTAAAGATTTTCAAATAAATGGGCCGAGTTGGTAATGAAAGACGGGCCGAGTTAGTAATGCAAGACGGGCCGAGTTGGTAGTAAGTGGGCCGAGTTGGTAACCTTAGATGGGCCGAGTTGGAAAAGGGCCGAGTTGGCTGTACACCGGTTGTGCCATCCCTCCACATCATTGTTGGTGCGAACACTTCTACCAAATACACTAATGTTCTCTACCGTCCAAGTTTTATTATATACCCAGTTATTTTCTACGTAAATCATGAATTCATCAAGATGGTGCACTTCTTTTGATTTGTCTTTCAATTAATTGAAAGCCACTTGAATGTCGTCAGGTGGCAAAAATGGGAGGGCAAACACTTTTTTCAAGTGCTTATGTACCGAGTCTTTCTGCAGGTACATATTTTGAAGGTCTGTTTCTTGAACTTTCCTCCAGAGTGCCTGTCCGAAATGGAAGGCACACCCATGAATTTTAGGTTCATGGAAAACCCCTCTCAAACCTTTCCATAACCCTTTTTCGTAGTCTACTACAAAATAATGAAGTCACTGCATAATCCACTGGATTAAGCATATCTATATAGTATCGCCCTAAAAACAGTTTTGTAGTCTTTGCTTCCTTTCCCGGACATCACACAAAAACACAATGGGAGTTGCTTCATGTCATCCCCTGATTTGATAAAAGAGTGTATAGATAAGAGTTGGTAAAAGGGAGACTTCATTACTTTAAAAGTTCCGTCAATAAACCAAGTCTTGGCTTTTCCTAATAATACCAACTGCTGTCCCGTGGCGAAGATGAAATGCCGTTCGTTAGTGTTTATACTTACTGAATATATAATGATTATATGTACTGTATCCAACTTTTATTCACTAGCTATAATAGTTTCTGAATAAAAAGTGTATAATGTCATATAAACACCTACGTACCCTGTGTTCACGCATTTGATATGTTGCCATCCATCGCATGTATCACAGGTAATGACCACTAACAACCTTCTGACACACTAAGCAATTATCCATTGTGTCTTGCCGGTGGGAAATAATTAGTTGTACTGACTGACACTTTGTCATCAACCCTTTATATAGAAAACAAGATTGATATTTGAACCAGTCTGGTTCGTTAGTGTCAGAAATTCCTGTCCTCAACTGTACACCACATAGTCTGAATCGAAAATAAATTGTCAATTCACAACTTGCGAGTTTTATTCTATAAGGAAGTTGGAGCTGTAGACATCGATATTTAGTACATTAATTAATACATAAAACCAAATTCTATACTATTTATCCATAATAAACCTACATAATTACTGTATTTGTGTTTAATATCGATGTTTACAGGCTCAGATATTGAAAGGGTGGGAGTTGAATTGCCACCGGATGTAATTTTTTTGTTTTGCAAAAATCTCATTTTTTTTAGGATAGATACATAAATAGATAGGGACAGAGCGATTCCAAAATGATCAATATAGCCATCTATAGGCTACCGTTTTTATGTTGTCGAAGCAAATAAGGGTTGTGAAAGGCCGAGTTAGTCTAGCAACCGCCGAACTTCCTTATAGCCTAAAACCTGCAAGTGGTCAATTGAACCATTTAATAATTTTAATGGTTGCGAGACAAAATTAAAAGTTCCCGCCAATCCAATGTTGATTTATTTTTTATTATAGTGGTTGAATTGTCGTGTATTTTATAAGTTTATAGTTCAAAACATTACAATGGTCCGAATCAGCCAATGCTATGGGCCGAATCAGCCAATGCTATGGGCCGAATCAGCCAATGCTATGGGCCGAATGAGCCTCTATATGGTCCGAATAAGCCATGGTCCGAATCAGCCATGGTCCGAATCAGCCGGCATTCGACACAGCCCCTGTAGGCTAAGATGTATCCAACACAATACCTAGCTTGCAAAACCGCTTCAACCCCGGACAACATTGCTTGCAAATTGCAATTTTAATTATAATAATGGCAGGGTGTTGATAGAGAGGATAATAAAGTGTACGGAAGTTGCAATAGGAGAAGAACAGTGCGGTTTTAGGAGGGGAAGAGGGTGCGTGGATCAGATGTTTGCAGTAAGACAGTTATGCGAGAAGTATTTAGAGAAGCATAAGGAGATATTTTGGGCTTTTATGGACTTGGAAAAAGCGTATGATCGTGTGGACCGTGAAGCAATGTGGAAGGTGTTAAGGATTTATGAAATAGGAGGAAATTTGTTAGAAGCAGTTAAGAGTGTTTATGAAGGGAGCAGAGCATGTGTGAGAGTAGGAAATGGTGAGTTGAGTGAATGGTTTGAGGTAAAGGTAGGTTTGCGACAGGGTTGTGTAATGTCACCATGGCTGTTTAATATGTTTATGAATGGTGTGGTGAGGGAGGTGAAAAGGAGAACTATGGGAAGAGGATTGGGTTTAGTAGGAAAGAATGGTAGAGATTGGGAGTTGAATCAGTTGCTGTTCGCTGATGACACAGCATTGGTGGCGGATTCTGATGAGAACTGCAGCGGGTAGTCAAAGAGTTTGGTGTGGTTTGTGGAAGGAGGAAACTGATGTTGAACGAATGGGAGATGAAAGGCTTACAAAGAGAATATGTGAGTCAGGTACAAGGGGAGATAGAAGGGCAGGAAGACCCCCATTGAGATGGAGAGACTGTGTAAGAAAGGCTTTGGATGATAGAGGAATGACTATAGATCAGGCAGGGGAAGTGGTGGTGGACAGGAGTGAATGGAGAATGCTTGTGAATAGTTGAGTGAACACATGGTCATTTGGAGTAAGGGGTCGGGCGCAAGTTCGACTAGATAATAGTCCATCAGGCGCCTGGCCCGGGGGGACGATTAATATGAAGGGTGTGCCTGGAAGTGTGGTGGGAGGGCTTGTGGCTTTGGCTCCGCTGCATGTCTGCCTGCCGAGATCGGAACCTCTCCGGGTGGTCAGGGGCCGGGGGAGTGCTGGAGCGACCTTGGTAACCCTGGTCTCTGGGTCTTCTCCTGGGTGACCTGGATGTGTGTGAGTTTGTGTTTTTTATCTGTTTATTTTTTGTTTTATGTTGTTTTTGTGTTTTCCCTGTTCTTGCTCTGTCTTGAGTCGGCTACCCCCAAAATGGGGATTGGGCCTGAGCATATAGATAGATAGATAGAATTATAATAATAATTATTGCAGTCTGCAACTTTAATTGTAATAATTAGGCCTAGCCTATTGCAGTCTGCAAGGGATTCCCAGATAGGCTAGGCCCTTAAAAGGCCCTATTAGCCTAGGCAAAGCTAACTCCATTCATAATATATGCCCTATCTAATCTTAAGCTACACAGTAACATACAATTGGTTAAGAAGTTACCATATACGCAGAGAAGTGCATTGTCGATGAATTTTCTCTAAAGTAAACACTATCACTCCACTTTTCAAGAAAACTCGACACACTGTGCACATTCAATTTGAATAAAAATACATGTGTAATGTGTTAGTATATTATATCACAATTATATATATTAATCATGAAGATATATAGAGAAGAAATATGTGATTAAAACACTAATATTTGAACGATATGTGAATTATTTGTTTAATCGTGAATGTTAGAATCAGCTGATTAGCTTCCCGTTACATCCGTAGCAAGTGCTGACAAATTAGCTGCTTGTTGCTCAGCCTAGCTAACATCATGCATTTTAGCTATATTCTATAGGTTCTAGCCACTTCAAATTATTCTGGATATGATGCAATTCTTGTTTGTGGTACTCTGCAATTCTTACTAATCAGCAACATACCAGTGTATTTCACGGAATAATCTAGCGGGGTTTTTTTCTCTTTGTAACCCTGGCTATAGACTTGCCTGAGGCCCTTAGCAACGCGCTATCCCTACCAAGTACCAACCAAAAGATTGCGATGAACAGAAACTATTGTGCCTATTACAGGCAAATGAGAAAATGTCATTCATTGACAGTTGCAAATGGAGATAGGTATGATGCAGTCATCGTTGGAGGAGGTGAGGAAACGTTCGTTGGTGCTACATAGGCTCATATTAAAAGAAAGGCTCATAGGCCTATTAAAATCCCGAGAATCCAAGGACAGGGTAAGCAAACATTCTTCTTCACTGCCATCAAAGACTGGAACGACCTACCCCAGTCAGTCCGTGAAAAGAGAACACTGTATTCCTTCAGACGTAGCCTAAAGGAACACCTGAACCGGACAGCTGCGAGAAGGGAGCACCAAGCTTATGTCTACTACTAAATACGACATAAGAGATAGACAAACCAAACTGAAATGATTACTGATTACGGATTACTGATAGGCCTATTTACTATAGGATGTAAGGTATCTTAAAATAACCCCCTAGAAATACTTTCTCTAAAGTATATTTCTTTATCCTCCCCATTTCCCCAGCTAACCTAATCCCACAAGGACCCCAATGGAAATACGCCTAACGGCCTTATTGGGCTATCCTTAGTTGGAATTATGCAAGGCTGGTATATGTCATATTTATAACATACTAGGCCTAGGCTATGTGGTACCAACTCTGTAAATTGCTAACTGAATAAATATTATTATTATTATTATTATTATTATTATTATTATTATTATTAAAAGATCTTTAATGAGAGGAACAAGTACCTCGATTACCCTAGGCTATTATCCTTTCATACTGAGTAGGCTAGGCATAGCCTAGCCATTAGCCAAAGTGGTATTTTGTAATCTGTGTTGTGACAGTGACATTGTCACAATGTTAGTTCACAGATTACTAATTAGCCTACTATTATTAGGCTAGGCTATTTGCAGCTAGGCTACAGTGGTAATTTTAGTAGGCCTAGCCTAGGCCTGGTTCTGGCGTTCTGCACAAGTGCGTTGCAAGGTACTTAGGCTATTACCAAAACTACCACTAATTATTTTGGATAGGCCTATAGCCTAGCCTACTGATGTTTTGGACTGACAGTTAGCCCATCGATCTGTATAGGCCTAGGCCTAATAGGTCCGGTAGAGCATATACATCATTGCTATATATGTCATTAGGCCTAAGAGCTGAAATGTAATATAGGCTAGCCTAAGGGAGAAAAAAAAAAAAAAAAAAACGCTAAAATACATAATTAGGCCTAGGCTATATACTGTAGGCTAAAACAATTAGTTTTTCAGCCAGTACCCAACCAGCGGGGGTATGGGGGCGGCAGCCCCCACCCATATACAGTACTAGGTTAGGTTAGGCTAATAGCACATAAAAAATATCCTAACCAGCGGGGGTGTGGGGGCAGCAGCCCCCACCCATATACTAAGTTAGGTTAAACTAGGCTAATAGCCTAGCACATTTAAAAAAAAAAAAAAAAAAAACCTAGGCCTAGCCTAACCCAACCAGCGGGGGTGTGGGGGCGGCAGCCCCCACCCATAATACTAGGATAGGTTAGGTAAGGTTGTTAGGTTAGGCTAATGTCTTCCCAAAATTTACCATTTTTATAACAAGATATTAGGCTACCCACTCCACCCCGTGAAATCCGAGCCAGCTTTCGTCAAAAGTTGGCTCGGGTATTCACAAAATTGGGTTTTATGGGTTTACAATTTGGAAAAACCCGAGCCAAGTTTTGATACAAAACGCTATATTGTTGTATTTTTACGTTGTTAACCCCTTATTTTCCCTGAACTTCATAGATTTTGTGGCTCCGAATGCATCGATAGACCCTCTACCTGGTATGCGGAAATCTGACGGCCCGTCCCACATCAGACAGAGGGTACTGGTGAATGGAATAGGCTCGGGGTGGAGGGAAATTACAAGTGGGGTACCTCAGGGATCTGTGTTGGGACCACTGCTGTTCGTTATATTTATCAACGACTTGCCTGAAGTTATAACTAATGGAAGTGAGGTATAAAAGACAGTGTGAAAGACCTTGGGGTATTAATGTCTGAAAATATGGGTTTCAAAGTACATAACCAGGTCAAAGTGGCGGCTGCGAAACGTCTAACGGGTTGGATTCTGCGTACTTTTAAAACACGCGGGGAATTGCCTATGATAACGCTCTTCAAATCTCTAGTGCTACCGCGGCTTGAATACTGTAGCGTATTAACATCCCCATACAAAGCAGGTGAAATAAATGACGTAGAGAGTGTACAAAGAAATTTCACTTCGCATATAAGTTCGATAAAACATCTACACTATTGGGAGCAAGAGCACTGAATCTCTACTCACTGGAACGTAGAAGAGAACGTTACCTAATAATATACACGTGGAAAATCGCAGAGGGTTTAGTACCAAACCTACATACTCCGATAGTCATGAAATTCAGTGATAGGAGAGGCTGGGAATGCGAAATCCCCCGGATGAATAACAGGGGTGCTATGGGCTCCCTGCGAGAGGGCTGATTATCACACAGAGGCCCACGTCTCTTCAACAAACTCCCACGGCGAGTAAGAGACATGAGGGACATCTCGTTAGACAACTTCAAGAGAGCCCTAGATGTCGAACTGCAAAAAGTGCCAGACGAGCCCATCCTCGCAAGGGAGCGAGCTGTCGCTTCAAACAGTCTACTGCACCAGATCACCACCCATAACGAGGGGCGTCGCGCTCCTTGGTGCCGCTAGAAGAGTGGCGAACACATCAAAAGGTAAGGTACCTGTATGCGGATGACACTAAACTGTATAGAAGAGTGAGGAGTAAGGAAGATATGGGTTTGCTTCAAGAAGATGTGGAGGGCATGAAGGGATGGTCTGAGCATTGGTTAATGCCTTTTCATCCAAAAAAATGCAAGTACATGCGGATTGGGACCAGCAAGATAGACAAGGTAGGATACAGTATGTATAAAGCGATGGAGGAAGTGAATGCAGAAAAGGATATAGGAGTAGTGATAGACAATAAGTTAAATTTCTCAGAACATTTAGCGGAAAAGATAAACAAAGCCAATAGAATTGTAGGGCTGATAAGGAGGACATTTGTGTCACTTGACAAAGAAATCTTCAGGAATCTCTATACAGCGCTGGTTAGGCCGCACCTGGAATATGCGAACCAGGTGTGGGCTCCATATATGGTAAAGGATATAGAAGCAGTGGAGAAAGTGCAGAGGAGAGCTAGCAAGCTGGTACCAACGTTGAAGAACGCGGGCTATGAGCAGAGGTTGAGGACACTGGGGCTTCCGACACTGGCATATAGGAGAAAGAGAGGGGATATGATAAGAGACTTTCAAGATAGTGTCAGGAAAGTACGATGAGGATGTGTGTGAAGGTGTCTTCTTGATGCGGGAGGGAACAAGAACGAGAGGACACTCTAAGAAAATTTACAAAGAAAGAAATAGGCTTGAGAAGGCAAAGAACTCATTTTGTGATAGAGTGGTAAATGAGTGGAACGCACTGCCCCAGTATGTAGTCGATTCCGAATCAATAAGGGAGTTTGAAAGTAATCTTGATAAAGCATGGGGAAGACAAGATTTGAAGTTTGATTATAAAACAAAAATACAGAATAGTAAAAATGTTGCGTCTGCTACCGCCGCCGCCAACACCGTGAACGACCGCAGCAGTGCAAGTACTGGTACTGAGCCGGATACACAGGCATAGTTTGCCTTTTTCCAGAGGATCTACTGTAAGAAACTGTAAGAAACATCAAGCAAGCTATTCTCCAGTTGTTTACCACCTTCCCTGCTGACACTACTTACGTCTACACTGATGGGTCCCTCATCCATGGTGCTACCGGTATCTCCGTCTCGACAGCTTTGTGGGTTCCTAAGTTTCATTTAGTCCAGGGATGGCGACTGCCCCACCGCTCTACCATATTCACCGCTGAACTTTTTGGCCTCTTCAAAGCTCTCGAGACCACGGTCACCCTTCCTCCTGGTCATTATGTCCTCTGCTGCGACTCTCGAAGTGCTCTCCAATCCATCTCCTACGCCACTAAGACCAACAAAGAGCTTGTCCACCCGATCCTACAGCTTCTTGCTCGTCATAAGAGTAATGGCTCCTCAGTGTCCCTCCAGTGGGTTCCGAACCATTCGGGTCTCCTTCACAACGAGATCGTGGACTCCCTTGCCAAGAACTTACACTCCCTCCAGCACATCACTAGGCTCCCCTACACAGTACGAGACAGGAAGGTGATCCTTAGCGACGCATTGCGACAAACATTTATCCACGATTGGAAGGCACAGATAACGCATACCCGTTATGGCACTGTCAAGGATGACTGGATGGTTTGGCGGCACACTCGCTATAAGTCTCCATCTCTCAATAGGGCAGCCACACGTCTTCGGCTGGGACACTCCCGGTTGGCGGCACATATGCATCGCCTAGGTCTCCACCAAGATGGCCACTGCCAGCACTGCAATACCCCTGAAACTGTTGAACATTTCCTACTACATTGTCATAGATATCATGGTGCCAGGGTCGCCATAAGGGAATGCATTCTCCGCCAGGGAGGACAGTTTACCATCAAGCATATTCTTGGAGGAGCACCTCTCAACACCACCGATCTTCATATCATCTCCACTGGACTCTACGTTCCTCGCTGCTATGGGGAGGATCTCTGACCTCTGATGACCCTCCAACTACCGCTTCTCACCGTTACTCGTCTTCTGCACACTCCTCACCATCTACAGTATGTTACGTGCTAGAAATCGTGCCCCCTCGCCATGAACCTTAATTAAGTCTTGTACTACTTGCGCAGTTATCTGGGGGCTACATCCCTGTTGACACTGCATCGTGAAGAAGAAGAAGAAGAAAGGTTTACCATTATTTCTTAATATTTGAAGGCTAGGTTACTAGCCTAGGCTATATAGCCTAGCCTAATAAGGATGAAAATTTGTTTCAACCTCCGGAGTCCAGAAATACATTTTATGTGCACTGTAAAAACAAAAAACTCCCTATTGAAGGGAGTGAAACTCTTATTAAGCCCCTTACTGTTAAAAATGTATGCTGATTTCAATAAGTCATAGGGGAGTGAGACCGTGAGGGGGGGCAAAGCCCCTCCTCAACCCATCCTGTATCCAAAGGCAAAATAAAATGTATAGCCTAGGCCTATTTACCATACTCTGTAGCCTAAATGAAGGGATGGATGTACTGTAGTCTGTAGTTACCGGGTGTACCACTACCGACATACAACATAAATCATCTATAAATACTTATAATAAAATAAATATATACTTATAAATCTATAATACTAGGTAATACTAGGTTAGGTTGTTTGGTTAGGGTAATGTATTTTTTGTATCCAAAGGCAGTCAAAATAGACGGGAACATGATAGTGAGCGTCCGCGTAGTGTAAACAAGACGGGCGGTACACCCGGTAACTACATTCTTGCCTAAATGACTTAGCCTACATCTGAGTGTTTTTAAATCGTTGGATAATGGGAGAAAAAAAATTCCGGGGATTGTAACTAATTTCAACTAGGCTAGCCTACTGTCTAATGATGAAAACTACCTAAAACCACACAGAAAAACCTTGGGAAAATTAATGGTAGGCCTAGCCTAGTTTCAGTAATATTTTTCGTGTTGCAAACTGTGTAATTTTTACTTTCGGACCTCTAGGCTCTAGCCTACAGATTTTGAAAACAAACCCGAATATGGTCAATATCAAGGTTTGGTTCCATGGACCATAGGCCTAGGCTATGTTTTTTTTTTTTTTTTTTTTTTTATATAGTTAGTTTTTACGGTAAGGGTTGTGTTAGCGGGCGTATCGTCCCTTTGTTTGCATAAGTTGTATGCTCACAGTTACGTTCGCATCCAATTTGACTGTTTATTAGCCTATTACGAAATAATCCTACAGCTAGCTAATATTTGCCCGTTGCTGGTAATTGGCTATGTATGTTGGTGACTCGGTGAGTCATGGAGGCGAAGGGGACAAAGCCCCTCTCACCTCATTATTGTATCCCACCGTCACATTTCCACGGCCAGCTGTATGGTAATTTACAATATTAGGTTGAAGGGGGCTTTGCCTGGTTGCCCCCCCTCACCCCCCCATGACTTATTGTCATCATAGTATATTACCTGCAGGGGGCAAATAACAGCTACCGTGGAATAATTTGTAAAAATATAGCAGTCAAATTAGACGCAAACGTAACTGCAAGCGTACTGTACATTGCTGCGTATGATTCAAGTAAACAAAGCGACGATACGCCCGCTAACACAATCCTTACGGTTTTTAAGTTTAAAAAACAAAAAATTTGAGGTTTGATTTTTGGTGCAATTGCATTTTTACCCATTATCTAAGTACAGTACTGCATAATCGTTCTTAAAGCTAGCGCATGCTAAGCCAGCTAAGGATAGCCCAATAAGGCCGATTAGGCGTATTTCCATTGGGGTCCTGTACTACTACCCCATCCCCTTGCTCATGAGGGATAGTAACGACTCAGTGCTTGTGAAAAAATCTTTAATGCGCCGAGCGTGGGCGCGATCCCGGGCCTTCTGGGTGGAAGTCCAAGACGCTAGTCACTACACCAGCAAGCCGGTGTATATCAAAATATGGCCCCCACTAGACCTAGTGGGGAGGCATGTATATTAGGGTTTCGTGGGATACAAGTACAGGAATCTTTAATATGTGTTTACCAACTTAAACTTTCTATTTACCATATTGCCACTCACCTATGTCACCCGTCTGCTGGCGCGGGCGCGCCTCCCGCCACCTAACACCACTTTCACTCATATACGCTAGGGTGGTCCTTATTTGCACGATTTATATATTTTTTTGAAAAGTACATGGCTGACCCACCTAGGTTGCCACTTAGGGCTAAAAATAATGTGTAAAAAGTTTAATTGAAAATATTAATATTTAGAGGTCGCTCAACGACTTTGAAATATTAACATATTGGTCATTATTGGCCTTTGGGCCATAATTTTAGTAATTAATCATAGAAATGTCAGTAATTGTGTTTGTGTTATAATTGTATGTATATGTAATCACATGGGGTTATACCTGTTAGCCTGTGTATATAATTATTATTGATTTTGTTTCACTTTGGTTGAATTTAGCACAAATGGTGTCACAGTAGACTACAGGTATAGTTAAATAAGCACAAACAGTGGTGTATTCCATCCATTACATTAGCTATTAAACAGTTGAATATTTAGGGGTTTCTTACAATGTTCCCCATTACTTTGAAAATGCCAAATGTGTTGCTATATTTGCTCATTTCTTGTGCCAAAATTGCCACAAACTAATGCTATAAATTCCAAAAACAAGTCGGAGCACCTGCAACCCTGGGTGGCGCTGATTGAGGCATACGCCAGCATAGCCATTACCTAGTGTGTTTACATTGTCCTAGGTGTGTGAAGTGATAGATTCTTATTGTACTCGGGCAGGCGGTCAGTTCCAATCTTACAATGGCTTTGAGTAAGCCGTCAAAACCAAAGACTAAGAGTGAAGATTTACCTTATTGACAAATATGAAGACGACATAAAAGGATCCAAGTTACCTTCGAACAAACAGGCCCTCGCCTACTTTTTATATCTTCATCGAGAGAAAAAAGAAATAATTTGTGAGGCAGCCATGCAAACCATAGATAAAATTGCCAGATTCTGGCATCAGGCAAGGATACCACTCCGCCATAAGCAAGACTGCATCAAGTAAATTGAAGGCAATTTTGCAAGATGGCTGGCTTTGAAGAAAAACTCATCAAGACAAAGTCAAACACAAAAGAAATCTGAAGACAACTTTACGGCCACCTTTGATGATCTCTTCGATGTCACCCATGCTGATGCACGTGTCTTGATGAAAATCAAAGAAAACGGGCAGTTTCTAATAGCACAGCGAGAAAAGGGACGTCGAGGATCGATGTTGTTGGTGGATGAAGCGTTGCGGAAGAAGGAAGGGAAGCAAAGTGAAAGAATAGAACATAAAAGAAAAAGACGACGAACTGCGGAGAACAAGGCAAAAGAAGCGTCAGCAACACAAGTTTTGCTTGATAGTTCAGACACAGGTGAAGAAGACATACTGTAGGTGATGATGAATATGAACCGATTGCCGGGCCTAGCTCTGTAACTGCAATGCTTAGGCTTAGCCCAGAAAAACGTGGACAAAAATAAATAATCACACCAGAGCTGGCTTGTTCGTTAGACCGAAACAAGATCTCCGACAGAGCAACCATGATGGTACGTGGAGAAGCTGCCTGCAGTCTTGGGCATGATCATCTCGGGGATTTTGGCTTTCTTGGAGGTTCCTGCATCCAACTGGAAAGACAACGAGGCGTACAAAGATGCAAGGGTCATTGCAGCAAAGTTGGCTGTCACAAACAACCATGCCGAGCGTAGTGTTGCCTTTGTCCAGGAGTATTCCGATTGTTTGACCAAAGACGAGGACCAGCTGCAATTTGTTCTTCAGGTGGTAGCCGACCACAGGAAGAGGTTCCCAGATTCAGTGAAGCGGACCTTAACACTCAACCGACGGTGACCGTCGTATGACGGGAGAGAGAATATTGGCCACCCCTGCGGCGCCCTTCATATGAAGGGTGCCATTTTGAGGACATTATGAACTAGTTGGGGGGACGATAGCTGGCCTCGGACCGCTCGCCACCACCTTGTGGCTGTTACTGACATGTACTATGTCTCATCCCCACCTCCCTACCTCGTTCAACAAGGAAAAAAACGGGAAAATACCTCATTTTAGGGTATTTTCGCCTCCGGTTACACGATCGTTGCAAGAGAACCCGTGGTCGTACAAGGATGATTCAGGTGTCATTGAAAAGCTCTATTATTGCCCTTTCATGGATATATAATTGTATTACGCTCTGACTCTTGCTTATGCATGAAAAAAGAGCATGAATGCAGCTCGTTTTCGGTAGATATACCCGCCCAGCACTACGGTCATGTAAACAAGCATGCCCGCTTTTTAGGAGTTCATTGGGCCACAATGAGTGCCTGGTCAGCATGATACCCCTGTTTTAAAGAGATAATACTCACTTTTGTGAGGGTGACTTAGGCAAAATAGATGGGACCTCCATTTACTATTAATGATATCTCACGTATTACAATTTTTTCTCCATAGGCAAAAATTTAGGCCAATAGGGTAAAACTGTGTGGCCTTGAGCGTCCCCTAAATATTCATATTTCTTTATACAACTTACCACACATTGTTTTTAGCCCAATTGGCAACTTTTAGGAGGGTCAGACTAAAAGAAATAAAAAGTTAAAAAATAAGGACCACCCTAATACTGTATACGCGTTGACAGCGACTGAGAAAATTACATCCCACTTCAATGGTAATAGTTCCAGCTGACTTTTGCAACCATGATTATTTAAGTCTTTGTTAAGAATAATTAATTACTACAAGACGAGACATTGTACTGTACAGTGTCGCAAGAGCTAATCAGCTGGAGTTATTGACATAGGTGAGGCATTATTTTCTCAGAGTTGCTCAAAACGAGTATACAGTAGTCATATACTGTACCTTCTAATTTTCTACTCCATCCCTCCACCTCACACTCGTTCTGCCTTTTCCTCTTTCCCACCTCGCTCTCATACAATCTTGATAGTCATTGACTCATTCTCAATTTCTCTCACTCGCCATAAGCTCCACATGACCGAACTACCTCAAGCCTCAAGGTATTCCTCTTCACACTCCCCAGCACATTCACATCCACACCACAATGCTCACATACTTTCTCATCTGTCTGTCTATCTCTCCATGTGACACCACAAGCACTTCTCCAAGTACCGTAACTAATTTTCACCCCTCTCACTTTTGATTTATCTCTCCAACAACGGCCAAGCTTCACTCTCATATATGTTAATTTTGGGATCACCACACTATCATGCAGTGACTTCTTAACTTCCATGCTCACCACTCTACAGTATCCCTCGTCACTGCTTCTAGCATTCCTACAACGTTCTACCTGTGTTGTACCCACTTCATCCAAGTTTATCGTCTACAGCCTACTTTCATCTTTACTCATCACAAAGCCTAGATACTAAAGTGAGTTGACAGTCTCCAACTCTCCATTGCCTGACCATTTAACCTCACCATTATTATTTTTGCATTAAAATTATCAGATCTTCCTTTGTACGGTATAGGCTATTTATCTTCAATTTAAACATTTTACTTTAATTTCACCTACTGTACATTTTTTACTGCATAACTCTCAAAGACCATAACCATACTCTTCACCACATTTACCTTCAGGTTCCATTTCTCACACGCAGTTCCATACATATTTACCAAACCCTGTAACTCCCACTCATCACAACTGTATCATCAACAAATGACCAAACAGTACCACAAGCAACTTCCACTCACTTCCTTCCTTTAACCTAACCTAACCTTACCTTATCTTACTTTACCTAACATAACATAACCTAACCTGACCTAATTTAGTGAGCAAGTTTGTATGGTTCACTGAGTAGGAATAGGTGTAGGCTAGGCCGATAGCACAAAGTAATTGTATTTAAAAATTGAAAGTCCACTGAGCACTGACCAAGTTTTCTAGGCTAGGCCTATAAGAAATTTTATTAGCATGCACAATGGTACAGTACAATGAATATACTAAAAAAGTGCATAGGTTAATCACAAAAGATAACCATATTTAAGAAATGTAAAAAACAACAAATAATGATATTCAGGGATAATTTTAAAGGATAATGTATAGGTTGATGTAATTAAAGCAGCATAACCTTTAGTCTTAGTTTTAATATAGTCAACCACTAGCTAAGTTTCAGACATCCAAGTTAGGCCCAACCTATGCTGTAAGGAAATTTAAACTATGAGCTAGTTGCAGGCTATCATCCTACATTGATATTTAGCCTCATTTAGCCCCTGAGGTAATAGTTACGGGGATCTTCATCTTCTGATGGACAAAAAAATATAAGCCCCTGCCACATCTACTGCATGTCGAACATGGCGACTAAAAGGCTGGAGGACATTAGTTGTGACGAGCAATCATTCTATTCTATATACTGTACTGTATATTATTTTTCTAATGTGTATGAAGGAAGGAAGGTTTTCGGAGCAATGGGAAGTACAGTGGAAGACGAGAAATCTCGGAGTGAAAGTAAAAAGTGCACTGTATCAAGGAATTGTTGTGCCAACAGTGATGTATGGGGCTGAGACATGGGCTCTGAAGAAAAAGGAGAAAAGAGGGCTGGATGTGATGGAGATGAGCTGCTTGAGGAGTATGTGTGGAGTTACTCGTAGAGACAGATTGAGGAATGAAGAGATACGTAAGAGAGTGGGGCAGCAGGAACATATGTCAGCCAGAGTGGACAGAAGGGTGCTGAGCTGGTATGGTCATGTTGAACGAATGGGAGATGAAAGGCTTACAAAGAGAATATGTGAGTCAGGTACAAGGGGAGATAGAAGGGCAGGAAGACCCCCATTGAGATGGAGAGACTGTGTAAGAAAGGCTTTGGATGATAGAGGAATAACTATAGATCAGGCAGGGGAAGTGGTGGTGGACAGGAGTGAATGGAGAATGCTTGTGAATAGTTGAGTGAACACGTGGTCATTTGGAGTAAGGGGTCGGGCACAAGTTGGACTAGATAATAGTCCATCAGGCGCCTGGCCCGGGGAGACGATTAATATGAAGGGTGTGCCTGGAAGTGTGGTGGGAGGGCTTGTGGCTTTGGCTCCGCTGCATGTCTGCCTGCCGAGATCGGAACCTCTCCGGGTGGTCAGGGGCCGGGGGAGTGCTGGAGCGACCTTGGTAACCCTGGTCTCTGGGTCTTCTCCTGGGTAACCTGGATGTGTGAGAGTTTGTGTTTTTATCTGTGTTTATTTTTTGTTTTATGTTGTTTTTGTGTTTTCCCTGTTCTTGCTCTGTCTTGAGTCGGCTACCCCCAAAATGGGGATTGGGCCTGAGCATATAGATAGATAGATAGATAGTATGAAGGTGACAAAAGGCAAAGCTGCCTGTAACAAGTATATCCCCCGAAGTTGGAGGAGTGATAGTCACTACCGGTATGTATATTGTATATATATATATATTTTTTTTTTTCATGTATTGGCAAGAAGTTTGGTGTGCTTGCTCTTTGTGTAGAATGTAGATGAAACATAGCCTACAGAAACAGACAGTGAGGGAAACCAGACAAATGAAACAGGAGTTCCAGCAACTCCTCATATTCATATGCCTATGAGGCCTCCCCTGGATATTGCCTTCCTTGATTGGTGTGTCTACAATTTCCCCAAGGTGTCTTCAATCTCCCCAGGGTACATTAGTAAAGCTTTGAAATTGGCACTGTCTTGGTGTTAGCACTGTTGAGGCTGGTGGGGTGTGGATAGATGCTTCAGGGGATTCTACTCAAGTCTTTCTAAGCCTCTGAAGGGCCAGTGTGAGTCACAGTGATAACATGATGAGGCAGTGTTGTGGCAGGACTTAATTGTACAGTACCATTTACTTTACTTTTTTTTTTTTTTTTTTTTTTCCAACTACTCCCTCTCGGGCATAGGCTGATAGCCTTTACACTCTACCGCTGAACACGGTGAGGCCCGTGAGGTCTTGTTCCAGTCTAGGGAGTGAGACATGCGAAGAACCTATTCACGGCTCGAACCCAACTCCATCTCTGAAGCTGCTTCTCCTCTGCGCTTCACAGTCTCACTCCCCAGGCTCGGACCCTCACTCTCAGAACGCCACCTATTTAGCAATTAACTCGCTAGGTATTGCCCCCCTGTAGCATATTTTGAATATGGGAATATTCATACAGTGCTATTTAATCATGGAACAATGAGGGTATCTTGTTTTGGCGTTTCGATGTGCTGTGGTAATGCACTGATACTAGGTACAGCACAAATTCCATCCCAATAATATCTTCCCATTGACATATTGGGATTTGAACCCGGGTCCATTGGAGTACCAGTCCAGTGGCAAGACCACTCTGCCACACCTCCCCTACTTGGTGGCATCGAATGTTGTACCCCCCTCCCCCCCTGCAGATGGTTTTTGGTGGGATGCTCCAAGGCTACTGGATCCTATTCCTAGTACGGTACATACCTTTGGATGAAAGTGCTGGGGATAGCCTCCAATGGATTATGGAGCCAGTGACCTGGGGATGGTCATTTTTCTTTGCCAGCTTATTCACATAACTATGACAAACAAGAACAGAGAATCACATACGTCTGGCAATGCAAAACTGCACTCTCTCTCTTTCTTCCTCCCTCTAACATAGGCCTGGTAGATGGAATCTGGTTCCAAATGAAGCTATTACTTTTAAGCTCCACAGTGGTCTAGTTTGTTTGGTGTTGGACTGCTGCGCTACTGGTTCGAGGCCTGGCAGTGGCCAAGTCATATTGGAAAAATATTAATTACCGGTACTTTATAAAAGCTTATTTCCTTTATTATATATTACTATGTACATGTATAATGTTTATACAATATATTATCAAACTATATTTCTTCAGGTCACAATGGCTTGGTGGCGGCGGGGTACCTGGGTCGGGCAGGGAGGCGAGTGTGTGTGCTGGAGCGCCGCCATGTGCTAGGGGGCGCTGCTGTCACCGAGGAAATTGTTCCTGGCTTCAAGTTTTCCAGAGCATCCTACGTCCTCGGGCTACTCAGGCCTAAAGTTTATCGTGATTTAGATTTAAAAGTAAGGATAATTTAATTCAAAATTAAGGATACCGGTATATATCTTCACTTGTTCAAACAATCTTAACCTTTTTTTAATCACTCATCAAATGTATTTTATTTTTACATTATCCTTTTCAAAAATTCCTTTGTATATTTATCTTCCACTGTAATATTTTACTTTCATTTCGCCTTTCCCATGGAAATTGTATCCGATCAATGACAATTTATATTTTTCAGCATAACGTTAAGGTGATTGACAATAGCTATAAGCCCAGGGTATCAGATATGGTTGTGTAGTTGAAAACAGTGCACTGGTACCAGTAATCTCATATGTTCCCTGGAGCTGAGAACGCCCACATAACTGCTGCTGCGCTTGTGTGGCTTCCACCTGGACCGGTTGCAGTCTCTCGTGTCCGAAGTTAGCCAGAATTTTACTTTATAACAATAAAACCTGGAAATTCCCCCCGCCTTTGGTGGGGGATAGCTCTCCTACAGTATTTCAACTCCTTTCGGGGTTGGGATTACAATAATACAGTACAGTATATCCATTATGCGGTTCACGCAGACTACCGCTTAGCCTACCTATACAGTACAAATATATCGAGAGGCAGCATTGCCAATGTCTGGCAGGTAGGTTGCTGAATTCTATGCCACCCTGTACAAATCTCTAAATAACATCATATATTGTCATGTTGAATATAAAGTTAAACATAATATAAACTATAATCTTAGAAGTGAAAATTTTAGTAGGCAGTCCCATTTGTTAATTCCACCCAGTACAACTATTTGTACAATTTTGAGGTAGTCAATTATGGAACACACTTCCCACTGATATTAAGTCTTCGCCCTCCATTCATTCATTCATATATAAAATCAAGCAATATTATATCTTTCAATACAATTTAGTATAGAAACCCTAGTTGTATGACACCCCTATATTTTATATATTTTATTGTTAGATATTCACTTTTAATGTTTTTATTCACTTTTTTTCTCTTTTAAGTACTGTACTTATATTGTAACTGTTTGGTTGTTTATCTCATAACTAAATCATTAGTGACAGCATCAACATAAAACAAGGTGCCTGTTGGAAAGCAAATGCTTAGCGGGCTTTGCTTATTATTTATAATACAGCATTGTGTAAAACTAGCCTTTTATATGCCTATAAGCTAAATAAGAATTTGAATTTGAAAAAATAAAAAAATGCCTTTCAGCGCCATGGGTTGAAGGTGTACACCCGGGACCCAAGCTCCTACACCCCACTACATGAGAGTCACTGGAAGACAGCCCAGGCTCGCTCCCTCACACTTGGACCACAGGAAAAACAAAACTACAAGCAAATTGCACAGTTCTCTCTGAAGGATGCTGAGGTGAATATTAAGTAGAGTACCATTTTTTATTTTATTTTTTTAATACATGAGGGGTGGATGTTAACGTGTGTCTACTATAAACTGTGATTGCGAGTACAAAGCGTGAATAATGCAAGTGGTAGACTGCAGTTCTATAATTATGGATTAACCTTTTGAGTAAGGTAGAGGAAGCCTTCCCTGAGCATAACAAGTGTTAACCAGAGTATGAAAGGATGTTTTTTAATTATTTTTATTTATTTATTTTTTCTATGTGGATGAGGGAGACAAAAGGCAAAACTGCCTGTGACGAGTGCCTCCCCCAGAGTTGAAATATTACAGGGCCAAAATCAAGGAATGTTCGAGCCAAAATGCTAGGACACACGTAGTTTGAAGCAATTTAAGTCATAGGATGAGGAGGACGGTGAAGTAGTGTAAAGTCAGTGAAAATAGGTTAGCCTAAAACAGAATCGGATGCAGAAATACCTTGAGCCGACCAGGCCAAGGGGGATATCTCTATTGGTCTAACTGGTATAGTGTCTGCCTCACAACCCAAGGGTCGAGAGTTCAAGCCCACACCAGGGCTTGATATTTTCGGGAGGCTATTCCCGCATCTAACGAAGTTTAGGTGTGCTGGTAAAATTGTTCAGATGGTTGAGAGTAAGATCGGAGCTCCATAAATCCTCTTTCGGGTATGGTGTAAAAAACAATTCCTACACCCCACACATACGAACAATACTCAATACATGGACGCACTGTGCCCCTGTACAGAGCAAGAAGCTGTGTGGGATTAAAGAACCCCCTGAGGCGGTTGAGCACACCCAGCTTCTGGGAATCCGTTTAGCAAGAGTTGTAATATGGTCTTTCCAAGAGAGATAAAAAAAGACAGAGAATACTGAGAATAGATGAAGGGTTGATTTTTGTATTGTTGAAGTATAAGGGATAGTCCTTTGGGAGTTCTTACCGGGTATTTAGTTAAATGGAGAGATTGGGTTTTGGAAGCATTGAAAGTAACAATTGTAACAGCACCCCATACCATAAAACACATCATAGAACACTGCATTTCACACAACCACTTACGCCAACAACACAATTTACACTATTTGAGAGCTCTGTGGGAAAGCCCGACCGTGGCCATGGCCTTCCTTAAGGACTCGGGGCTGTTCGGCCAGGCAGCTTAGGGAACAACAACAACAACAACAAGATTTTCTCTGCCCCAATTGGAAATAGATGATGTATCAGAAGATAGGCGTGCCATGGCCCTCTTACGTGAGTTTTGGAGTGATTTCATGCTGGGGCGATCTGAATAACTAGTTGAATAGTGTAAGGTAGAGTCATAAGCATATGAATGGACAGGACTGGAGGTACAGCTGAGAAGATCATTAATGAATTATTATGTTCCTTCCAACAACCAACTATACTCCTAAAATCGATTAATGAAATTTACAAACACATTTGGCAGTCCGTGGATTCGAACCCAGGATGCTCACACCGAAAATCAACACCTTATGCATCGCACCACGAAGACAGTTAAAGGATGGTGGACACTGCCTACGATTTATTATGCAACTTCGAATCCTGCATATCAATCTAAGCATGTACACACATCCCAACTGCAACTCACGTAGGCTATGCATATGTTATTAGAAAGATAATTGGAGATAGGACAGAAACCTGTGGAACACCTGAGTAGTGAGGAGGTGTAGCTCAGCTACCAAATTGGTCTGCATGGTATAAACACAGCTAACTATGTTAAATTTTACTTATATACTTATATTGTTAGGGGTCACTTGAGGCATGCTATGCTTACAGGTACCCGGTACCTACCCAATAGCACTATCGTTAGTGAGTGTTATTTGTATTTTGTACTATTGTTGATGTCTTGTCAAGTTGCAAATTTGATTTAAAAAAACATTTTGACACTAATTGTAGTTTCTTTATTCATGCAGAGTTTAGTAAAAATTTACCAGAACGTCCCCGACTTCCCAAATTGACTAATTCCTTGAACGTGACGACAGTGCGTTGTTATGCACATGCGATTAAATTGCTTGGGAACCAGATCAACTTGCACATGTAGTAATGTACACCCTATGTGGTGGATTGTGTTCTTTTATTTATAGATTATTATTTTACTTAGGCGTTGTTTCCACGTACTGTAGCGATTTTGATTAGTTATTTTGTCTTTTTACTGTGTTCGTATGCGTTTTGGTTTGTTTATTTTGCAAGTTTTACATTATAATACTAATTGCTGAATGCTTTCAGGCCTTACCCAAGTTAGAATCTATGCTAAATAAATTTGGAGAGGCCTTAGCACCCCTACTGGACCAGGTGCCTCCAGATGCCAACAAGTTGTATTCTTCAGGCCTCACAGGAAAGCTCAGGCAGCTCCCTGCACTCACACCTCTGGCTAAAGCAGGTACTGATATTGGGTTGTGTTGGTTCATTATCATAATTAAAAAAAAAAATAATAATAATTTAAGGAAGGACATAACGGTAACTGTCATATGTAACATTTCAATCTTCATTCTGTGCATATCATCCTGTGCACAAGAAGGTACACATGTCGAAAAGGAAAGTATGGTTGCTGATTAAAGCAGAATTTAAGGATAGGTTTCATAGCAAACTGGGAGAATTGATAGGAATAGGGGTGCTAGGTCAAGTTATGTAAATAGCCACTGGAACTTTCTAAATGTAGCCTTCTCCAGGTCTACAAAAACTAGGTATAACTCCCTGTTTTTCTCTAAGAACTTCTCTTGCAGTTGCCTAAGAATGAAGATAGCATCAGTTGTGCCTACTTCCAGGCATAAATCCAAACTGCATGTCGCTGATGGCAACACTTTTCCTGATCATGCATTCAAGACCCTTTCGCTGACTTTCATGACTTGGTTGAGCATTTTCTAACTCCTATAATTTCCCCTGTCTAAGGAATCACCCTTGCTTTGTATATATTTGTTATCACACTTTTCTGCCATGGCCCATGCATCAGGAATTTTTTCCTCCTTTATGATAGCATTAACCTGGAAAGCCCAATAGGCCTTCCAGAAGTATGTCCTAGACGAATGCAATAGGCCTTACGGAAGACAGCCCATAAAAAAAAAAAAATGCTTTAGTGCAGGTTAAATGGAAGCCATATGTGATTAACCTCTCCGCTGCGTAGGTGGGGTATTGGCCACCCGTCCCTGTGCGGAGGTATTTAGACTGTTTCCTAAACTCAAATCGTCATCGTACCATAAATATCATTAATACTTATCCATATGCGCCTATTTTATGTTGATTATAAAGGTATTCTTACAGTTTCTTACAGTATTTCTTACAGTTTCTTACAGTTTCTTACAGTAGATCCTCTGGAAAAAGGCAAACTATGCCTGTGTATCCAGCTCAGTACCAGTACTTGCACTGCTGCGGTCGTTCACGGTGTTGGCGGCGGCGGTAGCAGACGCAACATTTTTACTATTCTGTATTTTTGTTTTATAATCAAACTTCAAATTTTGTCTTCCCCATGCTTTATCAAGATTACTTTCAAACTCCCTTATTGATTCGGAATCGACTACATACTGGGGCAGTGCATTCCACTCATTTTCCACTCTATCACAAAATGAGTTCTTTGCCTTCTCAAGCCTATTTCTTTCTTTGTAAATTTTCTTAGAGTGTCCTCTCGTTCTTGTTCCCTCCCGCATCAAGAAGATACCTTCACACACATCCTCATCGTACTTTCCTGACACTATCTTAAAAGTCTCTATCATATCCCCTCTCTTTCTCCTATATGCCAGTGTCGGAAGCCCCAGTGTCCTCAACCTCTGCTCATAGCCCGCGTTCTTCAACGTTGGTACCAGCTTGCTAGCTCTCCTCTGCACTTTCTCCACTGCTTCTATATCCTTTACCATATATGGAGCCCACACCTGGTTCGCATATTCCAGGTGCGGCCTAACCAGCGCTGTATAGAGATTCCTGAAGATTTCTTCGTCAAGTGACACAAATGTCCTCCTTATCAGCCCTACAATTCTATTGGCTTTGTTTATCTTTTCCGCTAAATGTTCTGAGAAATTTAACTTATTGTCTATCACTACTCCTATATCCTTTTCTGCATTCACTTCCTCCATCGCTTCATACATACTGTATCCTACCTTGTCTATCTTGCTGGTCCCAATCCGCATGTACTTGCATTTTTTTGGATGAAAAGGCATTAACCAATGCTCAGACCATCCCTTCATGCCCTCCACATCTCCTTGAAGCAAACCCATATCTTCCTTACTCCTCACTCTTCTATACAGCTTAGTGTCATCCGCATATAGGTATACCTCACTTCCATTAGTTATAACTTCAGGCAAGTCGTTGATAAATATAACGAACAGCAGTGGTCCCAACACAGATCCCTGAGGTACCGTAAAATGCGGTAACTTCGGACATTTTTCGATGTTTTTTAACAATTTCTCCTGAGTGTAAACACATTATAGAGATTTAACTAGGTCAAATGATGTATGGTGATAGTGCGCCATAATCCAGGAAGCCTCCTAAAATTATCCCCCATAAGAAGAGAGCTATCCTTATCCTAAATGATGTCCGAAGTTTGCTTGAAAAGTTGATAACTTCGGACATGTATGGATAACTTCGGACATACGGTGTTTCTTATGGAAAATGGTTGCCAAGAAAGCTGAGATAACTTCGGACCTACGTTTGTGGCCTTATTTCATTCATTTTTCGGCTCATACTATTTTATATGAATATTTTATTATTGCTGCTTATTCCTGTCCGATGTTATAGTGGAAATGCACAGTCAATACTTTTAGGCCTGTATAATCAGTATAGGAGGGGGATATACACGATGTTTAACATATATTCTGTTTGGATCTGTTCTTGTTAGGCATTGAGCTCACTCCTAGAAAATATTGAGCAGGAAAAATAACCAATGCTGTCAAATCAATAACTCGAAAATTAACTAGGCCTAGTGAAAATATATAGGTATGTATAATATATCACTGCATATACACTTTTATGAATTTGAGAATTTTTATAGGTATAACGTATTTGTTGGCGTTTCTTTCGGCAGATAACAACATTTTTGGGACAAGATATATGCCTCTCCTAATTTATATATATTATATATCCAGAATTATTCGAAATACATAAATCGGTTAGCATAGTATCATATTTTTATGGGTTTTTGGACTCAGAGAATGATTATTTGATCTTTTACCACCATGTTAATGATGTACAAGTATTATGAATGATTTTCATAGGGCAAATAATAACAAACGATTGTTTTGTTCCATGTCCGAAGTTACCATTTTTTTTTTTTTAAACACAATCGGTTAAATGATAGTGTTCTAGCTAGAGCGTTATACAAGTGTAACAAATTTCCTTTGGTGGATGTTGTCTCTGGTAATGTTACTACAAAATGTTATCAGTCACAACATCATTCATACAAACAAATTTCTTCAGGGTGATAGAAGTTTGGCAGGGTAGCGAAAAATGTACATATTTTCGTCACATATATAATATTTTTTTCGTGTACATATACTCATGTCAGTTCCCTAGGACTTTTACATGCTCTTCCTTTGCCATTTCTCTAAACGGACCCCACAGAAAAAAACAATAAAAAGCGTTTCCATTATATAATGACAATGTCTAATTACTTATTATCGCCGATGTCCGAAGTTATGACCCAAGTCCGAAGTTACCCCACTTTACGGTACCCCACTTGTAATTTCCCTCCACCCCAAGCCTATTCCATTCACCAGTACCCTCTGTCTCCGATCTTTCAGGAAGGCTTCTATCCATTTCACACATTTCTCCCCTATCTTATAGCTTCTAACTTTCTCTATTAACCTTTTATGTGGGACCTTATCGAAGGCCTTCATAAAATCGCAATATACCACGTCTATTACATCACCATCTTCTAGAATTTGCATCCAATCATCTACCACCTTAATTAGCTGTAGTACCGTCGACCTCCCCGGCAAGAATCCGAACTGTCTCCCACTGAAAAGTTGGTTTGACTTTATATGATCCATTATTCCTTCTCTAATTACCGTTTCCATTAGTTTACACACAACACTTGTCAAACTGACTGGTCTATAATTCCCTGGGTCATTTCTCTTTCCCTTCTTAAATATAGCTGTTATGTTCGCCTCTCTCCAGTTCATCGGGATTTGTCCTTGTATTAAACGATACCTCAAATAACATTTTCAATGGCTCTACTAACATCTCCCCTCCTTCCTTTATGATTCTTGGGTGTATCCCATCCGGTCCCGGTGACTTACTTCTGTTCATTTTTTCTATAGGCCTTCTTATTCTAGCATGGGAAAACTCTATTAGTTCTAGTGCCGGTGCCTGTTTGATGGGAATAGTAGGCACTGCATCCTCCGACTCCACTGTTAGTACCCCCCCAAAGTATTTCCCCAGCACCTCTCCTTTCTCCTTATCAGTCTCCGCTCTACTCCCATCATTCAACCCCCCTACCAGCTCTGGGATCCCTACTCTTCTTGTTAACTTTTCCTGAATGTACTTCCAGAATATTTTTGGATTATCCTTCACATTTCTAGCTATCTCTCTCTCCCTCTCCTTCACCCCCCTCCTTGTTTCCCACCTTATTTTATTGTTTATTTGTCTGCGTTCCAGATCCACTTCCTTAGCCTCTATACTAGACCCCCTGTTCTTTTTTAACAATTTTAATCTTTCCCACAATCGTTTCATTCTTCTAATCAATATCCAAAGCTTTCTTTTCATTGGCAA
The DNA here is from genome assembly GCA_032716605.1 of Paralithodes platypus. Lineage (NCBI taxonomy): Eukaryota > Metazoa > Arthropoda > Malacostraca > Decapoda > Lithodidae > Paralithodes > Paralithodes platypus. The sequence goes on from CM064521.1 coordinate 25,153,629, forward strand.
TTCTGGGTTAGTTCTTTTCCTCAATTTTGTTTTATCCTTATATTCCCTTACTGGTACACTTTTGGATACAGCATTCTCCAGTTTGACTCCAATTTTCCTCCACATTCCTTCAGCGTCTTCACCGTTCAAGTATTCCCCCCAGTCAATGTCCAAACACCGTCTCAGCAGCTCATAATCTGCTCTATCATACATGTATATTTTTCTATTGCTTCTATTATCCCTCTCTGATTTAATGTTACACCTAAAGCTTATACAGGCATGGTCACTACGACCTATAGGGCTATCCACATTAACATGTTCCACTATATCCTCTTCATTGCTAAAAATCAAATCAAGTACACTCCCATGCGTCCCATCTCTATATCTTGTCATCTCTACAATATGTTGCGTTAAAAAACAATCTCTCACTTTCTCTATAAACTTATTTTCCAGGCTACCCTGTCCCGCTGGAGTAGTACAATTTGCCCAGTTGATCTTTGGCAAATTGAAATCTCCAATCAAAATTTGATATGTGTTCTCTATTATCTATCTCCTCCATTGCCTTCAGTAGGTTATCATCCTCTCCCCTGCTATTATTTGGGCTTCTATATATAGAGTTAGTTAGTTAGTTATGTAGAGCAGATTAACCAGACCACTGAGCTCCATACGGAACTCTCATAGGTCTGGCCCGAAGGATTGGATCAGATTACTGAAAGGATCTTAAGGGGACGCAAAAAACGGACGATAGGGGGGAAGGAAAATGACGGAGAATCGGATAAAAGGTCAGTGAATGATTTAGTACCAAAACAAACCGTACGCAGACGGGCAGTATCTGGGCAGTCAAAGATGTGGCGAACAGTTAGAGGGGAATGACAGGAGGAGCAGGTAGGGGGCGGAGTGCGGGGAGTGGACATCAAATAACCGTGAGTCAGCCGGGAATGGCCTATCCTAAGTCTAGGTAGTAAAACTTCAAGAGGCAATTAGAATTGATCCTCTTACACATTTTACTTCAATACACAAATACTCACAATACTGCTGTCTCATATCCACCTCATTAACCTTAAGCTCTTTTCTTACATAAATAAACAGTCCTCTTCCAACCTCTGCTCTAATAGCATTTCTCTCATATAACTCCAAACCCTCCAAACTATATTCCACCAGTTGCCTTTCAATTCTAGCATTTTTTGGTCTTACTTCCTGTAGGGCTATGACATCAGGTTTTTCCTCTTCATCCTGCAACCTACATTAAAATGTAAAACTTGCAAACTAAACAAACCAAAATTGGGACAAGGACAATATAAAGTCAAATTAAATTATCAAAATCGCTATGTGGAAACAACGCTTACTAAAATGAAAATTATTAAATAAAAGAACACAATCCACCACATAGGGTGTACATCACTACATGAGCAAGTTAATCTGTTTCCATATCAGTTCTCTTTTCTTGTCCTGGGTAAACACATCCACATTACTAAACATAATCCTTAATCCATCTACCATTCCTTCAGCAATTACACCATCCCGCTCCTCCAGTCCGTACCCTACTCCCCCGTTAGCACTACTGGGTCTGCCTCTTTGTCTCCTGTCTCTCCCTGTGACACCTCCACCCCGTTCTCCTCCTCCGTCACAACTCTCTTCACATTCTCTCCCCTCCCTGATCTCCCCCTCCCTTCTACTCTTATAAACCACTTCCTCAATTTTCCGTCCCTCACTCTCCAGTAAACATTTCTCTTATCCTCCTCATCCAACTTTCCATTATTTTCATCAGCCTTTTCTTGTAATTCCTTAATTTTTTTCCTTTGTTCTATACTCAAATCCTTCTTTAGTCTTATGTGTTTCAGTTTATCATTTGCATTTAGCCTCCAACTAAAATTTGTCACAGTCTCCGCCACTACCCTAGTTTTAAACTGTACCCTTATAGGTCTCATCTCTCCCCTTTTATATCTACCTATCCTACTGACCTCCTCCACCTGCCCTTCCCATCCATATTCGTCCTCATCCACACCTTTCAAGACCTCCTTCACTGTCTCCATATCCCTCACTTTTCTCACTCCATTATCATTCATATGAGTCTCTATATCTCCATACAAGATTACACCCCTATCCCTGTCCATGGCCTCCCTCACGACACTCTCCTTGTTCTTCATGACCCCTACAACTGCACTCTCAAAGCTTTTTTTGGTCATATTCATTTCTTCCTTTTGCTCTTTCATAATATCCTCCAAATCCTTGACTTTTTGTTTACCTACCACCGTCCATGCAGTCGACTCCTTTACTTCCGTGAAACGTCCTTCGTATTCCTTCAGCTGCTCCTTCAATGCCATATTCTCTGCTCCCAGTTCATCTACCCTTTTCAATACCATCTCTAGGCTCTCATTAACTGCCAAAATAGGCCTGCATTCACTTCCTTCGCTAGGCCTATTCCCTTCCCCACCTGTCACACCACACATTACACACAGTGCCTTAACTTTCTCACCAATATCCCCTTTCCATTTCTCCGTATCACTCATCCACTTTTCCAAATCCTTCACAACAATACTAACCTCTTCTAACTTCTTGTCTGTGCTCTTAAATACCCGAAAACGTTGTAACCTTCCTTCCGCCTCCGTCACACCCGAAATTCCCTACCGAAATTTCAGGTATTAACCTGTTACAGCAATAAAACAAGTGGAAACAGCGTTTGGATGGTCAAAATCGGCGATAGAGGCCGGGAGTTACATAACTTATGGCTGAGGCAGCCTGCCAGCCGTCACGACGGTTGGCGAGACACTGTTGCGTGGTAGTCTCTCTCTCGCTCTTTCCCACGCTTGATAACACAGATGACCACGCCCTGCATCGCCAAGACGTCGGCCTGGTTTGTCGACAACCCCGACACAGCCAGAGGGCTGGTACTACAAAACCAAACCGATAACCTCATCATCCTTAACGACATCCATCAACATACCCATATTCCTCACCAAGCCCTCTATAACCCATCATCTCCAGACATCACCTTTTGCTCCCCATAACTCGCCCCCACAATATCCTGGAGGGTGGTCAGAACCTTAGGCTCTGACCACCTCCTGATCATTATCACCACCAAAACCAGACTCACCCCAGCTAGCCACAAACACACATACACCAATTATAAAAGAGCTAACTGGGAAGCATTCACAAATGAGACAGAACAACACTTCACAACTCTAAACAGTACACCCATCACTAACATCAACAATGCTGTACACATACTCAATAAAACTATCCAAAACGCTGACAAGAAACACATTCCAAGAGGTAACAGAAAAAGACACAACCCCAACTTCACACCAGAAATTCAAAACCTCATCAGACAACGCGACATACTGAAACACTCCCCAGCACCCCACACACAAGACATCACACAACAAATTCAAGCACTCAACACCCAAACTAACAACAAAATACAAGAACAACAAAAACTAAATTGGAATAACTTCCTACAAACACTTGATCACAAAACAAACCCCAAAAAACTCTACAAAACACTAAACAGCATCACACTTTCCAACAGCAACACAACACAATCACATGCTGCAATCACAACAACAGACTCTACTCCTTCATGTAAACAACAAGCAAACACTCTCATCAATCACTTCTCACATGTCAGCCACCTAAAACCTCACAAAGACGACCGACGTGTCATCCGACGTAAGAGACAATTCCCCACAGACCCTGACTATACACCCTTCACCAATCACCAGACAAAGCATATCATCAACAATCTCAAGCACTCACCCGCCTGTGGCCTAGACAACATAAGCAACATACACCTCAGACACCTGGGACCACAAGGCATACAAGCACTCACTAACATATCAAACTACAGCTATTCACACAACACAATACCAGACATTTGGAAGCATGGTATCATCATCACATTCCCCAAACCCAACAAAGACCCCACGCTACCCTCCTCGCACCGCCCCATCACACTCCTTTGCTCCCCCTCCAAAGTCATGGAACGCCTAGTATTACAACTAATTACACCTGACCTACCCCTAGCTCCAACACAACATGGCTTTAGGCCACTGCACTCCACAAACACTCTTCTCACAGACCTTACACAAAGAGCTTTCGACGGCATCAACTCAGCTAGACCACCACACAGATCACTATTAGCCACACTCGACATTAGTAAAGCCTTCGATGCCATCCCCCGCCACAACCTAACAAACAAAATCTACAACACAAACATGCACAACAACACAAAAAGGTGGCTGGCCAACTTCCTAGCAGGCAGATGTGCACACGTATCTTTTGCCGGTCAGTCATCTAAAATCAGAAACTTTCCAAACGGAGTCCCACAAGGATCCGTCCTATCGCCCGCATTCTTCAATCTGTACATGCATGATATAGCTACACCCAATACGCCCCAAATAAACTTAGCCTCCTATGCAGATGACATAACACTCACATGCACACACCATGACCCAAAAAGAGCAACAGATCTCCTTCAACCCTATCTCAACACACTACATGGCTGGTGCACTACAAACAGACTTAATCTAGCCCCAGCCAAATCCACCGCAACCCTGCTCACAAGTTGGACAGGAGAACACGAATACATCCCTCAACTCACCATAAACAACACACCCCTAACACATACACACACACACCCAAAATCCTAGGAGTAACATATGATACTCATATGACATTCAAACAGCACACCACAAACATTAAAAAGAAACTGACACCCAGACTTAACGCCCTCAGGTCACTTGCTCACACAAAATTTGGACACAACAAAGAAACTACCACCACAGTATATAAACAATACATAAGATCAGTGATGGAATACGCAAGACCAGCCTGGGCTTCTAACCTAGCTGAAACACATCATAAGACCTTACAGACTATTCAAAACAAAGCCCTGAAGATCATTACAGGCTGCACAGCTACTGCACCCACAGATCACCTACATTAAGAAACCCAAATCCTCAAAGTCAAAGACCATCTGGACATGAGAGGCACTCAATTCCTGGCAGCAGCCTCCACGAACCAAGACCACCCACTAAACTACATGGCAACATACCCACAGACACCAAGAAATATCAAAACAACACCCAGCACACGGTATCACACACAATTATTGTCCTCTCTCCCTCCCTGCCCACCCCGAACCAACTTCCAGAAGCACATCCATACTCATATCTCTCACCGATCCATCCACTCACTCACAGACAACACGCAGCTGCATGCACGACCTCCCGAAATCCATCCTTCCGAATCCTCCCTTCCTCGCGAGGACAGAGTCCACCTGAGATAGCTGGACACCATCCAGCTCTCCTGAGGTATCAGAAGAGACTGGATGACTCCGTTGTCGACGCCTGCCCGGGATGTAACACAGCACCCCATACCATTAAACACATCATAGAAGACTGCATTTCACACAACCACTTTCGCCAACAACACAATCTACACTCGATGAGAGCTCTGTGGGAAAGCCCGATCGTGGCCATGGCGTTTCTCAGGGACTCGGGGCTATTCGGCCAGGCAGCTTAGGGAACAACAACAACAACCACCACGCCCTGCTAGTAACTCGCTAATGTTAGCACGAATATATACCTAAGAATAAGGGAATAACAGGGAGAATAGGTGATAATTGAAGGGGGGGGGGGTGGAAGGAGGAGATGTGGAGGAGTGATATTTGGCATGGCCAAGGGGTAATTAAAAAAATGATAAAAAAAAAAAATATATATACTGGGCTGATTTTAATTTTTTTATCTATCTATCTACAGTATTGCCTGACGCAATTTTTTTTTAGGCCTTGGATTATATAAGGCTTCCCGCAGCCCACCGGTAGGCCTTATATAAGTCTTGCTGCACTTGCTGGGTTAAGTGGTATGTCTCCTTACCACCACCTCCTGCCTTCCCCAAACATATATGCATATGTAGCAGTAATATTGCTTTATATGGTAAATATAACTAATTTTGTCAGAATTGAAGCTAATCTATTTGCACGGGCGGCACTTTCAATAACATTAATGGCACGCTCCTCTGGTTAATTAGCTCTGTGACCAATTTTACCTCAATATCTTCAGCTGCCTTTAGCATCTCAGAGACTATGCCGGAGCTCCCAGCGGCTTTCCCAGACTTCATTCTATCTATAGCACTTTTAACGGCATCATACCTTATCAAGGGGGGCCTTGTACTAGGACTGCAGTGTTGAGCTGTTCTCTATTCCATTCAAACTTCACATTCAGCAATCTTTCCTAATGCTCCTTCCATGCCTCTCTTATTTCTTTTTCTGAGTAAACAGTCATCCTACTGTCATTATATATACATTGTACACACACTATGTCCTTGCTTCAGTCCCTCACATTCTTAGCTAGTTTATAAATCCCATTGTTATTATTAATGCTACAAACGTGTTCTATCACACTATTCTATATGGTTTTGTTTGGCCTGTAAACCTCTTTTCTTGTATTACATTTGGCAGTCAGGTATTCTTCCTTGCTGCCACCTTCCTTCCACACTGAAACATCTTTTCTTCTCTCTGACTGCAGTTTCAACATCGTTGTTCACCAGAACTTATGTCTGGGGGGGGGGGGGGGACCCTATGTTTTGCCACAGACTTTGTCTGTGGCATAGAGGAGGCTGCGTACTGGTACTATAAAGTTTCATTGGCTGTCAACTTCAGCTGGCCTAGCACCCACACTTCTTTCAATTTCCATAATTTTGTTGTGGAATCTATCTCTTTGCTGGTACAGTACTCCTCCTTTTTCTAACAACCATACTTACCTTTTTGGCAAATGTACTTTTTCTCACAGGAACTCTGCTTAGGCACATATCTCACACTAGGAGATTGTGTTGGGGGATGCAATCTTCGCCCGGTATGATCTTAGTTTCTCTAACCCATTTCGTGTCAGATTTGCTGATCAGAAAGTAGTTTATCTGGCTACTGGAGCCATCTGATTCATATGTTACCAATGGCTCTTCCTCTTCCTGAACATGGTGTTACACACCATCATCCCCATGGCAGCACAGTGCTCCAGTATGTATTCACCTTCAAGGTTCCTTCGGCAATATCCCTGTTCTCTGTACATGCCCTCATATCCATCGTCATATGCCCCAACATGCCCATAATTACTACCTCCCCTTCCTTGCATCCGGCAACCACCCCAAGTAGTTCATTCCAAAACTCTTTTTCAACAACTCTACCTAATCCTACTTGGGGGGTATATGCTGATATAACATCTATAACTCTCGCTCCTACTGTCAGTCTTAGCAAAATCAGTCTTTCATTAAACCTTTTAACTTTTATCAGACTATCACACAACCTGCCCACCTCTCTGCTACCAGGAAACCCACCCCTCCTGTGCCACGTTCATTTCCCTTCCATAGGAACTAACGTTCATAAAAGATAAAAATGGAATCCCTAATGTCTGATGTCAAGATCTGGATGGCAGTGAGGAAACTTGAGCTGAATGACGGCAAACTGAGATCACCATCATCCAAGGAAACAGAAAGGGTACTGATGCTGAGAATGCACTGACCATGGCTATGGGTGAATCTCAACTTCATCTAGTGAGCCCAGTCCAAAATCTTGGGAGTATATTTCAGCTCAAAATTAAACTATAAGGACCATATTAGCCAGGTCATCAGAAGTTGTAAACTGCTTATGAGAAACTTGTTCTCTGCGAGATAGTTTCTAAACAGATGCTGCCTCTTACCATTGGTTCATGCAATCATTCTGTCTCAAGTAGAAAATTGTAATGCTTTATGGGTTGGTCTCCCTAATTATTTATCGCAGACATTTCAATCAGTGCTAAATAGAACAGCGAGGCTCATATTTATTAGTGGCCCCTCCATCATTGACGAACATGCCTATTACATAAGGCATCCTCTTCAAACACTAATCCGCCGTAGTTTGAATCTATCGCGCAGAGCATTTAAAATCTGAGGAGCCTTCATCATGAGCGCACGCGACCTCACTCATGGCTTCAGTCATTATGAATTGGGTTCTCACTACGAAAAAACTTCGTAAAAAAATCAAAACAAAAAGAAAATAAGAATAACTATCCAATAAGCTTTCCATCATATCGTGGATGTACTTGTGTGGATCTTTGACCAGACGCTGATTCAGGCGTCATTCTTCCTTCTCTGCTCTGCGCTCGCCCCGCCCGGACGTGTCTCCCCACGCTCCGCTGGTTCCGCATTTGCTGCGTCCCTAGTGAGTTTTTTCTCATTTGTTTACTCCGGGATGTATCGAATAAGGTTAGGATATGCGTAGCAGGAGTGTCCTGGGCTGGTTGCCCGCAGTGCAGTGTATTTTGGGTCGTGTGTTTGGGGCATCTATTTCGGATGTACCCTCGTGGTCCTGTTTTGGACGTGTGAACTTTTTCACAGTTAGTTAGCTTGTGATGCAGGCGGCTTTCATTACGCGCTTTTTGCTGCCTTCTATCTTTCTGATGAGGTAGCATTTGTTTTGCTGACGTTCCCAGCGTATTTTTCTTCACTTAGTGAAGTTTTTTCTGGGTCCCGAGTCAGTCTTCCCTTTGCCGGAAGTAATTGCTACAGTGGTGTGTTGGCGGTGGTTCCTGTTGTGATATTTCCAGTGCTTTTGTTTATATTTCAACTTTTTTGTGCCGTCTGCCTAGGCCTAGCCAGCCGCTCGTAGCTTTGCCACATGTATAAGTGTTATTGATTTATTTATAATTATGTACTACTGTGTCATGTGTATCCTGGTTAGTTGTGTATTGGCTAATTCCACGGACTATTTGTTTCCTGGATTAGTTGTGTATTGGCTAATTCCACGGATTATGTTTGTGGGCCCTTGGTTAGTTGTGTTTTGGCTATCTCTCGGGTCCTATATGCGTTCAGATGGTTTCTGGACGGGGTGGGTTACTTTCCGGCAGGTTTTTTCTCGGTTACACCTTGAAAACCCGAGCCGAGTTTTGGCCACGCGTGGTTTCAAAGACAGGCTTGTGTCCCCGGCGAGTAGGTGTCTGTGGCTCTCCAGGACTGCGTCTCTGTGGTGGTGCCTGTTTCAGGCTCCCTATGATTCCCGGCGGAATGGCTGTACCCATCTAACATTGTTCATGCGGACATATGTTATGAATTTTTTCTACCCGGTTTTACAAACCATAGGAAAAAACCTAGCTGTTGTTGTGGGCTTTCCTCCCCGGCGATCTTTTACAAAGAAGTGGGGATAGGAACTTATGTTCGTTTAATCATCAGATCTCACCCGGCGGGTGCACCTTGGTAGGGTGGGATGAACTAATTGGTAATTCAGTTTAGTTAACCGGTCCATTTAGTGATACTATATGTATCGCCGCCTTCACACATACGGCGATCGAAGGCTCAATTAGGGTTAACATCTTTTCATAAGTTTTTCACACCCGGCGGGTGCTCCTGGGAGGAGGAAATAAGGAATTTACAATTCAATTTAGTTAACCAAATAATTGAGAGATACGTTAGTGTATCGCCGCCTTCAACATACGGCGATCTATATGACAATTCGTTAAGAAGTCAGATCTCGTATCGGCCTGCCCAGTGTTAATCTATAAGATAATTCAGTGGCCGGCGTCTTTGTGGGGGGTTGTTTTCCAAAATTGAATCTTGAAACAGTCACCACCAGAAAGACTATGTTTATAAACGCCATACTGGTCTTTTATATTATGTCAGAGGGTATTCTTAACTTTCTTAAGACATGTCTAGATATTCGGAAATCTTTTTGGAACCCCGCCGCGTAACGAGCTGTGATCGTTGTGACATTACGTCTCGTTACCCGGCGGGTTATTAACACTTGTGTGCGAACATGTTGGGTTAACCTTATGAGCATTAATTCCTGGAAATTTTCTTTTTTCCAGGGTTGGGCCCCGGCGGACCTATACAGAACCTGCAGTAGTTTTCCCGCCAGTCTCTGTCATGGCTACCTTTGCCCCAGTTTTTGCTTTATGCATTACTCCAACCTGTGCTGGTATCCCTCTTTTTGCGCACACTCTTTGTGTCAAGTGTGTTAAATGTCTAGACCGTTCAAGGGGTCTGTGGGTGATGCGCAACTGTTCCTTTTGCTCCCAACTCAGTGTAAAAGTATTACAAGACAACGATAAGACCGCAGCGGTCGCCTTACGTGAAGTTAGGCAACAAATGGCAGCTTATACTACTATTGTGGCTCATAAGTCACTTCAATGTGATATCGTCTCACTTTGGGATAGGCTTCTAATTGAGCACCCTCCCCCTAAACGTTCCTCTCGAGTAACTATCCGTAAGCCGGCAGAGACTGGACAGGGTTCTGTGTCATCTTCTGCCCCAGCTACTTCGAAACGTCAACGTGAGCCTACACCCCCGGCGGCAGCCTCCTCGTCTCGGGCGAGATCTAGGTCTAGGTCACCACTTAGACACCAGCCACCCAGTCTTGCCTCTTCACCATTGAGTAAGAAGAGTAAGACGGAAAGTTCCACCAGTGGTCACGGCGATAAATCCTCCAAATCAAAGAGTAGTTCACGGTCACACCGCAGCCATAAATCTTCGAGAAAGGATTCCCATGATAGAAAGGCCTCCCGACATTCGCCGGAATCTAGTACTTCTCGTCATACCTCTACCCCAGACAGAGCTAGTGTTCGGTCTCAGGGGTCCAGTGTAGTGCCTGTACCTAAAGATAATTTACCTATTAGCATCTTAACCCTGGATTTAGAGAGTTCAGGGAACTCAGTGGTTGAGTGTGTTTCGCACTCCCAAGGGAGTGTAGGCCAAGGCCTAGGTGTTTGGCGATATTCTCGACCAGTGCCTGACCACCCACTTTTGGCTCAAACTATTCACACAGTGGCTGACGTCCACCGGGACGCGGCGATCCCATCCTCTATTCCTGACTTTTCTTGGCAACAAGATGGTATCCCAGCTTCGGCGGAATCTTCTCATGAGGAACAGGATGATAAAGACGAGGTTTCAATTATCTCAGATATGGAAGTGCAAGAGTCGGGTTCAGGCTTAGACGCCGCACAAGATCTTATTGATTCACCATTGAGTACATCATCTAATAAATTTGTCACGGCACAGGAAATTGATGGGCTACTAGTTAATGCTTTATCTAAATTTTTTGGCCACCAGCCGGAAACTCCTACAGTGGACCTGGGAGCCCCCACGACAAGCTCTACGGTACGGCCTCTGCTGACTTCTATTGCTTTGACTCAGATCCCTCACCCTCCCTCTATGTCACCATCGGGGGTCACTAGGCCTGCTACGGCGGCATTGACCACTTCAAATGTATGGGTGATAACGGATGTCAATCCGCCCCCTTTAGACAAAGCTCCTCTCAGAAAGGTAGCTATGCCCTTGCTTTACGGCCCAGACGAGTCATGGGTCCTTTTGAACCCCACTAAGCCAGACCTCGCCCAACCTACCTTGTCAGGGGAACTCCCAGTGCCGCAGGAGTGGGTCATCCAAGGCAATAAATCTAAGAAATTACGGGCCTTGGATACTTTGGGGAGTGTACTAGATGTCAATATCAAGGCTATACCTAGTTATTATCACCAGGACTATTTTGTTTATACTGCTAAGCCTGCTTTACCCTCTGCCTCAGCTTCAAAATTGTTTTCTGACTGGTCTAAGCATGATGGGTTTAATGACATTAAGACACAGTCAGCTCTCACTCCAGAACTCGATTTGCAAACCGTCACAGACGCAGCCGCTAATCCAGTCTTGAAGGTGGGGCAGTTGGGTCCAGGACCTTGGGTGGAATGGGAGACAGAGGCTCAAAACTTTGCAACCACATTTACTTCCAAAACTTCCCACCAGATCCCTCAAGATACTCATTCTTGGTTCTCCATGCCAGTGTGTTCTGCCGGCGGAGTCCCTTCAGCTTTGTTTGCTTTCTTAGCTGCCCCTAAAATTAATCTTTGTGAACTAAAAGACCCTTTCACTACCCCTACCCCAACTCACCTAGACCGAGAATTTAGGCTACGGGGGAAAGCTTTTCGCCTGTTCTCCCAATACATAGTGTTACAACGGGTAGCAAAGTCATTGCTCCGGTCCACTCAGGCAATCGCAGACGCGGATGCCAGAAGATCGGTTGAACTGTCCCGGCGACTGCTTCTTCAGTCGTCAATCCAATCATTGGGTGACATACGCACAGCCTTGCTTGAGGCGGTACGAGCGAGACAAGATCTCAGAATGTCCTTGGTCCGGAAGCTGCCTGATCGCATTGCGAATCAGGTGGTCATGTCACCAGTGCTCACTCCCTCTTTAATGTCCCCTGAAGTGTGGCGCACAGTTTTTAATATGGCTCAGGCCTTTAAACATAGTCCCACCCCTTCTACGAAACCTGCCTTTAACTTCCCCAAACCCAAGCCAGTCGCTAAGGCTCAGCCGGGGGGATCTAAGCCCTTTCATCCGCCTCAGTCCTCCTCCCCTCAAGGTCAGTACAGGCATAGACAAGGTAGGTTTTCAGGTCAGAGAGGACGTGGCTATAATAAGCCAGGTCAGGGCCCGTCTTCTGCCAACGCCAGCCAGCCGGCGAAGCGTCCTCCACCACCAAATCCACCACCATCAAAAAACTAAAGTCTCTCTCACTCCCGGTGCCAGTCTCAAGGCCGGTGGATCCGAGGGTAGTACAGCCGGCGAACCCTTGTCTGCTAACTGGGTCGTTCCGAACGTGTCACCAAGCATGGCCGTTAAACACTTGGGCACGGATGGTGGCACGCAAAGGCATCACTTGGCAGTGGCTCCGGCGACCTCGCTTACGTCAGCCGACAACGGCGAATCTAGTTTCTTTAGAGGTGGAGTCACTGGTCCAGGAAATGATTGCCAAGAATGTCATCATCCCGGTCCCTCCAAATTACCCAGTTTTTCAGAGGATGCCATTCGGTTTGAACCTGGCACCTTGATTGTTCACGAAATTAGTCCGGCAAGCCCTGATGCCATTGTTAAAGCAAGGCATCAGAATTTTGTGGTACCTAGACGACTGGCTGGTGGTGGCGGCAGAGACAGAGCAATTATGCATCAAACATGTCAACATAACCTTAAATCATGTTAAAACTCTAGGGTTCAAGGTAAATCTGGTAAAGTCAAACCTTGTTCCCTCACGAGTAGTTCAGTGGATAGGGCTGGTTTGGAACACAGCTGCTCTCACTCTGAGTCAGAGTGTGGACAATCGAAACAGGTTTCGCAGGAAACTGTTCATGTTTCTTCACAGTCTGACTACGACACGGAGAATCTGGGAGTCTCTGGTCGGCTCTCTCAACTGGATTCAACTAACTGTAATGTTGGGCCGGTTGAAAGTAAAACGGTTAATATTGGAGGACAACAAATATTTCCCACTCTTACCGGCGGGAAAATTATGGCCCATACCAAAATTAATCCACACCTTACTAGCGGTCTGGGCGAAGAGGGAAATGTTGCACTCAGTAATGTCATGGACCTCTCCTCCGCCAACGGTATGGGTAGACACGGATGCGTCAGGCACAATAGGTTGGGGTTTTCAGTCAAACCAGGGGCACCAGGGTCAGGGGCTTTGGTCCCACTTAGAAATCTCCCACATCAATGTCAAAGAATTACTAGTCCCCTTGTATTTCCTTCAGGCTCACGGCTCTACTTTACGGGGCAAGTCGGTGGCCTTCAGAATGGACAATCTGAATGCGGTTCACTGCATTCAGAAACAGGGGTCAACGAGATCACGGAAGTTGCTAAACGTGTCGGAAGAGATTTTTACTCTAGCCAACAGACTAGACATTTATCTTCACGCATCTTATCTCCCAGGCGTAGCAAACGTCTGGGCAGACGCTCTGTCCCGGAGACAGAGCACGACAGTAGAATGGGAGCTCAAGCAACCCATTTTCAACCTAATGATTGCAGAGCTCTACCGTCCACAAGTGGATCTGTTTGCATCCGAGGAGACTCACAAACTCCCTCTATACCTCACCCGCCGGACGAGAACGCCGGCAGGGGGGCCAGACGCCCTAGTGACAGACTGGAACAGATGGAGCTCCATCTATCTGTTTCCGCCGCCAGACGCGTCACTCATGTGCCACGTAGTGAACAAACTACGAGATTATCGAGGCTTAGTCTCGCTAATCGCGCCCCTGTGGCCGGCGCAGTTATGGTACCAGCAATTAAAGACGTGGTGCCCGCACCCGGTGTCGCTCCCGGTCGAGTATTTCCACTTAGACACGATTGGCAACCTAGCGACCTCGCTGACATTTGCATTATGGACATTCAGGAGGCCAAGTGGCTAGCACCATATGGTAGAGATGTGACCAATAAATTAATAAATCAATATACTCAGTCTACGAAACGGCAGTATCAATCACATTGGCAAGCCTTTACTTCTTGGATCATTCGAACAAAACAGACTGTGCCCTCAGTGGCGTTAGTTTTTAATTATTTGAATTATCTGTTTGAGCAGAAACGTTTATCTGTGGTAACGTTAAAAAATCACTTGACTGCGATTAGAGTGCCCTTTTTAGACCTTACAGGTCTCTCCATACCGGTAGCGGAGGAAACAGGTTTTATGAGAGCATGTTTTAAACTCCGCCCGCCTCCCCGTCAGCTCATGCCTACTTGGTCTCTGGACAAGGCATTGTCTTTACTTCACTCTCGTCTGTACCAAAATACTGCAGATTTTGCATTACTCTTAAAAAAGGCGGTATTCCTTTTGGCTTTGGCCACCGGGAATAGGGTGTCTGAGCTGGCGGCGATGAGCAACACACCTAATTGCCTTAGGTTTGGTAGACTTAATGAATGTATTCACATTGCACCTTCCCCAGGTTTTGTAGCCAAGAATGAGCACAGTGCACACGTGTTTTCAGAGTTCACTGTGCCGGCGTTAAAAAGGGGAAAGGTGCACCATAATCTATGTCCAGTGCAAGCTCTAACCAAATATTTGAGAGTAGCTCCTCTAAACCCCCAAGGTGTTTTGTGGGTAGCAAGTACGGGTAAACGCTTACTGAAACGGAGATTGGCTCCTCTTTTGGTAGGAGTCATTAAAGAGAGTAATCCCGGCGTTGTGGGTAGGGCCCACGATTTACGCAAATGGGCAACCTCTTTACGTTTCCTGAAGAACTTTTCAGTAGAAGATATTACGTCCACACATTTGTGGGCTTCTAATCATACGTTTTTGACTAGATACTTATCAGTTGCTCTAGACAAACTTGCTTACCATGTATAGCTTTAAGGCAGAGGGTCTAGGTGGCCCTTCAGTCACTTTTTTTTACTTTCAAGGAAATGGGGGGGGGGTGCAGTCAGTGTAACATAGGACACCCTAGACCCCGCCGGAGTGTAAGAGCTGTGATACAAATTATGGATAATGTGATATGAAAATTTCTCTGTTCTATTCAGGGCGAGAAATTGTGCTAGTACAATGTTAGTACAAACAACAGGGTTGTTGTAGTAGTTTTAGCTGTGGAAGCAATTTAGTATTAAACAGTGGAGATATTTTGCAAAATATTTCCACGAATATTATGGGGTTATATGTGCACATGTAAACTTATAACTTGTTATTTTTGTCACCACTTGTTGAGTGGGGTGCCTTTGTAACTACAGATCTGTTCACAGAATCTCCAGAGTTACCCCTTTTTGTCAAGCAGGCTTCTTTGAAGCACGCACCTGCTTGAACCCCTTTTTTGTATATGTATGGTCTGTACCATGTGTAAATATATTTTCAAAGTAAGAATACTATGTGGTTGTTTGATTATCTCCTTTTCTAGAGTTATGATATGATTACGAATGTCCCCCTCCAGTCTTAGAAATCAGGCATGTTCGTCAATGATGGAGGGGCCACTAATAAATTATAGGTTTGACTCCTGTAAGGAGATAAAGAAAACCTAATATTTAGTAGTGGCCCCGTAATCATTGACGACTAAACCCTCCCGACCATCCCCTTCCCATTCGTTGATGTATTAAGGATTTTGGTTTACTTGATATGTCAGTGAAGGAAGAATGACGCCTGAATCAGCGTCTGGTCAAAGATCCACACAAGTACATCCACGATATGATGGAAAGCTTATTGGATAGTTATTCTTATTTTCTTTTTGTTTTGATTTTTTACGAAGTTTTTTCGTAGTGAGAACCCAATTCATAATGACTGAAGCCATGAGTGAGGTCGCGTGCGCTCATGATGAAGGCTCCTCAGATTTTAAATGCTCTGCGCGGTAGATTCAAACTACGGCGGATTAGTGTTTGAAGAGGATGCCTTATGTAATAGGCATGTTCGTCAATGATTACGGGGCCACTACTAACTATTAGGTTTTCTTGATCTCCTTACAGGAGTCAAACCTATAATTTGGTCTACCACCAAGAACCCCCACTAAAGGGTATCTAATTAGAGTTGCACTGGCTGCCGGTTAAAGCTTAGATAGAATATAAACTGTGTCTCATGATTCTCAAGGCTCTTAAGTTTGATGAGCCAAAGTATTTTCCTGAATTGTTAAAATGTACATTGGCACACCTAGGTGCGATCTTGCAAAGCAATGATGATCCTCTGCGACTCGAGGAACCGGGAGCCATCCAGCAGTCCTCCTTCTCTGATCAGTCCTTTTCCTATGTGGCTCCTAGGTTGTTGTTGTTGTTGTCGTTCCCTAAGCTGCCTGGCTGAAATGCCCCGAGTTCCTAAGGAAGGCCATGGCCACAGTTGGGCTTTTCCACAGAGCTCTCAAGGAGTATAGATTATGTTGTTGGCGTACCGTAAGTGATTGTGTGAAATGCAGTCTTCTAGGATGTGTCCAATGGTATGGGGTGCTGTGTTACATCCCGGGCAGGTGTCGTCAACGGAGACATCCAGTCTCTTCTAATAGCTCAGAAGAGCTGGATGGTGCCCACATCTCAGCCTGGTCAGGTTGACTCTGTCCTCGCGAGGAAGGGAGGATTCAGAAGGATGGATTTGGAGAGGTCGTGCCTGCAGCTGCGTGTTGTCTATGAGTGATTGGATGGAACGGTGAGATATATGAGAATGGATGTGCTTCTGGAAGCTGGTTTGGGGTGGGCAGGAAGGGAGAGATGACAGTATTTGTGTGTGATACCGTGTGCTGGGTGTTGTTTTGATGTTTCTTGGTGTCTCCCGGTGTGTTGCCATGTAGTGTAGTGGGTGGTGTTGGTTTGTGGAGGCTGCAGCCAGGAATTGAGTGCCTCTCATGTCCAGATGGTCTTTGACTTTGAGGACTTTGGTTTCTTGATGTAGATGATCTGTAGGTGTAGTAGTTGTGTAGCCTGTGATGATTTTTAGGGCTCTATTTTGAATAGTCTGTAAGGTCTTGTGATGTGTTTCAGCTAGGTTAGAAGCCCAGGCAGGGCTTGCATATTCCATCACTGATCGTATGTATTGTTTGTTTTTGTTGTTGATGTTGTTGTTGCTGTTGCTGTTCCTCAGGCTGTCTGGCCGAACAGCCCCAAGGTCCCGAGCAAGGCCAAGGCCATAAACGAGTGGTGGTTTCTTTGTTGTGTCCAAATTTTGTGTGGGCAAGTGACCTCAGGGCGTTAAGTCTGGGTGTCAGTTTATTTTTTATGTTTTTGGTATGTTGTTTGAATGTCATTTAAGTATCATTTGTTACTCCTAGGATTTTGGGTGATTGTGTGTGTGTTAGGGGTGTGTTGTTTATGGTGAGTTGCGGGGTGTATTTGTGTTCTGCTGTCCAGCTTGTGAGGAGGGTTGCGGTGGATTTGGCTGGGGCCAACTTGAGTCTGTTTGTAGTGTGTTGAGATAAAGTTGAAGAAGAAGTGTTGCTATGTCTGGGTCTTGGTGTGTGCATGTGAGTGTTATGTCGTCTGCATAGGAGGCTATGTTTATTTGGGGTGTGTGGGGTGTAGTTATATCATGCATGTACAGATTGAAGAGTGCGGGCTACAGGATGGATCCTTGCGGGTCTCCGTTTGGGAAGTTTCTGATGCTAGATGACGGACTGGCAAAAGATACGTGTGCACATCTGCCTGCTAGGAAGTTGGCCAGCCGCCTTTTTGTGTTGTGCATGTTTGTGTCGTAGATTTTGTTTGTTAGGTTGTGGCGCGGGATGGCATCGAAGGCTTTACTAATGTCGAGGGTGGCAAGTAGTGATCTGTATGGTGGGCTGGCTGAGTTGATGCCGTCAAAAGCTCTTTGTGTAAGGTCTGTAAGAAGAATGTTTGTGGAGTGCAGTGGCCTGAAGCCATGTTGTGTTGGAGCTAGGGGTAGAGCGTGTGTGGTCAGTTGTAGTACAAGGCGTTCTATGACTTTGGAGGGTGTGCAAAGGAGTGTGATAGGGCGGTGTGAGGAAGGTAGCGTGGGGTCTTTGTTAGGTTTGGGGAATGTAATGACGACACCATGTTTCCAGATGTCTGGTATTGTGTTGTGTGAATAACTGTAGTTTGATATGTTGACGAGTGCTTGTATGCCTTGTGGTCCTAGGTGTCTAAGGTGTATGTTGCTTATGTCGTCTAGGCCACAGGCGGGTGAGTGCTTGAGAATGTTGATGATGTGCTATGTCTGGTTGTTGGTGAAGGGTACATAGTCAGGGTCTGTGGGGAATTGTCTCTTACGTCGGATGACACGTTGGTCATCTTTATGGGGGTTTAGTTGGCTGACATGAGAGAAGTGATTAATGAGTGTTTGCTTGTTGTTTATATGAAGGAGTAGAGTCTGTTGTTGTGATTGTGGTGCGCTGCTGTTGGAAAGTGTGATGCTGTTTAGTGTTTTGTAGAGTTTTTTGGAGTCTGTTTTGTGATTAAGTGTTTGTAGGTAGTTATTCCAATTTAGTGTTTGTTGTTAATCTGTGTGTTGAGTGCTTGGATTTGTTGTGTGATGTCCTGTGTGTGGGGTGCTGGGGAGTGTTTTAGTGTGTCGCGTTGTCTGATGAGGTTTTGAATTTCTGGTGAGAAATTGGGGTTGTGTCTTTTTCTGTTACCTCTTTGAATATGTTTCTTGTCAGCGTTTTGGATAGTTGTGTTGAATGTGTGGACATCATTGTTGATGCTAGTGATAGGTGCGCTGTTTAGGGTTTCAAAGTGTTATTCTGTCTCGTTTGTGAAAGCTTCCCAGTTGGCTCTTTTATAGTTGGTGAATGTGTATCTGTGCCATCTTACAAGAAACAAAACTCTGCACAACACAAAAAAACACCTACTTTTTAATATTTCACCACCATCAGACAAGACCGGGCCGTCGGAGGCGGCGGTGGCCTCATCACCTTGGTTCACAAAGAAACAACCTATACAGACACGCACATACCAAATCCCTCCTCCCCACAAATGATAACACAACAGAAATACAATCCATCAAAATATGCACTGGCAACAAATCCAACATAACCATCATAAACACATCCCCCCCCCCCCAAACATCCCCTACAGTACCTAACGAATACAGACCACAACTACAACAAATCACAAACCCCCCACACATCATCCTGGGTGGTGACTTCAATGCCAAGACGTCGGCCTGGTTTGTCGACAACCCAGCCACATAAAGATGGCTGGCCCTACAACACCTATCAGACAACCTTTTTATCCTTAACGACACCCATCATCATACCCATACTCCCCACCAAGCCCTCTTCGACCCATCATCTCCAGATATCACCTTTTGCTCCCTAGAACTCGTCCCCACAACATCCTGGAGGGTGGTAAAAACCTTAGGCTCCGACCACCTCCCGGTCATTATGTTATATTTATAGGCCTATAGTGATTCCCGCAGTGCTGTTGAAGCTCTTCGGTACCACTCGACACAAAATGATTGCTCGCATTCAACGTTCCCCTCATGACCTCCATGTTACTGGCCGCTGGATTAAAATCTGTTGGATACCAGCCTGTGTGGGAGTCAAAGGTAATAAAGAGGCTGACTGATCTACGAAGGCTGCTGTTGCTTCGCCGATATCTCAGACTTGTCTTCCAGTGGAGGACTGGATGGTATCCTTACATTGTGTTATTCGGCATAGATGGCGATTGCTGTGGGCCACAGCAATCACCATACACTATATGCCAGCCTGTGGGCAGCTCAATCTCCAGATAAAAAAAAAATCTATTAACCCGTCCAATACCAGCGACGGCTAGGAGCCATCAGTAGATAATTCACTCCCCAGTCCCAGCAACGGCTCGTAATGTACTTTCCTTGTAACTGCCTGTATCAGGCTGTGCCTGGTACCACAACCGTTTGAGCACTGCTCTCGATATGGCAATCTCTTGAGGTGGAAGGTTGTTCTATCTTGCCATTTTGGCCACATTGCTTGGGACTGGGGGGGGGGGGGGACTTTTATTACTGTATCCTCTGGTACAGCAGGGGTTAAGAACCCACATAGTTTATGGCACTCTTCATTGTGCTCTCACTCTCCCGTGCTCTCGAAGTGTTGCTGACTCAACTACGCATTGGCTATACTAGATTAACACATGGGTACTTAATGTCGTCATCCCCATGAGCCTTATCATTCATTCTTGTAGTATCCCTTTAACCGTTCATTTGTTAAATGCCTACTTTACGCTCCCCGGACTGCCACATGTGTTTGTTAATTTCATTAATTGAGTTTAGGAGTAAAGTTGGTTAGTGGAGAGAACATAATAATTTTAATGGACTCACCACTCCATCTATCCTATTGTTCATTTCCTTGAGTCCTGTTCGCTCCTTGGTAAGATCTGATTATTTATGTCTCATCCTGTACAGCTTCTAATGTTCTTTAACCCCTTGCCATTCATGCCGCGGGACCCCCCGCCGCTCCCCCAGACCACCCTCCTACCCTGTCCATCCCCCTCCTGCGTGTGCTCGATTGGTACTTATTATGTCATCAGTAAAGTGTTATTTTGTTACCTTTCTATATGAATGTAAATAATATAACATCTATAAGGGTTACATGAACATATAAATACTGTACATGTATATCGATAACATACGTAATAACACCAGCGGTAATGTAATGAATGTATAAACTTGCTGTAAATATAAAATATATCAATTGGGGAGTACTTATTATGTTATCAGTTAAGTGTTATGTTGTTGCCTTTGTATATGAATGTAAGTAATATAACATATATAAGGGTTACATGAACATATAAATACATGTATATCGATAACATACGTAATATCACCAGCAGTAATGTAATGAATGTATAAACTTACTGTATATAAAATATATCGATCAGAGAGTACTCATTATGTTATCAGTAAAGTGTTATGTTGTTGCCTTTGTCTTATTACGTATGTTATTTGATTTTATATCATATAAAACACACACCATAATAATTTACATAGGCTACCGTAACTCGAGCGGGAGGGGGCTTGAGGTAGTGATGGGGTTGATTTTATTGTTTCCTTGCTTTGCGTGACACACCACTGGGACCTGGCTGTGGTTCCTCAACCAGTTCTGTGTGCCACACCTTGAAGTGGTCCATGAAGCAGAGACCTGGCTCCCCAGGGCACCCAGGGCAGTAGTAGACTGTGTCCTTCCTTTTTTTGTCTTTCTTGGTGCAGACTCGACATCTCTTCTGCTTTCCAGACTTCTCATGGCGAACCCAGGCATGGCAGAGGTCCTCTTCTTTGTGTGCTTGCATTGGCCTTTTCCTCTTCATGAGCTGCTCCTGTCTCAGCAGAGCCTCAGCACCACGACTGTGTTCTCGTAACCACTGCTTGGTGACTTGCATTTTATATTGCAGACATTCCTATTTGAACTGAGCCTTGCCTCTGTACAAAATGAATGAGTTCAGGAGAACACAGAAAATTAAGTGGATTCCCAGCTTCTTGAACCAAGCAAAACTTTTTTTCTGAAATGCATATGGTTATAGCAGCTGGTCAGCCATATCCACACTTCCCATTCGGCTGTTGTACTTCTCAATATGCAATGGTTTATTGTAAAAAACAGTTTTATCACCAAAGTAAGTCTTACGCTTCTCCACCATGCCTGCACAGCACTTTGTGGTAAGCACAGTCACCTCCTTCTTGTCCTGATATTTCACAATGAGTGTATTGTCTTGTCTGGCAAACACTGACTGTTGTCTTTTTAATTTTTCTGCCATCATTTTCTTTGGGAGGCCTCCACCACTTTGAACTACACCAGTCATCACTGTGTTACATGTGAGCAAATAATTGCTTAGCCTGAGACTGGTGTACCAATTGTCTGTAACAACATGCCTCCCTGTATCTAATAAATCTTTCAGAAGGTGCACCACAATGTCCTCTGATACTGTGAGTCTGGCTGCAGCTGGATCGTCCACCTTATAGTTTCCTTTGCCATAATGTATTTCATAATTCCATGAATATCCGTCCCACTTTTCACCAGAGGGACACAACACAAAAACTTTTATACCAAATCTTGCTCATTTGGTCTTGATGAATTGTCAAAAGCCAAGTCTTCCTTTCCACAAAATCAGGGCTTCATCTATGGCAATATCCTGGCTTGGCCTCATATTTGACTGGCATCTCTCCCTCAGTAAGTCCAAAAAGGGCTCAATCCTGGTGCCTTGTACATTTTTTTTTCACACTTGAGGTAGAAGAAAACCTCAGGAACTTCAAAATACTCATGAACCTATTTTGGCTCATTTCGGTACATCAGCACAGAATATTTGTGGTCCTCCAAAACACACACTATGTGACCAATACATATGCATGTCAGGGTACTGCAACACACCCATCACCATCAATAAGGCTGTGAAAACGTGCAGTTCAGCAGAGGTAACGGGTCTCCATATAAGTCCATGAACTTTACTTTTACCAGGGTTCATACACTTGTACACCTCTGCTCTCTCATTCACATACGAACATATTTTGTCCATCACTGCATCGTCCATAAATTTACTAAAACAAGCCCCAGGGCTGTCCAAAGTAGTGGGCCATATATCATGGGGCCCCTGCGCAGCACCGTCACCGTATGCGGGTAGAGCGTTTGGCCGGGCATCAGCAAAGATGTCCACCAGGAATTTCCACCCTCCCTCCTCAATAGGTTCATCTTCCCTCAATAATTCACTATCACTCATCACTGATAAGTCACTGTCACTATCATCATACTCACTGGACTCCCCAGGCACATAAGTCACATCTGAATCGTCACCACTAATGTCTGACATGGCTGTTTATTGCTGAAAAAAACACTCGTATCCAACATGGCTAGGCACACAGAGATAAGAGCGGTAATCCTTCTCTCTCGAGAGCCAGCAGAACACTGATGTCCTTGGTGTCGGGCAGGACCCAATAAATTTGTGGGAAAGCTGTGACGTCGTGGCTGACGTCACTCATCTGAGCTGTCATTGATTGGTGGGCGGAATTTATTATGACTCCCAGGGTGATATACCAGGCTTAGGAAATGCATGTAGGCCAATAAACCAGACCCAAATAGGAGCACGTATTATCGGATGTAAGCTCGGACGTCCTGGGCTACGGTACTGAGTACAGTACTACGGGGACGTAAACGTCTACATCCTCTTTTTTTTTTTTTTTTTTTTTTTTTTTTTTTTTTTTTTAAAAGAGACAATGAACGGAGGAAGGAAAAACACAGATAAAACAAAAAGGTCCATGTGCCTAAAGGCATCCTCCATTCATAAAATGTTTGTAACAACTGGATTTAAACTTTTGTAGATTGTAAGTTTGTGGAAAGCAACTCGAGGGAAGTGAATTCCAAAGAGTAGTAGTTCTAGGGATAAATGAATTTTGATAAGCAGAAGTTCTGCATTGTGGAAGAGAAAGTGTAAATTCATGGGCACTCAGCAAGGGGGTTAAGAGCTTGTCATTTCTTCCCAATATTGTCAAATCCTTAGCTTTGGCTGAGGCCAGCCCTATTAGAGTTTCATTTTGTAACTCAGTGGTCTGGTTAGACTATGACTATCCAGAATGTTTAAGTAACCAGAGTTTTTGGCATTGGAGTAAATATATGATTAATGATTTAACTAATAGTGATTGCTTCAGCTACATTAGAGATGTTTATTAACACCTTAAGAGCGGCCTAGGCGGTAATTTCTATGTACCGCCCAGCGGGTTTTTTTTACCCTAAGTAGGGTTGTTTCCGTGCTCATTTTCATGCATAAACAAGACCCAGAGCGTAAAACAAGTATCTATCCCTGAAAGGGCGTAAACAGAGCTTTCCAATGACACCCGAACCATCCTTGTACGACCACTGGTTCTCTTGCAACGATCGTGCAACACAAGTGCAAAAAACCAAAATAAGGTAATTTCCGTACATAATTCCCTGTGTAGCGAGTGAGAAGAGGGGGAGGAAGTTAGAATACAGTTCAGTACACCCGCGGTGGTCGTGGGGAGCGGTCATAAGGTTACTACGCTCGTCCCACCGCTCAGCTCTCTCTCTCAGCAACATTACGTGCTGAAAATGGCACTCGACAGCTGTCATGCACCGCCACATAGCCCAAATTGATTTCACTCGACATATGTTGCGCGCCGCCAGTTATGGGTTAATAGGTTACACTTATTTCACTCATATTCATACATTTGTTGGATGATTTCTGTCTTTGAAAATAGGAATCAAGATACTGTACATTAAATTACACTTACTTCTGAGTATGGACATCTTTTACCTTAGAAGGAATAGTAACAAATGTAATCGGCCTTCACTTTAGCTATTTTACGCACTGTACTGTACTGTACTGTATGGTAACTCTTTATTTCAGCCAGTGTCCTAGGTAAAGACTTTCCTCAATTCCTGGAGCTGATGACGGCCCCGACCACTAAAATCCTGGATCGTTGGCTGGAGTCAGAACCTCTGAAGGCAACCCTGGCCACTGACAGCGTTATCGGCAGTATGACCAGTCCAGCCACACCAGGCAGCGGGTCAGTTGCTCTCACCCAAGAGTAATATTTGGGATTCTTATTAATCATATACTGCTCCACTGGTACGTCCTTTATGCTACAAAATTCCTGAGTGCATATACTAATCAATTAAAGCCTCTATCTTTTGGACACTGCGAATGTAGAGACCTTACCATTTTGATACAGAATCTATGTGAATCTATAAAAACCAAGGCTTCTGGAATAGGTATCCAGTTAAGACTTATCCTCTTGTTAAATAAGACAGAGGTAGATGTTTCAACACCCAATATCCAATTTGGATTATCTCTGAAAGACCGAGGTAAATGTAATTCCACACTTCATGAAATTTCATACTTTCGGACAGAAACTTCTCTCCATTAGTCCAAAAGAGCATGAAATTTCATACTTCTGGACAGGGACTTCCGTCCATTAGTCCGATAGAGAGAAGTTTACTTTCCATGTCATTATATATATTATTCTGATACCAAACTGACAACAAAATTAGAGATGCTTGGAAGGTACGCTGCGAAAGATTACTCAACGTGGAATTTGAGTGGAATAGAGAGCAGCTTAGTAACGAAAAACCAATACTCCCCAAACCCCCCCCCCCCCCTCCTCCTCCTTTGATAGTGCCAGCTGTTGTAAGCAGTGCAATAAATAAAATTAAGGACGGAAAAGCTGCAGGATGCTCTGGCATAGTAGCTGAGGTGATTAGAGCCTCAGGTGATATAGAAGTGAGTTTGGTCACAGAGCTAATAAACTCCATTGTTATAGAGGAAATAATCCCTGATGAATGGTATAAAAGTGTAATAGTAAACATATATAAGGGCAAGGGGGACTCGTTGGATAGGGGAAATTATAGGGGCCTGAAAATGCTTGACCAAGTCACGAAGGTCTGTGAGAGAGATTTTAAAGGTATGATAAAGGGAAAGCATTTCTATCGACGATATGCAGTTCGGCTTCATGCCGGGACGTGGCACAATCGGCGCTATCTTCATAGTCAGGCAGCTGCAGGAAAGGTATCTACTTAACCCTCACAGACCGGTCTCGCCTTCTATAGGATAGCTCCGAAATCCGGGGGATCTGGCCGAAAAGCTTCGTAATAGGCTAGCCCTATCTTTGTTATTTTAACTGAGCTAGAGAATTCACACACATCTCAAAACGTAGCCCTGTTTTGTATCTGTAGACTGGCATTAAGTAAAACTCTCTAGGTCAACTGGTTCAGTTGTGATGACGATTTCCGTGGAGAGAGTTTTGAGGCGATGTTAGCAATACAGTAATCGAACAATAACAAGACTAATTCTTGTTCTCCAAAACAATAACAACAAAAGTGCGACGACTTATCTTTCTTGTTCTTGACGGTGCGCGTCGCTCCGACCGGCTGCGTTTACATGCGTCGGACGCACGGCTTTCAAAACACGCTTAATAGGCTTTCGAGCTTATGGAGCTAATGAGCCCATCTGGTCTCCACGGCGCGAGTTTGTTTTGGGCTCCTCAGAGCCCAACCGGGTACCGGGGGTTAAAGATAGGGACCTGTATCTTGTGTTTGTAGACCTGGAGAAGGCCTTTGATAGGGTGCCCAGAGAAGTAGTGCAGTGGGCTATGAGAAAACTTGGTGTAGAGGAGTGGCTGGTGCGTGTGATAATGAAGATGTACGAGGACTCACGAACGGCAGTGAGGGTGAAAGATGTATTGAGTGAGGAGTTGACAGTTTGTGTCGGAGTTCACCAGGGCTCTGTATTAAGCTCTCTCCTCTTTGTTATGGTTCTGGAGGCACTATCTGGTGATTTCAGAGCTGGGCTTCCCTGGGAACTGCTATACGCAGATGACCCAGTACAGTACTTATCGCAGATAGTGTGTGAGATGCCGAGGCCAAGTTCGGATGATGGAGAGAGGGCATGGCAAGTAAAGGGTTAAGAGTTAATATAAATATAACCAAGGTTTTAACAGTAGATTAGGGCTAGAAAGTTGATGGAGTAGTGGGAGGGTGGGGTTTACCGTCAGAGGTGAATGGGAATGGTAGTACACTTGTGAACGTATGTGTGGGGAGGTGGCTGTGGATAGCTAACACCTTCTTCTGGCACAGAATGATACACAGGTACACATGGAAAGTGGTGTGGAGGAGGAGGAAGGGGACAGTGGAGGAACGAAACTATGAAAGGCACTGATTGATTATATGTGTGGATGAATGAATGAACAATTCTGTGCTGGATGCTAGAGTGTATAGGTGTATTGGGGGGAGTCTGTCTGACCACTATGTAGTAGTACCGGTAGCTAAAATTAGGATACAAAAGAAGTGGGTGGGGAGAGCTGGATGGAGGCGAGAGGAAGGTGAAGTGGCGAAGAGGATGGAGAGGTTGCAGGAGGAGGAGATCAGGGAAGAGTTCAAGAGAGCAGTAGAGAGACGACTAGGTAGGTTTCACCTGGAGGGTGTGGAGGAGGTGAGCAAAGTGTTTAAGGAAGAGATATGTGCAGCATGTGAGGAGGTGTGTGCAGTAAGGAGAAAAGGGAGGGGAGTGAAGGGTACAGCATGGTCGACTCTAGAGGTAAAAATAGCTGTTGAAGACGAGAACAAAGCGTATAGAGAGTGGTTGGGTAGTAGAGGGAATGAAGATTTGGAGAGACAGAAAAGAGCGAGGTACTTGGAGAAAAAAAAAGTGGTGAAAAGAATAGTGAAGAAAAGTAAGAGAAGAGCAGATGAGGAATATGGAAGGAATCTAAGTGTAAAATGGAGGGCGTGTAAGAAACTGTTCTGGAAAGAGGTCAAGTAAGTTAGGGAGGGTAGCAAG
Organism: Paralithodes platypus; assembly: GCA_032716605.1. Taxonomy (NCBI): domain Eukaryota; kingdom Metazoa; phylum Arthropoda; class Malacostraca; order Decapoda; family Lithodidae; genus Paralithodes; species Paralithodes platypus. The sequence continues at coordinate 25,181,055 of CM064521.1, forward strand.
GGAAATAGTAAGGGTGTGAAAGATAAGAATGGGAGAGTGATAACCGAGAAACGAGAGAATCGAAAGATGGAGGGAGTACTTCAACGAATTGCTAAATGTAAGGAATGGAGCACCAGCAAACATAGTTGGATGGGGTATGGGTGGGTGAAGAAGAGAAGTAGTGGAGGAGGAGGTGGGGATCAGAAGGTCATAAGTGTGTGAAGCCATGAATAGAGTGAAGATGGGGAAAGCATCAGCAATAGATGGAGTGTGTGGGAAAATGCTGAGGTATGGTGGTGAGATAGTGATCGAATGGGTATGGAAAATGTGTAAACTAGCATGAGAGAAACGGAGTGCACCTGATGACTGGAAAACAGGCATAATAGTCCCCCTGTATAAGGGTAAAGGGAAAAGAGGAGTGTGTGGTAACCACCGGGGTATATGCCTTCTAAGCGTAGTAGGGAAAGTGTACAGTAGAGTACTGATGGAGAGAGTGAAAGCGATAACAGAGAAATGTATAGGTGACAAGCAGGGCGGGTTTAGGAAGGGAAGAGGATGTGCAGATCAGATTTTTGCCTTGAAATGTGTTGTGGAGAAATATCTGGAGAAAGGACATAAGTTGTATGCTGCCTTTATGGACTTGGAGAAGGCCTATGACAGAGTGGATAGAGAAGCTTTGTGGAAAGTACTGAGAATATACGGAGTAGACGGTAAGTTGCTGAAAGCAGTGAAGAACATGTATGAGGGTGCAAAGGCGCCAGTACGTGTTGAGAATGAGCAGAGCGAGTTCTTTGATCTGAATGTTGGGTTGAAGCAAGGGTGTGTGATGTCCCCATGGTTGTTCAATATATACAGTATATGGATGGAGTCATGAAAGAAATACAAGGAAGAGTAGTGGATGTTGGTGTACTTCTGATAAGGGAGGGAAACGAGTGGAAGTTGCCTGTACTGCTGTTTGCTGCGATAGTTAATGGGAGTTGCAGGGGCTGGTGAATATGTTTCGAACAGTGTGAAAAACGGAATCTGAGGGTAAATGCGGGGAAGAGCAAGGTTATGGTCTTTGAAAGGGGTGCAGCCACAGAGTGTGAGGTGAAGTTGAACGGTCAGGCTGTGGAGAATGTTAGCTCATTTAAGTATCTAGGCAGTGTGTTGAGTAAAGATGGGAGTATGGATGAAGAAGTACGGGAGAGGGTACAACAGGGGAAGAGGGTTGTAGGAACGCTGAAAGCAGTAACAAGAAATAGGGTGGTCAGCATGGAAGTAAAGAAGTCCTTGCATGACAGTGTGGTAATCCCGACATTGACTTTAGGGGGCGAAGCATGGACGTTGGTGAAGAGACTCAAACCAAGAGTGAGACGGGTGGAAATGAGTTACCTGAGAAGTGCGTGCGGAGTTACATGGAGGGATAGACGAATGAGGAAGTACGAGAGAGGTGTGGTGTGGATGTAGATGTGCTGGAAAGTGTGAAAAGGAACACATTGATATGGTTCGGCCATGTGGAACGTATGGGAAGCGAGAGAATGACTAAGAGAGTGTACGAGATTGAGGTGGAGGGACAGAGAGGGAACGGTAAACCGAATGAGAGGTGGAAGGATGGAGTGAAGAAGTATATGAAGGAAGGCGGTGCTGGATGGGAGGAGGAGCATCGACTGACTGGGGACAGAGGTGTATGGGGCCGTTTCGTTCGTGGTCACCGCTTCAGGGATCATGGCATCCGGCAATAGATAGATATAGATTAGGGCTAGGAAAGGTAGAAAAAAGTGGTTTATACCCATGCACAGTACAGTATGCAGAAAATGGGTGGGCGCAAACTCAATACAGTGTAGCGTCTGCCGCTGCTGGGTACATCACGGGAACAAGCGCTGCACTAGAATAATTGGACCTTTTCCAAGGTAGAAGTCCGAAATTGAGACATTTGTATACATACTGTAGTATGTATGCAAAGGTGAGCTTGTGTTCAATGACTGGCTCGAGAGTGTTAACTTTGGCAATGAGGCACTGGAGATAGTGGACAAGTTTTTCTACTTGGAAGATACCATCTCTGCCGGTGGGGGGGGCTGAGGCCGCCACTATCGCCAGAATATGATGCGGCTGGGGAAAGTCTAGAGAACTGTTGCCACTACTCACCATGAGAAGACTTTCTCTCCCCTTGAAGGGAAAGGTGTACGCTTCATGCATTAGAAGCGCAATGATATATGCTTCAGAAACGTGGCCTGTCAAAGCGGATGATGTCAACAGAATGGAATGCAGCGATATGAAAATGGTGGGTGAGCTGGATGTGTGGTGCCAAACTGCAAGATAGAATATCAAGTGAAGAGCTAAGGAGAAGGTTAAATATCAAGAGTTTCAGTGATCAGATGCATACTAGCAGGCTTGAATGGTTTGGACATGTGGAGAGGATAGATGAACTAAGCTGTGTGAAAAGATGCTAGTCCATGAACGTGGACGGAGCTGCATCAAATGGTAGACCAAGACAGACGTGGAATCAGACCTTGCGGTCTGTTCTTAAATTAAAGAACCTGCCAAGTGAGGCAGCTCTTAACAGGGTTGCCTGAAATTCCACGATTAGGGCATGAGACTGGAACCATACTTCGTGTGGAGCACTCGGTCTTTAAATTTGTGTATGTACAGTATGTTTGTATAATATTCCATTTTTGTTATTAAGTTTATATCTGGTACTTCTGCATTCAAATATGTTATTGGTTACTGTAGAATTTTGTAAGCACTAAATATTTTTTAGGTTATACAATAAATTATGTAGTAAAGTATATTTGTGAGTTGAAATATCTTGAACTGTGACTCAGGTATGTGTTGTTGCACCATGTGATGGCTGCAGTGGCTGGTGTGCGTGGAGCATGGGGGTACCCTGAAGGAGGTATGGGTGGTGTGACACAAGCCATGGCCAGGGCTGCCACAGAAGCCGGCGCTCACCTCTTCACCAACCATGTACATATTACAGTCTTCTTTATTCTTTATTATTTATTATTATTATTTCTCATGTAATCCTAGCCAAAAACTGCAATCCTTGCTAGTTAGTTTACAAGGCAGCAGTTTGCTAAAAAAAAAAGCACACTCGTTAACTGAGGATCTATTTTACATTCCACAAAGAAAGGTATTGAATATGATGATATCGACCAAGTTGTGGTTGTACTGGAATGCAAAAATAAATATGATATATATATACATATATGGGGAAGAGGGTGCGTGGATCAGATGTTTGCAGTAAGACAGTTATGCAAGAAGTATTTAGAGAAGCATAAGGAGATATTTTTGGCTTTTATGGATTTGGAAAAAGCGTATGATCGTGTGGATCGTGAAGCAATATGGAAGGTGTTAAGGATTTATGAAATTGGAGGAAATTTGTTGGAAGCAGTTAAGAGTTTTTATGAAGGGAGCAGAGCATGTGTTAGAGTAGGAAATGGTGAGTTGAGTGAATGGTTTGAGGTAAAGGTAGGTTTGCGACAGGGTTATGTATTGTCACCATGGCTGTTTAATATGTTTATGGATGGTGTGGTGAGGGAGGTGAAAATGAGAACTATGGGAAGAGGATTGGGTTTAGTAGAAAAGAATGGTAGAGATTGGGAGTTGAATCAGTTGCTGTTTGCTGATGACACAGCGTTGGTGGCGGATTCTGAGGAGAAATTGCAGCGGGTAGTCGAAGAGTTTGGAGTGGTTTGTGGGAGGAGGAAACTGAAGGTGAACGTCAATAAAAGTAAAGTAATGGTGTGTAATAGGGGTGATCATAGGGTGAATCTAGATGTGAGGCTGGATGGGGGAATATTGGAACAAGTAGAGTGTTTTAAATATATAGGAGGAACGATAAGCAGGAGTGGAGGTATGGAAATGGAGGTAAAACAGAGTGTATTTACCTATTTGTAGTTTACAGGAATTGAGCAGCGCTCGTGTTGTCCTGTCTTAGTTACTTTATAATCAATCCAGTTTACTTAGACAAGTATCGTAATGGATATTCCCAATTCCCAGTATTTTGGACTAACATATCATAGCTTATGTTGTCCTATTTCCATATTTACTTTTATCCAACCTAGATTTTAACATGTTAATGTTCTTCGCTCTCACCACCTCCTCCTCCAAGTTGTTCCAAGTCTCTATACTTCTATATGGGAAGCTGAGTTTCTTTGTGTCCTTACGACATCTGCCCTTCCTCAGTTTAAACTTGTGTCCTCTTGTCCTTCCATTATCCCTCATGAATAGATCTTCCCTATCTACTTGTTCCAACTTTTTACTCCCTTGAACATCGTTATTAAGTCGCCTCGTTCCCTTCTCTCTTTCAAGGTAGGCAGTTGTAGTGACTTAAGTCTTTCCTCATATGTCAACTCCTTCAATCTTGGGATCATCTTCATTGCTATCCTTTGGAGTTTCTTTAATTTGTTTATGTGTTTTTTCAAATGTGGTGACCATATCACTGCTGCATATTCTAATCTTGGTTTTATCATAGTCATTATCAGTTTTCTTAACATTTCTTCGTTCAAATAGTTAAATGCCACTCTCATATTGGTTATTATTCCATATGCTCCTCCAATGATCATGTTAATATGCTTCTCCGGCGATAGATCATCTTGTATTATCACTCCAAGGTCCTTCTCATGCCGTGTTTTGCCGATTATTTCAATTCCTAATTTGTACTCCCAGCTTGGCTTTATCTCACTTGTTCCCACTTCCAAAACATGACACTTTTCTGCATTGAAACTCTTTTTCCAGGTTTGGCTCCATCTGTGCAACTTATCTAGGTCCTTTTGAAGATCCTGACAACTTTCTATACAGGTGACATTCTTCATGATCTTAGCGTCATCCGCGAACATATTCATATGACTATTCAAGTTTTCTGGCATGTCGTTTACATAAAGTAGGAACATTATCGGACGCAACACTGATCCCTGTGGTACTCCGCTCGTCACACTCCTCCACTGTGAATATTCGTCTCGTATTGTGGTCCTCATTTCTCTTCCTATTAAAAAGTTTTCCATCCATTTTAACATCCTACCATGTACACCTCCAACAACCTGCAATTTCCACAATAACCTTTTGTGAGGCACCCTGTCAAAGGCCTTTTTCAGGTCCAGGTAAACACAGTCAACCCATCCCTCTCTCTCCTGTGTAACATCTACCACTCTGCTATAAAAGCTTAATAAATTAGATACACAAGATCTCCCTTCCCTGAATCCAAACTGTTTCTCACTAAGCACCCCCTGTCCCTCTATGAAGTGTGTCCACTTTTTTCTTATAATTTTCTCACAAATTTTGCAAACAATGCCGGTGAGGGACACCGGTCTGTAGTTAAGCGGATTTTCTCTGTCTCCTCCTTTGTAAATAGGTACTATGTTAGCTCTCTTCCATTGCACTGGCAGGTCTCCTTCATTCAGTGAAGATTTGATGATGTCATAGATTGGTTCCACTAGCTTTTCCGCACATTCTTTGAGGATCCATCCAGCCACTCCATCTGGTCCCTTGATTTCCTCACATCCAAATCCTGCATCAATTTCAGCACTTCACTTTTTGTCACTTTCATTTCAGGCATCTGTGGTGTTCTCATTTCTCTATCAGGTTCTATAAACTCCTCCTCTTTTACAAACACCGACTGAAGCTTTTCATTCATAGCTTCACACAAGTCTTTATCTTTCTCATAGCTGTTCGTTCCAACTCTTAGTCTGACAATAGTACCTTCTTTTGTTTTTATTTTTCCATTTACAAACCTATAAAATAGTTTTGGCTCATTTTTGCACTTCTCTACAATATTCCTTTCATATTTATATTATTCCTCGCGTCATATCTTTACGTATTAATTTCTTTTCTCCTTGTACTTATTCCAGTTATTTTCACTATGTCTCTTCTGTGCTATATTCTAGGCTCGGTTTCTTCTATCCTGTGCCTTACTACATCTTATATTGAACCATTCTTTTTCCTTCTTTTCCCCTGATTGGAACCTTGAGACATATTTATGTATCCCTTCTTCATATACTTTCAAGAAAAGTCTATATTTGTCTTGAACCATTTCCAGGCTTTCTAGTTCCTTCCAATTTATTCTTTGGAAATAATGTTTCAATGATTTAAAATAAGTTTTAGCATAGTTGTATCTATTTATTTTATGTCTTTCATTTCTCTCCTCATTTTTCCCCAAATCCATATCCATTTCTAAAATCTTGTGATCACTTTTTCCCAAGGGACAACGATAATTTATCTTTTTAACGTCGTGCGGATCACTGGTGAAGACTAGGTCTAGCCTGGATGGTTCATCCATCCCTCTGATTCATGTGTGTTCTCTAACATGTGTTAACATGTTTTCTGTTACTAGATTCAGTAATTTACTGCCCCAAGATTCATTATTATTTCCCGCATCTAACCCTTCCCAATTGACTTCCTTACAGTTGAAATCACCTGTTAATATTAATTTATTTCTCCTACTTCCCAAACTTGACTAATTCCTTTAACGTGACGATAGTGCGTTGTTATATGTGCGATTAGTTTGCTTGGGAAACAGATTAACTTACTCATGTAGTAATGTACACCCTATGTGGTGGATTGTGTTCTTTTATTTAGTAATTTTCATTTTAGTAAGCGTTGTTTCCACATAGCGATTTTGATAATTTAATTTGACTTTATATTGTCCTTGTCCCAATTTTGGTTTGTTTAGTTTGCAAGTTTTACATTTTAATTTCCAGACTACTCTCCCCCCCCCCCCCCCCACTTCCACTCCACCTTCTCTCCCTTGCTCCCCCGTGCTCTCCACCTGCCCTGTTTCTCTCACTTGTTCCTGGTTTACACCAGTCTCTCCCTCCTGTCCTTCGGTACTGGTACTCGCTTCCTCTGTCTGACCATTCATCCCGAAGTTCTCTGTTTGCCCCTCCGTCTTCCTCTGTGGTCCTTTGATGAACCATTTCTTCTTCTTCGTTCCTACCAGTCGCCAATAAAAAAAATCCACTTCTTGGTCTGTTCTTTTGGCATTCAATTCCTTCACCTCATCCCTCAAACTTTTCATGTCTTTTTCGATGTAAATATGCTTCAGACAATCCTTATCTTTCAACCTCCATTTATTCTTCATGTCCTGGTGGTGTAATGGTTAAGGTGGCAAAAATCTGTGTGTGATAACCCGGGTTCGAATCCCGGCGGATCATATATACTTTAATTAATTTCATTGGGGGTGTTTGGTTTTGTGGTGAAATTAATAAAATATAGATTCCTACTGTGCGAAACTGCACTTTCATTGGCCTAGACTCTTGTTTATATTTTCCAATTCTATGCATGTCTTCGATTTCATTCTCCCATTCTCTCACCCCCTCGTCCACTACCTGCAGAATCTCCCTCACTCAGTTTCTCTCTATCCTACTTCTCTCTTTCTTTACATTGTGTTTCTCCTTATCTCCTCTTATCACAATACAGTACAGTACATTTTTTTCTTCCAGCAGTCTCCCTCAGTAGATTTTCCTTCTGTCTAATTACCTTAACTACATCCTTTTCAAAGTTACCTCCCTGCCTATGTATCTTTAATTTTTCCTCAGCTAACTGTTGCTCCTTTACTATCTCCGAAAATCTCAAATTCCTTACCTCCTCGTTCTTTTCAAATTCATCCTTCTTTAATTCAACATCCTTCATATCTTTCTTCATCCTGTCCATTTCTTCCTGCATTTCATTAATACAGACCCTTAATATGTAGTTCTCATCTTTTAGAATAATAATTTGTTTTGCCATCCGTTTTTCTCTCTGTTCACAGTCTAAGCTTTTTGTCTCCTGTTCCTCTAACTTCCGTTCTAGTTTATTCAACCTTACCGCAAATACAGATATTGCTGTTCCCTCCTCTGAGAACCCTGAAATATCAAATACATCACAGTGATCCCGATCATAAGGGTCTCTGTTGGTTAGCACCCTGCTTGGAGGCAGGCTAAGCCGGTTCCTCCCACCGCTGGCCATACTGTCAGCTGGTCTTTGTTTACACCAGTTCGGCTCCGAAAGTTTCGGCGGGAATATCCATTACTTTTTATTTCTGATTTAAATTGAATGCAACTCTCACCTTTTTTAATATTCACTAATTGTATTTAAATGATAATCATTAAACAAAAGGACAACACATATGAACGCTACAAAATACTAAATCACCAAACAGGCGCTGGCTGAATCAGCTGGTCGCACGCAGCACATCCACCCTCCACCACGGTCCGACTGTGTGTGAAGGAAGGAAAGTTTTCGGAGCAATGGGAAGTATGTGGAAGACGAGAAATCTCGGAATGAAAACAAAAAGTGCAATGTATCAAGGAATTGTGCCAACAGTGATGTATGGGGCTGAGACATGGGCTCTGAAGAAAAAGGAGAGAAGAAAGCTGGATGTGATGAAGATGAGCTGCTTGAGGAGTATGTGTGGAGTTACTTGTAGAGACGGATTGAGGAATGAAGAGATACTTAGGAGAGTGGGGCAGCAGGAACATTTGTCAGCCAGAGTGGACAGAAGGGTGCTGAGCTGGTATGGTCATGTTGAACGAATGGGAGATGAAAGGCTTACAAAGAGAATATATGAGTCAGATACAAGGGGAGATAGAAGGGCAGGAAGACCCCCATTGAGGTGGAGAGAGTGTGTAAGACAAACTTTGGATGATAGAGGAATGACTATAGATCAGGCAAAGGAAGTGGTAATAAACAGGAATGAATGGAGAATGCTTGTGATTAGTTGAGTGAACACGTGGTCATTTGGGGGAAGGGGTCGGGTGCAAGTTGGACTAGAGAATAGTCCATCAGGCGGCCTGTCCCAGGGAGACGATTAATATGAAGGGTGCGCCTGGAAGTGTGGTGGGCGGGCTTGTGGCTTTGGCTCCGCTACATGTGTGCCTGCCGAGATCGGAGCCTCTCCGGGTGGTCGGGGGCCGGGGAGTGCTGGAGCGACCTTGGTGACCCTGGTCTCTGGGTATTCTGGGTGACCTAGATTTTTTTTTTTTTTTTTTTCTATATTCCAACTTACTTCCTCTCGGGCATAGGATGAGAGCCTTAACATTCACCGCTTTACAATGAACAGTGAAGCCTGTGAGGTCTTGTTCCAGTCTAGGGAGTGAGACATGTGAAGCACGTAGAGTACAACGAGCACCTGCCATCTTGCCTTCACATGAGGCACGGTGCTCACTCATGGCCCGAAACGACCCCATCTCTGAAGCCACCTCGTTCCTGTGCTTCACTGTCTCACCCCCTACACTCGGACTCTCACACTTACACACACACAACGCCACCTGTTGAGCAGATAACTCACCAGGCATTGCACCCCTATAGCATATTTTGAATATAGGAATATTCATACAGTGCTATTTAATCAGGGAACAATGAGGGTATTTTATTGATGTTTCGGTGGGCTTGTGCTAATGCACTGATACCAGGTACAGCACAAATTCCATCCCAATAATATCTTCCCATTGATACATCGGGATTTGAACCCGGGACCTTTGGATTACCAGGCCAGTGGCAAGACCACTCCACCACACCTCCCCTAGATGTGTGTGAATTTTGTGTTTTTCTGTTCTTGCTCTGTCTTGAGTCGGCCACCCCCAAGAAAATACCAAAAAAACAAAAATAATAATAAAATAGAGGAAAATAAAATAAAAAAATAGGAAAAGTGGGGATTGGGCCTGAGCATATATATATATATATATATATATATATATATATATATATATATATATATATATATATATATATACACATATATATATATATACACATACAGTAGGGTCCCGCATAAAACGTGTTCGCATAAAACGAGTCTCGATTAAAACGACCGACCTAAAATTCGCTTTGTACGAAATATCGTCGCTTTGTATGAAATGTCGTTCGCTTTGTACGAAATATCGTCGCTTTGTATGAAATGTCGTTCGCTTTGTACGAAATATAGTTCGCTTTGTACGAAATATCGTTCGCTTTGTACGAAAATTTTCGCTTACAGTGAACATTGACGATATTGCGCCACCAAAATGCTGTGTTCACATAAAACGAAATCGCATAAAACGCCCTCGTTTATCGACCATAAACTCGTTTTATGTGAGACCCTACTGTATATATATATATATATATATATATATATGCAAGAAAGTCACAGCAACATGTGAACTTATATTATGCTAAATATCCACAGGGAAGGAAGGAAAATAAACACGGAGTCCCAAGCGCTTTCGTGTATTACATCTTCAGGGGACAGAGGACAGACAGAGAATGATCATATACAATGTGATATTATTGAAGTGCGAAACCCTAAACGAAAAATATTAAAAACTCATACTAAGTAATATAAAAATATAAAGGAAAGACAGTGATATTCATCAATAGAAGACTCAAAGGATTAATTGAGGTTTCAATTATACTAAAATTTTGTCATGAAATACATACCGGTTCAGTATATTTAAAAAAAAAATAATAATAATAATAATAATAACGATAAAAAAAAAAAAAAATTGAATTGTGACAAAAGATTGAGTCAATATATGAGTTAAAATACATAAGGTATTGTATGTCTGAAGCAGTTATAAAACCTTATCTCCAATTACAAATATATAAACCACTAAATTTTGATTTGTTTACAAATACAATTAACTATGAAATTATCTAGTTTGTACATGCCACTGCTTATATTCATGTTTATATTATCTGTATGCTTAATGAAACTAGATTCTATTATATTCCGGTCAACATATGATTTACATGAAACAATTGATGAAGCATTATCCCAATCAATATTGTGTTCATAATCTCGAACATGTATAAAGACACCGTTTGAGACTTGTCACATGTTTAATTCGAATGGCTAGTTGTTTTCCAGTTTGTCCAATATACAGTACCTTATTACAATTTTTGCAAGGGAGTTTATATATACATCCACCGTACATATCAGGAGAATTCTTTATGAGTATATTCTTAACAGTATTGCTGTTACAAAAAACAACATTAACATTAAAAAGTTTCAGCATAGGAAGTACCTGGAGGAGATTAGCGTTGTATGGTAACTATAGCATATTATGAAAATTAGTTTCTGGTTTAGGATTAACTCTAAAAAATTATTTCTTGCTTTTTTGAGAGAAACATCAATGAAAGATTTAGGGTATTTTAACTTTGTACCTGTGTCATATACTGTATACATTGAATTTCATCATCTAAAAACTCTAGACTACAAATACGAAAGGCTCGTAGAAACATGGACGAGAAAACTGAATGCTTCACTTTATCATGGTGTGAGGAGTTATAATGAACAGAAGATGATACATTAGTCGGCTTCCTATAAATGCTATATTTGAATCCATTACTATGCCTGTGGGTTACGCAATCTAAAAATGGTTAATTATTGTTCTGCTCAACCTCCACTTCAATGGTGAATTTTTCTCACAAAAATTTTGTATGGCGATGGGCAATCCGCTTTCACCCACCCTTAGTAACTTGTACATGGAATTTTTTGAAACAAATTTACTTTGTGATATTCTCCCCGCAAATGCATATTGGTTTCGTTATGTTGATGATGTCCTGTGTTTATGGCCAAGTGATGCAAACTTAGATTCATTTTTGGTTTCTCTCAATAACTTGGTTCCCTCTATTAAGTTTACTGTGGAGGTTGAGCAGAACAATAATTTACCATTTTTAGATTGCATAATCCACAGGCATAGTAATGGATTCAAATATAGCATTTATAGGAAGCCGACTAATGTATCATCTTATGTTCATTATTACTCCTCACACCATGATAAAGTGAAGCATTCAGTTTTCTCGTCCATGTTTCTACGAGCCTTTCGTATTTGTAGTCCAGAGTTTTTAGATGATGAAATTCAATGTATACAGTATATGACACAGGTACAGAGTTAAAATACCCTAAATCTTTCATTGATGTTTCTCTCAAAAAAGCAAGAAAATATGTTTTTAGAATTAATCCTAAACCAGAAACTAATTTTCATAATATGCTAAAGTTACCATACAATGCTAATCTCCTCCAGGTACTTCCTATGCTGAAACTTTTTAATGTTAATGTTGTTTTTTGTAACAGCAATACTGTTAAGAATATACTCATAAAGAATTCTAATATGTACGGTGGATGTATATATAAACTCCCTTGCAAAAATTGTAATAAGGTATATATTGGACAAACTGGAAAACAACTAGCCATTCGAATTAAACAACATGTGACAAGTGTTCAAACAGGACAAGTCTCAAACGGTGTCTTTATACATGTTCGAGATTATGAACACAATATTGATTGGGATAATGCTTCATCAATTGTTTCATGTAAATCATATGTTGACCGGAATATAATAGAATCTAGTTTCATTAAGCATACAGATAATATAAACATGAATATAAGCAGTGGCATGTACAAACTAGATAATTTCATAGTTAATTGTATTTGTAAACAAATCAAAATTTAGTGGTTTATATATTTGTAATTGGAGATAAGGTTTTATAACTGCTTCAGACACACAATACCTTGTGTATTTTTACTCATACTGTATATTGACTCGATCTTTTGTCACAATTTGATTTTTTGTTTTTATCATTATTATTATTATTTTTTTATTTTATTTTTTTTATTTTTTATTTTTTAAATATACTGAACCGGTATGTATTTCATGACGAGATTTTTGTATAATCGAAACCTCAATTAATCCTTTGAGTCTTCTATTGATGAATATCACTGTCTTTCCTTTATATTTTTATATTACTTAGTACGAGTTTTCAAAAAATTTCGTTTAGGTTTTCGCACTTCAATAATTTTACATTGTATATGATCATTCTCTGCCTGTCCTCTGTCCCCTAAAGATGTAATACACGAAAGCGCTTGGGACTCCGTGTTTATTTTCCTTCCTTCCCTGTGGATATTTAGCATATATATATATATATTGTTACGACTGGGGTTTAAATATATCAGGGCTCTTATTCATTGGACTAGTAATGGCATAAATGCTACAACGGAAAGCGCTAGATCCAACCTCTGATGTATATTCCCAGTGAACAAAGAACACAAATACTCCACAGAGTTCTATATGCAATAATAGGCTATCAAACTCTCAATAAATGTGCGTCTACTCAAGGCTTAACGTTATGTGAAAACAGCCTATTACTACCTATAACCGAAGGTGCTTGGTTATGGTATGCAAAGTAAGGTGGTAAGAGAAGTTACAGCTTACGTTACTTTAATCAATAAATGTCAGGCACTCCTGCATGAAAGAAAGTGCACTAAAGTCCTTCAACACTAACAAGGAATCTTCTTTAAATGTTAGATGCTATAAAGATGCTCGTATCGGAAATGGAACCCAAAAAGGCAGGCAGCGGAACAATGCTCGTGCAGGCTATGCACACAAAAAGGCAGAATATATAATGCCGTCGGAGCCAAGAATATCCTAAACACTACAACAATAATAATCGCCACGACAATGCAGTACAGTAGGGTCTCACATAAAACGAGTTTATGGTCGATAAACGAGGGCGTTTTATGCGATTTCGTTTTATGTGAACACAGCATTTTGGTGGCGCAATATCGTCAATGTTCACTGTAAGCGAAAATGTTCGTACAAAGCGAACGATATTTTGTACGTTTTGTACGATATTTCGGCGTTCTATATGAAAACGAACGATATTTCGTACGTTTTGTACGATATTTCGGCGTTCTATATGAAAACTCCTCGGATTTGCCCCACTTTGGTGGCGGACTCGTTTTATGTGATCACATTCGTTCTGATCGAAAATTAAATATTAATATTTTAGGTCGATCGTTTTAATCGAGACTCGTTTTATGCGGGACCCTACTGTATTCCTATCAACAAAAAGAGCCTAAGTCGTTGGTGTCTCCATACATCAAACTAGGCTGCGAAATGCTTGTGTAATCATAAATGGGTATGCATAAAAAGAGTAATTAGGTTAATATACTTAATGTCTACTGTGACTGATAAAGTCTAGCTAGAGTCAATGATACGAGATACTGATGCGCATGGCATGCCGCATAGCCTAGTGTAAATCTCAAGTCTGTGCGTCAAATATTACGTTGTTGTTGTTGTTGTTGTTCCCTAAGCTGCCTGGCCGAACAGCCCCGAGTCCCTGAGAAAGGCCATGGCCACGATCGGGCTTTCCCACAGAGCTCTCATTGAGTGTAGATTGTGTTGTTGGCGTAAGTGGTTGTGTGAAATGCAGTCTTCTATGATGTGTTTAATGGTATGGGGTGCTGTGTTACATCCCGGGCAGGCGTCGACAACGGAGTCATCCAGTCTCTTCTGATAGCTCAGGAGAGCTGGATGGTGTCCGCATCTCAGCCTGGCCAGGTGGACTCTGTCCTCGCGAGGAAGGGAGGATTCGGAAGGATGGATTTCGGGAGGTCGTGCATGCAGCTGCGTGTTGTCTGTGAGTGAGTGGATGGATCGGTGAGAGATATGAGTATGGATGTGCTTCTGGAAGTTGGTTCGGGGTGGGCAGGGAGGGAGAGAGGACAATAATTGTGTGTGATACTGTGTGCTGGGTGTTGTTTTGATATTTCTTGGTGTCTGTGGGTGTGTTGCCATGTAGTTTAGTGGGTGGTCTTGGTTCGTGGAGGCTGCTGCTAGGAATTGAGTGCCTCTCATGTCCAGATGGTCTTTGACTTTGAGAATTTTGGTTTCTTGATGTAGGTGATCTGTGGGTGAAGTAGCTGTGCAGCGGAGGCTAAGTTTATTTGGGGCGTATTGGGTGTAGTTATATCGTGCATGTACAGATTGAAGAGTGCGGGCGATAGGACGGATCCTTGTGGGACTCCGTTTGGAAAGTTTCTGATTTTAGATGACTGACCGGCAAAAGATACGTGTGCACATCTGCCTGCTAGGAAGTTGGCCAGCCACCTTTTTGTGTTGTAGATTTTGTTTGTTAGGTTGTGGCGGGGGATGGCATCGAAGGCTTTACTAATGTCGAGTGTGGCTAATAGTGATCTGTGTGGTGGTCTAGCTGAGTTGATGCCGTCGAAAGCTCTTTGTGTAAGGTCTGTGAGAAGAGTGTTTGTGGAGTGCAGTGGCCTAAAGCCATGTTGTGTTGGAGCTAGGGGTAGGTCAGGTGTAATTAGTTGTAATACTAGGCGTTCCATAACTTTGGAGGGGGAGCAAAGAAGTGTGATGGGGCGGTGCGAGGAGGGTAGCGTGGGGTCTTTGTTGGGTTTGGGGAATGTGATGATGATACCATGCTTCCAAATGTCTGGTATTGTGTTGTGTGAATAGCTGTAGTTTGATATGTTAGTGAGTGCTTGTATGCCTTGTGGTCCCAGGTGTCTGAGGTGTATGTTGCTTATGTTGTCTAGGCCACAGGCGGGTGAGTGCTTGAGATTGTTGATGATATGCTTTGTCTGGTGATTGGTGAAGGGTGTATAGTCAGGGTCTGTGGGGAATTGTCTCTTACGTCGGATGACACGTCGGTCGTCTTTGTGAGGTTTTAGGTGGCTGACATGTGAAAAGTGATTGATGAGAGTGTTTGCTTGTTGTTTACATGAAGGAGTAGAGTCTGTTGTTGTGATTGTGTTGTGTTGCTGTTGGAAAGTGTGATGCTGTTTAGTGTTTTGTAGAGTTTTTTGGGGTTTGTTTTGTGATCAAGTGTTTGTAGGAAGTTATTCCAATTTAGTTTTTGTTGTTCTTGTATTTTGTTGTTAGTTTGGGTGTTGAGTGCTTGAATTTGTTGTGTGATGTCTTGTGTGTGGGGTGCTGGGGAGTGTTTCAGTATGTCGCGTTGTCTGATGAGGTTTTGAATTTCTGGTGTGAAGTTGGGGTTGTGTCTTTTCCTGTTACCTCTTGGAATGTGTTTCTTGTCAGCGTTTTGGATAGTTTTATTGAGTATGTGTACAGCATTGTTGATGTTAGTGATGGGTGTACTGTTTAGAGTTGTGAATTGTTGTTCTGTCTCATTTGTGAATGGTTCCCAGTTAGCTCTTTTATAATTGGTGTATGTGTGTTTGTGGCTAGCTGGGGTGAGTCTGGTTTTGGTGGTGATAATGATCGGGAGGTGGTCAGAGCCTAAGGCTCTGACCACCCTCCAGGATGTTGTGGGGGCGAGTTCTGGGGAGCAAAAGGTGATGTCAGGAGATGATGGGTTATAGAGGGCTTGGTGAGGAATATGGGTATGTTGATGGATGTCGTTAAGGATGATGAGGTTATCGGTTTGGTTTTGTAGTACCAGCCCTCTGTCTGTGTCGGGGTTGTCGACAAACCAGGCCGACGTCTTGGCGTTGAAGTCACCACCCAGGATGATGTGTGGGGTGTGTGGGGTGTTTGTGATGTGTTGTAAGTGTGGTCTGTATTCATTTGGTACTGTAGGGGATGTTTGGGGAGGGATGTATGTGTTTATGATGGTTATGTTGGAGTTGTTGCCAGTGCGTATTTTAATTGATTGTATTTCTGTTGTGTTATCATTTGGGGGGAGGAGGGATTTGGTTTGTACACTGGTTACTATGTATGATATTTCTTTGTGTACCAGGGTGATGAGTCCACCGCCCCCGCCGACAGCCCGGTCTTGTCTGATGGTGGTGAAATTATGAAATGTGGGTGTTTTTTGTGTTGTGCGGAGTTTTGTTTCTTGTAAGATGGCAATGTGTATGTTGTGTTGTTTGATGAAGTGTGAGAGTTCGTGTTTCTTTGTGTTGATGCCATCTATGTTCAGTTGAAGAATGTTAATGTTATGTGCACGATGTATGTTGGGTGCTGCTGCACGAGGATGGGGTGGGGGTGGGGGTGAGGGAGGGGCTGGGGGTTGGGATGGGTGAGGTGGGGGTGGGGATTGGGGAGCAGGAGATGGGGGTTGCAATGGATTAGGATGGGGTGTGGTGTGTTGAGTTGAGGATGTGGATGGTATGGGAAGGTTAGGTGGGTTAGGGAGGAGAGGTGGACGGGTTTTAGGGGGGGGGGGGAGTGGATGATATGGGAAGGTTAGGTGGGCTGGGGAGGAGAGGTGGACGGGATTTAGGTGAGGGATTTGACTGGGAGAGGGAGGGGCATGAGGAACAGGTCCAGGTGTTTGTGTAGTGTTTCTTGGAGGCAAGTGTTGTGCAGGTGAAGTGGGTCCAGTTCCCGCATGAATTGCAGAGAACTGAACCCTTAGTATGGCGACTCGAAGTGATGGGTTTTGAGCAAGTTGGACATATGTATGTGTACGTGGGTCCTGGGTTGCTCTCAATGTCTCCAGCTAGAAGAAGTCTTTGAGAAATGACAGCCGGAGAGTCATTTCTCGGTGTAGGAAAAACTGTGTGATGTGTGTGGTGTGAGAGGTGTGGAAATTCCCGGCGCGACCGAAGCCGCTCCAAGGACCCGTGCCCCCAGGGAGGGGGCAGGGGATGGTTGTGACGGTTTGGCTCCCGAAACTGCTCCCCGCGGCCGGCATCCGGTTTTCCTCCACTGGTCGTTGATTTTGTCTTCGGCCGTGGAGGGTCGGCAGCCATCCGCGGTTGGCAGCCTCGGGAGGTGGCCCCACGGCGTAGACGCCGCCACATCAGGACCTCAAATATTACGTTATAGGGAAGGGTAGCTCTCTTGAGAAACCTTAATACCGAAGTATTAAGCGTTCTCCTGGCGTACCTCAAAGACAAACAACGAGCTTAGAACAGTGCAGAATGGTATAGGCAAAAAGCCCTCATTCGTGCATGCTCTACTCTCAATGGCACACAGACTAGAATTTACTCAATCAACTCCAGTTCTCAGGTATGTCGTGCAGCTTTTTCCTAAAGCCAGCACTCATAGGAAACAATACCTTATAATATCAGACTCCTAGTCTAGCATTATCTAATCCAGCAGAACACTAATAATTAAAGGAAGCAGTACTAAACAATATGAATGCCAACCAATGCTTCGTGATCAACTTATCTTAACAACTAACATACATGGGTTATATCAGATCTTAACGCACAATACAACTGGCCAGCATGAAGCTGATTTTGCAGAGTTAACCAGAGGGGGTATAATATTACTAAAAAGTGCTGAAAGATATGAAAAAAGAGAGAGGTAGGCAGAGGAAAAGATTCTCAGGTGCGGAGCGGGGGACAGGTAGCAAGGGATAAAGATGAATGCGTTCTAGAAACCAGATCTGAGGGAGAGAGTGGCGAGGAACTGTATATATACTCGCACTAGCTCGAGGCGCGTGGGAAAAAAGCGGTTACAAGTCCTCTAGCCACTAGCAAGGGAGCTAGCAGCATGGTAAGGACCTCTCTCAACCAACCCCCACGAGGCAGCCAGCCGTGACGTCATCGAGCGGGACAAAAACACTGCGCGCTCCCTCTCACTCTGTTCTACTCTCTCTCTCTCTCCCAGATCCCATCATTACTAGTTAATGATAAAACATATACTTTACAATTAAATATATAAAGCCTTGACATGGGTGAAAACAAAGAACCTTTCTGGACTGCCCATGACACGAGCTTTCATATGAAATAAAGCACACTCTAATACATAAACTGTAGCCCCATCCACTGCCCTGGCGATCCTAGCGAGTCACTGTAGGACAAGCCATGCGGTTCTAACGGAGTGGTTAACGTCACACCCCCCCCCCAAGATTTTTCTCAGAGGCCCCAAGGCTCACAAAAATCTGATGGTTAGAACCCATGCTATATCTCCACTTCCAATCACCCAGCGGCAGTAAAATATCTGGCACAGTTCTGAAACAAAACATTTTTCAAAATTATAACCCTCCCGAACACCATAGGTTAAATTATATGTAGTTATGCTCCTCAAGAGCGAGCTTCTCTAGCCCAGCATTCTGAGAGGAGTGCAACTCAGAATTACTGCTATAACATACTAAAAAAAATCAACTATCAAAGAAAGAGTTTTTATTTGATTTTTATGTTTATAATTTGTTTATTTCGGCTGCACTATAGGGGCAAGCCTAGTTTTTTCTTCTATACCAAACGCTTAACTCCTGCTTTACGACCCAATACGCTGGGCTACAACCGCGAGCCAACAAGCACCAAGCGCAAAATACTATTCAAACTAAAGCAGGAGGCTACCCGTGTGTCAATCTACCCAGGATCATATACCCTTGAACGACCATCTGCAACCACGTTGTCACAACCGGCAATATGGCGTATGTCCAGGTTATATACCAATAACCTTAGTGACCACCTGGTCAGCCTCATATTCCGATTGTGAAACTGGTCCAAGAACTTGAGAGGGTGATGATCTGGGTAAACTACAACGACCGGACCATAGGCTGGAACATAGACCTCGAAATGCCTCAGCGCAAGCACAACCTCCAGCAGCTCCTCCTCGACAACAGAGCAGCTCCCCTGGGCCGAATTGTACTTCTCCGAGCAGAAACTAACAGGATGCTTCAGCCCATCATCGTCCCTTTCCACAAGGACGGCACCAGCCCCCACACCACTAGTCTCCGTTGCTAGTTGGAAAGGTAGGCTAAAGTCAGGGGCCCTGAGGATCGGGTGAGTGCACAACAGGTGGTTTACTTCTCTAAACACCTTCTCACACTCAGGCGCCCATTTGAACTTCTTATCCTTCCAGTTATCCTCCACCTGAGCTTGACTGTCCCGTTCTCCTTCTTCACCTTGACTGCTAAACGTCATCAGAGGCACAGTGAGAGGCTCAGGGGGGTGCCTCCCATACTCCTTCATGGGATTAACATGACATAACTGATTGCGCTTCCGTCTGTCTCTGGAGTGGCTACCAAGTAATCCAGGTCTGATAGCTCCTCAACCACCCTATAAGGACCAGCGTACTTCGCGGATAAGGGGTGACCTACAAGGGGCAGTAGAATCAACACCTCCTGACCCACGTGAAACTCTCTGAGTTCAACCTTGAGGTCGTACCTGTCCTTCCTGAGGGCCTGAGAGCTAGTAAAATTACGGCCAGCCAACTCCAGACTGCTCAACATCCGTTCTCGACTGTTGAGGACACACTTGAGCATCGAACAAGGTTTTTCTGCGCCCTCCCATACTTCTTCAACCATATGGAGAGGCCCTCTGACACGGTGTCCAAAGACGAGCTCATTAGGGCTGAATCCCAAACTCTCCCCAGGTACCTCCCACACAGCAAACAAAACACATGGCAGGCCAAGATCCCAATCCCTCCCACTCTCAAAGCAACAACAACGAAGCACAGATTTCAAGGCTGAGTGCCATCGCTCTAACACACCCTGGCTCTCCGGATGATACGCAGATGACACAACCCCAACAATCTCATGCTGCGGCATTGCTTGAACAAAGAGGCTAGAAGTGAAGTTGGGTCCCTGGACTGACTGAATCCCCCGCAGGTAACCATACCGGGAAAAATACACTAGCAAGCTTCGGACCATCGTCTTCGCCGACCCATCTCTCATAGGGTACGCGTCAGGGTACCTTGTCGCTACATCTCCCGACTGCATCACTGTCCTCCTTCAACTCTTTCGTCTTTTTAAGCCCATCCTCTGCCTTTTCAGGAACAGTTACTGGGTCTTCTCCAGACTCGAAATGTGGTCCTAATAACGAGTCCCCGAGAAGGTCCGTTGATACTAAACTCTCAACCGCATCAACTTTCAACCCCTTCTCGGTACCCTTCCTCCGCTGATCTAAAGATTGCTGACCAGAATGTGACTCCCTGGATGCAGGATCTCCGGTGACAACACACGCCATAGGCTGCACCGGACACTTCTCAACCCACTCCTGCTCCTCCCTACTCACATCGGCCGGCTTCTCGGCAACGACCAAGGGTGGAGCCTGAGAAGTAGGTCCCGCAAAGTCGTTGCCGAGAAGGAGGTCGACGCCCCCAACAGGTAACTTCTCCACAATTCCTACATCCAGGTCCCGAGTCACACCATCAACTTCCACCTTCATTCTTACAAGCGGGTATGACCTTGTCGCATTAACTCCCTGAACCACAACCACCCGCGCCGTATTTACAGGTTGACCAGTGAAATTTCTCAACAATGTTTGCGATGCCCCAGTGTCACGCAAAATTCTCACCTCATGTCTTCTACCCCCCCACTCCACACAACCGAGTCCCCTGTGGTCACTAAAGGCATCACGGACAGGGAATAAGCCTTCCAGATCCTTCTGCACTGGCAGTGTATTTACCTCGGAAGAAATGCCTCTAGCAAACTCCGATGTCCTCTTGAACACTCCAATGCCGTGAGCAAAAGACACGGCTGCCGGAGGAGGTCGACTAGGGCACTCATTTGCCTTATGACCCTCCTGGTGGCAACTAAAACACATAAATTTCGGTTTCGGCTTATACTGTGATGTAAAAGGCCCCTGACTTTTCACATACGGTGTGGTGTAAGGTTTGGATTCAGTTTTAGTTTCATGGCTCTTCTGTTTAAATGTGTCATTGTTCCGGGGAGGGGGAGGATAACGGTCCTTAGCACTTACATCGTACTTCTGTGAGGACCCGCAACCCCGAATCAACGACAGCCGTCGATCAGCCATTTCTGCTGCTTCGACTAGAGTTCTTGGGTTTTTCTCCTTTAAGTTCAAAGTTAGATCACCGCCCGTGCTCTTAAAGAACTGCTCCAACATCATTAACTGCTTAATTTCATCAAATGTTGTGACCTCAGATTGGAGCCAGTTCCCCATAGCATCGGACAAGTCCCGGGCGTGTTCCAAAAAGGTGCTATCTCTTCCCTTAGTTACACCCCGGAACTTCAAACGGTACGTTTCTGGTTGCAGTTCGTAAGCCCTCAGGACAGCCTCCTTGAGATCCTCGTACACAATACATAACTCCAAAGGTAACGCATCGTAGGCTTTAAGACCCTTGCCTATTAATCTAGAGGATACAAGTGCTGCCCATTTATTCTCTGGCCACTGGTGTTCCTGGCACTTCTTCTCAAAGCGTGTGAAAAATTCTGTTACACCACTCTCATCAAACACCGGAACCAGTTTCAATAAGTGCGAGAGAGACTGCTCATGAACACGGTTACCAGCCCCAAGTCGCTGTCCCGTTGCCTCTACTCGCGACTTCTCTACATCCATGTTGGCACAGTACCTAGTCGACTCTAAATCAGCTTCGATTTTTGCTAGCTCTATGTGCTGGTGACTTTTTCTCTCTTCTATCTTGGCTCTCTCTTCTATCTTGGCTAATTCTAATTGCTGCTGAAGCTCACCTGCCCTGATAGCCTTACTCTCTTCGATCTTAGCTAATTCGAGCTGAAGCAATAATTCTGGAGATAACCCTTGAGGAGGTGAAGGTGCTACAATGTTTGAAATTACCGGTGGTCCCCCCAGGGGCAACCCACCCTGCCAGTCACCACCCAACTGCGGAAGCGTACCCGGGGTCGGCAAACTACTGGGATGGCTGGGAGTCGAGTGTAGGGGAAGCATGGCCGAAGGGCTCTGAGCACTCAACCCATCTCGCTCACCAGTCACCCTGCCCAGTACACACGTTATCAAGTTATCCTTGGTCATGCTGCTAGTAACCGCATGACCGATAGCTGTGGCCAGGCATTGAAGACCGTACCGATCCATACCCTCCAACCGCTCAGCAGTAACAGGCCATTGCAAAAATATCCTAGCATCCTCCTCACAGTTCACCCGATTAACCCTTTCATCATGCTGCTGTTCCTCAGTTTCGACATTACGTACTGTGTCTCCATTCTCCTCTGATCCGGTATAAGACATGATGCTCACAAAAATTTCCCACCTCAATATTCAGAAAAGAAGTACCCCAAACTCTTATACCTCAATATACACACAAAAATTCTCGGAAATACTCAAGGGCTATACTATGTTGCAAAAAAAAATTATTCTTGCTGATCCCCGCAAAATATTCTCCAAAACAACAAATGTTCCCTGCTAATAAATGTAGGTTCACCAAATCCTAGGTAAGGTCGCCATTTGTTACGACTGGGGTTTAAATATATCAGGGCTCTTATTCATTGGACTAGTAATGACATAAATGCTACAACGGAAAGCGCTAGTCCCAACCTCTGATGTATATTCCCAGTGAACAAAGAACACAAATACTCCACAGAGTTCTATATGCAATAATAGGCTATCAAACTCTCAATAAATCTGCGTCTACTCTAGGCTTAATGTTATGTGAAAACAGCCTATTACTACCTATAACCGAAGGTGCTTGGTTATGGTATGCAAAGTAAGGTGGTAAGAGAAGTTACAGCTTACGTTACTTTAATCAATAAATGTCAGGCACTCCTGCATGAAAGAAAGTGCACTAAAGTCCTTCAACACTAACAAGGAATCTTCTTTAAATGTTAGATGCTATAAAGATGCTCGTATCGGAAATGGAACCCAAAAAGGCAGGCAGCGGAACAATGCTCGTACAGGCTATGCACACAAAAAGGCAGAATATATAATGCCGTCGGAGCCAAGAATATCCTAAACACTACAACAATAATAATCGCCATGACAATGCAGTATTCCTATCAACAAAAAGAGCCTAAGTCGTTTGTGTCTCCATACATCAAACTAGGCTGTGAAATGCTTGTGTAATCATAAATGGGTATGCATAAAAAGAGTAATTAGGTTAATATACTTAATGTCTACTGTGACTGATAAAGTCTAGCTAGAGTCAATGATACGAGATACTGAGGCGCATGGCATGCCGCATAGCCTAGTGTAAATCTCAAGTCTGTGCGTCAAATATTACGTTATAGGGAAGGGTAGCTCTCTTGAGAAACCTTAATACCGAAGTATTAAGCGTTCTCCTGGCGTACCTCAAAGACAAACAACGAGCTTAGAACAGTGCAGAATGGTATAGGCAAAAAGCCCTCATTCGTGCATGCTCTACTCTCAATGGCACACAGACTAGAATTTACTCAATCAACTCCAGTTCTCAGGTATGTTGTGCAGCTTTTTCCTAAAGCCAGCACTCATAGGAAACAATGCCTTATAATATCAGACTCCTAGTCTAGCATTATCTAATCCAGCAGAACACTAATAAGTAAAGGAAGCAGTACTAAACAATATGAATGCCAACCAATGCTTCGTGATCAACTTATCTTAACAACTAACATACATGGGTTATATCAGACCTTAACGCACAATACAACTGGCCAGCATGAAGCTGATTTTGCAGAGTTAACCAGAGGGGGTATAATATTACTAAAAGGTGGTGAAAGATATGAAAGAAGAGAGAGGTAGGCAGAGGAAAAGATTCTCAGGTGCGGAGCGGAGGACAGGTAGCAAGGGATAAAGATGAATGCGTTCTAGAAACCAGATCTGAGGGAGAGAGTGGCGAGGAACTGTATATATACTCGCACTAGCTCGAGGCGCGTGGGAAAAAAGCGGTTACAAGTCCTCTAACCACTAGCAAGGGAGCTAGCAGCATGGTAAGGACCTCTCTCAACCAACCCCCACGAGGCAGCCAGCCGTGACGTCATCGAGCGGGACAAAAACACTGCGCGCTCCCTCTCACTCTGTTCTACTCTCTCTGTCTCTCCCAGATCCCATCATTACTAGTTAATGATAAAACATATACTTTACAATTAAATATATAAAGCCTTGACATGGGTGAAAACAAAGAGCCTTTCTGGACTGCCCATGACACGAGCTTTCATATGAAATAAAGCACACTCTAATACATAAACTGTAGCCCCATCCACTGCCCTGGCGATCCTAGCGAGTCACTGTAGGACAAGCCATGCGGTTCTAACGGAGTGGTTAACGTCACAATATATATATATATATATATATATATATATATATATATATATATATATATATATATATATACAGTACAGTATACTGTATATATATATATATATATATACTCTATACTGTATATATATATATATGCCTATATATATATATACACTGTATATATAATTGTTGTTTTTTTATTCAACAATATTTCAGGTTGTGAAGAGCATACTACTTGAAGATGAAAATAAAGTACAAGGAGTGGAACTAGAGGATGGCAGTAAAGTGTATTCCAAAGTGGTCCTCTCCAATGCTACTGCTGATGTCACGTTCCTTCAATTGTTACCCAAAGGTTCTCTCACCCCAGAGTTTGAGGCCACGATCAGAGGCATTGACTACACTTCCCCTGTTTGTAAAATTAATGGTTGGTGTAAAGATAATCTAACATATGACATTTAGTAGTCCTGGTCTATACTTTTAATTATAATTTGCACTATTTTATTTTACTGTGTGTACCTGTACTTGTAACGCAATGCCATAAACTTTAGTACACTACATTTTAATCAATAGTAATGTACAGTAGTATGGAATGTGCTTGACATATTACAGTTAGCAAGTGTGCCCTAGCCATTAGCAAAAATATATCACTTGGATATTTTGTTATAAGTATTGTTAGAGCTTTGCAATTGTTTTATTCTTGCTTTGCCCTATTCTATAATTGTACTAGCTATTCATTGCATGTTATAATGTAACTATTGAAGATTAGGTTCTTACTCTTTTCTTTTTTCTTTTATTACTACTGTACCAGTAAAATTATATATTGTACTGTATCATGCACTGCATGTGAGCAATCTTTAAAAAAAAATCCTTTTATTTTGTTTTAGTTTTGGTTGTCAGTTTTGTCTGGTTTCAGTAATGGTTGGTCCAAAATAATTATACAGTACTGTACTGTACATCCAAACTGTTTATGAACATAAATCAATCCTTGCCAAATTTATCATAATCCCAGCCATAAATGTAATTCTCGCATGGTCATTTTTCAAGACAAGATACCACCTTCAAAATTTATCAGGCAAGGAACACATGTTAGCAGAGGATCTAGTCAAAATCAACAAAAAATCAAATTATTCATTCTATCAGGTTTATGTACATGCAAGCACGTGTGAGCCTCGGTCACTCGAAGGGGGGGTGGGGGGGGGGACTCTTGGTATTGGATGCAGGGAGGGGCATTCCCAACTGCAACACAACACTTATGTGGGAGCCCCCCAAGTTCCAGCATCACCGGGACATTTACATACATACATACAGTACATACATACATAAAACACATAAAATTTTAAGACTGAGTGTTCCACACATACGTGCAGTTTCAGTCTCTTGTCCGTGTGGAATATTAAGTACAGCTTAGTTCCCCCTCCCTCTACTTTCTTAACCCGGCGAGCGCGCCAAGGGTGTAGTGAACACCACAGTTCTGGGCGGCAATATTAAGCTCCATTCCTGCCTATAATCGTCATTTTACGATAAATATCGTTATTACTTATTCATATGCGCCTATTTTACCTTTAATATGAAGATAGTAATCTATAACAACAATAAAACAAGTGAGAATATAATTTGGATGGTCAAAATCGCGAATTGTTAGCGAGCGGTTCAGTCAACAATTGTGAGCCAGCCGGCCTCACACCCTCTTCTCTCGAGGGTTGAAGCAGTACTGAGCTACTCTCCCAGTCTCTACCTTACGTAACACACACTGACCACAGCCTAGGATCGGTTTGGAGATGTTTACATGAAAATATACCAATGAATATGGGAATAACAGGGAAAATAGGTGATAATTGAAGGGGGGGGGGGGGGGGGGGGGGGAGGAGAGGATGTGGAAGAGTGATATGAGGTATGGAGGGGGAAAAAAATGTTTTAAGTGCTACTGGGGCCTTTTAATACTTTTTTGTTTAGGCCTTACCTCTTAAGAGTGTTCTCGCCATCGCCCACCAAAACCTCTTAAGAGTGTTCTCGCCGTTTCTTAGAAGAAGAACTCCTTGAATACTTGCAATATGATGTCTTCTTTCCCTCTTAGTCATTATGGCCGATGTCTCATTCCTTGCTGTATATGTCTGGCACAATAAGGTGTATTAGTTATGAGCCCCACATAAATTGTAGCATAGCATGGAAATGCAGATTATATCAATTGCAACAGACTTGGTAGTGTAGGATAATACTGGTGTACATAACCTACCCATTTTCATCCTTCTCACTCTCATTCTCAAAAGAATATGTTTTGATATGAAATAGAAATTACAACAGCTTTCTATCTCAACCTTCATGCAGAATTGACAGTTTAGTACATGCTATTAGCAATACAATACATGAGGACTGTCAAGGAAATGTGATAGTACCTTAAAATTACACAGTTCATGTGAAAGGTTGTCAGCAAACTATTGATTTTGACTGTACATATATAATTAGCTATGGGAGGTAGGGGATATGTAACCACTAAACGGATAGGACCAATCCACCAACTAATGTAGCATGTTTGGAATTCCCTACCACTGACACCAGCCTCCTTCTACAATACCAATGTTTTCTAGTAGGCCTATAAAATTTAATTATATGTAGTACAGTGGGCCCCACAAGGGTGCGGTTACCTAAGTCCGAGACATGCGCGCACCCTTGTAAAACGCACCCTTGGAGCTTAAGAACCTATGGGAAATTCACTATGTAGTCCGGGGACTCTTCAAACTTACCCTTTTTTCGCCCAATAACCCCTGAAAAACATGAACTAAGGAAAGAATACCTGCACAGTATAGAAATGTGATTAGATATTAGATAGAATAGGGGTATTACACTCACTTTGGATGGTTTATGTATGCGTGGAGGTTGGGATGTTGGTCTTACTGAGGACCCTCGGACCCTCAGTAAGA
Organism: Paralithodes platypus; assembly: GCA_032716605.1. NCBI lineage: Eukaryota > Metazoa > Arthropoda > Malacostraca > Decapoda > Lithodidae > Paralithodes > Paralithodes platypus. The sequence continues at coordinate 25,208,481 of CM064521.1, forward strand.
CCAACATCCCAACCTCCACGCATACATAAACCATCCAAAGTGAGTGTAATACCCATATTCTATCTAATATCTAATCACATTTCTATACTGTACAGGTATTCTTTCCTTAGTTCATGTTTTTCAGGGGTTATTGGGCGAAAAAAACGCACGCTTTGCTTTTTTCGCGCTTTTTTCGCACCCTTGGATTATACGCACCACACGGACATCTGCCGCACGGTTGGAGAATCGCACCCTTTTAGTGCGCACCCTTGCGGGGCCGACTGTACTGTAGTTTATTATCGTGATTATCATGCCGTTTCTATGTCTTGTACTGTCTTTTCTAAGACTTTCTTATGACTGCATGTTTTCTTAGTTTTGCTTTTCTTATCTTTTAATTTTACGTAATCCAGTTTTCACGTGTGTTTGCATGTTTCACTGGACTGTTAATTTAGTTATGCACTTGTCTTTTCAACAGTTGCTTTAAAAAGATTGCCCAACTTTGTGGCGGACCCCGGGAGCAACCCCACGACTGTGTTGCCGCACCACCGCTGCACCATCCACTTAAACTGTGAAAACAGTGAACTTTTAGATGAAGCTTATGCTCAAGCTTCCTTAGGTCTTATACCAGATAAGTAAGGACATAACTCCAATATTAACCCAGTTACTACCATGCTAATATTACAGGTATATTTAAGTGTCTGTCATATTTCTATTGGTCCATTTGAATTTATATGAAATAGAAATTCTGAACATAGTACTGTACAGTAATCAAGAAAAGTATTAGATTAAAATGTAAAACTTGCAAACTAAACAAACCAAAATTGGGACAAGGACAATATAAAGTCAAATTAAATTATCAAAATCGCTATGTGGAAACAACGCTTACTAAAATGAAAATTATTAAATAAAAGAACACAATCCACCACATAGGGTGTACATTACTACATGAGCAAGTTAATCTGTTTCCCAAGCAAACTAATCGCACATATAACAACGCACTATCGTCACGTTAAAGGAAGTAGTCAAGTTTGGGAAGTCCGGGACGTTCTGGCAAATTTTACTAAACTCTGCATGAATAAAGAAACTACATGTTAAATGTCAAAATATTATTTAAAATCAAATTTGAAACATGACAAGACATTAACAATAGTACAAAATACAAATATTGATAAGATATCTATACTATTACAAAATAATATATAAAATACAGTACAGCACTCACTAACGATAGTGCTATCGGGTAGGTACCTGTAAGCATAGCATGCCTCAAGTGACCCCTAAGTGACTACACTACTATAATTACTATAACCTTGATTAACCCTCGTTGAACGGTGGTTTAAACCTTCCCGCCAGCACTTGATCCAGGTGAAACATCAAATTCTCGGGATTTTGGCGCGCTTGTAAATACGCAAAATAAATGGTCTAACCTAGGTTTTATATATATACTGTATATCCAGAGGCAGTAATCGTTGTTATCTTGCGATGGGTGAAGACTAGAACTTTCTAGACCAAGGGTTACAGTTTTATTGTGAAAATATGTATGTCAGTTATGGCAGCCGCGAGCCTGGATTCGTGTGAATGCTTGTGTTCCGTCACTTTTGGATGTACTGTACAGTACAGTACATATCTCTGCAAATAAATGGCCTAACCTAGGTTATATACATACCAGAGGCAGTACTCGTTATCTTGCGATGGATGAAGACGAACACTGTACATTAAATAAAGCGGTTATTGTGTGAGGTGGAAAATATAACTGCGTGTTTTGTCATGTTGCTGAGAATTGTCCGAATGCAGCGATGCAGTATTGGCGGCCACGGCTACGGTCTATTCACATTCGTTCAACAATTGATTATTGATTATAAATGGATTATGTACAGTATTAATATTGATTATTGATTACTGTTCTATTTCACCATTTTAACCATTCCTAAGTCACTGTCAACTGCTTTCATGAATCGTTTGGGACTACAGAAAATCAATATAAGCTTGCAAGAGGCCCACAAGCAAGCAAGAGTCAGCTGACTGACTGGCTATGTGTTTTTGTTTTTGTTTGTTATACGGATCATCCACTATGACAACAAAACTCTCTGGTGCGGTTTTAAGTGGTTTTAAGCCAAGAAATAATGCAAGGGAGCTATGTACGCCAGCTGGGCGGTACGGGGCAAACTCGATATGAACTCCATGGAGTCCATTAGTATGTAAGTATGTATGTATTAGTACGGTATGTAAGTAAAATATCATATTTTTGTGCCACCATTCATGTACAGCATACTGAATACAACAGGTACTGGAAGCAAGTGTTACTATAATACAGTACTGTACTATAATTTTTAACCCTCTCCGACATATGACGCAATTTTGAGCCTATTGGGGATACTTTAAAGCCTTTGTTACCTTCAGGGGTATTTAGAAACCTTTAGTTTAGTTACTTCAACCTCTGCAGCTGTCTTTGAGTTAGCTGTGAGCAGAAAACTAATTTTGGAGAGGTAATTCTAAGAGTGAGAGAACTCTTTTTCTTATTGCTAATCTGGCAACCTCTGCGTCATAAATGCATGAAAGGGTTAATATTTCTGTAAGTTAACTCTCTCAAACCCAGTTAAGTATCTTTGAAACTTATTACCGTTCACTCTCAAGCGCCGCCAGACGATACACATAAGTTATCACTCTGTTTTAACCCACAATAATCTCTCTACGTCCAATGTATTATACATCCAAAGATAGAGCAAGACCCATGCTACAATATAACCGGGAAAACTAAAAACCTGTAAAATAAAATTATCTCACTGAAAATGGCAATATAAGAAATATTTAATTATTTTCCACGTTTACACAGTCATAATTCAATATTCAATTTTTTTTTTTTTTTTTTTTTTTTTTTTCCCCTGCTAGACGCTGTAATTCCCGTGCTAGGTCAAGTTACCCGGGCTTGACATCTACCAATAACATTTTGACAGAGCGGGTTTGACCTCCCTTTGATCAGCAGCTGACACTTTATTGACTATGACACGGCTTGTGATATATAACCCTATCATATAATACTTGTGTATTTACCTAATTGTAGTTTACAGGAGTTGAGCTAAGCTCGTGTTGTCCCGTATCTCAGTCTACTTTCATCCAATTTTTTCTTGAAAATATGGATGTTCCTTGCCCCTACCACCTCCTCCTCCAGTCTATTCCATTTGTCAATACATCTACAGTACAGGGGAAGCTAAACTTCCTGATATCGTTCTTGCAGGTAGGTCTTTTTACTTTGTAGCTGTGGCCTCTAGTTATTCCTGTATCCATAATTATTATATCCTCCCTATCCAGCCTCTCCAGCCCTCGGGTGCATTTGTACATCATTATCGTGTCTCCCCTCTCTCTCCTCTCTTTTAGACTCGGTAGATTTAATTTGTCTAGCCTCCCTTCATATGGCAGTTCTCTGAGACTTGGAACCAATCTAGTAACTGCTCTCTGGATTCTTTCTAACTTGTGAATATGCTTCTTAAGATGCGGGGACCACACCACTGCTGCATACTCCAATCTTGGTCTAATCATACTTTTTATAATCTCCGCTAACATGTTCTCATCCAAGTAGTTCAGAGCAACTTTCATATTCCCGGCCATTGCATACATTCCGCTAAAGAGCTTGTTAATATGTTTCTATGGCGACAAGTTATCTTGTACATGTATAATCAACCCTAAATCCTTTTCTTTTTCGGCCTTGCTAATTATATTATCTCCCATCCTGTACTCCCAATTTGGTCTATTCACACTTCTTCCCATATTTAACACATGACATTGTGAGGGCTGGTCCTATCCAGAGTGAGGTTTGGCATCCTCAACCCAACCTTAGCCGTTTCTTTTTGTATCTTTTACTGTCCTACTTTTCGTTATGAGGGCGAGAGCTAGGAATTCTTCTCCCCTTGTTGTTGTTGTTGTTGCTGTTCCCCAGGCTGCCTGGCCGAACAGCCCCAAGGTCCCGAGCAAGGCCAAGGCCATAGAGCGCCCCCACAAACCCTCCCTGCTTACCACTAACAAAGCCCAGGTGACCGAAGCCACTCTAAGGCAGGGAGCTGAGGAGGGCGCGGAAACGCCCGGGAAACCAAAGCCCCACCCAAGGCCCTGTGCCCCTCAGCAATTATGAAGGGAAAGTTGAGGGGCAAGGGAAAAATGTGATGCTTTGGCTCCCAATCTGCCAACTTTTAGGTTGGCAGTAGGGAGGTCGATCCACGGAAAAGACGCCGTCACTTGAGATCTAGAAGATATATAAGTAAAAGGAACAGTCAGAGTAAGCTATGGGTATGGCAGAGATCGCTCAGCTCTCACTCTGATAGACCAGCCCATCACCACATGACTAGAACCCAATCCTCTCAGCATCAGCTAGGAAAGGCCCTAGAAAGCCGCCTTTGGCGGAGGGATAGCTCCCCTATTTCAACTCCTTTCGGAGTTGGGCACCCGCCACTTCCCTTGTAGACTTCATCTACTAGACGAGACAGAAAAAGGGGTGAGGGAACGCGAAAGTGGTCCCGGACCCTAAGATTTGGAAATTAAATTATGTTTCTGTTTGGTCTCTGTCTCGTGTCGGCCAGCCCCACCTATGGGGTATGTCCCGGAGTAAATGCATACGTAGAGATGGAACGAATATCAATTTTCACTATTTGCGAATACGAATACGAATATTTTGTTGTAAAATTCGCAAATACGAATAGCGAATATTTCAAGCCTTATTTCATCCTTCAAGAACTGGTAATTATTTTTATGTCACCAACAAACGTTAATTAAATTACTATGAAAATAATTACCAGAAGTTAATGACGATGTGAATGTGTAATTTCTTAGATATCATAAATGAACTATGAATTAATGTTTAATATATTGTAAGAGTTCAGCCATAGAAAATTGAATAATTAAAATTAAATCCATTCAATTTTCTATGTTTACAGTCCTCAGTCCCAATGTTGCCGCGTTTTGGTACTAAAGTACCAGATTTGGTACATTTGACTCTCTCAAGTACATTTTATATATTTTCCAATAAAATGGTCCATATCTGGTACTAAATACGAAATCAGTGGGGAAATATGATGGAATATATTTTAGTGACATGCTATTACATTGGATATGTCTGAAATGGCAATATTGCGACGGTTCAAATGTCCAGGTCCAGCACACTTTCGTTTACCGGGCAGTGATTCCACTTTAGAATAATTTGGTAGGCCTACTTTTCACTAGTTTGATCTGGTACTATTACATACAGTAAGTAGCAACACTGCTCAGTCCTCCTTCATTCCACTTTAGCGGCCCCAACGCACATCTACACTGTTATGTATTCGTTTGTGTTAACCTTAAAATTTATTATTTAACATTTTTGTATATAATCTATTGGTTTCGTTTACATATTCACATATTTGCAAATAGCTATGAATGGAAATGCGAATACAAATATTGAAAAACATAGCGAATATTCGGACATACGAATACAAATCGAATATTCGGTCCATCTCTAATGCATACATACATACATCATTATAGGTTTGACTCCTGTAAGGAGATAAAGAAAACCTAATATTTAGTAGTGGCCCCGTAATCATTGACGAACATGCCTATTACATAAGGCATCCTCTTCAAACACTAATCCGCCGTAGTTTGAATCTACCGCGCAGAGCATTTAAAAACTGAGGAGCCTTCATCATGAGCGCACGCGACCTCACTCATGGCTTCAGTCATTATGAATTGGGTTCTCACTACGAAAAAACTTCGTAAAAAATAAAAACAAAAAGAAAATAAGAATAACTATCCAATAAGCTTTCCATCATATCGTGGATGTACTTGTGTGGATTTCTGACCAGACGCTGAATCAGGCGTCATTCCTCCTTCACTGACATATCAAGTAAACCAAAATCCTTAATACATCAACGAATGGGAAGGGGACGGTCGGGAGGGCCCCAGTCGTCAATGATTACGGGGCCACTACTAAATATTAGGTTTTCTTTATCTCCTTACAGGAGTCAAACCTATAATTTATTAGTGGCCCCTCCATCATTGACGAACATGCCTGATATCTAAGACTGGAGGGGGACATTCGTAATCATATCATAACTCTAGAAAAGCAGATAATAAAAAACAACCACATAGTATTCTTACTTTTTGAAAAATGTATTTAATACGGCGTAGGCCGGAAATATACAAGAAAAAGGGGTTCAGGCAGGTGCGTGCTTCAAAGAAGCCTGCCCGACAAAAATGGGTAACCCTGAAGATTCTGAACACAGATCTGTAGTTACAAAAGGCACCCCACTCAACGAGTGGTGACAAAAATAATAAGTTATAAGTTTATATGTGCACATCATAAACCCCAAAATACATGTGGAGATCAATTGTTAATGAACTCCATTGAACTAATATTACATTGCTTTCGCAGGTAAAACTACTATAACAACACCGTTGTTTTGTACTAAACTTTGTACTAGCACAAATTCTCGCAGAGAAATTTTCATATCACATTTTAACCTTAAATTGTATCACAGCTCTCATACTCCGGCGGGGTCTAGGGTGTCCTATGTCAACTGACTGCACCCCCCCCCCCCCCCCCCCCGTGAAAATAAACATAAGTGACTGCAGGGCCACCTAGACCCTCTGCCTTAAAGCTATACATGGTAAGGAAGGTTTGTCTAGAGCAACTGACAAGTATCTAGAGAGAAACGTATGATTAGACGCCCACAACTGTGTGGACGCAATATCTTCAACTGAAAAGTTTTTCAGGAAACGTAAAGAGGCCGCCCACTTGCGTAAATCGTGGGCCCTACCCACAACGCCGGGATTACTCTCTTTAATGACTTCTACCAGAAGAGAGGCTAATCGCCGTTTAAGTAAGCGTTTACCCGTACTCGCTACCCATAAAGCACCTTGGGGGTTATGAGGAGCTATTCTCAAATATTTGGTTAGAGCTTGCACTGGACATAAATTATGATGCACCTTTCCCCTTTTTAACGCCGGCACCGTGAACTCAGAAAACACGTGTGCACTATGCTCATTGTTGGCTACAAACGCCGGGGAGGGTGCAATGGCAATTGAATCATTAAGTCTACCAAACCTAAGACAATTAGGTGTGTTGCTCATCGCCGCCAGCTCAGACACTCTGTTTCCGGTGGCCAAAGCCAAAAGGAAAACTGCCTTCTTTAAGATTAAAGCAAAGTCTGCAGTATTTTGATACAGACGAGAATGAAGTAAAGACAAAGCTTTGTCCAGAGACCAAGTAGGCATGAGCTGACGGGGAGGTGGGCGGAGTTTAAAACACGCTCTCATAAATCCTGTTTCCTCCGCCACCGGTATGGATAGACCTGTAAGGTCGAAAAAGGGCACTCTAATCGCAGTTAAGTGATTCTTCAAAGTAACCACAGATAAACGTTTCTGCTCAAACAGATAGTTCAAGTAATTAAAAACCAATGCCACTGAGGGTACAGTTTGTTCCGTTCTAACAATCCAAGAAGTAAAAGCTTTCCAATGAGATTGATATTGTCGCTTAGTAGACTGAGTATATTGATTGAGCAATTTATTGGTCACATCTCTACCGTATGGTGCTAGCCACTTGGCCTCCTGAATGTCCATAATGCAAAAGTCAGCGAGGTCTCTAGGTTGCCAATCGTGTCTAAGTGGAAGTACCCGACCGGGAGCGATACCGGGTCCGGGCACCACATTATTAATTGCTGGTACCACACCTGCGCCGGCCACAGGGGCGCGATTAGCGAGACTAAGCCTCGATAAACTCGTAGTTTGTTCACTACGTGGCACATTAGTGACGCATCTGGCGGCGGAAACAGATAGATGGAGCTCCATCTGTTCCAGTCTGTCACTAGGGCGTCTGGCCCCCCTGCCGGCGTTATCGCCCGGCGGGTGAGGTATAGAGGGAGCTTGTGAGTCTCCTCGGACGCAAAAAGATCCACTTGTGGATGGGAGAGCTCCGCAATCATTAGGTCGAAAATGGGTTGCTTGAGCTCCCATTCTACTGTCGTGCTCTGTCTCCGGGACAGAGCGTCTGCCCAGACGTTCGCTACGCCTGGGAGATAAGATGCGTGAAGATAAATATCTAGACTGGTGGCTAGAACAAAAATCTCTTCCGACACGAGTAGCAACTTCCTTGACCTCGTTGACCCTTGTTTCTGAATACAGTGAACTGCATTCAGATTGTCCATTCTGAAGGCCACCGACTTGCCCCGTAACGCCGGGCCGTGAGCCTGAAGGAAATACAAGGGGACTAGTAACTCTGACATTTATGTGAGAGATTTCTAAGTGGGACCAAAGTCCCTGACCCTGGTGCCCCTGATTTGACTGAAATCCCCACCCTATGGTGCCTGACGCATCCGTGTCTACCCATACCGTTGGAGGAGGAGAGGTCCATGACATGATTGAGTGCAATGTTTCCCTCTTCGCCCAGACCGCTAGTAAGGTGTGGATTAATTTTGGTATGGGCCATAATTTTCCCGCCGGTAAGAGTGGGAAATATTTGTTGCCTTCCAATATTAATCGTTTTACTTTCAACCGGCCCAACTTGACAGTTAGCTGAATCCAGTTGAGAGAGCCGACCAGAGACTCCCAGACTCTTCGTGTCGTAGTCAGACTGTGAAGAAACCTGAACAGTTTCCTGCGAAACCTGTTGCGATTGTCCACACTCTGACTCAGAGTGAGAGCGGCGGTGTCCCAGACCAGCCCTATCCACTGAATTACTCTTGAGGGAACAAGGTTTGACTTTACCAGATTTACCTTGAAGCCTAGAGTTTTGACATGATTTAAAATGATATTGACATGTTTTATGCATAATTGTTGTGTCTCTGCCACCACCAGCCAGTCGTCTAGATACCACAACACTCTGATTCCCTGTTTTAACAACGGCATCAGGGCTTGCCGGACTAGTTTCGTGAATAATCGAGGTGCTAGGTTCAAACCGAACGGCATCCTCTGAAAAACAAAATTTTGGTGCCTGATCCTCAAGGCCAGAAACCTTTGAAATCTTTTGTTGACCGACACGTGCCAATAGGCGTCTGTCAGGTCTAGGGAACACATCCAGCCTCCCGGCGGAAGTGTTAGCCTGATTTGATGAACTGTTAACATTCTGAAAGACTCGTTGTAAATGTGAAGATTCAGATAAGACAGGTCTACGACCGGCCTCATCTGAACACTGTCCCGTTTGGGAACCAAAAACAGTTTTGACGTGAATACAGGGTAATCTGGAGGGACCGGGATGATGACATTCTTGGCAATCATCTCCTGGACCAGCGACTCCACCTCTAATGAAACACAATTTGCCGTTGTCGGCTGACGTAAGCGAGGTCGCCGGAGCCACTGCCAAGTGATGCCTTTGCGTGCCACCATCCGTGCCCAGGTTTTTAACGGCCATGCTTGGTGACACGTTCGGAACGACCCAGTTAGCAGACAAGGGTTCGCCGGCTGTACTTCCCTCGGTTCCTCCGGCTCTAAGACAGGCACTGGGAGTGAGAAAGACTTTAGTTTTTTGATGGTGGGTTTGGTGGTGTTGGACGCTTCGCCGGCTGGCTGGTGTGGGCCGAAGACTGGCCCTGCCCCGGCTTATACTGGCCGCGTCCCCTCTGTCCTGAAAACCCTCTCTGTCTATGCCTGAACTGACCCAGGGGGGATTGGGAGGACTTAGGCGGAAGAAACGGCTTAGAACCCCCTGGCTGAGCTTTAGTAGGAGGCTTAGGTTTGGGGAAGTTAAATGCAGGTTTCTTAGCCTGTGCGGGACTGTGCTTCACGGCCTGTGCCATGTTAAACACTGTTCGCCATACATCAGGGGACATTAAAGAAGGAGTAAGTACTGGGGACATTACCACCTGGTTAGCAATGCGATCAGGCAGCTTGCGAACTAATGACATCCTAAGATCCTGTCGTGCTCGCACCGCCTCAAGTAAGGCTGTGCGTATGTCACCTAAGGATTGAATCGACGACTGAAGAATCAGACGCCGGGATAACTCAACTGATCTTCGAGCATCCGCGTCTGCGATTGCCTGAGTAGACCTGAGTAAAGACTTAGCCACCTGTTGAGAAACTATGTACTGTGAAAACAGGCGGAAAGCTTTTCCCCTTAGCCTAAATTCTCTGTCTAGGTGAGAAGGGGTAGGGGTAGTGAATGGTTCCTTTAGTTCACAAAGATTAATCTTAGGGGCAGCTAGAAGGAAAATAAAGCTGACGGAACTCCGCCGGCAGAACCTACCGGCATGGAGAACCATGAATGTGTATCCTGAGGGATCTGGTGGGAAGATTTAGAAGTGAAAGTGGTTGCAAAGTTTTGAGCCTCTACCTCCCAATCCACCCAAGGTCCTGGTCCCAACTGTCCCACCTTCAACACTGGATTAGCTGTCTCGTCTGTGACGGTCTGTAAATCTAGTTCAGGAGTAAGAGCCGACAGAGCCTTAATATCATTAAACCCATCCAGCTTAGACCAGTCTGAAAAAAGTTTTGAAGCTGAGGCAGGGGGTAAAGCAGGTTTAGATGCATAAACAAAATAATCCTGATGATAATAACTAGGTATAGCCTTGATATTTACGTCCAAAACATTACCCAAGGCATCCAATGCCCTTAATTTCTTTGACTTATTTCCCTGGATAAACCACTCACGTGGTACCGGGAGTTCCCCTGACAAGGTAGGCTGGGCAAGCTCTGGCTTAGAGGGGTTCAAAGGGACCCATGACTCGTCTGGCCCATAAAGCAGGGGCATAGCTACCTTTCTAAGAGGCGCTTTGTCTAGAGGGGGCGGATTAACATCCGTAATGACCCTGACATTTGACGTAGTGAATGCCGCCGTAGCTGGCTTAGAGCTCCCTGCCGGTGACAGAGTAGGAGGGTTAGGAATCTTAGATAAATCGATTGACGTTATCAGAGGCCGTACCGCAGAACTTGTCAAGGGAGCCCCCAAGTCCATTGTGGGGTTTTCTCGTTGTTGATTAAAGAATTTTGATAGAGCATGAGTAAGTAACCCATCAATTTCTTGTGCTGTAACAAACTGGTTAGATGCAGAACTTTCAGGTGAATCAGTATTATCATGGGCGGCGTCCAGGCCTGAGCCTGACCCTTGTCCTTCCCTATCTGAAATTAATGACACTTCATCTTGTTCCTCCCGATCCTCCTGAGAAGACCCCGCCGAGGCAGGGGCACCTTGTTTCCAAGATAAGTCAGGGATAGAGGATGGGGTCGCCGCGTCCCTGTGGACATCGGCTACTGTGTGACTCGTATGAGTCGGACGTGGATGGTCAGACCCTGGCTGAGCAAACCGCCAAACACCGAGGCTCTGGCCTACGCTCTCTTGAGAGTCTGAAACATTCTCAATTATTGAATTTCCTGAACTTTCCGTTTCTAGGGTTAAAATATCAATAGGTAAATCTTGTTTAGGGACAGGCGCGTCACTATACTCTGAGGCTGTAACAGAAACATTTTCAGGTGTAGAGGTACGATGAGATGCACTAGACTTAGTAGAATGTCGAGAGGACTTCTTATGGGAATCCTTTTTGGAGGATTTGTGGCTACGGTGTGACCGCGAACTAGACCTAGGTTTGGAAGAATCACCACCATGGCCACTGGGGGAAGCTTCAGTCTTACACTTCTTACTAGCCGGGGAAGAGGCCCGACTTGAAGACCGCTGTCTGAGGGGTGACCTTGACCTCGATCTCGCCTGCGACGAGGAGGTGGCTGCCGGGGGAGTAGGCTCTCTCGGGCGTTTAGACGTATCCACAGACGATACAGAACCCTGGCTAGTCTCTGTCGGCTTAAAACCCGTTACTCTAGAGGTACGTTTAGGGGGAGGGTGCTCTGACAGCAACTTATCCCAAAGTGGGACGTTGTCACATTGAAGTGACTTATGTGCGACAATGGTAGTGTAGGCCGACATTTGTTGTCTGACCTCTCTCAACGCTACCGCCGCGGTCTTGTCATTGTCACACAGGACTTTATTGGCTAATTGGGAGCAAAAGGAACAATTAAGTGTAACCCAGAGACCCCTTGAACGGTCTAGACATCTAACACACCTTATGCAAAGGGTATGCGCAAAAATTGGGATACCCGCGCAAGTAGGGGTAATGCACAGGGCAAAAACTGGGGCCACAGTAGCCATGACAGAGACTGGTGTGAGGAAACTACCGCCGGGTCTGTATTGGTCCGCCGGAGCTCAGCTCTGGAAAAATAAAGAAAAATTTCCAGGAATTAATGCTCATAAGGTTAACCCACGTGTTCGCATACAAGTGTTAATAACCCGCCGGGTAACGGGATGCAAAGACACAGCTAACACATCTCGCTACGCGGCTGGGTGTAAAGAGGCTAAACAAATCTTCTTAGCTAAAGAACATGAAGAATACCCTCTGATATAATGGTCCAGTATGGCACTTATAGTCTGTAGGAGGTGGTGACTGTCTCAAGATTCAATTTTGTAACAAAGCCCCCCTCATAAAGACGCCGGCCCTTGAAATATTTTAGTAGAATAGCCCAGGGCAGGAATATACGAGATCTGATTTTTTAACGAATTGTCCCAAACGATCGTCGTAAAAATAGAAGGCGGCGATACTGAAAGTATCACCCAATTAAGGTTAATCGAAATTGAATTTGTTTATAAATTCCTTAGTTCCTCCACTTAGGGGCACCCGCCGGGTGTGGGAATCGATTTGGTTAAACCTCACTGAACCTTCAATTGCCGTAAGAGTAAAGGCAGCGATACACAGAGTATCACTCAAATGGATTGGTTAACTATATGAGACCTAAGTCGTTTATCCCACCCTGCTCAGGTGCACCCGCCGGGTGAGAAGTCTAAAAGTTAACCCCACAAGTTCCTGACCCCACTTCTTTGTAAAAGATCGCCGGGGAGGAACGCCTAAACAACAGCTAGGTTTTCCATGTGGTTGTCGTAAACCAGGTAGAAAAACCTATAAAAAACGAGTGTTCTCAAGAACGTCGTTTCTTTATATATATCTATATATATATGTAAGGATGGGTACAGCCATCCCGCCGGGAATTTAAAGGAGGCCTGAAACCAGGCACCCACAGAGACGCAGTCCTGGAGAGCCACAGACACCTCCCCAGCCAGACCAGGGAACCAGCCAGAGTTAAAAACCACGTGTGGCCCAACACTGCTCATCGGTCAGGATTTTTCATGGTGAAACCGAGAAAAAACCCGCCGGAAGGCAAACCCCACCCTGAACAGACACCATCTGAACAATACGACACGAGGAGAGACACGCACGACTAACCAAGGTCACAACATAATCCATGGAATTAGCCAATACACAACTAAACCAGGAAACAATTATAGTCCGAGGAATTAGCCAATACACAACTAAAACCCGGATACACATGACACAGTAGGGCATATTTATAAAATAAATAATAACACTAGACATGTGGCAAAGCTACGAGCGGCTGGCTAGGCCTAGGTAGACGGCATGAAAATAGTTGAAATATAAACACACACTGGAATATCACAACAGGAACCACCGCCAACACACCACCGAAGCGATAACTTCCCACCCCGGGAAGCCTGACACGGACCCAGAAAAAACTTCACTAAGTGAAGAAAAATACGCTGGGAACGTCAGCAAACACACAGCTTACCTCATCAGAAGGATAAAAGGCAGCAATAATTAACACGTAATGAAAGCCGCCTGCATCACCAACTAACACAACTGTGAAAAGTTCACGTGTCCACAACAGGACCACGAGGGTACATCCGAAATAGATGCCCCATACACACGACCCAAAATACACTGCACTGCGGGCAACCAGCCCAGGACACTCCTGCTACGCCTATCCTAACCTTACTCGATACATCCTAGAGTAAACAAATGAGAAAAAACTCACTAGGGACGCAACGAATGCGGAACCAGCGGAGCCTGAAAGGTACGTCCGGGCAGGCTGAGCGCAGAGCAAAGAAGGAGGAATGACGCCTGATTCAGCGTCTGGTCAGAAATCCACACAAGTACATCCACGATATGATGGAAAGCTTATTGGATAGTTATTCTTATTTTCTTTTTGTTTTTATTTTTTACGAAGTTTTTTCGTAGTGAGAACCCAATTCATAATGACTGAAGCCATGAGTGAGGTCGCGTGCGCTCATGATGAAGGCTCCTCAGTTTTTAAATGCTCTGCGCGGTAGATTCAAACTACGGCGGATTAGTGTTTGAAGAGGATGCCTTATGTAATAGGCATGTTCGTCAATGATGGAGGGGCCACTAATAAATATAATACTGTATATTAGATACACGTACCTGGAGTCCAGCCAATATATCTGCCATCTTTAAATGGATCGAGAGGGACACTCCAGCCTCACGGATGAACATAGATTGAGAAAGTCTCGCTCTTTCAACCTCTGGGGAGTGGAATGCTGACTGGTGTTGCCAAATATTTGCAATTGTGACACATATCTGACCCTTTTCTCTGCCAGAATTTGACTTAAATTGCGTATTGGGCTTATTTTTTACCAACCTTTTGAAGTCTCCAATACGGTTATACTGTATTGGTGCATTTACGCACAAAGTGCGGTTCCAGTCTCACAATACTGTATTAATGGCGGCGCTCCCGGCAGCCCAAAAACTTGTCAGTTTTTTTTATTCAAGATCAGACCGTAAGGTTCGATCGCACTTCTTTCTTGGTCTACCCCTTGGTGCAGATCCCTCCACATTCACAGACTTGCATCTTTTCACTCAATTTAGTTCATCCATCCTCTTCTCATGGCAAGTAGTGGCAACAGTTCTATGAAATTTCCCCAGCCGCATCTTATTCTAGCTAAAGTGGCGGCCTCAGCCCCACCAGTGGCAGAGATGGTATCTCCCAAGTAGCAAAACCTGTCCACCATCGTCAGTGCCTCATTGTGAAAGTTAACACTCTTGAGCCGGTCATTGAACACAAGCTCACCTTTGCATACTATGCATATGAATGTCTCAACTTCGAACTTCTTCCTCGGTAGAGGTCCCTTTATTCTAGTGCAGCGTTTATTCCCGTGGTGTACCCAGCAGCGGCATACGCTACACTGAATTGAGTTCGCGCCCGCCCCTTTTCTACATGCTGCGCATGAGTATACACCACTTTCTTCTACCTTTCCAAACCCTAATCTACTGTGTACAACCTTGGTTTTATTCATATTTACTCTTAATCCTTTACTTGCCATTCCCTCTCTCCATCTTCTGAATTTGGCCTCGGCATCCTGCACACTATCTGCGATAAGTACAGTACTAAGTCGTCTGTGTATTGCAGTTACCAGGGGAATATGTGAATCCCGTATTGGAGCCTTAGAGGGTTAATACAAATCCATGTTTATCTGTATGTTATGTTAGCAATGCTTAATATCAATGTGCAATAAATTGTAATCTTTCAAATTGACTCCAAGAGTTCTGGTAGTCCTTTTTCAAGTTACTCAATGGTCTCCATAGGGCCAAGCAACAGGCCGAGGCAAACTTAACTGTATAAAGAACTTGGCAAGGTAGCTGCAAGTGATTGTGCTTTTATTATGAGTATGTAAGTATTAACCCTTCTCACACGGGTGGCCTACATATCTCCCTAGCCTTATTTCATGGCTTAAAACCACTTAAACCCGCACTAGAAAAAGTGTTATTGTCTTACCAGGTGGTCCGTATAACCAACAAAAACAAGAACACATAGCCAGTCAGTCATGTAACTCCTGCTTACAAGAGCTTGTACTTACTGAACCTGAGTCCCAAACGATGCATGAAAGCAGAATGGTTACAATGGTGAAATTAATCAGTAATTTAAAAAAAAAAAAAAAAAGGAAAAGTTGGGATTGGGCCTGAGTAGGTAGATAGATAGATAGATAGATAGATTAATCAATAATCAATTGTTGAACGAATGTAAATAGACCATAGCCGTGGCTGAAGCTACTGTGTCGCTGCATTCGAACAGTTCTCAGTATCATAACAAAACAGCCGGTCTTATCGGTAAATGACGAAAACCGGGAGTAAACACAGTTTCTAGGTTCCCGACCGCCATAACTGACCTACTTATTTTCACCATAAAAACTTAACTACTTGGTCTAGAGACTTCTAGTCTTCACCTATCATAAGATAACAATGAGTACTGCTGCTGGATATAGATATATAACATAGGTTAGGCCATATTTTTGCGTATTTATAAGCGCGCCAAAATGCCAAGAATGCGACGAAACCCCTGGTTCCAGCAAAAGCGGCGAGGGTTAAACTGCCTTTAAAAATAGTTTTAATATCTGCATTTTAAAGGCTCTCTAGTATGGCTGCCGGGTCCATGAAAAGGTGAGGATAACAGGGTAAAGCCCAGGAAGTTAACAGTACTTGTGGCTGGGTTATACTGTATATCTATCTATCTATCTATCTATTGCCTGACGCTGTGATCCCCGAAGGGGTGGCCACGAACGAACCGCCCCCATGCACCTCTGTCCCCAGTCAGTCGACGCCCCTCCCCCCAACCAGCACCGCCTTCGTTCATATACTTCCTCACTCCATCCTTCCACCTCTCCTTCGGTCTACCTCTCCCTCTCTGTCCCTCCACCTCGCTCTCGTACACCCTCTTAGTCATTCTCTCGCTTTCCATACGTTCCATATGGCCGAACCATCTCAAGTTGTTCCTTTTCACACTTTCCAGCACATCTACCTCCACACCACACCTCCTTCTTACTTCTTCATTAGTCTGTCTATCCCTCCATGTAACTCCGCACGCACTTCTTAAGTAATTAATTTCCACTGCTCTCACTCTTGATCTGAGTCTCTTCTCAAACGTCCATGCTTCGCTTCCGTAAGTCAGTGTCGGGATTACCACACTGTCATGCAAGGACTTCTTCACTTCCATACTGACCACCCTATTTCTTATTACTGCTTTCAGCGTTCCTACAACCCTCTTCCCCTGTTGCACCCTCTCCCGCACTTCTTTATCCATAGTCCCATCTTTACTCAACACACTGCCCAGATACTTAAAAGAGTTGACGATCTCCATAGCCTGACCGTTCAGCTTCACCTCACACTCTGTGACTTCACCCCTTTCGAAGACCATAACCTTGCTCTTCCCCGCATTTACCTTCAAATTCCATTTTTCGCACACTGTTCCAAACTTATTTACCAGACCCTGCAACTCCCATTCATTATCACTCATCAGAACTGTATCATCCGCAAACAGCAGTATAGGTAGCTTCCACTCATTTCCCTCCCTTTTCAGCAATACACCAACATCCACTGCTCTTGATAGTATTTCTTTCATGACTCCATCCATATATACAGTAAACAACCACGGGGACATCACACACCCCTGTTTCAAACCAACATTCAGGTCAAAGAACTCACTCTGCTCACTCTCCACACGTACTGCCGCCTTTGCACCCTCATACAAGCTCTTCACTGCTTTCAGCAACTTGCCATCTACTCCATACTGAGTAGATGGCAAGTTGCCATTCTAAGTACTTTCCACAAACTTTCTCTATCCACTCTGTCATAAGCCTTCTCCATGTCCATAAAGGCAACATACACCTTTTGTTTCTTCTCCAGATATTTCTCCCCAACACAATTCAGGGTAAAAATCTGATCTACACATCCTCTTCCCTTCCTAAAACCTCCCTGCTCGTCGCCTATCCATTTCTCCGTTCTCACTCTCACTCTCTCAATCACTACCCTACTGTATACCTTCCCTATTACGCTTAGAAGACTTATTCCTCGGTGGTTACCACACACTCCTCTTTCCCCTTTGCCCTTATATAGGGGGACTATTATGCCAGTCTTCCAGTCATTGGGTGCACTCCCCTTCTCCCATGTTAGTTTGCACATTTTTCATATCCATTCGATCACTATCTCACCAGCATACCTCAACATATATATCTACAGTACAGTAAACCCTCGCTATTTCGGACTAATTGGGGGAACACCCTGTCCGAAAATCCGAGATGTCCGAGGTCCGGCTGTGTCCGATCTAAAAGAGGACAAAAAACCGACCTGAAAGAAAAAAATCCGACGAAAAAAAAAGGGGGGGGCGAAACGAGAACAAACTTCACCGTTGATTAAATAGGGAAACGGGAACGAACTTCATGCATGTGAATAAATGCGACCTCAGAAGGGAAACGTGAACGAACTTCATGCACTCATGACAACGAATAGGCCTAGGCTAGGCTAGGCTACTTTTGGCTATGCTACCCTATTCGTACTTTAGGTGAATATACTGTACAGTAATAGCACATATTGTATTGAATATGAAACAATAAGTTCAGTTGATGGTCGAAAAATATGAATCAACACTCACTGCTTCATTGCAGGTCCACCCCTTCACCTCACTTCACCTCTCTCCACTTCTCCACCTCACTCCACTTCTCCACCTCACTCTCCTTGACCACCTCACTTCCCTTCTCCATTTCAAGTGATATCGAGGTCACCTTACGCTTTGGGAGGCATGATAACACCGTAATATATGCGGAGGGGATAAAAATCACACAAGATGGCTACCCACTCAAAGCGTACTGACGCCCGTGACGTCACTTCTCGTCCAGGCGGGTGACTCAGAGTGCAGCCTTATTATCGGCGGTCCCGATATTATTATGGAGCCCCGTTTTGACGGACATTCACCGGGGATGGGGGTGCGTCATCCGACAACGTCGGAGACTGTCGGAACAATGACGGAAATGTCCGAAAAATGGAAGTACGTGTCCGAGACGTGACGGCGATCTGGCTAGTACGGGTTTCCGACAATTAGAGGTCCGAAATGGCGTGGGGTTACTGTATTAGCATAAGTTTATTACAGTATATGGTAGGGGTTAACTCCGTAAAGTTGACCTGTGTCTAATTGTCATATAACCGCCAGTCGGCTGTTTAGAGCTATTTTAGGTGGCTGTAAATCTGTAAAGGAATGAATTATTTGGAAAATATAAATAGTACTGTACAGTAACCCCTCGCTATTTCGGACTAAATGGGGGGACACCCAGTCCGAAATGTCCGATTATCCGAGATGTCCAAACTCCGGCTGTGTCCGATCTAAAAGAGGACCCAAAAAAACGACCTGAAAGAGAAAAATCCGATGAATATCGAATAGTGAATAGTGAAACGGGAACAGACTTCACCGGGCGCCGAGCAGGCCGTTAACCGGAAAACGGAAGCAAACTTCATGCAACCATGACAACGTAATAAATGCGACCAAGAAAACGGAGGCTACCCTATTCATACCAAAGATTTAAATATATTGATATAATAGCACATACAGTGCTGTATAGTAATTTATTTGGAACAATAAGTAAGGAATATCACTCACCCTTTCATTGAAAACAGGTCCACCTCACTCCCCTTCACCTCACTCCACTTCTCCACCTCACTCCCCTTCTCCATCTCAAGTGATATCGAGGTCACCTTACGCTTTGGGAGGTATTATAAACGGGAATATGCATGGAGGATATGTTTAACACAGCAACAACAACACAAGATACCGCATACTGACACCCGTGACGTCACATCTCGTCCAAGCGGGTGACTCAGAGGCTAGCCTTTATACCGGCGCTCCGACGAATCCCCGTTTTGACGGACATTCACCGGGGATGGGGGCGCGTCATCCGACACTTTCGAGACTGACGGACACATCTCGGGAACATCGAGATATCAGACTACGTACATTGGACGGTTATAACGGACATTTATCCGAAAACTGTTAGAATCTTCCGACACTGTTAGAGACTGTCGGAACGATGACGGAAAGGTCCGAAAAACGTGAGTACGTATCCGGGAGGCCGTCGCCGATCCGGCTAGTACGGGTTTCCGACAATTAGAGGTCCGAAATGGCGAGGGGTTACTGTACTATATTCTTAGTTGTGTGTGGAAACCAAGCTCTCATTCCCAGCTGGTCTATGGACTCTTTAGTGGTAAGTAAAGAGGAAGGTGTTTTGGTTGGCGGATTATTCCGAGCCCGAGACTAGGCAGTTTCACAACGTTTCGCATTTTTTTACTTGTTCAAACTCTGTGAAACAATGGGTAATGGAAAACAAATTGTGCTAGAAAGATTGTGTTCTGGCCATAATCTTCTTTCTAGCTGTTCTGTAGCATTCACAATCACGCGAGGAAGTGGAAGTGTTTAGGAGTCCCAGAGCGAACAATGAGTGATTGCACAAGCTTTCACTGGCATGCAAGGCCCGTCGTGTACCGAGCTCTGAGCTGAGTGAGCTCGCCTCACCTCATGTGGATAGGCACCCTGATAGATTCTTGGTAGCTACCGGGAGCATTTGTTAACTACGGGAAATAGAAAGAAATACAGCCCCTCCTATGATGCCACATGAAACAGAATCGCCCGGGGTGTCATATGAAACGACCCGCCATGTTGGTGTTCAATATCTATCGGTATAGATTTGCTATAAGGGTTGGGTTAAATAATTTCAAAGTTTCCCTGGCTCCATACTAATGCATTGTGTTACTACAGCCCCATGATAGAGATGACACTACCGAGCAGTTGTGACCCCACGCTGGCTCCCCCCGGGTGCCATGTTGCCCTCTTCTTCACCCAGTACGTCCCCTATACCCGTGCTGATGGTCGACCCTGGGATGATACCACCAGAGCTGAGTATGCTAGCAAGGTAATATATACTTTTTATCACTGTTATAAGAGCACCATTCTGGGAATTCTAAACAGTTAACCCGTTGAGCCCCGGCTAGTTATAATATTTTGTTCACCCCAGTCCCAAGCCATTTTCACTTCTTTTTTTTTTTTTTGCTAAAATGGAAGACAAGGATGAGAAATGAAAAAAAAAAAAAAAATCACCTCGGATATTTTTTTTTGGGGGGGGGGAAGCCTCAAAAAAATTTGTTGAGCCAAAATGGAAGAGAATGGTGAGAAATGAAGAAAAAAATAAAAAAAAAACTCACCTCGGTCATTTGGGGGGAGGGGGGGTCGAAAGTTCGTCTCCCCCGCATGACCACCCGCCCGGGAGCACTAGGGTGAAAACTGAGTATGGCATTGTACGGCATACATCCTAAGGAGTGTCTCACATAAATCTCAAGCCTTTAGCTCCCATACGACCGGAGTAATGAAGGTTCAAAGTGGCGGTGAACTAAGGGTGTAAAGTATCCCCACTAAGCCCACCACCACCATCCGCGCGGCTGTCTTGGCCCGCTCACACCTACCGGCCCGGCTCCCACACACACTACGGTACCTCCCCCTCCTATTCTCCCGCCATTTCCTACCTTACGAGCCACGTAACTGATTTTAATATGTCGGACGCACGTGATGAGTCTCTGGGAGTTGGTGATCAAACACTGCCGACGCATCACGTGCGACGCTGGGTCTCACTGGGTTAATAAACTTATGGTCAGAGATTCAATGGTTTACCTAGTTTTAGAGAATGGCTGCTCTCCAAAGATAGAAAAAACCCCAAATTGTTTAGAGATCCAGACTGTATGGTAAGGATTCCTTAACCCTTTTTCTGATAGGACCATCCCTCCATATCTTAAAAGAAAAAGAATACTTGCCATGTAACTCCTGCATGTCTTAATAGACAACTAAAATGGAGGAGTAGGCAACCTATCTAAGAGAGAGAAGAAAAAAAATAAACAAACCATTTCCTGGAAAGCAGATCTTAACATTAGTGTTGGTGTCACAAAAAAAAACAGTCTCCTGCCTCTGCATGCTGACTGTCTTTCAAAGCAGTTACTCTGCCTTCTAGACAACTGTCCTGCAGTACCGTACATCACAGTGGTGATGGGCTGGTCTATCAGAGTGAGAACTGAGCGATCTCTGCCATACCCATAGCTTACTCTGACTGTTCCTTTTACTTATATATTTTCTAGATCTCAAGTGACGGCATCTCTTCCGTGGATTGACCTCCCAATTTACCAAGATTGGAAGTCAAAGCATCAAATTTTTCCTTTGCCCCTCAACTTTCTCTTCATAATTGCTGAGGGGCACAGGGCTCTGGGTGGGGCTTTGGTTTCCCGGGCGTTTCCGCACCCTCCTCAGCTCCCCGCCATGGAGTGGCTTCGGTCACCCAGGCTTTATTGTGGTAAGCAGGGAGGGTTCTGTGGGGGCGCTCGGTTATGGCCTTGGCTTTGCTCGGGGCCTTGAGGCTGTTCGGCCAGGCAGCTTGGGGAACAACAACAACAACCGTACACACAGGCAGAGCCTGGCTATTATTGATGTACAGTGGTCCCTTGAGTTGTTCTACCCGAGACTTGAACCAACCTCAAACCAAAGCAAACTTTAGCACCATGATTAATTTTTATTTTATGCCAGCAAATTTGACCTCTCTTAGTTAACAATCTAAATACGATCTCCATTATATTTTATATGTAGAATGGTACTACTGATATATTTGTACTGGTTTACAATAGACAATTTTACTCGGTAATAGATTCGTTGACAGCAGTCGCTTGTCTGACATTTTTTGAGCTATTTGTTTGATTATGGCTAGATAAGGGCAGTAGTGGACAATCTAAAGGTCTTGCCAGGCTCCTTCTATGTCATTTATATTCCTTACTGTTTACTGTTGATCTTGGAAGGCGTTGTTGAGCAAATGTAAGCTTTTAAATGAGCCCAACAAACATATATGCCTCATTTCAAGCCACTTACCACATGACTCAAACACAAAATCCCTTCTGTGAACTTGCTTATTGGTAGGTGGGGATGCCCATCATCCACATTCTGTGGCCAATGTGTTGGTCAGATAATGCATTTTTGCTGAGAGTGTATCAGGTCATTGACCAGTTTCACTTTCCAGCATTATGTCAAAGTGGTTAACAATAATAGCCCAGGGCGCCAGTAAGGATAGACGCCCTGTATTTGGGAGTAGTGTAATACATACAGTACATACATGCATAATTTTTAAAGACCGAGTGTTCCAGACCAGGTGCGGCTTCACTCTCACTTCCTAATGGCGTTCCAGGCAACTCTGTTGCGACATGTTTTATGACAGTGCGCGTGTGACTTATGATAACAGATGGAGTGTTTGTCCAGTCGTCGAGGTTGTTGTTGTTCCCTAAGCTGCCTGGCCGAACAGCCCCGAGTCCCTGAGAAAGGCCATGGCCACGATCGGGCTTTCCCACAGAGCTCTCATTGAGTGTAGATTGTGTTGTTGGTGTAAGAGGTTGTGTGAAATGCAGTCTTCTATGATGTGTTTAATGGTATGGGGTGCTGTGTTACATCCCGGGCAGGCGTCGACAACGGAGTCATTCAGTCTCTTCTGATAGCTCAGGAGAGCTGGATGGTGTCCACATCTCAGCCTGGCCAGGTGGACTCTGTCCTCGCGAGGAAGGGAGGATTCGGAAGGATGGATTTCGGGAGGTCGTGCATGCAGCTGCGTGTTGTCTGTGAGTGAGTGGATGGATCGGTGAGAGATATGAGTATGGATGTGCTTCTGGAAGTTGGTTCGGGGTGGGCAGGGAGGGAGAGAGGACAATAATTGTGTGTGATACCGTGTGCTGGGTGTTGTTTTGATATTTCTTGGTGTCTGTGGGTGTGTTGCCATGTAGTTTAGTGGGTGGTCTTGGTTCGTGGAGGCTGCTGCCAGGAATTGAATGCCTCTCATGTCCAGATGGTCTTTGACTTTGAGGATTTTGGTTTCTTGATGTAGGTGATCTGTGGGTGCAGTAGCTGTGCAGCCTGTAATGATCTTCAGGGCTTTGTTTTGAATAGTCTGTAAGGTCTTATGATGTGTTTCAGCTAGGTTAGAAGCCCAGGCTGGGCTTGCGTATTCCATCACTGATCTTATGTATTGTTTATATACTGTGGTGGTAGTTTCTTTGTTGTGTCCAAATTTTGTGTGACCAAGTGACCTGAGAGCGTTAAGTCTGGGTGTCAGTTTCTTTTTAATGTTTGTGGTGTGCTGTTTGAATGTCATATGAGTATCATATGTTACTCCTAGGATTTTGGGTGTGTGTGTATGTGTTAGGGGTGTGTTGTTTATGGTGAATTGAGGGATGTATTCGTGTTCTCCTGTCCAACTTGTGAGCAGGGTTGCGGTGGATTTGGCTGGGGCTAGATTAAGTCTGTTTGTAGTGCACCAGCCATGTAGGGTGTTGAGATAGGGTTGAAGGAGATCTGTTGCTCTTTTTGGGTCATGGTGTGTGCATGTGAGTGTTATGTCATCTGCATAGGAGGCTAAGTTTATTTGGGGCGTATTGGGTGTAGTTATATCGTGCATGTACAGATTGAAGAGTGCGGGCGATAGGACAGATCCTTGTGGGACTCCGTTTGGAAAGTTTCTGATTTTAGATGACTGACCGGCAAAAGATACGTGTGCACATCTGCCTGCTAGGAAGTTGGCCAGCCACCGTTTTGTGTTGTTGTGCATGTTTGTGTTGTAGATTTTGTTTGTTAGGTTGTGGCGGGGGATGGCATCGAAGGCTTTACTAATGTCGAGTGTGGCTAATAGTGATCTGTGTGGTGGTCTAGCTGAGTTGATGCCGTCGAAAGCTTTTTGTGTAAGGTCTGTGAGAAGAGTGTTTGTGGAGTGCAGTGGCCTAAAGCCATGTTGTGTTGGAGCTAGGGGTAGGTCAGGTGTACTTAGTTGTAATACTAGGCGTTCCATGACTTTAGAGGGGGAGCAAAGGAGTGTGATGGGGCGGTGCGAGGAGGGTAGCGTGGGGCCTTTGTTGGGTTTGGGGAATGTGATGATGATACCATGCTTCCAAATGTCTGGTATTGTGTTGTGTGAATAGCTGTAGTTTGATATGTTAGTGAGTGCTTGTATGCCTTGTGGTCCCAGGTGTCTGAGGTGTATGTTGCTTATGTTGTCTAGGCCACAGGCGGGTGAGTGCTTGAGATTGTTGATGATATGCTTTGTCTGGTGATTGGTGAAGGGTCTCGTCGTCGAGGTAAAAGAGAATGGTTATACTGTACAGTACATTGTGCCCACAAGGGGTGGAGCGCCTGTGGGACCAGTTGCGAAAATACCCTTGGAGCAAGATTTAATCCAAAGGGTAGATGTTGAAACTGAAGTACAGTACTGTACTGTACTTGATCTTTGTACTGGATGGCCAGATACTTTTGAAATTTGTTGTGTATTGGAACGTGCCAGTAGGCATCAGAGAGATCTAGAGAAATCATCCAGACGAAAGGTGTGAGAGTGAGTCTCACCTGGCTGACAGTCAACATCATGAACTTGTCGTAGTGAAGGAATTTGTTCATGGCAGACAAGTCTATGACCGGCTAGCAAGTGTTACTGTTCCGTTTGGGTAACAGAAACATACGGGAAAATAAGACTTTTTGTTTGGGAGCTGTCGGACTGAGCATCTGTATCTCGAGCATCTCCTTGATAAGTGACTCTACCTCCAAAGAAACTGAGACATGAGTCGTGGGTAGACGTAAGGGAGGTGTGTAGAGCCATCCCCAGGAGAGCCCTTCTGAACTACTTTTCGTGCCCATGTGTTGTGAGGCCATGCCTTGAAACACCTAAAAGTTTCCAGTACAAAGAGAATGAATGTGGTCTTGAACCTGATCCAATATAAGCTCTGCCTGTAGTTCTACAACTGGATGTTTCTAAATTTAGACTGCAAGTGGGTGAGACTAATTTTTTTACTTGGAGTGAGTCGCCGCCGCACCAGCATGAGGCGTACCTGATGTTTGGCCACTAGACTGGTGAAATTGAGCCCCGTTGAGAGCCGCTCCCTCGATTATTCCCTCCACCTCATCCGCGCTGGGCTTAGCCTGAGGAGTAGGAAACCGGAGTCTTGGGGTTTGGGAAAGAATTTTGTTATTTGGATTGGGAGCTACAAAAATATTTATACCCCGACCCACGTTTCTGAGACATTTTGGCCCTTAGTGCTGACATATCAGACCTAGACGACACTACATGTACTGTACATCTGACCATGTTTCCCGAGACATAATATGGGTAGTGAGAACTGGGGACTGCAAGACGCGATCCTGGACTACCTGGGGCAAATTCTTGGTTAACGAGACCCGGAGATCTTGCCAACATTGCATTGCTTCCAGGATCGCGTGTCGTGTATCAGCCAAGGACATAAGAGAATTAGCAAGAGAAATGCGGTGTACGAGGTGCATGGCAGATTGTGTTGCTTCATCGGACAATGCATCCTGAATTTGTTTTTGAGCGACAGCTAGCTGCCGAGATAAAAGAAGCTGTGATAGCTGAGTAACCTCAGCCTAAATTCCTTATCTACCGTGGCCTGTGTCGGAATGGTGAAGAGGGGATCCATGGGATTGAATGTGAGCTTGGGGGCCCTTAAGGGGAGGTATTTAGTTTGTTCCCTAGACCTCCATCAAGCTTAAAATTACACCCCCTTGAGTCCCTTTCAAGATACATTTTTACATTTTTCGGTAGAAAAATGTCCCGGCCGAAGGCCGGTTCCTCTTAAATTACAGGCTCGCTATCGCTCGCCAGGATAAAATCGACACCTGAATTGCACGAAAGGTCTTAATATGGGGTGAAAGTTCTTAAAATCGCTAAACTAATGGGGCAAACGTTTTATAATATCAAAAGCAATGGGGCTAAACATGAAGGAGGAAGGATTTGTGAAGTGTTTGGAGGATATATTGGTGTGGTGGAGGGGTGATATATAGTGTAATAAGAGTGTGTAGTGACGGGACAGCGGTAGTGTTGCGAGTTGTTGAGTCTGTAAACAAACATGGCGGAGGGAATTTCGGGTATGACGGAGGCGGAAGAAAGGTTACAACGTTTTCGTGGGTTTAAAAGCACGGATAAGAAGTTAAAAGAGGTTATTATTGTTGTGAAGGATTTGGAAAAGTGGATGAGTGATACGGAGAAATGGAAGGGGGATATTGGTGAGAAAGTTAAGGCACTGTGTGTAATGTGTGGTGTGACAGGTGGGGAAGGGAATAGGCCTAGCGAAGGAAGTGAATGCAGGCCTATTTCGGCAGTTAATGATAGCCTAGATATGGTATTGAAAAGGGTAGATGAACTGGGAGCAGAGAATATGGCATTGAAGGAATACGAAGGACGTTTCACAGAAGTAAGGAGTCAACTGCATGGACGGTGGTAGGTAAACAAAAATTCAAGGATTTGGAGGATATTATGAAAGAGCAAAAGGAAGAAATGAATATGACCAAAAAATGTTTTGAGAGTGCAGTTGTAGGGGTCATGAAGAACAAGGAGAGTGTCGTGAGGGAGGCTATGGACAGGGATAGGGGTGTAATCTTGTATGGAGATATAGAGACTCATATGAATGATAATGGAGTGAGAAAAGTGAAGGATATGGAGACAGTGAAGGAGGTCATGAAAGGTGTGGATGAGGACGGATATGGATGGGAAGGGCAGGTGGAGGAGGTCAGTAGGATAGGTAGATACAAAAGGGGAGAGATGAGACCTATAAGGGCACAGTTTAAAACTAGGGCAGTGGCAGAGACTGTGACAAATTTTAGTTGGAGGCTAAATACAAATGAAAAACTGAAACACATAAGACTAAAGAAGGATTTGAGTATAGAACAAAGGAAAACAATTAAGGAATTACAAGAAAAGGCTGATGAAAATAATGGAAAGTTGGGTGAGGAGGATAAGAGAAATTTTTACTGGAGAGCGAGGGACGGAAAAGTGGGGAAGTGGTTTATAAGAGTAGAAGGGAGGGGGAGATCAGGGAGGGAAGAGAATGTGATGGGAGTTGTGACGGAGGAGGAGAACTGGGTGGAGGTGTCCCAGGGAGAGACAGGAGACAAAGTGGCAGACCCAGTAGTGCTAACGGGGGAGTAGGGTACGGACTGGAGGAGCGGGATGGTGTAATTGCTGAAGGAATGGTAGATGGATTAAGGATTATGTTTAGTAATGTGGATGTGTTTACCCAGGACAAGAAAAGAGAACTGATACGTAGGTTGCAGGATGAAGAGGAAAAACCTGATGTCATAGCCCTACAGGAAGTAAGACCAAAAAATGCTAGAATTGAAAGGGAACTGGTGGAATATAGTTTGGAGGGTTTGGAGTTATATGAGAGAAATGCTATTAGAGCAGAGGTCGGAAGAGGACTGTTTATTTATGTAAGAAAAGAGCTCAAGGTTAATGAGGTGGATATGAGACAGCAGTATTGTGAGTATTTGTGTATTGAAGTAAAATGTGCAAGAAGATCAATTCTAATTGCCTCTATATATAGAAGCCCAAATAATAGTAGGGGAGAGGATGATAACCTATTGAAAGCAATGGAGGAAATAGATAATAGAGAGAACAAATATAAACATTTTATTGGAGATTTCAATTTGCCAAAGATCAACTGGGCAAATTGTACTACTCCAGCGGGACAGGGTAGCCTGGAAAATAAGTTTATAGAGAAAGTGAGAGATTGTTTTTTAACGCAACATATTATAGAGATGACAAGATATAGAGATGGGACGCAGGGGAGTGCACTTGATTTGATTTTTAGCAATGAAGAGGATATAGTGGAACATGTTAATGTGGATAGCCCTATAGGTCGTAGTGACCATGCCTGTATAAGCTTTAGTTGTAACATTAAATCAGAGAGGGATAATAGAAGCAATAGAAAAATATACATGTATGATAGAGCAGATTATGAGCTGCTGAGACGGTGTTTGGACATTGGGGGGAATACTTGAACGGTGAAGACGCTGAAGGAATGTGGAGGAAAATTAGAGTCAAACTGGAGAATGCTGTATCCAAAAGTGTACCAGTAAGGGAATATAAGGATAAAACAAAATTGAGGAAAAGAACGAACCCAGAATTGCCAATGAAAAGAAAACTTTGGACATTGATTAGAAGAAAGAAACGATTGTGGGAAAGACTAAAATTGTTAAAAAAGAACAGGGGGTCTAGTATAGAAGCTAAAGAAGTGGATCTGGAACGCAGACAAATAAACAATAAAATAAGGTGGGAGACAAGGAGGGGGGTGACGGAGAGGGAGAGAGAGATTGCTAGAAATGTGAAGGATAATCCAAAAATATTCTGGAAGTACATTCAGAAAAAGTTAACAAGAAGAGTAAGGATCCCAGAGCTGGTGGGGGGGGTTGGATGATGGGAGTAGAGCGGAGACTGATAAGGAGAAAGCAGAGGTGCTGGGGAAATACTTTGGGGGGGTACTAACAGTGGAGTCGGATGATGCAGTGCCTACTATTCCCATCAAACAGGCACCGGCACTAGAACTAATAGAGTTTTCCCATGCTAGAATAAGAAGGGCTATAGAAAAAATTAACAGAAGTAAGTCACCGGGACCGGATGGGATACACCCAAGAATCATAAAGGAAGGAGGTGAGATGTTAGTAGAGCCATTGAATATGTTATTTGAGGTATCGTTTAATACAGGACAAATCCCGATGGACTGGAGAGAGGCGAACATAACAGCTATATTTAAGAAGGGAAAGAGAAATAACCCAGGGAATTATAGACCAGTCAGTTTGACAAGTGTTGTGTGTAAACTAATGGAAACGGTAATTAGAGAAGGAATAATGGAGCATATGAAGTCAAACCAACTTTTCAGTGGGAGACAGTTCGGATTCTTGCCGGGGAGGTCGACGGTACTACAGCTAATTAAGGTGGTAGATGATTGGATGCAAATTCTAGAAGAAGGTGATGTAATAGACGTGGTATATTGCGATTTTATGAAGGCCTTCGATAAGGTCTCACATAAAAGGTTAATAGAGAAAGTTAGAAGCTATAATATAGGGGAGAAATGTGTGAAATGGATAGAAGCCTTCCTGAAAGATCGGAGACAGAGGGTACTGGTGAATGGAATAGGCTCGGGGTGGAGGGAAATTACAAGTGGGGTACCTCAGGGATCTGTGTTGGGACCACTGCTGTTCGTTATATTTATCAACGACTTACCTGAAGTTATAACTAATGGAAGTGAGGTATACCTGTATGCGGATGACACTAAGCTGTATAGAAGAGTGAGGAGTAAGGAAGATGTGGGTTTGCTTCAAGGAGATGTGGAGGACATGAAGGGATTTTCTGAGCATTGGTTAATGCCTTTTCATCCAAAAAAATGCAAGTACATGCGGATTGGGATAAGCAAGATAGAAAAGGTAGGATACAGTATGTATGAAGCGATGGAGGAAGTGAATGCAGAAAAGGATATAGGAGTAGTGATAGACAATAAGTTAAATTTCTCAGAACATTTAGCGGAAAAGATAAACAAAGCCAATAGAATTGTAGGGCTGATAAGGACATTTGTGTCACTTGATGAAGAAATCTTCAGGAATCTCTATACAGCGCTGGTTAGGCCGCACCTGGAATATGCGAACCAGGTGTGGGCTTCATATATGGTAAAGGATATAGAAGCAGTGGAGAAAGTGCAGAGGAGAGCTAGCAAGCTGGTACCAACGTTGAAGAACGCGGGCTATGAGCAGAGGTTGAGGACACTGGGGCTTCCGACACTGGCATATAGGAGAAAGAGAGGGGATATGATAGAGACTTCTAAGATAGTGTCAGGAAAGTACGATGAGGATGTGTGTGAAGGTATCTTCTTGATGCGGGAGGGAACAACAACGAGAGGACACTCTAAGAAAATTTACAAAGAAAGAAATAGGCTTGAGAAGGTAAAGAACTCATTTTGTGATAGAGTGGTAAATGAGTGGAACGCACTGCCCCAGTATGTAGTCGATTCCGAATCAATAAGGGAGTTTGAAAGTAATCTTGATAAAGCATGGGGAAGACAAGATTTGAAGTTTGATTATAAAACAAAAATACAGAATAGTAAAAATGTTGCGTCTGCTACCGCCGCCGCCAACACCGTGAACGACCGCAGCAGTGCAAGTACTGGTACTGAGCTGGATACACAGGCCTAGTTTGCCTTTTTCCAGAGGATCTACTGTAAGAAACTGTAAGAAAGGGGTCAAGAAAAAAATCCCTCAAGTGGAGATCTCCCCTTAACAAGGTGAACATATCAGGAAAAACATTAGATACTTTGGTAATTAATAAATGGCTGAAATCATGGTCTTCAGCAGGCAAGTGTTTGTGATAGTTTTGGCCATCATAGACGCCTCCTGGTCCCATTCCGACCAAGGCCCAACATCAAGAGACTTAAGAACTAGGACAGGTATAGCATGTAATCTCTTTTTGGGTAGCAATCAAGCTCAGGAGTTATACCCTAAGGCGTCTTGATATCTGAAAAAAACATCAGTTTTACTGTAATCGGTAAATGCCTTGAACATGTGGGGTTAACATCAGGGACGGGGTATCAATCGAGGAATTATGAAGGCGTCTGGGCATTAGGAGTGTTAGTGAAGTGATGCACACGAGCCGACTTGGTTGGTTTGGACACATTTTTTTTAATTTTTTTTTTTTTTTTTTTTTTCTATACACATGAAGAAAATGGATGATCAGAACTGGGTGAAGAAATGCCGGACTGTGAAAATGGGGGGAACTGCGCTTAGGGGTAGACCTAGAATGATGTGGGATCAGGTACTCCGGTCCGATCTAAAAATATAGAACTTGACAACAGAGGCAGCCCTTGACAGGGCTGCCTGGAAAGCCGCCATTTAGGACGTGAAACTGTAACCACATTCTCTGTGGACAAAACGGTCTTTAAACTTGTATATAGTATGTAGTACAGATGCTGCAGACAGTGCTAGGGACTGAGTATAAGTATAATACTGAAGGTTGTTCACAGAGGATACAGCTTTAACCCGGTGAGACCCAGCGTCGCACGTGTTGCGTCGGCAGTGTTTGATCACCAACTCCCAGCGACGCATCACGTGCGTCCGACATATAAAAAACACTTACGTGGCTCGTAAGGTAGGAAATGGCGGGAGAATAGGAGGGGGAGGTACCGTAGTGTGTGTGGGAGCCGGGCCAGTAGGTGTGAGCGGGCCGAGACAGCCGCGCGGCTGGTGGTGGTGGGCTTAGTGGGGATAGTTTACACCCTTAGTTCACCGCCACTTTGAACCTTCATTACTCCGGTTGTATGGGAGCTAGAGGCTTGAGATTTATGTGAGACACTCCTTAGGATGTATGCCGTACAATGCCATACTCAGTTTTTACCCTAGTGCTCCCGGGCGGGTGGTCATGCGGGGGAGACAAACTATTGAACCCCCCCCCCCCGCCCCCCAAATGACCGAAATGAGTTTTTTTTAATTTTTGTCTTCATTTCTCACCATTCTCTTCCATTTTGGCTCAACAAATTTTTTTGAGGCCCCCCCCCCCCCCCCCCAAAAAAATAAAAACGAGGATTTTTTTTTTTTTTTTTTTATTTCTCATCCTTGTCTTCCATTTTAGCAAACAAAAAAAAAGAAGTGAAAATGGCTTGGGACTGGGGTGAACAAAATATTATAACTAGCCGGGGCTCAACGGGTTAATAACCACATCAAGTACCTCACCCTTGGCGTTAGTGGCTCTGAGTTTCTTAGACTCACTAACCTCGATAGTTCAAGAGTCCAGCACTGGGTAGTCCCCAAACTCTGATGCCACTGCCTCGTCCTAGCGGGTTGCTACAATCGGCGCCCGAACGCTATCGGGCCCGTAGAGTAAGCACAATTTACGCTTAGGAACGTTAGGGAGTTTAGCAAAAGGGGGAGGAGACATAGGGGTGATGAAGCCCATGCCAGGTGGAAGCAAAGGCACCGGAGCGACTAGAGGAGCGTCGTTGGGTGTTGAACAGGAGGTGGCGAAGACGCCATACTAGTAACTGTCGGAGTGATATTTAAGAGAAAGGGAGCTCATACTCCCTTTCTCTTAAATATCACTCCGACAGTTACTAGTATGGCATTAAGGGTTAATACAGGTTTAGTGACTGCGCTATTCTCACGGCCCATTATTCCCACTGCGTGCAAGGTGATGGGACCTCTCCTAGGTCCCGCTCGGGTTGAGGTGGCGTGTGGGGGCGCTCTCCGACATCTGATTCCTGGGTACCCGAGGCTACAGGAGAGGGAGGAGTGCAAGGACACGCAGATGGGGACCATGGTTGTGATGATAGTAGCTCGTCCTCTTAAGTGTCGGGACGTGAACCATCATCCCTTGACACATCGTAATCTTCCTCCGACCCCTGCCCGTACACCTCCTGGATTACTGATTGAAGGGGCTCCTCGACATCCATGGAAAGCGGCGATAGTTGCGCTGTATCTGCAGTCTGATGAGGCAAGGCCAATGGTAGAAGTGAAGGAGGTTGTTTCGACTTATGACTAAGGTGACAGAGCAAGGACCAGAGAATGGGTTGGGAAGGGCTGTGGTGTCGGGTTGGTCTTCGCATGAAAAACAGTAACCCTCTTAGTCCTGTCCATAATAGCTTCGGGCACCAGGGACGTGTGGGCTCGCTCTTGTTGGTGGCCCTTGCTGGTTCCCGGGGAAGGAGTCCTCGCCCGCTTAGCCTTCTTTGAAATCCGTTCCTCATTCGAGATTTGTGCTCCGTACCGCCCGGCTGGCCTTAAAACTGCACTAGAGAAAGTTTTTTTGTCTTAGCGTATGGTCCGTATAACCAACTCGAACAAAAACACATAGCCAGTCAGTCAGGTGACTCCTGCTTGCATGCAGGCCTAACGAAAGCTTGTATTGATTTTCCTGAGTCCCAAACGATACATGAAAGCAGTCGACAGTGACTTAGGAATAGTTACAATGGTGAAATAAATCAGTAATCAATAATCAATATTAATACATAATACATACCGGTAATCCATAATCAATTATCATTAATCAATTGTTGAACGAATGTAAATAGACCGTAGCCGTGGCCGCCGATACTGCGTCGCCCCATTCAAACAGTTCTCATTACCAAGCCAAAACACTGGGTATTATTTACCACCTCACAATAGCTGCTTAATGTACAGTGTTCTAGTCTTCGCCCATTGCAAGATAACACTGAGTACTGCCTCTGGATGGATATAAATATATATATATATATATATATATATATATAAAAAAATCAACACCAGCGCTGGTACAAACATCTTTATTCTGGTAACTTTTCGGTTTAAGCATAAACCATCTTCAGACCTAAACTGAAATGAAATAAAAGCCTATATGAATGGCTGAGTAATGTTCTAATATTAGTATTATTATTATTGACTAAATTTAACAAATCTAGAATAAAACTTAAAATTAATAGTTATAAAAATAACCTAATAAATAATAGAATTAGTAAAATGAAAGAATAAAATGAGAGACGAAGAAACATTATGTGAGCAATAAAAGGAGGGGGGGGGGAGCAAAGTTAATAACATAAATGTTTTCATAAATATAAGAACTAACCTTTACATATTAGAAACAGAGTAGAGGAGTGGAAGAGTCGTGCACACCCAGGCTGGGTTTATGTAACTGGGTGAGCAGGGTCTCCGACAGGAGTCGTGTGACTGTGTTTGGGGCAGTGGTGAGAATTGAAAAATCGGAGGGTTTTATGGGGTGATCAGATGATTCAGAGTTGTTGTTGTTGTTGTTCCCTAAGCTGCCTGGCCGAACAGCCCCGAGTCCCTGAGGAAGGCCATGGCCACGATCGGGCTTTCCCACAGAGCTCTCATTGAGTGTAGATTATGTTGTTGGCGTAAGTGGTTGTGTGAAATGCAGTCTTCTATGATGTGTTTAATGGTATGGGGTGCTGTGTTACATCCCAGGCAGGCGTCGACAACGGAGTCATCCAGTCTCTTCTGATAGCTCAGGAGAGCTGGATGGTGTCCGCATCTCAGCCTGGCCAGGTGGACTCTGTCCTCGCGAGGGAGGGAGGATTCGGAAGGATGGATTTCGGGAGGTCGTGCATGCAGCTGCGTGTTGTCTGTGAGTGAGTGGATGGATTGGCGGGAAATATGAGTATGGATGTGCTTCTGGAAGTTGGTTCGGGGTGGGCAGGGAGGGCGAGAGGATAATAATTGTGTGTGATACCGTTTGCTGGGTGTTGTTTTGATATTTCTTGGTGTCTGTGGGTGTGTTGCCATGTAGTTTAGTGGGTGGTCTTGGTTCGCGGAGGCTGCTGCCAGGAATTGAGTGCCTCTCATGTCCAGATGGTCTTTGACTTTGAGGATTTTGGTTTCTTGATGTAGGTGATCTGTGGGTGCAATAGCTGTGCAGCCTGTAATGATCTTCAGGGCTTTGTTTTGAATAGTCTGTAAGGTCTTACAGTATGATGTGTTTCAGCTAGGTTAGAAGCCCAGGCTGGGCTTGCGTATTCCATCACTGATCTTATGTATTGTTTATATACTGTGGTGGTAGTTTCTTTGTTGTGTCCAAATTTTGTGTGAGCAAGTGACCTGAGGGCGTTAAGTCTGGGTGTCAGTTTCTTTTTAATGTTTGTGGTGTGCTGTTTGAATGTCATATGAGTATCATATGTTACTCCTAGGATTTTGGGTGTGTGTGTATGTGTTAGGGGTGTGTTGTTTATGGTGAGTTGAGGGATGTATTCGTGTTCTGTCCAGCTTGTAAGCAGGGTTGCGGTGGATTTGGCTGGGGGTAGATTAAGTCTGTTTGTAGTGCACCAGCCATGTAGTGTGTTGAGATAGGGTTGAAGGAGATCTGTTGCTCTTTTTGGGTCATGGTGTGTGCATGTGAGTGTTATGTCATCTGCATAGGAGGCTAAGTTTATTTGGGGCGTATTGGGTGTAGTTATATCGTGCATGTACAGATTGAAGAGTGCGGGCGATAGGACAGATCCTTGTGGGACTCCGTTTGGAAAGTTTCTGATTTTAGATGACTGACCGGCAAAAGATACGTGTGCACATCTGCCTGCTAGAAAGTTGGTCAGCCACCTTTTTGTGTTGTTGTGCATGTTTGTGTTGTAGATTTTGTTTGTTAGGTTGTGGCGGGGGATGGCATCGAAGGCTTTACTAATGTCGAGTGTGGCTAATAGTGATCTGTGTGGTGGTCTAGCTGAGTTGATGCCGTCAAAAGCTCTTTGTGTAAGGTCTGTGAGAAGAGTGTTTGTGGAGTGCAGTGGCCTAAAGCCATGTTGTGTTGGAGCTAGGGGTAGGTCGGTTGTAATTAGTTGTAATACTAAGCGTTCCATGACTTTGGAGGGGGAGCAAAGGAGTGTGATGGGGCGGTGCGAGGAGCGTAGCGTGGGGTCTTTGTTGGGTTTGGGGAATGTGATGATGATACCATGCTTCCAAATGTCTGGTATTGTGTTGTGTGAATAGCTGTAGTTTGATATGTTAGTGAGTGCTTGTATGCCTTGTGGTCCCAGGTGTCTGAGGTGTATGTTGCTTATGTTGTCTAGGCCACAGGCGGGTGAGTGCTTGAGATTGTTGATGATATGCTTTGTCTGGTGATTGGTGAAGGGTGTATAGTGAGGGTCTGTGGGGAATTGTTTCTTACGTCGGATGACACGTCGGTCGTCTTTGTGAGGTTTTAGGTGGCTGACATGTGAGAAGTGATTGATGAGAGTGTTTGCTTGTTGTTTACATGAAGGAGTAGAGTCTGTTTTTGTGATTGCAGCATGTGATTGTGTTGTGTTGCTGTTGGAAAGTGTGATGCTGTTTAGTGTTTTGTAGAGTTTTTTGGGGTTTGTTTTGTGATCAAGTGTTTGTAGGAAGTTATTCCAATTTAGTTTTTGTTGTTCTTGTATTTTGTTGTTAGTTTGGGTGTTGAGTGCTTGAATTTGTTGTGTGATGTCTTGTGTGTGGGGTGCTGGGGAGTGTTTCAGTGTGTCGCGTTGTCTGATGAGGTTTTGAATTTCTGGTGTAAAGTTGGGGTTGTGTCTTTTTCTGTTACCTCTTGGAATGTGTTTCTTGTCAGCGTTTTGGATAGTTTTATTGAGTGTGTGTACAGCATTGTTGATGTTAGTGATGGGTGTACTGTTTAGAGTTGTGAAGTGTTGTTCTGTCTCATTTGTGAATGCTTCCCAGACTTTAGCTCTTTTATAATTGGTGTATGTGTGTTTGTGGCTAGCTGGGGTGAGTCTGGTTTTGGTGGTGATAATGATCAGGAGGTGGTCAGAGCCTAAGGTTCTGACCACCCTCCAGGATGTTGTGGGGGTGAGTTCTGGGGAGCAAAAGGTGATGTCTGGAGATGATGGGTTATAGAGGGCTTGGTGAGGAATATGGGTATGTTGATGGATGTCGTTAAGGATGATGAGGTTATCTGTTTGGTTTTGTAGTACCAGCCCTCTGTCTGTGTCGGGTTTGTCGACAAACCAGGCCGACGTCTTGGCGTTGAAGTCACCACCCAGGATGATGTCTGGGGTGTTTGTGATGTCATGTGTTGTAAGTGTGGTCTGTATTCATTTGGTACTGTAGGGGATGTTTGGGGAGGGATGTATGTGTTTATGATGGTTATGTTGGAGTTGTTGCCAGTGCGTATTTTAATTGATTGTATTTCTGTTGTGTTATCATTTGAGGGGAGGAGGGATTTGGTTTGTACACTGGTTACTATGTATGATATTTCTTTGTGTACCAGGGTGATGAGTCCACCGCCCCCGCCGACAGCCCGGTCTTGTCTGATGGTGGTGAAATTATGAAATGTGGGTGTTTTTTGTGTTGTGCGGAGTTTTGTTTCTTGTAAGATGGCAATGTGTATGTTGTGTTGTTTGATGAAGTGTGAGAGTTCGTGTTTCTTTGTGTTAATGCCATCTATGTTCAATTGGAGAATGTTAATGTTATGTGCACGATGTATGTTGGGTGCTGCTGCACGATTCAGAGTGGTTTCGAATGGCAGAAAAGGAAGGATTTGAAAGAGGTCGGTTAGTTCTAAATGACCTACCCCGATGCTCCGAGATCCTGGCGGTGAGATGTTTCTTGGACTGACCAATATAAGTCGTATTGCATCGACTACATTTAAAGGAGTACACCACCGAGGACTGCAGAGAATCGGGGATTCGGTCTTTAATTTTAAAAAAGTTTTTCCCCAAACACTGTCTAACTTTTTTTAAATTAAAGACCGAATCCCCGATTCTCTGCAGTCCTCGGTGGTGTACTCCTTTAAATGTAGTCGATGCAATAAGACTTATATTGGTCAGTCCAAGAGACATCTCACCGCCAGGATCTCGGAGCATCGGGGTAGGTCATTTAGAACTAACCGACCTCTTTCAAATCCTTCCTTTTCTGCCATTCGAAACCACTCTGAATCATCTGATCACCCCATAGATCCAGCCCACCACCAAATTTGTTATGATTTTATATTAATAAACAAATTGTATTTATGTATGTAGGATAGACCTGGGTGGATGAGACTCATCAGCCTTGGTTAGCAACCCATCTAGGGGGAGATAATCTATCTATCTATCTATCTATCTCACCTAAGGGTGAAGCAGGTTGGTAGATGGACTAGCCACCCACTACTGTTGCCAAAAATAGTCCTAGAAAACTATAAAGAGAGCCTCTGAGTCGAACGGACCCTATATTGAGTGGTTAATCTTGTAAGTCCTTGAATAAACTGGCACGGGTTGTCCTTCTCACAGACAGATCCGCTTGGGGGGGGTTTTATGTATGGCCACCCTCATAAAGGGGAGTAAGGCATTTGGCAATACTGTAGAGTGATTGATAGATAGATAGATAGATAGATAGATAGATAGAAAGACCTCTTCTTGTCAAAAGATTAGTAGATTATAATTGAGTGGCCTTTCCTTCATTTCAGATCTTCAACACTGTAGAGGAGTACGCCCCCGGCTTTAAAGAGAGCATTGTGGGATATGAGGTACTGACGCCACCAGACCTTGAGAGAGTGTTTGGACTTACTGGAGGGGTAAGTGTACTCACTGATAACTGTATGCTGTACATACTTTGTTAATAGATTCTAATACTGTACATTATAATAATTATTTCATCATTCAATTTTTTAGAAACTATTACCACTATTAACCATGAAGGAACTTTTTTTTTTTTTTTTTCAAGGCAGCATGTGTAAGGAACGTAATTAGATAGCATTGAAATATTGACTGTAAGGGAGGATATATGCAGTGATAGATTTGAGAATTGAGAATTGAGTATTGAGAGAGAGACTTAATATTAGAAAAATTGACAAGGTAATGCAAACTGGAAAATTGAGATAGTATACATACATAACATTTTAAGACTGAGTGTTCCACACATACGTGCAGTTTTAGTCTCTTGTCCTAATGGCGGAGTTCCAGGCAACCCTGATGAGGGCTGCTTCACATGTCAAGTTTTTGGATTTGAGATCGGCACGTATAGTCCGATCCCAGGTCT
Organism: Paralithodes platypus; assembly: GCA_032716605.1. Lineage (NCBI taxonomy): Eukaryota > Metazoa > Arthropoda > Malacostraca > Decapoda > Lithodidae > Paralithodes > Paralithodes platypus. The sequence continues at coordinate 25,247,388 of CM064521.1, forward strand.
TCCTTGGTACACTTCCCTCCACAATCACAGACCTGCATCTTTTCACCCAATTTTGTTCATCCATTCTCTCCACATGCCCATACCATCCCAGTCTACTTATACGCATTTCCTCGCTAATACTCTTTATGCCTAAACGTCTCCTCAGCTCATCATTTGTTATTCTATCCTTCAGTTTGGCCCCACACATCCATCTCACCATTCTCATCTCATTACATTCCATTCTGTTGACATCCTCTACTTTAATGGCCCATGTTTCTGAGGCATACGTCATTGCACTTCTAACACTTTCCCCTTCAGGGGCATTCTTTTTATGGTCAGAATTGCCAGCAGTTCTCTGAACTTCCCCCAGCCACAGCTGAAGGAGCCCCCGTACGACCCCACTAGCCGAAGTGTGGAACCCCAAAAACTTTGAAGAAATCTGGAAAACTAGGCTAGACATAGGCATCCAATTCAACAAAGCTAGCTAAGAAATAATAAAACTCAAAATATCAAAAACAGGTGAACCAATTCTTATACACATGGGCCTGCCTGGACATCCAAAGTTAAAGAGTGCTCACAGAGACAAGAGCTAAGAAAACGGTACTTAACTTGTTGAAATACATTCCTAACACGGCTAAACAGTGTCAATTTATGTAACAAAGACTCACTGTGAAATAACTCGAAGCCAGCAGAAGTTAGGCAGAGGTACCGAAGCCCTGATGTTGACCCTGCGAGCGCTCGTGAAAGAAGGAAGCTTAGAGCTAGGTGATGCCGTGAGTCGGCAAACAGACAACTGCGGTATGAGAAGCGCAACACCATGATTAATGTTTGTGTTTATTAATTTTGTTATATTTTCAAAGTGGCATCCGATTCATGACGTTACAAAGGTAATTAATCGTGCCACCTATGATATAAGTATTTGTTTTTTTATGATGAGCAGCATGTTCCCTATGAAGGGCTTCCCTAGTGGCCAGAGCGCCAAATATGAATATTGGCAGTATGTCATTGACGGAGGAGTCACTTTTAAATAAAATATAGGGATAGGTTTATTAACGAACTGGAGGAAATGGATAGGAACTGGGGCGATAAGCCAAATTATGTAAATTATCTATTGCCAGACACCATGGTCCCCGAAGGGGTGGCCATGAATGAAACGCCCCCACACACCTCTGTCGCAAGTCAGTCGACGCCCTTCTTCCCATCCAACACCGCTTTCACGCATACAGTATACAGTACTTCTTAACTCTGTCCTTCCACCTCTCTATCGGTTTACCTCTCCCTCTCTGTCCTTCCACCTCACTCTCGTACACTCTCTTAGTCATTCTCTCGCTTCCCATACGTTCCACATGACCTCAAGGTGTTCCTTTTCACACTTTCCAGCACATTTACATCCACACCACACCGTTCTCGTACTTCCTCATTCGTCTGTATATCCCTCCATGTAACTCTGCGCACACTTCTCAAGTAACTTATTTTCACCCCCCTCACTCTTGGTTTGTGTCTCTTCAACAACGTCCATGCTTCACTCCCGTACGTCAATGTCAGGATTACCACTATCATGCAAGGACATCTTTACTTCCATGCTGACCACCCTATTTCTTGTTACTGCTTTCACCGATCCTACAACCCTCTTCCCTTGTTGCACCCTCTCCCGCACTTCTTCCTCCTCCATACTCCCATCTCTACTCCACACACTGTCCAAGTACTTAAATGAGCGAACATTCTCCATAACCTGACCGTTCAACCTCGCCTCACACTCTGTGACCGCACCCCTTTCAAAGACCATAACCTTACTCTTCCCTGCATTTACCTTCAGATTCCGTTTTTCACACGCTGTTCTAAGCATATTTACCATACCTTGCAACTCCCACTCACTATCACTCAACAGAACTGTATTGTCAGCAAACAGAAGTACAGGCAACTTCCACTTATGTCCTTCCCTTATCAGCGGTACACCAACATCCACTACTCTTCCTTGTACATTATTTCTTTCATGACTCAATCCATATATATATCTTGAACAACCATTGGGACATCACACACCCTTGCTTTAACCCAACATTCAGATCAAGGAACTCACTCTGTTCATTTTCCACACATACTGCCTCCTTTGTACCCGGATACATGCTCTTCACCGCTTTCAGCAACTTGCCAACTACTCTGTATATTCTCAATAATTTCCACAGACCTGTTATATCAACTCTGTCGTAGGCCTTCTACAATTCCATAAGTGCAGCATACAACTTTTTTTCCCTTCTCCAGATATTTTTCCACAACACTTTTCAAGGCAAAAAGCTGGTCTACACACTCTCTTCCCTTCCTAAACCTGCCCTGCTCCTCACCTACCCATTTCTCTGTTCTCCCTACTACCAATCTAGAGGTTGGCAGATTAGGAGCCAAAGCGTCACATTTTTCCCTTGCCCCTCAATTTTCCCTTCATAATTGCTGAGGGGCACAGGGCCCCTTGGGTGGGGCTTTGGTTTCCCGGGCGTTTCCGCACCCTCCTCAGCTCCCTGCCTTGGAGTGGCTTCGGTCACCCAGGCTTTGTTAGTGGTAATCAGGGAGAGTTTTGTGGGGGCGCTCATTTATGGCCTTGGCCTTGCTCGGGACCTTGGGGCTGTTCGGCCAGACAGCCTGGGGAACAACAACAACTAAATGTGGAGTTTGAGTGGAACTAAGAGTAGCTCAACAATGAAAAGCCAGTATCATCCCCCCCCCCCCCCCTCCTCCTTGATAACAACAGCTGCTGTGAGCAGCACAGCAAAGAATATGAAGGTGGGAAAAGATGCAGGGAGCTCTGGAGTTGTTGCTGATATATTAGAAGCCTCAGGTAACATTGGAGTGAGACTGGTCACGGAGCTAAGTAACTCCATTATTAGGGAGGAGATATTCCCAAATGTTCGGCATAAAACTTATTATTAATATATATAAGGGTAAGGGGTATTCTTTATATACTGTAGAGTGTAGAGGTAATTATAGGGGCCTGAAAATGCTTGACCAAGTTATGAAAGTTTGTGAAACAGTCTTGGAACTTATGATAAGGGAAAGCATTTTTTTCTACGATATTCAGTTCAGTTTTATGGCAAGACGTGGTACAATTGATGCCATCTTCATAATAATAATAATGATCCTCTTGTTATTTTTATTGCGCCCGTATCTCCTCCTTCGAGGATTCACAAGCACTTGCCCTTCTTTTATCAACCAAAGACCATTACCCATCCCCCTGGGAAGCTTTTACAAACGAGACAGAACAACAATTTGAAACCCTAAACAGCACACCCATCACTAACATCAACAATGCTGTCCACACACTCAACACAACTATCCAAAATGCTGACAAGAAACACATTCCAAGAGGTAACAGAAAAAGACACAACCCCAACTTCTCACCAGAAATTCAAAACCTCATCAGACAACTTGACACACTGAAACACTACCCAGAACCCTACACACAGGACATCACACAACAAATTCAAGCACTCAACACACAGATTAACAACAAACACTAAATTGGAATAACTACCTCCAATTGGTGATGGGCTGGTCTATCAGAGTGAGAACTGAGCGATCTCTGCCATACCCATAGCTTACTCTGACTGTTCCTTTTACTTATATATTTTCTAGATCTCAAGTCTCTTCCGTGGATTGACTTCCCAATCTACCAGATTGGGAAAAAAAAAAAAAAAAAAAAAACTACCAGATTGGAAGCCAAAGCGTCACATTTTTCCTTTGCCTCTCAACTTTCTCTTCATAATTACTGAGGGGCACAGGGCCCTGGGTGGGGCTTTGGTTTCCCGGGCGTTTCCGCACCTTCCTCAGCTCCCCGCCATGGAGTGGCTTCGGTCACCCAGGCTTTATTGTGGTCGGCAGGGAGGGTTCTGTGGGGGCGCTCAGTTATGGCCTTGGCCTTGCTCGGGGACTTGGGGCTGTTCGGCCAGGCAGCTTGGGGAACAACAACAACAACTACCTCCAAACACTTGATAACAAAACAAGCCCCCCCAAAAACTCTACAAAGCACTAAACAGCATCACACTTTCCAACAACCACATGCTGCAATCACAACAGACTCTACTCCTTCATATAAACAACAAGCAAACACTCTCATTAATCACTTCTCTCATGTCAACCACCTAAACCCCCATAAAGACGACCGACGTGTCATCCGACGTAAGAGACAATTCCCCACAGACCCTGACTATGCACCCTTCACCAACAACCAGACAAAGCACATCATCAACAATCTCAAGCACTTGCCCTCCTGTGGTCCAGACAACTTAAGCAACATACACCTCAGACACCTAGGACCACAAGGCCCAGGGGCTTTTCGTTCCTGCACTCTCCTGATTGGCTACAACTCTCCACCGACACCCTTGCTTCACCACCATCTACACCATGGCTTCATCAACTTCTACCACCATTGCTGGAACTGTTAAATGGTTGAATGTGAAGAAGGGATATGGGTTTATCAATAGAGAGGACACAGGAGCCGATATCTTCGCACACAGAAGCCGAATCTCCTTTCCTAATCAACACCACTCAATACCCTCTCTCGGTGATGGTGAGAGGGTAACCTTTACCATCATAAAGGGGAGGAATGGAGAGAAGGCTAACAACATCAGAGGATCAAATGGGGCTAACGTTAAGGGATCCAGACACGCTTGGAGAAAGAAAAAGGAGGAGAATAAGCAGGAGAAGGCCGGCCTGAACACAGAGAAGATCACTGTCGTCATCCAGACAGCCAAGGCTCTTGCTGGGGATGACTTAAGCCGGTTTTCAATCATCCTACCTGCTTTACTCACAGCCAATAACCTTCCAACGATTGTGATTCCTCCTAATCTTCTCCAGCAACCACCATCAGTCGCCAAGACCCAGAGGAAGCCAAGAAAGACACCAAAGAAGAAGATCACCCTTGTACCTCGAGTTATCAACAGGATCAACACATCAGCATCACAGTCCCAACAAGCAGAGCATCCTGAAGATCCAACTCTGCAGCCAACACAGGGAACCTCATCTCCAGCACCTACAGAAGACTCCATGGAGCTCGACATACAAGAAGAAGTGGATGTTGAAATTTCTGATGATGAAGATCCAGTAGATGACAAGACCCCTTCTACACCTCCCCCGGTGACTGCCAGCGAGCCTACAAGAACACCATCTCCTTTTTTAGGGGAACCAAACTACGTCTACTCCACCTGCCCGTCAAACAGCAAGACACCTGAACCAAAGAGGCAGAAATGACAGATGCAAAGAAAGAAGACTAAAAAATAGCAAGGTGGTCTAGCCCACCAGCTTTCATCCCTTCAACTCTTCGTATTTAACCCCTACTTGTCTTGCTCTAATCTCTTATTTCACTACTAGTGAGGCCTCACCTCACATTCTGATTCTGATTCATACAAGCACTCACCAACATATCAAACTACAGTTATTCACACAACACAATACCAGACATCTGGAAGCATGGTGTCATCATTACATTCTCCAAACCCAACAAAAACCCCACTCCGCCATATCACACTCCTTTGCACCCCCTCTAAAGTCTTAGAATGCCTTGTACTACAACTGACCACACCCGCTCTACCCCTAGTTCCAACAGAACATGGCTTCAGGCAACTGCACTCTACAAACACTTCTTACAGACCTTACACAAAGAGCTTTTGACGGCATCAACTCAGCCAGACCACCACACAGATCACTACTTGCCACACTCGACATTAGTAAAGCCTTCGATGCCATCCCCAGCCACAACCTAACAAACAAAATCTATGAGACAAACACGCACAACAACACAAAAAGGTAGCTGGCCAACTTCCTAGCAGGCAGATGTGCACACGTATCATTTTCCGGTCAGTCATCTAGCATCAGAAACTTCACAAACGGAGTCCCGCAAGGATCCGTCCTGTCGCCCGCACTCTTCAATCTGTACATGCATGATGCAGACGACATAACACTCACATGCACACACCAAAACCCAGACAGAGCAACACTTCTCCTTCGACCCTATCTCAACACACTACATGACTGGTGCACTACAAACAGACTCCAGTTGGCCCCAGCCAAATCCACCGCAACCCTCCGTACAAGCTGGACAGCCGAACACAAATCACCCCGCAACTCACTATAAACAACACACCCCTAACACAAACACACTCACCCAAAATCCTAGGAGTAACATATGATACTCTAATGACATTCAAACAACATACCACAAACGTAAAATATATACTGACACCCAGACTCCCTCACGTCACTTGCCCACACAAACTTTGGACACAACAAAGAAACCACCACCACAGTTTACAAACAATACATAAGATCAGTGATGGAATATGCAAGCCCTGCCTGGGCTTCTAACCTAGCTGAAACACATCACAAGACCTTGCAGACTATTCAAAACAAAGCCCTAAAAATCATCATAGGCTGCATAGCTACTACACCTACAGATCACCTACATCAAGAAACCAAAGTCCTCAAAGTCACTTATCATCTGGACATGAGAGGCTCTCAATTCCTGGCTGCAGCCTCCACAAACCAACACCACCCACTACACTACATGGCAACACACCCACAGACACCAAGAAATATCAAAACAACACCCAGCACACGGTATCACACACAAATACTGTTCTCTCTCCCTCCCTGCCCACCCCATACCAGCTTTCAGAAGCACATCCATACTCATATCTCTCGCTGCTCCATCCAATCACTCATTGACAACACGCAGCTGCAGGCACTACCTCTCGAAATCCATCCTGAATCCTCCCTTTCTCGCGAGGATAGAGTCTACCTGGCTAGGCTGAGATGTGGGCACCATCCAGCTCTTCTGAGCTATCAGAAGAGACTGGATAACTCCGTCGACGACACCTGCCCGGGATGTAACACAGCACCATTAGATTAAACACATCGTAGAAGAATGCATTTCACACAATCACTTATGCCAACAACATAATCTACACTCCTCGAGAGCCCTGTGGGAAAGCCCGACCGTAGCCATGGCCTTCCTTACGGACTCGGGGCTGTTCGTCCAGGCAGCTTAGGGAACGACAACAACAACAACCCATCCCCCTTGCTCATGGGGAGACGATAACCTCCCGTTATATCCCAGAAAAACTTTTCAATCTGATCGGGGATTGAACGCAAGACTGCAAGATGGGACGCAGAGACGCTATCAATTGAGCCAGCCGGACGGGTCAGGCATCTGCAGGAAATATATTTACATAAAGATTGGGATCTGTGTCTTGTGTTTGTAGTCCTGGAAAAGGCCTTTGATAGGGTGCCCAGGAATGTCGCGCAGTGGGTTTGAGAAAACTTGGCAAAATAGCTGGTGCGCATGATAATGAAGATGTACGAGGACTCGCGAACGGAAGTGAGAGTGAAAGGTGTACATAGTGAGGAGGTTACAGTTAGTCCACCAGGGCTCTGTCTCAGCCCACTAATCTATGATAGTTCTAGAGGCACTATCTAGAGATTATTTTAATTGGGTTCCCTTGGGCACTGCTATACGTAGATAGCCTAGCTCTTATTGCAGAATTTGCAGGATGCCGAGGCCAAATTCAAGATCTGGAGGGAGGTAATGGCAAGTAAAGGATTAAGAGTTAATATAAACAATACTAAGGTTATGCACAGTGGATTAGGGCAAGTAAATATAGAAAAAAGTGGGGTGGGCGCGAACACGATTCAGTGTAGCGCCTGTCATTGCACTATGGGAAGAAGTACTGTACAGTACTAGAGTAATAGGACCTCTGCCGAGGAAGAAGTCTGATATTAGTATGTGTAATATGCAAGGGGGAGGTCATTCCTGAATGACCGGCTCAAGAGTGTAAACTTTGGCAGTTATTCGGTGGAGCTGATGACAAGTTTTGCTACTTGGGAAATGCTGCATCTGCCAGTGGTGGGGCCGAAGCTGCCAATATTGCCAAAATTAGCTGTGGCTGGAGAAAGTTAAAAAAATGCTGCTTTTATTTATCATGAGAAGTACTAGTGCGTGTGATAATGAAAATGTATGAGGGGTCACGGGCAGCAGTTAGAGTGAATGGGGGCCCAGTGAAAGCTTGAGTTCACCAAGGTTCAGTGCTGAGCCCATTACTGTTTGTGATGGTCCTGGAGGCTCTGTCAAGGGATTTTAGGACAGGACTCCCATTGGAGCTGTTATATGCAGATAGTGCGCAGGAAGCAGAGGCAAAGTTCAAAAAATGGAGGGAGGGTATGGCAAATAAGGGCCTAAGATTTAACATAGATAAAACAAAGGTCATGATTAGTGGAGTAGGGCGTGGAACTATGGAAAGAAGTGGCGACTATCCATGCGCAGTATGTGGGAAGGGTGTGGGAAGAAACTCAATCCAATGTTGCGTCTGTAGTGACTGGGTACACAAGAGATGTAGTGGAGCTAGAGGACCTTTGACAGGAATCATAGATTTTGAATGTGCAAGGGAGATCTTGTATTAAATGACCCGCCTGTTAGTGTTGATTTCGACAGTGTAACGCTGGAATGTGTGAATAAGTACTGCTACCTGGGCGATACGGTTTCCGCCGGAGGTGGCGTTGAAGCTGGCTCCATTGCTAGAGTTAAAATTGGCTGGGGAAAGTCTAGAGAGCTGCTGTCACTCCTGACCATGAGAGGGTTCCCACCCCACCTTAAAGAGAAGGTGTATACCTTGTGTGTTAGGAGTGCGATGACCTATGCCTTGGAGACGTGGCCGGTTAAAGCTGAGGAGATCGATAGAATAGAGCGGAATGAGAAGAGAATGGCAAGATGGATGTGTGGGGTTAATCTCAGGGACGGGGTATCGAGCGAGGATTTAAGAAGGCATCTGGGCATTAGGAGTGTCAGTGAAGTGATGCGCACGAGCAGACTTGGCTGGTTTGGACAATGTGGAGAGAATGGATGATCAGAACTGGGTGAGGAAATGCCGGACTGGGAACGTGGGGGGAGCTGCGCATAGGGGTAGGCCTAGAATAACATGGGATCAGGTACTGTACTCCGGTCCGATCTCAAAATTAAAATGTAAAACTTGCAAACTAAACAAGCCAAAACTGGGAGAAAGACAATATAAAGGCAAAATAACTAATCAAAATCGCTATGTGAAAACAACTCTTACTAAAATAAAATTTATGAAATAAAAGAACACAATCCACCACATAGGGTGTATATTACTACATGAGCAAGTTAATTTGTTTCCCAAGCAAATTAATTGCACACATAACTATCGTCATGTTCAAGGAATTAGTCAATTTGGGAAGTCCGGGACGTTCTGGTAAATTTTTACTAAACTCTGCATGAATAAAGAAACTACAATTAGTGTCAAAATGTTCTATTAAAATCAAATTTGCAACCTAACAAGACATTAACAATAGTACAAAATACAAATATTGATAAGATATCTATAATATTACTAAAAACATACAGCACTCACTAACGATAGTGCTATCGGGTAGGTACACTCACGCGTACTAAAAGTTCCTTAGGGGTGGGGCCTGTCTCTCCTTTCCCTACTCTACCCTGGGCAGGTGGAAAGGGGTAGTCGGGTCCAAGTCTACCCCCACCTTCCACCCTCAAACTATCCCCAACTCCCCCACCATTCTTCTCTAGCTGGCAGTTAGTGATTAGCGACGATTGTTCTCATGCATTGCAAGTTATTGTTAAACCATCATTGCACATGCTTACAATGGCCAACTTTTATAATTTATTAGGAATTTATTAATACAATATACTGTATAATTGTATTCTCAAAATGAGTCTCTATACACGTGTGTTACAAGAATATCAGCTGTAGTGATCTTCTTTAGCCTCAATATGAATACAATACGCAACCATGGCTGACAGTTAGAATTGAAAAGGTTCAGCACTAGTATTTGTGGAAACTGATTCCCATTTAAGATCTGTTCTACCTGGAACAAACTTTCCTCAGAAGTTGTAAATATTTCCTCAGTTGAGCAGTTCAAGAAGACAGTAATCATTAAATGGTATTTTGCACACTTTATAGCCTAATGAGTGTAGTGTACTGGACAATGTCTCTCCTTCCACTTCGAATATTTCCCCGAAATGGACCACAAGGTCTTTGAGATACTAACTATTCCTTGTAACTCTCATAGCACACACTTTCTACAACCAAGATATACCGAGTCTGAATGGGGTATATTTCCATTTATTATTTATTATTTATAGAAGAGAGTTTGTTGTTGTTGTTGCTGTTCCTCAGGCTGTCTGGCCGAGCAGCTCCCAGGTCCCGAGCAAGGCCAAGGCCATAACCGAGCGCCCCCACAGAACCCTCCCAGCTTACCACTAATAATGCCCAGGTGACCGAAGCCACTCAAAGGCGGGGAGCTGAGGGGGGTGCGGAAACGCCCGGGAAACAAAAGCCCCACCCAAGGCCCTGTGCCCCTCAGCAATTATAAAGGGAAAGTTGAGGGGCAAAGGAAAAATGTGACGCTTTGGCTCCCAATCTGCCAGGGTTGGCAGTAGGGAGGTCAATCCACGGAAAAGACGCCGTCACTTGAGATCTAGAAAATATATAAGTAAAAGGAACAGTCAGAGTAAGCTATGGGTATGGCAGAGAACGCTCAACTCTCATTCTGATAGACCAGCCCATCACCAGATAGAAGAGAGTTGATGGGGTTTATAGAGGTGAGAGGCTGCGATCACAGATAGAGGCAAAGAAGGGAGAAGTGAGAAGGCGAGCCCGGCTACTCAAGGGTCTATACTCAAACCTTACTAAAAAATTAACACCGACTCTGATCGTAGGTTGTATCGAGTTTCATATTTAATTGATTGAACAAAAAAGTGTATAGGCCACATATAATTAAATACAGACCATTTATAGTATGTATGGTATTGAATAAATGGGAAAAACTGATTGAAATGATAAATGAAACAATCAATAACAGTCGCAACACTATGCCAGCCAATTTTTTCCTTTAGTCATCCTTTTATGATATAAAAGCCCGACTGTGTAAGTCATTTGAGAACCTAGGAGTAGATTGTAGAGGGCACGTTGTTGTTTATTGCAATAATGGTGAACATAATGTCCTGAATACTGTATGATATTGGATTTAATTACTGTACGGTATTATTATATTCAAATCGCATTAAGTCTTGATCGTAGAAAGTAGTGCAATGAGAGAGAGAGAATGAGACAAGACCGCTACAGCCAATATTCGTGTAACCCACGTTGTGTAGAGAAACTAATTTTGAGACTGCAACTATGCAGTATATTGTATTAATAAATTCCTAATATATTTTAAATGTTGTCTATTGTAAACATGTGCAATGATGGTTTAACAATAACTTGCAATGCATGAGAACAATCGTCGCTAATCACTAACTGCCAGCTAGAGAAGAAAGGTGGGGGAGTTGGGGGTAGACTTGGACACCCACCTTCCACCTGCCAAGGGGAAGGAAAGACCCACCCCTGAGCAACTTTTAGTATGTGTGAGTGTACCTGTAAGCGTAGCATGCCTCAAGTGACCCCTATCAAGAACTACCCTACAAATAACATACATTTATCGTACAAATAAACTAAGGAAATCGCAAAAGCAAGCAATTGATACTATCGACAATGAATAGATATAATATAATAAAAACAAATAATTGCAAAATATGAAGAAGCAACAACAGATTTATACAAAGAGTACTCTTTTAACAAGAACAAGTATGGTAATTTTAAAAAATCAATAATAATAATAATATAAAAAGAAAAACAATAAATACAAACAGACAAAAAGTAAGCAGAGGTTATACAAGAAACTTCAAGTTAAAAATGCTGGATTAAAATTATTGATGTCAAATTTTAGAATACAGTCACAATAATTGACCCTAAAAAGATTAAATTTATGTAACAATTTACTTGCCTCAAAGAACTTGACAAGAAAGGCATCCCTTGACAGGGCCACCTGGAAAGACGCCATTCAAGACGTGAGACCGTAACCTCATTCCCTGTGGACAAAACGGTCTTTTAAACTTTTATGTGAGTGGAACGCGCTGCCCCAGTATGTAGTCGATTCCGAATCAATAAGGAAGTTTGAAAGTAATCTTGATAAAGCATGGGGAAGACAAGATTTGAAGTTTGATTATAAAGCAAAAATACAAAATAGTAAAAATGTTGCGTCTGCTGCCGCCGCCGCCAACACAGTGAACGATCGCAGTAGTGCAAGTACTGGCACTGAGCTGGATACACAGGCCTAGTATGCCTTTTTCCAGAGGATCTACTGTAAGAAACTGTATGTATGTATGTATGTATGTACGAGAAGACTCCCACTCTCCTTGAAGGGAAAGATGTAAGTTTTGTGTATTAGAAGCTTAATGACCTATACTGTACTGTACTTCAGAAACATGGCCAGTCAATGCGGATGATATCAACAGAATGGAATCTAAGGAAATAAGAATGGTGAGATGCATGTGTGAAGCCAAACTGCTAGATAGGATATCTAGTGAAGAGTTAATTTAAAGAGACAGTTAGGTATCGAGAGTGTCAGTGATAAGATGTGTACAAGCAGGCTTGAATGGTTTTGGGCATGTAGAGAAGATGGATGAACTAAACTAGGTGAAAAGATTAAAGTCCATGAACATGGAGGGAGCTCCAACGAGGGGTAGATATAGAGACGTGGGATCAGACTATACGCTATAATCTCAAATTTAAAACCCTGACATGTGGACAGCTCTGAACAGGGCTGCCTGGAACGCTACTATTAGGACATAAGACTGAAACCGCGCCTGGTGTGGAACACTCGGTGTTATATGTATTAGATGCTGTTATCAATAATTATATACAGTATATATTTTCTGTACAGTACTGTACTGCACTTTTCTGTATAGAATGAAAGCAAATTGACTGGTGAATCATCTATCTATCTATTTACTCAGGCCCAATCGCCACTTTTCCTTTTTTTTTTTTTTTTTCCTTTTTTTTTTTTATTTTTTTTTTTTTTTGGGGGGGGGGGGCACCAGAGCAAGAACAGGGAAAACACAACATAAAACAACGAACACACACAGACAAAACACAAATTCACACACATCTAGGTTACCCAGGAGAAGACCCAGAGACCAGGGTCACCAAGGTCCCTCCAGCACTCCCCCGGCCCCTCGGAGAGGTTCTGATCTTGGCAGGCAGACATGCAGCGGAGCCGAAGCCCCAAGCCCGCCCACCACACTTCCAGGCGCACCCTTCATATTAATCGTCTCCCCGGGCCAGGCGCCTGATGGACTATTAACGAGTCCAACTTGCACCCGACCCCTTCCCCCATATTACCACTTCCTTTGCCTTATCTATTATAGTCATTCCTCTATCATCCAAAGCTTGTCTTACAGTCTCTCCATCTCAATGGGTGTCTTCCTGCCCTTCTATCTGACTCACATATTCTCTTTTTAAGCCTTTCATCTCCTATTCGTTCAACATGACCATACCAGCTCAGCACCCTTCTGTCCACTCTGGCTGACAAATGTTCCTGCTGCCCCACTCTCCTACGTATATCTTCATTCCTCAATCTGTCTCTACGAGTAACTCCACACATACTTCTCAAGCAGCTCATCTCCATCACATCCAGCTTTCTTCTCTCCTTTTCCTTCAGAGCCCATGTATCAGCCCCATACATCACTGTTGGCACAACAATTCCTTGATACATTGCACTTTTTACTTTCATTCCAAAATTTCTCGTCTTCCACATACCTGTACAGTACTTCCCATTGCTCCAAAAACCTTCCTTCCTTCACACATTATCTGTTTTACCTCCATTACCATACCTCCACTCCTGCTTATTGTTCCTTTTCTTTATATGCATTAACCCATGAACTACTAGAACCTGTGCAAAATGAAAGGTCAAGTTGAGGGAGGGAGGAGTGGAGGATGTGGTTTGGAGAGATACCACTACTTTGTATGTGTCACCCAATTTTGAGAAATTTCCCAGCACTGGCACGGTATTTGAAGTTTTTTTGTTTACACATTTAAATACCGTGCCTTCCGGAAGAATGGTTGCAGTTCTTGGGTTAATTTTGCTTAATTTATAACTTATTAAAGTTTATAGGGTTTATGCTTGAAAATCAATTAATTCTAAAAAAATTGAATGGATGGGACATTTCAGCCTTGGTCGGCAACCAATCTAAGGGGAGACAACCTTATAAAAAAATATGTGGATGGGACTTGTCAACCTTGGTTGGCAACCCGTCCAGGGGAATAAACCTCATACAAATACTTACTACTCACCTAAGGGTGAAGCAGGTTGGTGGATAGGCTAGCCACCCACCACTGTTGAAAAATATTGCAAAAAATATACATACAGGGCCTAGGAGTCGTACAGACCGTAAGTTGAGGGGGCATTTCGTGTATGACCACCCTCATAAAGGGTAGTAAGGCATCCGGCAATAGATAGCAAAAAATTAATCAATAAGAAACATTTTATGATTAACCCGGCAACGGCGAGATAGCTCTTAAGAAGTTTTACTGGGCAACGGCGGCAAAGCTCTTAACCCGGGAGCTGCGGGGAGACTCATAAGAGTTCCCCCGGCGCACTGCGGGGAGACTCTTAAGAGCAGAGACTTTGAACACGTACCAAAACCGCGCGTTTATAGCCAGGCGGCTGAAAATTGGTGTGGGTATAGTACTACATGTCAACTCTCGATACCACCCTGCCAAACGCTCGCCCCGCACTCGTGCAAGCACCACCGCGCCAGTAACCACGCACTAGTCATGGAGCCCACACGTCCCTCACGCTCGCTCCCTGATGACACAACCAGCCCTCCTTCTGGTGGTGTTAGCCACCGTGGAAGGCAGAGGGTGGCTGCCAAAGACCCTAGCTACCAGTACGACACGCCCTACAGCTCAGAGGACGAAGCACCAGCACCCAAAGCACGAAAAACACGTGCAAGCAGGGCAATGGCACAGAGGTCATTGGTCTTTCGGGACACTGCCACCACGACCCAGGCCACTGCAACAACCACTACCACCACCACTGCCTCCCCTGCCACCGGTACCAGCGACGCAGGAGGCCGCCCTAGGGCTGCATTACCTGCGGGGGCAGGAAAAATGAAAGGCACGGGCGTAGGGAAGAGAACCCGTACGCCAGCCACAGTGCCCCTACCACCACCACCACCACCACCACCACCACCAGCCGCCCCTGGCCCGGCTGCCCCTGCCGCCCCTGCCCAAGGAACAGGGAAGGGGAAGGGGAAAGCGACTGGGAAAGCGACTGCTAGCCCTGGTGTCCCTGCCGGCCCTGCTGCCCCTGTTGCCCCTGCCGCCCATGCCGCCCCTGCCCAAGGAACAGAGAGAAGGGCGACAGGCACCACCATCATCTTGCCATCAAGGCCACGCACCACTGCTGCCCCTGCCGCCCCTGCCCAAGGAACAGAGAGAAGGGCGACAGGCACCACCATCATCTTGCCATCAAGGCCACGCACCACTGCTGCTCCTGCCACCGCCGCTGCCGCCGCCCCTGCCACCGCCTCTGCTGTCCCTGTCCATAAGACTCCCGCACGTGCCAAAGTGACCCGGAAAACTCTGACACCATCTAAGTATGCCGCCCTGCTGTTTGATGGTGATTCGCAGGACATTGGCAGCCCGGGTTTCTACGACGAAGCCCTAGCACGGGACCAAGGGTGGGGGGATTTGGGAGTGGACAGTGGGAGTGAGTCCGACGTCGGTGACGAAAATGAGGAAGGGCATCGTCTGTCAAGTGAAGAGGAGGGTAATGATGATGAAGTGCTGTATCGCGACCATGGAAGCGATATTTCAGACGATGAAGCAGACGCAGACGACATTCCGATCCCTGAGCTGCCTTCGTTCGATTGGTCTGACGGGGTCAATTTTGTACCTGACGTGCCCCAGTTCAATCCTGGGACGTCAGGAACAACTGACGACTGGCCCTGTGATGATCAAGCGAACGAAAGCGACTTCTTCCTCGCTTTTTTCGACATGGAGGTAATGACGTACATCGTTGCCCAAACAAACGCCTACTACAGGTGGGTGTTTGGCAGATTGGACGTCCTTTCTCCAAAAGCGAGAATACGAGGCTGGGTGGATACGACTGTGGAAGAATTTATGACGTTCTTTGCCTTGTTGTTCCTCATGCCTCTGATCAAGAAGCATGTGTTGCAACACTATTGGAAGCACGACCCTCTCATCGCCACCCCAACTTTCAATAAGTTCATGACTCGTGACAGATTTTTGTTGCTGCTAAGATTTATGCACTTTGCAGACAACGAAAATCCTAACAGGATTGACAGGATATGGAAAGTTCGGGATGTGTTCACCATGTTGTTGGAGAGGTATAGGAAATACTTTTACCCCTTCCTCAATTTGGTGATTGAGGAGTCGCTCGTGCTCTTCAAAGGACGTCTTGTTTTCAAGCAGTATATCCCCTTGAAGAGGCATAGGTTCGGAATCAAGCTCTTCGTGTTGTGCGACTGTGAAACTGGAATAGTGCTTGACATGATCGTGTATACAGGAACTGACATTGACGTACCGAAAGCCGCTGCCAATGACCCCATGGGCATGTCAGGTGCCATCGTCAGGAAAATGTTGGCACCTTACCTGGGCAAAGGCCACATCATCTACACTGACAACTGGTATACTTCTCCTGCTCTCTGCCAGTTTCTTTATGACAACCAAACGGGGTCATGTGGGACTGTCAGAAAGACAAGAAAGTTTATGCCAAAGTTCACAGGTGATGTCATTCCTCTCACAGATGCCTCCTCCAGTGACACACCTTCAGAAGACGACCTGGCCCAGGAACACCGCGAGAGGCATGTGCGAAGAAGGCGACGAAAGGGGCAGAAATACAAGCAGCTCGAGAAGTGTGGGAAACTGATAGCCCTGAAGTGGAAGGATAAGCGAGACGTCCACCTGCTTTCCACCGTCCACACAGGTGCCCAGGTGGATTCTGGCAAAATCCACTACCGAACCAGGAAGACAATCTACAAGCCCGACATGGTAGTGGACTACACAAAAAACATGCGCCTGGTGGACAAGTCTGACTGTCAGCTGTCAGGCGTTGAGTGTCTGAGGAAGACTGTGAAGTGGTATCACAAGCTCTTCCTCCACCTAGTTGACATAACGATGCTGAACGCCTACAACTTGTGGTTGGTGAAAAAGGATATGGCCCCAAACCAGAAGCTGAAATTCCGGGAGTTCGTGTACAACGTCTCCTACCAACTCCTGGAGAAGTATGGCACCACCACTCACAGACGTACGGCATGGCGTGGGGATCACGTTCCTGACCGCATCCAGCTGGGTGTCGAAAGACACTACCCCATCAACACTGAGATGCTTGGCACTCGCCACAGGCAGGCGCAGTGCACCGTCTGCAGCTCCAGTGTCAGGAAACCCCATGTCACGAAAAGAGTCACCTCAATGTGCGCCGAGTGCAAAGTTCCACTCTGCCTGGGTGACTGCTTCAGGGACTACCACACCTTCAAGAACTACTGAGTGTCGGCCCCTGCCCTGCCCTGCCCTGCCCTGCCCTGGACTCGCCACCTGCCCTGCCCTGGACTCGCCCCCTACCTTACCTGACCTGACCTAATTGATCACGCTACCTCATAATGTAACATATATATTATATAATGTATAAGTTCCAAAGATGTCCCTGTGATATAGCTTTTACATTATATAATTGTATGTTTCATTATTTAGTTTATAAGTTTCAAAGATTTACATGTAATATGCCTTATTTTTTTAGTATATCAATATATATGTTTGTTATTAGCCAAAGTAATGTGTATATAATTATTTTCTTACCTCAAATGAATTGTACAAAAATAAATATGTTTCAATAAATCCTGTCAAACCTACTAAGATAATAAAATAAAACAATAAAAAAAAAAAAAAAAAAACAAGGTCATGTCATTGTATTCTTACAATATGATATATTCTATGAATATTTCATATTGTTTGAATACAATGGCATGATCTTGTAAAAAAAAAAAATTATCAAAAATTTTCTAGACAATATAAAACCTTCCCCTCCTGGATTCGATCCCACTACCCTACGACACTTTGAGTTTTCCAGTCCGCGACCTTACCAACCATGCCACAGGAGCTCATACCAAATATCACTCAAAACTTTGTGTCTACAATCGAAATGACAATATACAAAAAAAAATTAATTATCCCACCAATTTACGTTTGTAAATAGATGGGATTATCAATTATATCATGCCAAGGTTTATAAAAGTTTGTCTCTGTCAAGAATTAGTAATTATATAACTTTATTCTGTCAAAAATTGCCCAAACACTCAGCAAAATTGCCCCTCTCAGTGTGACTCCACTCATTTTCACACGGTCAAGCGGTCACGAGGTGACCCTTGCCGCTCCTTGATGCTCCAGCTACAGCAGCTCTGTCTGGGAACAAAATTGGTATAAATACAATAATGGATAAAATACTCTTCACAAATACATTTGTATTGTATAATATTGTAAATAAAAATGAATAATAACTGTGTGGGTGTCGAAAATTGCTCAACCAGCTTTCTTATGTCTCGCCTACGCGCGTATATTGGATTATACATAGTCATGACTGTCATACAAATAATTGCAGTAGGTCTCGAATATACATTTAGATTGCATATTACTTCGAAATAAATAAGTAAACGTTTCTCTGGTGGCAATCTACCCTTTCGCAAGTGTAAGGAGACACCAGTCTATATTTAGCCCTCTATCACAAAAGGCAATCTGCCTGTGTTGACTCAGCACCGTCGCTGGTGGTCTATAATATAGTACTTTATTTACAGTCAATGGCCTACATGTTTCTGTGGTACTTCACATGTGTCTAAAATGCAATGTCTGCTTGCATAAAAATGCAATTCTGAAGTCCATTTATACGTACGACATACGCATGTATCAGTTTCTCTCTCTCTCTCTCCATTCCTGACTCATGTTATTGTAGACCTGTTGATGGCAACGAACACCATCCATCTGGTAGACATAAGGTTCAAAATACCAAACATCAATATGCCTGGGGCGCCTCCACAATTATCACAAAGCTGGTTATCTATCTAGAGATCTGCCTGACTTCCATCTCTCCACGACTCACTCACTCACTCACTGCACCCCTGCATGCCTCCCTCCCACCCACCCACCCTTTCAGGCTTCCGTCTGCTAGAAACACATTCACAATTTGCGTAAATATCGCATCAATTGGGCTATATGCGGTATATTCCTTGTTATATGGGACGCCTACATATGTACACGTCTTTATTATAGCATGAGTGCTCTAAATACAAGATTTACGTGATATTTATGGCGTAACACACCCTCTCCCCCTTTCATTCCCACCACAACTCACTCACACCTTGGTTCACGCATAGAAACTCATTGATAATGTGCGTAAATATCGCATGAATTGGTCTATATGCGGTATATATTTTGATATATGGCACGTATACATACGTACAAGTCTGTATTATAGCATGACAGTGCTCTAAATACAAGATTTACGTGATATTTATGGCGTAACACACCCTCTCCCCCTTTCATTCCCAGCACAACTCACTCACACCTTGGTTCACGCATAGAAACTCATTGATAATGTGCGTAAATATCGCATGAATTGGTCTATATGCGGTATATATTTTGATATATGGCACGTATACATACGTACAAGTCTGTATTATAGCATGACAGTGCTCTACGTACAAGATATACGTGATATGTATGGCGTAAACCACACTCTCAGCTCATAAATTGCCGCCAAACCTCCAACACATCTTCATTCCCGCCTAAAAATTCTCTTATAATTCCCTTATATATTGCAATTTTTGGTCACTATGAGGCATATTCATTGTTATATGGGTGCCCTACACACGTATACATACTCTACATAGCCTAAAAGGGCTCAAAAAAGGACATATACGTGATAATACGCGGTAACCCACCCCTCCTCCCTCTCCTTCTATCCCCTGCGCGCGTAAATATTCGGCAGGGAAATCTCGCCGCTCGATGACAATCTAGCCGCGCGGTGCCATTCGCTCCACATTTTTCAACTACGGACCATTCCCCTACCCCCCCAGACATTTTTTGGGGGGTCAAATATATATGGGCCGATGCACGCAAACATTCCCTACACGATGATGTACTTTTTATCGAAATTGGCAATAGGTCCCAAAATCATCATAGGTGCGCACAGTCTTACCCTGTAGAAAACCCCCTGTGCGCCGCGGAGAGGTTAAGAGGGAAGGCCTTAAAAAAACATTTTAAACGGCCCCAGTAGCACTAAAAAAAAAAAAAAAAAAAAAAAAAAAAAAATCCCTATACCTCGTATTACTCCTCCACATCCCCTCCTTCCCCCCTTTCCCCTCCCCCTTCAATTATCACTATTTTCCCTGTTATTCCCTAATTAATTGGTATATTTTTGTGCTAACATTAGCAAAATGTGTGGAGGATGTGCTTATGTGCCTAGCGAGTGTGTTACACAAGCGAGAGTGTGAATGAGTAAGCTCAGTCAGGCTTGAGGTCTTGTGAAGGGATGAGTTGCCTCAATTTGCTCCATAATTCATGAATGGGCTGCTCCATGTATATTCACAATTTTGACCAGAAAAATTATATTTCCACTTGTTTTATTGTTGTTACAGGTTACTATCTTCATAGTGAAGGTAAAATAGGCGCATATGAATAAGTAATAACGATATATTTAATAGGGCTCCTTCATCATTGACGACTTTGCCTATTAACATTAATAGTCTCCATTCAACATCCTGCGCCAGCAATTTGAATAACCCGCGCGGAAGATCATGGAGTACTCATCACAAGTGCACGCCTAATTCCCTTATGGGATCGTCATTTTGATTGGGTACCCTACAGAAAAATCTCTGTAAAAAAGAAAAAAGAAAAGATAATTTAATATCTGTTATTATATGACTTGCCATATACGTGGATTTCTCATGTTTTGCTTCCCGATACCAGGCCCCCTAGCGGCCATCCTCGTTCTTCCTTCCTTCTTCCGCGTCCCTCCCGATCACAGGGCTTGCGCCGTGTCCGCTTCATTTGACGTTCGCAGAGCTTCTAGTGAGTCCTTACTCATTTGTATATATCTGTGTTGCAGTAACAAGGTCTAGATTAGCTAGCACGGCTGCCAGATTGGTCGGTCCGCAGGAGGAGTGTGTTAAAATAGGGTACCATTGTCACAGGCATCCAAGAGTCCCGGATGGGTGGACCGTGTGTGTTGTTTTATTTGTGTATGACACCTTAGCTGTTGTGTTTACTTAGCTAGAAGGCGACCACGCTACAAGGCATGATACAGACTGTCATTATTGAGGATAGTACATGCCACTTTCTACAATTATCAGCAAATGCTCTGGTTTAAGGGTGTCTGCACGTGGTGCTCCACCTTCCAGGGTTCGTGTTTTGCTTAGGCCCCTTGATGAAGGGGCCCCTCTACTTGGTGCGGCTGCAGGTTCTCGAGCGTCTTCGGCTGGGATGTCTTCGGTTTACGTGGTCGTCATAATTAGGGGTCTCTGTCATAGGCTACAGGTAATTTAGGTGTCTAAATTTTTCTGTTATTATTGATTACGTTTGTTTTCCCCCTGTGTTGGTTCTGGCATGCTAGGCTCGAACCTTTGGGGCTTGGGAGACGTCCCTATATGTCATGATGCATTTTATTTTATGTGTGTGGGACTGCAGGAAAAGGGCTGTGCCATCCCTGTTTCCCGGCAGTTTTTGTCTGTTCCGGCGGCCCGTGCGGTGGGCCAAGTAGTCCGCCTCTGGCGGATAGGAACATTCAGAAGATCCCGGCGTGGTTTGGCTGAACCACTCTCCCGGCGGAATTGCATTCCTACCAGGGCCACCATCTCGGCTCGCCGAGGGAACTCACCCTGTCTGGCCTAGTGACACATAACGACTTCATCGCCCGCGGCGACATCAGTCAAGTTTTCACTACGTGATATATTAGTTTTGCAAACTGGTTAGATGCAGTTACAACTTAATAAGGTTAAGGGACCTGTGACGCTTGTCACAGGTAAAATTGTGAGAAATTCAGCTAGACAGATCCGGCGGAAGGTTAGAATAGTTGTGCACTTTTCACTAAGTTTCCGGCGGATTTGAGATAGGATGTATAATACCTCGCAGGTTATCCTTATGAGCATTGATTCCTGGAAATTTTCTTTCCAGGCCCCCCAGACTACTTCTCCGGCGGAGTTGGCCATCGGATCCCGACGGAGGGGGGGACCCTCTCTTTGAACGGCACTATGCCCAGATTTGATCTTTGTGCTACCCCCATTTGTTCCCTTTTACCAGTGTTTGCTCATACTTTGCACGAAATGTGTCAAGTGCCTCGATCGCTCACGCGGCGTGTGGTTGTCGAAAAAGTGCGCCGTTTGTTCAGATTTAAAGTCCTCCTTGTTAGCTAAAACAAACCTTTCATGTTTGGCGGCCTTACATGAAGTTAAAGCGACATTCAATACATACGCTAAAGATGTTGCCCATAAGGCCCTCCAGTGTGATGACGAGGTCCTATAGGAGAAGCTTATTATAAAGTCACCTTTAGTAAAACCCGGTCCCTCTAAATCGGTCAGACCTAAGGTCAAAACTAAAGCCATAAGCAAAGAATATGTCAATAGTAGTAGTGAGAGCGACGTCACAGAGGTCCCCTCCTCGACCCGTGCCACGCAGCGGAAGTCGAAGTCTCCACGGCAACGCGTTCACCACTCTACCTCGGACTCTTCGAGGTCCCACAAACGCCGACGAGAAGAGTATACCTCTTCAAGCAGCCGGCGGGAGACCCCACAACTGTCACCGCCCTCTGACTCCCAGTACCCTCTGACTCTCAGACTCCCACTACTATGGTGGAATAAAGATATTTCAAACTGCCTGCTTGCTAAAAAATTTGCTAATGATAGATTAAAATCCTCACAAAATGACGAAGAACGGGTGAAATTTGTAGAGCTACGACGCAAAGCCAAAAAATTAATTAAGCAAAGTAAAAAGACCCTAGAGTTACATATTGCGATCAAAGTAAAACAAACCCGAAAGAATTCTATAGTTATATCAGAAAGAAAAAAAGTAGTTGTTGTTGTTGTTTTTCCCCAAGCTGCCTGGCCGAACAGCCCTAAGGCCCCGAGCAAGGCCAAGGCCATAACCGAGCGCCCCCACAGAACCCTCCCTGCCGACCACAATAAAGCCTGGGTGACCGAAGCCACTCCATGGCGGGGAGCTGAGGAGGGTGCGGAAACGCCCGGGAAACCAAAGCCCCACCCAGGGTCCTGTGCCCCTCAGCAATTATGAAGAGAAAGTTGAGGGGCAAAGGAAAGATGTGACGCTTTGGCTTCCAATCTTGGTAGATTAGGAGGTCAATCCACGCAAGAGACACCGTCACTTGAGATCTAGAAAATATATAAGTAAAAGGAACAGTCAGAGTAAGCTATGGGTATGGCAGAGATCGCTCAGTTCTCACTCTGATAGACCAGCCCATCACCAAGAAAAAAGTAGTTACTTCAACTGTTGGACCGTTAGTCGATGAAAATGGAGAATACACCAAAGACGAAGTACAAATGAGTAATGCCCTCAATACCTTCTTTGCATCAGTTTTTACAACAGAAGACCTCAGTGATATCCCTACACCATCGCCGATTCAGATTGATAATTCAGATGTTCTAAGCAATATCACCGTTACAGAGAGAGAAGTATTGAATTGTTTAGATAAACTCAAGGTAAATATAACGCCTGGACCTGATACAATCTCGCCTAGAGTTCTAAAGGAAGCTAAGGATGAGCTCTCCAAACCACTGACATTACTATTCAATAAATCCTTGCAGTCTGGAACTATGCCTGATCAGTGGAAGATAGCCAACGTAACACCGATATTCAAAAAAGGCAGCAAATCCCTACCCAGTAACTATCGTCCAATTAGCTTAACCTCAGTTGTATGTAAAATGCTAGAAACGGTCATAAGAGACAGACTCGTAAATCACTTAGAGGAAAATAACATACTTAAAGATACTCAACACGGCTTTCGTAAAAAACGTTCCTGTTTAACAAACCTCTTAGACTTCTTCCACGATATCCTCAACCTCTACGATGAGAGTAAAGCTGTAGATATTATATACCTTGATTTTCAAAAGGCCTTTGACAAAGTTCCCCACAAACGTTTACTGCTAAAACTAAAAGCGCATGGAATACAAGACGGTGTGTTGAAATGGATAGAAAATTGGCTCAGCGACAGAAAGCAAAGAGTAGTCATAAACGGTAAGGCATCTAAATGGACCAATGTAAGTAGCAGGGTACCCCAGGGATCGGTACTAGGACCAATTCTCTTTCTAATTTACATCAACGACATAGATGAGGGTCTCACCTGTACAATCTCAAAATTTGCGGACGATACAAAAATTGCAAATAGCGTACTCTCAAAAGAACAAGTTGACGATATGCAACACAATCTAGATAAATTGTCACATTGGGCCCAAATTTGGCAAATGAGTTTCAATGCGGATAAATGTAAAGTACTACATATCGGATACCTAAATGAGAAAGCAAACTATTCGATGAATGGCACTCAGCTTAAGAATGTAAACAGAGAAACCGATCTGGGAGTAACAATATCGAGTAACCTAAAACCGAGTCAACAATGTTCAGAAGTTGTTAAGAAGGCAAACAAAATAATTGGCTTTATAGGCAGGTCATTTGAGCATAAATCCAAAGACGTTATCCTAACCCTTTACAATTCCTTAGTCCGCCCTCTTCTGGAATACTGCGTTCAATGCTGGTGCCCTTATTACCAAAAAGACATAAACAAGCTAAAACGAGTTCAACGTAGAGTTACCAAAATGATACCTAGCCTAAAGAACAAACCATACGAAGAGCGTCTTAGAGAATTAAATCTATTTCCTTTAACCCAGCGCAGATTAAGAGGTGACTTAATTCAAGTGTTCAAAATCATCAAAGGCATCAACAAATATGAACTGTAGTAAGTACTTCACTATCAACCAATCTAATTACATGCGGGGAAACGGTTGCAAAATTATTGGTAAATCTTGTAACTCACACGAATCTAAGAATTTCTTCTTCAATCGAGTTGTCAACTACAGTAGTGGAATGGGCTTCCCCGAGACGTTATAGACTGCAGCACCGTTGATTCATTTAAACTCCGCCTAGACAAATATCTTGCATCAAACCCGCGACTGACTGCGTTTGTAAATGAATAACTTTATTTTATCCTCCCCTCAGTTACTAACCCATATGTCCCCTACTAACTTCCTAGTCCTGCCACGGACATTAGTTCCAGGGCAGTAGTTCCCTTTCCAATGTTCCCTTACCCACTCTAAACCACTGTTTGGTCACTAGACCTATTGTTGCTTGATTTCCTTTGTACTCCTTTGTACTTCTTTGTACTAGTGAGGAACATTCTAGGCATGTAACTTCGGATGTAACGTTTGCAATACCAAAATTATCTCTAGTTCCCCGGGGTGTGAAATCAACAGGCCATAGTAGGGTACTGGCCGATCAATTTAGAGGTCGTCCGGCGGGGGCACAAATTATCTCTCCGATGGACCAGGACCCCCAGCCCTTGGCGGCAGGAGGTTACTGGCGCCATCCAGAACCTTCACTCAATGTCATTCTAGAACAGACTGAGGATAGCAACACCAACGTGTTGCCATCTTCGGTGCCTGATTTGTCTTGGCCCCCTAGGGATCACGAGGACTCGCAAGAGTTAGTATCACATGAACTCTTGGAGCAGAGTGAAGAGCCGGCGGATCCTATGTTCTCCCCGGCTCCTCAGTCGCTTCCAAGTAATTATTCTGAAGCTAGTTCAAATTAATCCAAAGATACCTCACGACAATGGATGACTTCGGACCAGGTAATTAACTTATTACATAAGGTATTACAGCAGTACCAACTCCCTGCCTCGTCAGATCATCCGGTTATTACCTCAACTGCTCCCGCTAGTACTTCTGTAGTGAGACCATTAGATCTTCCGTCAATTTTGACGTCATCCCCGACCCCAGTGGTGGCAACGACCCCAGGTCCTGTAGGACCGGCGGCGTTAGCTATGTCCAACCTGAGGGTGATTACTGACGTTCAACTGCCCCCCTTAGACAAGTTACCGGTGAGGAAAGGCCCTATGCCTCTCCTCTATGGTGCTGATTGCTTGTGGGTACCTGTAGTACCAGAGAATCCTCTTATAGCTCAACCATCTGTGTCAGGAGACCCTTCAGTCCCCATGGAATGGTCCATAGAGATTAATAAGAATAGAAAATTTAGGGCTAAAGACGAGACAGGGAGGGTGCTAGATGTTCTAATTAAAGGTGTACCTAGTCCCCTTAATCCAGCATATTTTGTGTATTCACCTGCTCCGGCAGTCCCTTCCGCCGCTTCTGCATGACTTTTCGCTGACTGGTCGAAGGCTGATGGCATCAATGATGTCAAGGCCTTAAATGCTATTACGCCGGAGTTGGCTACAACCCCGGCTCTGGACCAAGCTTAGAACCCGGTCCTGCAGATGCGGCAGGTGGGCACCGGCCCGTGGTTGGATTGGGAACTTGAGGCCCAGGTATTTGCCACTACTATTACATCCAAAGTGTCACATCAAATTCCCCAAGAGAATCACACTTATTTTTCTCTACCAGTGTCCAAAGCAGAAGGGGTACCTTACTAACTTTTCTGGCAGCCCCCAAAGTATCTTTGCATGCCTTAGATGACCCCTTTACTCCACCACCACCTGCTCACTTGGAGCGAGAGTTTAGGTTACGAAATAAGGCTTACCGGATGTTCTCTCAATACTTGGTGAGCCATCAAGTAGCCGCCTCTCTAGCACGTACGATCTCGGCCGTCACTGATCCCCAAATTCGGAGAACCATTGAGCTGTCTCGTAGACTGTCACTTCAAAATGCCATTCAGTCCCTAGGCGACATTAGAATCGCGATTTTGGAGGCGGTACGAGCTCGCTAAGATTTGAGAGTGCATCTGGTAAAGAAGTTGCCGGCGGACATAGGTCGCCGGGTGACTCTATCCACAACCACATCCTAAACAGTCATCTCGAGACCCCAGACTACCCCCTCAGCAGGGAGGTCCTCAGTACAAAACCAAACAAGGTAAGCCTCACGGGTATAAAGGTAATCCGAACACTGCACAAGCCAAAACTAGTCAAGCGTCCGATGCCAACACACCTCCCCCTCCAAAAAACTAGCCACTCATCCTCCCCACATCCTGGAGTCGAGCTCAAAGACCCG
Source organism: Paralithodes platypus (assembly GCA_032716605.1). NCBI lineage: Eukaryota > Metazoa > Arthropoda > Malacostraca > Decapoda > Lithodidae > Paralithodes > Paralithodes platypus. The sequence continues at coordinate 25,274,506 of CM064521.1, forward strand.
GGATTGGGAAGTTGCCGTGACGGACGATCCCTGGTTGCACCTGGGGTCGTTCCATTCATTCCGCTCAGCCTGGCCCAAGTATACCTGGGCCAGAAAAGTAGTGAGCAAAGGAATTACCTGGCGATGGCTCCGGCGGCCCCGACTGCGTCAGCCGCAGGAGTATACCCCAGTGTCTCAGGAGGAGGAGGCCGTAGTACAAGAGATGATTGCCAAACGAGTTCTTATTCCAGTCAATGCATCCCAACTAGTTTTCACGTCACACCTCTTTTTAGTGCCAAAAAGGGACAGTGAGCAGATGCGACCAGTTCTAGATCTCTCGCAACTGAACACATTTATAGAGAATTCACCCTTCAGGATGCTGACTATACAGCAACTCAGACTCGCACTCCCACCGCAAGGTTGGATGTGTTCGATCGATCTCAAAGATGCCTATTGGCATGTCCTTATAAACAAGAGGTTCCAAAAGTTTCTCACCTTGAGAATCCGGTAAGAGACTTACGTCTGTCAAAGGATGCCATTCGGGCTGAACCTAGCACCAAGAGTTTTCACCAAGCTTGTCAGGCAAGCCCTTTTACCCCTATTAGTTCAAGGCATACAGGTGTTTTGGTATCTGGACGATTGGCTAGTAGTGGCAAACTCGTTAGAATTATGTCAGGATCATGTCAACCGAGTGTTAACTCATGTACAAGCCCTAGGGTTCAAGGTGAACTTGGCAAAGTCACGCCTTGTCCCCTCAAGGACGATTCAGTGGATAGGGCTGATCTGGGATACCGCCGCTCTGACTCTTACACAGAGTGCGGACAACCGCAACAGGTTTCGAAGGAAACTGTTCCGGTTCCTCCACAGTCTGGATACGACCAGGAAAACGTGGGATTCCCTGATCGGTTCTCTCAACTGGATACAATTAACTGTCAAACTAGGCCGACTGAAAACCAAGCGATTAATCCTGGAAGGCAACAAAGTGTTCCCTCCCTGACCCGTACTGCCCGTGGTGCCGTACTGTTGAAGAGACTGTTGATAATTTCTTACTCTACTGTCCCCGCTTTCACTCTCTTCGCCTCCATCTTCGTGAGCGACTTCATGCACAAGGCATCAATAGGCTATCCCTCCCCACGCTCTTGGGGGAGGCACTCTCTCCCCCCCCCCCCCCCCCCCCAATAGATTTGGCATGCTCCGGCTGGTGGCTAAATTCATCGCCAAGAGCGGCAGGTTCGCCCGCTAGCCCCGCCTACTAGACCAGACGAAGCGGCAGGGTGAGAAGGGGTCCAGCTAACGGACTCTCCGGCCCTTTGACCCAAGAAAGAAGAAGAAGTGTTCCCTCTCTTGCCGGAGAAGGAATTATGGCCAATTCCTCCATTAATCCACAACTTGCTCTCGGCCTGGACCAAGCACGAAGTCCTCTACTCAGTCATGTTATGGGTTTCTCCCCCACCTACGGTTTGGATAGACACGGACGCCTCGGGGTCCCTGGGGTGGGGATATCAGTCAAGTCTAGGCCACCAGGGACAAGGCATTTGGGGGGCAAACAGTCAGTCACATATCAACAAGCAGGAGCTTTTAGTTCCCCTGTTCTTTCTCCAAACTCACGGCACGACTTTGAAGAACAAATCAATAGCATTCAGAATGGACAATCAAACTGCAGTTTTTTGCATTCAGAAGCAAGGCAACAACGAGAGTTGTTGAGAGTTTCAGAACAAATTTTTTCCCTAGCAGACTTGCTAGGGATTCATCTTCATGCCACATACCTCCCCGGCGTGGCGAACGTCTGGGCAGACGCTCTCTCTCACCGGCGGAGTACTTTAGTAGAATGGACAATCAAACAGGCGATCGTCAACAAGATAATTGCAAAGCCGGCCCGTCCACCAGTAGACTTGTTTGCGTCAACGCAGAACCACAGTGGAAAATGAAATTTAATATAAGTAAATCATCATCATCATCATCTCCGACGCCTTGCTTCCCCCTGGGAAACCCCCACTAGAGGATGGCCATGACAGAAACGTCTCCAAGCTACTTTGTCAAGACATGCCTCCCTTGCCCGTGCCACAATGCCCCACTTCCACTACGTGGAAGTTTTTCTTCAATATATTTTTCCACTTTCTTTTCCCATACCATAGGTGGTCTTCCACTACTAGCGGTTCCACTCACCTGACTCCCATATATCTTTCTTGGCATTCTGTCTTCATCCATTCTCTGAACATGACCATACCACCTCAAAGTACTTCTCTTTATCCACTCAACCACACCACAATCAATGCCCAAAGCCTGCTCTTCCATTCCAAAGGACTCGTACACTTCCCTATTACTTGGCCCATCTAGCCTATTCATGCCAGCTGCCATTCTGAAAAAGCTCATCTCCACAGCTCTTAGTTTGAAGAGGTCCTCGTCACTTGCTGTCCATGTCTCGCTTCCATACGAGTGTGTTGGGAGCAGCACACTGTTTCTCAGTGACTTTTTGACTTCCTGGCTAACCATTCTTCCTTTGAGAATACTATCAAGTTCTCCAATCACTTTTCTCCCTTGCATTTTTCTCTCTTTTATCTCACTCTCCATTTTACCATATTTGCATAGTACAGCTCCCAAATACTTGAAACTTTCAACCTCTTCTAGTACTTCATTTTTCAATTTTATTTTACAACTTTTCTTGTGTTCTTTCTTGATTCTATATTTTTCCTTAAAATCTATAGTTTCATGCATTCTTCTCTCAAACACCATTACCTTACATTTCCCTACATTGACCTTTAACTTTCTCTTTTCACATACCCTGTCAAAGTCAGTGACCACTCTCTGAAGTTCTTCAGCATTTTCCGCCAACAGGACTGCATCGTCCGCATATAGGCATGTTAAAATCTTCCATGTTCTTCCCTCTGATTCCAGTCTAGCTCCCACACCCATTGATACAGCCCTACATTCCCTAATCACTCCATCCATGTATATATTGAACAACCAAGCTGACATGACACATCCCTGTCTTACACCTACATTGACCTCAAAACTTTCACTTAACTTATCCCCTACCTTCACATTTGCCATTGCATTCCTATAAAAAGATTTTACTGCCATTAGCAACTTTCCTCCCACACCATATACTGTTAACACTGTTAATACTGTTAAGTAAATGTCATGTGTTAAATATGGGAAGAAGTGTGAATAGACCAAATTGGGAGTACAGGATGGGAGATAATATAATTAGCACGGCCGAAATAGAAAAGGATTTAGGGTTGATTATACAAGATAATTTGTCGCCAGAGAAACATATTAACAAGCTCTTTAGCGGAATGTATGCAATGGCCGGGAATATGAAAGTTGCTCTGAACTACTTGGATGAGACCATGGTAGCGAAAATTATGAAGAGTATGATTAGACCAAGATTGGAGTATGCAGCAGTGGTGTGGTCCCCGCATCTAAAGAAGCATATTCACAAGTTAGAAAGAATCCAGAGAGCAGTTACTAGATTGGTTCCAAGTCTCAGAGAACTGCCATATGAAGGGAGGCTAGACAAATTAAATCTACCGAGTCTAAAAGAGAGGAGAGAGAGGGGAGACATGATAATGAACTCCCCGTGGCGCAACTGATAGCGCGTCTGGCTCACAACCAGAAGGTCCCGGGTTCGAGACCCGGGCGGGGAAGAGACATTTGGGCAAGTCTCCTAACGGTGTAGCCTCTGTTCACCTAGCAGTATAAATACGAACCTGGAATAAGTGGACGAAGTTGTGACGTCCCATCTGGGGTTGGTGATCGGTTACAAGGTGAGATGGGTATCGTACTGGTCAACCTAAGCTACTGGTCAACCTAAGCCTTCGGGTGAGACTGGTACCGTAGTGAGAATGGTACTGTACAGATTAACCCTAAGCCTTCGTTTCCAGATGCCGCCAATTGGCTAAAATACAGACTACACACACATCCACAACCATTCCAACGATACATAAAACATTCAACATGCATTTCACGCAATACATTCCCAGTTAAGGAGGCGCGATAATAATGAGCTTAGCTCGCATTGCGTGGATTCCCCTTGACGAACAAGTAAGTGAATTACAAATGCACCCGGGGGCTGGAGAGGCTGGATAGGGAGGATATATTAATTATGGATACAGGAATAACTAGAGGCCACAGCTACAAAGTAAAAAGACCTACCTGCAAGAACGATATCAGGAAGTTTAGCTTCCCCTATAGATGTATTGACAAATGGAATGGGCTGGAGGAGGAGGTGGTAGGGGCAAGGAATATCCATATTTTCAAGAAAAAATTGGATAAAAAGTAGACTGAGAGACGGGACAACACGAGCTTAGCTCAACTCCTGTAAACTACAATTAGGTAAATACAGACTGCCACTCTTTCTGACCCGTCACGAAGTAACCCCGGCGGGGGGACACGATGCATTGCTGGTGGACTGGAACAAGTGGACCTCGATCTATCTGTTTCCGCCACCAGACTCTGTGTTAATGTGCAAGGTCATTCACAAACTAAGGGATTACCGGGGCCGAGTAGCGCTGATCGCGCCGCTCTGGCCGGCTCAGGTATGGTACCACCAATTGCAACAGTGGTGCCAGACCCCGGTGTCCCTCCCGGTCTCCGCCTTCCACTTGGAAGCGATTGGCAACCTTCGGACCTCTCTCAGTTTTGCCTTATGGATATTTTCTCGGCCAAATGGCTAAATAAATTTGGGCCTAGTGTCACTCAAAAGCTCTTGAATCAGTACACCCCGTCTACCAGGAGACAATATCAATCACATTGGAAAACTTTTACGACCTGGATTGTGGAATCGAGGCAGACAACTGCTTCGTCAGCCTTAGCATTCAAGTACTTAGATTATCTGTTTGAGCAGAAACATTTTTCGGTTATAACGTTAAAGAATCATCTGTCGGCCATTAGGACCCCCTTCCTTGATCTCACCGGCCTTTCCATACCGCAGGCGGAGGAGAAAGGTTTTATGAGGGCATGTTTCAAACTTCATCCTCCTCCTCGCCAGCTCATGCCCACTTGGTCCCTTGATAAAGCTTTGGAATTGCTACAATCCCGCAAGTATAATCATGCGCCGGACTTTCAATCACTTTTTAAGAAAGCGTTTTTTCTCATGGCACTTGCCACTGGACACCGGGTATCAGAGCTGGCGGCGATGAGCAACGAACCAAACTGTCTCAGGTTTGGGAGGCTTCACGACCATGTACAAATCGCGCCGCCTCCCTCATTTATTGCAAAAAATGGACATTCAGACCATGTCTTCTCTGAATTTTCAGTCCCGGCCCTCAAGAGGGGCCTCATTCATCACATGTTATGTCCTGTGCAAGCGCTCACAAAGTTTATGAGGGCTGCGCAACCTCGCCAACCAGGTGCTTTATGGGTGAACCGTACAACCATACATTCCTGACACGCTACCTGTCGGTCGCTCTAGATAAACCAAAGCTTACTCGTGTAGCTTTACGGCAACAGGTGCAGTAGGTAGTATGTTTTTATTAATTATTTGTTTAAAAAAAAAGGGGGGGGGGGGGGCTGTGCGAAATAAGGCCATATTCCCTCTGTACCCTTGGAGATTGTGATATATCACGAGCTATGATAGGACGAGTTCTCAGTCCAGTATTTAGTCATGTTTAATTTTAAGAGAGTTTTCACATAGTTGCAACTATGTCTATTTTTTACCAAAGTGCACAGTGAGATTACTGTACAATTAGTTTTAAGATCAGAGCAAGTACCTACTGCAGGGTCTCGCTCGGTAGGACACGGATGGGTCATACTCTTTCATGCATAAGGTCGCCTGCAACGGCCTTACCATGAGCAAGCATTTTCTTAATGCCACGCACTGCTAGCAAATCTTTTATACCTTTTTTATATTTTGTATTGCATACAATAAAAATCTTAAGAAAATTAATGTTATTCGGATTTTCTTCCCTAAGGTCAGGATATTTTACGAATGTCCCGCCTCCAATCTTGATATTCAGGCGAAGTCGTCAATGATGAAGGGGCCCTATTAAATTATAGGTTTGATTCCCGAAGGGAAGTAGAGAAATCCTAATATTTAGTAGGGCCCCGTAATCATTGACGACTCGGGCCATCCCACTTCCCATTCGTTGATTTCCATAATTTTTTCTTGGTATATCAGTGAAGAACGAGGATGGCCGCTACGGGGCCTGGTATCGGGGAAGCAAAACATGAGAAATCCACGTATATGGCAAGTCATATAATAACAGATATTAAATTATCTTTTCTTTTTTCTTTTTTACAGAGTTTTTTTCTGTAGGGTACCCAATCAAAATGACGATCCCATAAGGGAATTAGGCGTGCACTTGTGATGAGTACTCCATGATCTTCCGCGCGGGTTATTCAAATTGCTGGCGCAGGATGTTGAATGGAGACTATTAATGTTAATAGGCGAAGTCGTCAATGATTACGGGGCCCTACTAAATATTAGGTTTTCTCTACTTCCCTTCGGGAATCAAAATTATCGTAAAATTACGATTATAGGCATATAGAACAGTGGTGTTCAATACCCCCTGCTCGCCGTTTATAGGTTAATTGTAATTTTCTTGATATAAATATAGAGATTGTTAACCTAACAAGTGCGCATGGGGGTAATTGGAAACGTCCCCCTGTGCTGACGTATTTGAGGTGTTTCCGTCACTAAAATATTCATTGTGCCATTAATAGCATTAATACTTATCCATATGCGCCTATTATGGGTTGATTATAAAGGTATTAACCTGAAACAACAATAAAACGAGTGAAAACAGCGTTTGGATGGTCAAAATCGGAGATATAGCCCGCGAGTTGTATAATGTATGGGTGAGGCAAGCTGCTTTCCCGCCAATTTCCCCCAAGGCCACTGAGACACAGTCGATCGATACTCTCTCTCTCTCTCTTGCATTCGCTTGCTATCAGTGATGACCACACCCTCCAACCAGATTTCTAATGTTAGCACGAAAATATACCTCAGAATAAGGGAATAACAGGGAAAATAGGTGATAACTGAAGGAGAGGAGGAAAGTGGGGAAGGAGGGGAGGTAGAGGACAGATTTTGCATGGCCCAGGGGCCAAAAAAAAAAAAAAATTTGATGTCAAAAGTTGATTTTTTTTTTCACTCACTCTTAACCCGTGGAGCCCCGGCTAGTTTTGTAATGTTTGTGCACCAGAACCCGGCCGGTTTTCAAAAAATGATTTTATTCCAGAAACAATAGCGAATGGGTTAGGAATGAAGGAAAAACCACGAAAAACCGCCCAAAAAGCTTAAAAAATGGTCCTACAGAGCCCCCGAAAACGGATTTTACAAGAGTAAAAAATTTAAGGCAATTATCCCAAAAAAACAGGTTATTGCGCGCTCGTGCGCACGCACGTGGACTTTGAGAGTTTTCAACCATTGACACGGTTGCGTGGGATATGTACACATTTCCCATACAAATCTGAGCCCTCTTGAGTGGCTACACCTGAGGTTACGGTCGGCGCAATTAGGGTGACGCGTCAGGCGCGTCTCTGGGGCTGTGCGTTACATACATCGCCGACGCGTCAGACGCGTCGCTGGGGCTGTACGGGTTAAGAGTCTCCCCGCAGTCCGCCGGGGGAACTCTTAAGAGTCTCCCCGTAGTTCCCGGGTTAATGAACAGTGCATACTTAAAGTATATCACAAAGTTGATGATTTAAATTTTAACATAATAAACTTTCCTTTCCCTAGTAGTAATATCGATAGTAAAATAACTTATAATTGTTTTTATTCCCAGTTAATAAGATTTTGTAAAATTTGCACTAAAGTAGATGACTTTTGGGCTAGAGCTAGGTTACTATACAGACTCTTAGTAGACAGAGGTTTTGAGGCAAGTAAATTGTTCCATAAATTTAATCTTTTTAGGGTCAATTATTGTGACTGTATTCTAAAATTTTACATCAATAATTTTAATCAAGCATTTTTAACTTGAAGTTTCTTGTATAACCTCTGCTTACTTTTTGTCTGTATTTATTGTTTATCATTTTCTTTTTCTTTTTCTATTATTAATATTAATATTGATGATTTGATTTGATTTTTTTTTTTTTTTTTTTTTTTTAAATTGATTGTTCTTGTTAAAAGAGTACTCTTTGTTTAAATCTGTTGTTACTTCATATTTTGCAATTATTTGTCTTTATATTATATGTATTCATTGTCGATAGTATCAATTGCTTGCTTTTGCAATTTCCTTAGTTTATTTGTGCGATAAATGTAGGTTATTTGTAGGGTACTGTAGTTATTGATAGGGGTCACTTGAGGCATGCTATGCTTACAGGTACCTACCCGATAGCACTATCGTTAGTGAGTGCTGTACTGTATTTTATATATTATTTTGTAATAGTATAGATATCTTATCAATATTTGTATTTTGTACTATTGTTAATGTCTTGTCATGTTGCAAATTTGATTTTAAATAATATTTTGACATTCAACATGTAGTTTCTTTATTCATGCAGAGTTTAGTAAAATTTACCAGAACGTCCCGGACTTCCCAAACTTGACTAATTCCTTTAACGTGACGATAGTGCGTTGTTATATGTGCGATTAGTTTGCTTGGGAAACAGATTAACTTGCTCATGTAGTAATGTACACCCTATGTGGTGGATTGTGTTCTTTTATTTAATAATTTTCATTTTAGTAAGCGTTGTTTCCACATAGCGATTTTGATAATTTAATTTGACTTTATATTGTCCTTGTCCCAATTTTGGTTTGTTTAGTTTGCAAGTTTTACATTTTAATTAATAACCTTTAAAAAGCATAGCTCATACAAAATCCCATTCCATTTTATCACTGTATAAAGCATGGTAGAACATGAATGATACTACACAGTTGCCTTGGTTTGCCTTAAATTTTGATCTAAAATAGTAAACAAAGCCGTGCAAGATATTTCAAGCTTTAGGAGCTTGATGGCAAACCCTATCTCCTCTCTCTTTTGTTTGTGAGAAATTTGCCCGCGGGAATTAAACCTGCTTTGATATTGCCTATATTTAACTAACCCTGATGTATTTCGTACATGATGAAGTAATGTGAAGGCAGTATTTGATGTATATATCACATGAGTGAAAAATGTGTCTATTTTAAAGTGTCTATCAATACAATTATTCATATTTTGGTGTCGTTAATCATAAATAAATACGTATTGGCAACTCTATCCATATGGCAACACTATTGTTTATTCTAACGGTAGACAGATACCTTCGTACTACAACAGCGTACGGCCAACATGTCAAAATATTCCCACTTTATTTTCACTTTCACAGTGCATTATTCGATAGCTTGCCATTATTTCTACATTTCATTATTAAACTTATGCTGCTCGTACAATTTCTCATACCCCTCTTTTAGATATCTGTCCATCTTTGTAACTGCTTTCACAGCATGGAGTACTTACTGTACTTAACAGAGAGACTGAGAATCAAAATGGTGGCCAGTGACCTGATTCCTGAACCTCTTTGACCGATTATGTTATTCTATGGGTACCCCAATGCCCTAATACACGTCACGATTGTGTTATTCTATGGGTACCCCAATGCCCTAATACACGTCACGAGGTGCTCGGAAATGCCTCTCGCCACCACCGTTCAAAACACTAATTTATATATATTTACATTTATAAGAAATTTGGACGACTATTATTGCACATAGGAGGTATATTGTACACTAACATTTATGATAATGAGGATAGCTGACCTTGGCTGACCTCATGCGCTATGCCCTTTAATCTTGACCTGACCTTCATATACAGAACATCTTCCACGGGTCGATGTCACTGGACCAGCTGTTCACGTCCCGGCCGTCCATCCTACAGTCTGGTCCCCTTACCCCCGTCCCTGGGCTCCTGCTGTGTGGTTCTGGGGCCCATCCTGGTGGGGGGGTCATGGGGGCCCCAGGCAGGTTGGCTGCACTTTCGGCTCTCACATTATAAAAATATACTTACATTAATTATGTAAAGTATATTTTTGTTATCAGGTACAGTCTTCCCTCCAGCAAGAAGATAGACAAACTGTACACTGGCCACCTTAATTAAAATAGCATTAGTTAACACATATCCAGTTTATGCACTGAACAATTGTATGATAAATAATTAATTCAGTTAGCCCCCAATTGTGGACTGTGTGTCCGAATATAGTGCATGTGTTCATAGAAGCTATCCAAAAGCTTAAATTGGCCCATTGAGGCCATCTACACTTAACATTCTCACGCTTGGTTAAGTTTCTTGGAAACTTATTACCACTACCGTTCACTCTCAAACGTTGTTTGCACTAATGCGAGACGATACACATAAGTTATCGCTCTGTTTTAACCCACAATAATTACTTCTACATGCAATGTATTATACATCCAAAGATAGAGCGAGACCCATACTATTATAAAACTAGAAGAAAAATCACATAAGATAAAAATTATCACAGAAATGTTTAATTGTTTTTCCGAGTTTACACCGTTATAATTTTTTTATAAGCTGAGCAATACATTATTTTTAATAGGAAATTAGAAGCATTTTTCATGCTCATTTCAAATATCTCATCAGAATATATTTATCTTCAATATACAGTAAATTCAATATAAATATAGATTCGGGCCGTACATTTTCAAACAAATATTAGGAATTCCTATGGGTGGAAATGCTAGCCCTTTAATTGCAGACTTATTCTTGCTTGCTTTAGAATTTAAATATATAAAAGACTTGGTTGACAGTAGCAAGAAAAATAAAATTCCAGAAAAATTAGCACTTGCTAAACTGTTAAGTAATAATTAAAATGTAAAACTTGCAAACTAAACAAACCAAAATTGGGACAAGGACAATATAAAGTCAAATTAAATTATCAAAATCGCTATGTGGAAACAACGCTTACTAAAATGAAAATTATTAAATAAAAGAACACAATCCACCACATAGGGTGTACATTACTACATAAGCAAGTTAATCTGTTTCCCAAGCAAACTAATCGCACATATAACAACGCACTATCGTCACGTTAAAGGAAGTAGTCAAGTTTGGGAAGTAGTAGAATACTAGGGAAGTAGGGAATAGTAGATATATTGATGATATTCTTGTTTGCAATTTGTTAAATTTTAATCAAGTTGCTAAACTTATTTACCCTAATTCTATTCCCCTCACACAATGTAACGTAAATTATAAAGTTGAAAATTTTCTTGATATAAATATAGAGATTGTTAATGAACAGTGCATACTTAAAGTATATCACAAAGTTGATGATTTTAATTTTAACGTAATAAACTTTCCTTTCCCTAGTAGTAATATCGATAGTAAAATAACTTATAATTGTTTTTATTCCCAATTAATAAGATTTTGTAAAATCTGCACTAAAGTAGATGACTTTTGGGCTAGAGCTAGGTTACTATACAGACTCTTAGTGGACAGAGGTTTTGAGGCAAGTAAATTGTTCAATAAATTTAATCTTTTTAGGGTCAATTATTGTGACTATTCTAAAATTTGACATCAATAATTTTAATCAAGCATTTTTAACTTGAAGTTTCTTGTATAACCTCTGCTTACTTTTTGTCTGTATTTATTGTTTATCTTTTTCTTTTTCTATTATTAATATTAATATTGATGATTTTTTAAATTTATTGTTCTTGTTAAAAGAGTACTCTTTGTTTAAATCTGTTGTTACTTCATATTTTGCAATTATTTGTCTTTATATTATATGTATTCATTGTCGATAGTATCAATTGCTTACTTTTGCGATTTCCTTAGTTTATTTGTGCTATAAATGTAGGTTATTTGTAGGGTAGTTATTGATAGGGGTCACTTGAGGCATGCTATGCTTACAGGTACCTACCCGATAGCACTATCGTTAGTGAGTGCTGTACTGTATTTTATATATTATTTTGTAATAGTATAGATATCTTATCAATATTTGTATTTTGTACTATTGTTAATGTCTTGTCATGTTGCAAATTTGATTTTAAATAATATTTTGACATTTAACATGTAGTTTCTTTATTCATGCAGAGTTTAGTAAAATTTGCCAGAACGTCCCGGACTTCCCAAACTTGACTACTTCCTTTAACGTGACGATAGTGCGTTGTTATATGTGCGATTAGTTTGCTTGGGAAACAGATTAACTTGCTCATGTAGTAATGTACACCCTATGTGGTGGATTGTGTTCTTTTATTTAATAATTTTCATTTTAGTAAGCGTTGTTTCCACATAGCGATTTTGATAATTTAATTTGACTTTATATTGTCCTTGTCCCAATTTTGGTTTGTTTAGTTTGCAAGTTTTACATTTTAATTAATAATTTGTTTTATATGATTAAAATATAATCGGTACTTGACTTGACGTCACAGAACATCAGTGGCTGTGATGGGCGGACAGGATGTCCACCAATGTTTTGGAAATCTATTGGTTTAAAAAAAAAATCTGCCCGAACCTTGTATATCCCGCATTTATTAGGGCCTATAGTGCATTCAGTGATAGGGACAGTGGGCCTGGTGGTAATGATGAAGGAATTAAATGCCCAGGACCATCGAAACAGAGCAAACGCTGGTCTAGCCTACCGACGGCGTTGCCGTGTCGGACGAAAGCGGCAAAATTATGCCGATGTATTAGGCTAGGCTATATTTGACTGATTTCAAATAAAGTGTGTTGTAAGTAATCTCCTCATAATATGTATTTATAAGTATTCTCCTCAAATAATATGTATTTAATGGATGTATTTGGGGGGGAATGGGTGTCCAAGATGTGTGAGCCTGATACCTGGGCACCAATTACAATTATTCCCATAAGTTCTTCAGTTAAATTATCGCCAATTTTGCTATAGCGGCATAATTGCGGCACCAATTAGCTGTGATAGCAGAGGGATGAGTGTGTACATATAAATATATGTGATGGAGATGAGCTGCTTGAGGAATATGTGTGGAGTTACTCGTAGAGACAAATTGAGGAATGAAGAGATACTTAGGAGAGTGGGGCAGCAGGAACATTTGTCAGCCAGAGTGGACGGAAGGTTGCTGATCTGGTGTGGTTATGTTAAGCGAATGGAGGGTGAAGGGCTTACAAAGAGAATATGTGAGTCAGATACAAGGGAAGATAGAAGGGCAGGAAGACCCCCATTGAGATGGAGAGACTGTATAAGACAAGCTTTGTATGATAGAGGAATGACTATAGATCAGGCAAGGGAAGTGGTAATAAACAGGAATGAATGGAGAATGCTTGTGAATAGATGAGTGAACACGTGGTCATTTGGGGGAAGGGGTCTGGCGTAAGTTGGACTAGATAATAGTCCATCAGGTGCCTGGCCCGGGGAGACAGTTTATATGAAGGGTGTGCCTGGAAGTGCATGGTTGCCTGCCGAGATCGTAACCTCTCCGGATGGTCGGGGACTGGGGAGTGCTGGAGGGACCTTGGTGACCCTGGTCTCTGGGTTTTCTCCTGGATGACCTAGATGTGTGTGAATTTGTATGTGTGTGTTCATTGTTTTCTGTGGTTTTATCCCTATTCAGACTTGTCTCGAGTTTATTCAGTGTGTATGTATAACTAAAACCTCTTCATAATATTGGCTTTGAAAATCTGTATATTAGCAGGAAAAAACTACAGTACAGTAGAATTAATTTAATATGAAACGCCTTATAATTATTAAAGCAGTTTATTCTTTACATATTATATTTTTCAACAAGTATATACTGTTTTAACTTAAGATTACACTGGTTTTATACAATTTGTCCGAAAATGACAATTATTGTGAATGAACAGTCATACATTGTAATAATTATTGAAGCTCTAAACTCTTCTATAATAACTCTGTAGTTTGACACAGGAAAATAACCAAGTTAAAGTATTCCTGACATTTGAACTAAAGAGCCAGTATTATAGAACATTAAAGACCCTATAGTAATGGAGATGGGCCAACCTCCGCCATATTGGTGCCGCTGGTGTCATTAGCCTCTCTATACACTCAAATTTGTCCATACCCATAATAAACATTCGGGAATACTGGTACAGGATATTGTTTTGGGGTTTGGATATACATTCTACACGATCAAATATAAAATAAAACCCTGTTGTTAAATAAAGGAAGCACCAAAATGGAGTCCAAAGAAAATGATGGCCACTATCTCTTACTACAGGATCTCTAGAGAACATCCACACAGTGCAAGTTTTGACCCGAGTAGGATGGAATAGTTGCTAATATTAAGACTTTACAATAAAAAAAATCCCTCTGACTTGGAAAGCATTGGAAAAGTTTAGTGATAGGTATCCACATAACCTCCAAAGTCTACAATTAACTAAACATAAATGACTGGCAGAAATATTTCAGAATCCTTTCCCTAAGTACTGTTCAATGAGTAACCAAATTTTAGTTAATGTATAATCCTTCTATAAATATTTATTATTGGAACCCAAAGTGTTCTTCATTATTTAAAATATTACAAGGAATTATGTATTCAAATTTAAATCATATGAATACAATATTTACCTATTCAAATGCTTAATTATTGATACTAGTTATTTTTGTTATATATAATTTAAGATTTTTAAATGAGCTATAAGGTCCAGATAAAATTGTAAATTAAGAGAAAAGCTCTCTAAACTTCTAAACAAGCTCAAGCCTCACATACTATACTGAAAATGTGATATTTAAACAACCAGATAATTGACTGGCTACTTTATAGATATTATACATAGAAAAAAAAAATACTACAGTATAAGGAAATGAGATATACTATTAAAGTTGTATGGTAAATTTTCATACCTAGTTATTAAGCTTTCTAAAAAAAAAATGTGGTGATAATTTCCTTTACTATCACATGCTCAACATCCCCCACAACACATTACCCAATATTAGTATGTCGGCCAGGGTGAAAATTGGTACTGTACCATCCAAGAGGGCTAAACATTTTAGTTTTAGTACACAATACAGTATATTGTTTTTATTATTGTAGATGTGATATGTTGATATGAAAACTTATGTCAATAAAGATATACAGTATTTCACTCAATAGCCTTTTATTGAAGTTATGCAGAAAATTTATCCCCCTCGGATGCCACCAATTCATGATATTTCTGGAACTAGTCCACGACCTACAGATTATATGCTGATGCTGTTTCATGGTATGTGAGACAGTTACTGATATAAGTCATGTGGTATCAATAACTTCACTAACTAATGTAGTAAGACAAAAACACCAATAAGGTGGTGCATTATATAATTACAGTAAAACTGTTATACTACTGGAAAAGAAATGTAATAAGTATAATTTTGTCAATATGTTGAATATAATTTCATGAATAAAATGAAAAAGAATCGCTGGTTGTCATTCCCTAAAAATCTGAACTTTAACACGAGTTAGACCTATAAATCATAAACATCATCAGTTATCATATAGGCTTACTAATGAGAGCTTCCTCTCATATAGTATTCAATAAATGTGTTGAGCATTTAAAAATGTTGAATATTTCACTATTTAGAAACTTTCGTAAACAAAATTAGAATACCACATAAACTTTAAGAGTAATAGTGTTTGGGAAATTCATACGGATTAATACAGAAGTACAGTATGCAATAACACTACAACTGTTCCTTAAGATATTTCTAGATTACTGTATATTTATCACAATTATGAAGTTTCATATACCATACATTGCCTAAAAGTGTATTAAGTTCTAGGCAGAGGGTTTAATCCAGATTCTACAATTAAAACTAATGCAACATAAAAGCAATCCCATTTTAGGAACCAGAAGATAAAAGAAATTATTAGTAAACTGAATCTACATATACAGTACAATATTAGTTCCACTTCCAATACTGGTACTTTATATAAAATTCAGTGGGTTACTTTACTTCCAATCAATAACTGTTGCATACAAACTAACCTTTACAGTATCCTACAGTAATACCCTCAAAGGTTTTCAAAAAATATTTATCGTAGAGGCTCGTGAACTCCAAGGCCGACTACAGTAGGTGCAATTAATACCTACTGCTCATACTTGTTCTTTAATATTGGATCCAGATTTTTAGATTCTTGCCTTTTCAACAATATAAAAAAAATTGTGTTTTCTGTTGTCATTAGCGCCAGTTATCCACATCTCACAATAGCGCTCACATTACATTATTCAAAGATCCTAAAGTTTATACTTGTAGCTTAAACTGGAATTAGAGATCTTCAATTACACACTGGTGTATATATTTGTGCATTAACCTTCAGGAGTAGTAGCCCTCGAGTATTTAATTGAAATAAGAAAAAGCAAGTACCTCTACAAAGTACAGATCCAGTAAAAAAGAAAATATCTTTTATTTCTATCAAATAACTTCTACTTAATCTGTTAATTTCATATATTTATAAAACCAACTGGCCCCAGTACAGACAAACTACACTGTACAAAAGGCAGATGTGATTGTAGAAGCACAAGTCTATTTATATACACTTGTACAAATATTTGAATCTAGCTTACCTGTCGTGTCTGTTTATTGCACATACAAAGCAAGAAATATTGCAAGATGGTGCAAAACTACAATTCACTTAAAACTTACACAAACTAGAATGTCATACAAATATTTGACTCTGGCCAGTATGAACCCAAAGTAATTCAAAGGTAAAGGCTGGATTTCCTCGGGATAAATGGTGAGGGCAAAATATAACAAACTAGTCAAACATCTAAATTGATTTAACACCTACAATCACATGACTACTTGTTTAATTATTTTGTTATATTCTAGCTACTTCTAGACATTTTTATTCAACTAAGTCAGCACCTGTCCGATTTAGGGGGCTAATTTAGATCCTCTTTAACCCCTTAATTCGTAAGAGATACTGTACTTCCTAAACCGAGTTGTCATCTGGCAGTAGCGTAATAAAGAAATGGTCATCTGATTGAAAGTGTTAAGAGAAACATAATGCTACTTCTGTGACTTTGATTTACTATTCAGCAGTCATCCTGAGAGTAGTGTGCTATTATTTTTTATATAAAAAGGGTGGTTATATTAATGGCATGGAGACCCATGCAACTTTATTCATGATTTTCCTTCATAAATAATATACTTACCGGTATTTATATATGTAGGATGAGTGACTTTACTCGTGTGCAAAATGCCTCAATATGATGTCCAAGGAAGGGAGTCCTGTCCTAGATTGTGTTACAGGCAGTAATGAAGCTGAATACCTAGAGTCAGATGTCAGAGATTTTTGGAGTGATGATGTTCACCACAACTTGCCTAACAGAAATATCATTGTCATTAAATGAATACCACAGACTGGAATAAAGTCTATAAAGATACAAGAAAAATATGTATCTATCAATATGTTTGGACAACAGATATTCCAACTGTTAGTACTGTATAATTATATACTGTATGAAAATTCTGTATGCCATTTACTGTATGTATGAAAAAGAAAATCTATGGAAATGGATAATAATGTGATAATCATATTAATATGGTGTTTTATACTCCACAGACTTTATATTATATATGACAGCCTCCTCACTTAGGTTTCTCTCGGATGAAAGGTAAGTTTCATACAAATATACATGACAGACCTCCTCACTTATTTATCTATCGGATGAAGGGTAATTTTCATACAAATATAGACACTGGTTTCTCACATTCTGTAAATAATAGGCGAGTATTGTGTCTCAGCCAAAAAATTAAGGCCATGTTACACAACAGCTATTTCCAGTCATTTTCGACGAGCACAATTTTTCTTGTAACATTTCAGGGATCTTTGCATTGTATCAGAAACTAGGTTGAAGGTAGATGATGTTGGGTGGCTTAATTCTAATAATCTGTTTAACACTCCCAGTCCAGAGTTGCTCTTAAAAATTGCAGGTAAAGTGCCTGTGTTACACAACCTTCATGGTCAAGGCATGTGGCCAACAGTAGAAGGCAGGGGTGACCACACAACTGGACACGTAGAACTCAACCAGTGACAATTCAATCAAAACTGTTAAGTAAGGTTGGGACTACTGTATGTTGGTATTGGTTTAGTTGGGCTTGGCTGAGTTGACACTGGTTGAGATCTACTGGTCAAGTTTTCCAGGATACGAGGGAAGGGTCGAGTTGTCAGGGAACTGAGAGGATATGGAAGGAGATTAGGTAAGGCGATTTAAAAAAAGGACCACGGATAATTTAACAAGACGGTATGACGGGTTATGATGGTACTATATTTTGTTATCTTGATCTTATCAACCTGGCAATATTTTCGTAATTCTTCGAGCTACTACCAGGTGATTTTATGCAGCTTTACAATTATCTGATTGAAAAAATTGACAACAATCTAGCCTGCCCCTTTCAAACATTTGCGACTACAGTACGTTTTGTATTTCTACAACCCTCAAGTAATCTTTCTCAATTTAGTAAATCCACGAATCGCCAAATTTCTCAATTTAATTGCAAACTACAAAACTATTATCCTTGCTGTTAATTATTAGTTTATTTTCATAGTCAATGATAACTTTCAATTTAATAAAGACAAAGCTCAATAATCAAGATTGGGACATGTCAATTTATTACGTTAAGATGAACAGTGTACAGGCAAAGGGACAGGGTAGGGTGAATAATCTGAAAGGCAGGGCAAAGCATGGTAGATCAAGATGGAATGGGGTAAGAAGGATGTGTCAGTTTCCCAAAAGTTAAGTGTGCTCAACCGTCTCCATGGGTTCTTCACCCCCGCACAGCTTCTTACTCTGTATCGGACCACAGTGTGCCCCTGTATTTAGTATTGTTCGCATGTGTGTGGAGGCTCCACCCATACCACACTTCTCGAACCAGTAGAATCAAGAGCATTTCGCCTCATCAACTCACTTCTTCTTACTAGTTCCCTATAATCTCTTTCTACACGCCAAAGGCGGCTTTCTAGGGCCTATCCTAGCTGAGAGGATTGGGTTCTAGTCAAGTGGTGATGGGCTAGTCTATCAGAGTGAGAGTTGAGCGTTCTCTGCCATACCCATAGCTTACTCTGACTGTTCCTTTTGCTTATATATTTTCTAGATCTCAAGTGGCGGCGTCTCTTCCGTGAATTGACCTCTACTGCCAACCTAGAGGTTGGCAGACTGGTAGCCAAAGCGTCACATTTTTCCTTTTTCCCTCAACTTTCCATTCATAATTGTTAAAAGAAGCACAGGGCCTTGGGTGAGGCTTCGGTGTCCCGGACGTTTCCGCACCCTCCTCAGCTCCTCGCCTGGGCATTCTTAGTGGTAAAGCAAGGAGGGTTCTGTGGTGGCGCTCGGTTATGACCTTGGGCTTACTCGTGACCATGGGGCTGTTCGGTCAGACAGCCTAAGGAACAACAGTATGCCGCAATGTTGCATCTCTTTCACTCTTCTATCGCTATTACAACAATCAATATTCTTAAGAGCTCTCTCAGTGCAATTCTCCTCCCTTGCGGCGAGTGTGAGGCATCTGCCTTTCAACACAGTCCCACTTCTATTCTGTCCAGCTCTCCAACCCAAGAATTGGCAAATTTTCTTCTTTCTTATACTCAACAAGTGAACTCTGGAACTCTCTCCCTCAATCAATCTTTCCTTCATCCTATGATTTAAACTGCTTTAAACTTTGTGTGTCCAGCCAGTTTGACCCCCACGTCCCTTGAATTTGGCTCTTTATCACTCTTTTGACTTTGGGGGAGACACTCGTACAGGCAACCTGCCTTTTGTCTCCTTCATACACAGAACAAAAAAAAAAATAGAAAGGCAGGATGAAATGGGGCAAGGCAAGGCAGAAGCGGATGGCTTGTCTTACAAGAACTTTAAGGCAAAATTGAAGTAGAGATGGAGCAGGTAAGATTGTTAACCCGTATAGCCCCAGCGACGCGTCTGACGCGTCGGCGATGTATGTAACGCACAGCCCCAGAGACGCGCCTGGCGCGTCACCCTAATTGCGCCGACCGTAACCTCAGGTGTAGCCACTCAAGAGGGCTCAGATTTGTATGGGAACTGTGTACGTATCCCACGCAACCGTGCCGATGGTTGAAAACTCTCAAAGTCCATGTGCGTGCGCGCGAGCGCGCAATAACCTGGTTTTTGGGGATAATTGCCTTCAATTTTTTACTCTTGTAAAATCCGTTTTCGGGGCTCTGTAGGAATTTTTTTTAAGCTTTTTGAGCGGTTTTTCGTGGTTTTTCCTTCATTCCTAACCCATTCGCTATTGTTTCTGGAATAAAACCATTTTTTGAAAACCGGTCGGGTTCTGGTGCGCAAACATTACAAAACTAGCCGGGGCTCCACGGGTTAAAAACAGAGGACAGTGGAATGCAATAAGAGTAGGCTACAGTATTTTAGAAAGAAGTAGCTACAGTGGTTAGATATAAACTAGGAGTGGCAGGGAGTAGGACCATGGGGTAGAGAGGGTCAGCTCAAGAGGGGATTGGATATGCCTATCTTAAGAGGCATTTGAGTGGGGCTGAAAAAAAGGGAGTGTTAATTAACCTTTTCAGTATTTTGACCTTTTTCTATTTTATTCTTGCTAACACTAGACAATTGTATATAGCTAAGGAAGGAACTCTAGTAGTCAAAGGGGTAAATTATCTCAATTATTCTTTAAAGTCCCACAGATCTTTTACTGTACTTAATAAAACTGTTAAATAATAGTCAGAATATATTCCAAGATGTATCATTACTGAAAGGGATAATAGGCACTGAAATAAAATTGCTAAGTAAGGAGGAGGATAGAAGGGGTATTGGAATGGAACTGGTGAAGGAATAGAATTAATCCCGAGTAAGGGGCACTGGAGTAGGACTGAAGACAATGCAAATAGGGTTATTTAAAGGCCACCGGAGTGGAAATGAAGGGCAATATAAATGGCATTGAAGTGAGAGGATAATTTTAAGAGGCATCTGAGTGGGACTGGAGAAGAAGAATGATTTAAAGGTCACAGGAGTGAAATTGGAGGGCGATTTAAAAGGCATTGAAGTCGAGACTGGTGAATAAAGAGGGTAGTTTAAAGAGGTATCTGAGTGGGACAGATAATGAAGAATGATTTAAGATGCATTGGAGCGAGCCAGGCTGGATGTGGACTGTGAGGGGGTTATGCTAGAGCCCAGACCTCGCCACAGGTATGCTCCGTAGAACTGCTCCTGCTCCGTCAGCTGCTTCTCAAACTCTTCCTCCAGTTTCTGTAACACAAGGGGGCAAAATGTGAATACAGTATATGGTGAGCTGCTTCATATTAGCACATTTATGCTATTAATGTATATTATTTAACACATAAATTGTATTACTGTACCTGCACTTAAAATACTGTTTGTTTTACTATGTGTATTAATAACCAAATGATGTTGCATAATACTACCAGTTTAATTTAACCAAAAATATAATCTATCTATCTATCTATTGCCGGACGCCTTACTCCCCTTAATGAGGGTGGCCATACACAGAATGCCCCCAAGCGGACCTATTCCCTGTAAAAGGGAACAACCCGAGCCAGTTTACTGAAGGACTTACAGGATTGACCACTCAATTTAGGATCCGTCCGACTCCGAGGCCCTCTGTGTATTTTGTTAGCACTATTTTTTTCTACAGTGGTGATCAGCTAGTCCATCCACTAACCTGCCTTACCCATAGATAAGCAGTACGGATTTGTATCAGGTTTACTCCCCTAGACAGGTTGCCGACCAAGGCTGACGAGTCCCATCCACCCGGATTTTTATAAGGTTGTCTCCCCTAGATGGGTTGCCGACCAAGGCTAACGAGTCCCATCTACAAAAAATATAATAACTATGTAATATTTTTTCTCTTCCCTCGATTAGTTTAACCAGACTACTGAGTTAACTATGTAATAATATTAACTAATAAATATTTCCTTAAGTTTTAAATAATTAATAATCCAAAAACAATGGATATTACTCTCGACACTGAAAACAGGGGGTAAAAAGTACGAAACAATCACAGCACAAATAATCAAAGTCCTGCTGTGCTCCGGACAGTTTTATGAACCGGTAACCATCGGTATTTGCCTTTCGGGCTAGGCTCGAACGTTTCTGGTTTACCTATATTGAATCACAGCAGGGTTTGAATTTTTGTGGGCTTGAGATCCAAGCTTTTTCTGTCAATGTTGTGATTATCTCTTATTCATATCTCTTCAAAATGTCTTAACCTAGGTTAGATATATATCAGGATGTAGCAATTACTGTTATCTTGAAAACGGTAAAAATAAAAGGGTAAGCGAGGAGATATATATATATATATATATATATATATATATATATATATATATATATATTTATTAGTGGCCCCTCCATCATTGACGAACATGCCTATTACATAAGGCATCCTCTTCAAACACTAATCCGCCGTAGTTTGAATCTACCGCGCAGAGCATCTAAAAACTGAGGAGCCTTCATCATGAGCGCACGCGACCTCACTCATGGCTTCAGTCATTATGAATTGGGTTCTCACTACGAAAAAACTTCGTAAAAAATAAAAACAAAAAGAAAATAAGAATAACTATCTAATAAGCTTTCCATCATATCGTGGATGTACAGTAGGGTCCCGCATAAAACGTGTTCGCATAAAACGAGTCTCTATTAAAACGACCGACCTAAAATATTAATATTTAATTTTCGATCAGAACGAATGTGATCACATGAAACGAGTCCGCCGCCAAAGTGGGGCAAATCCGAGGAGTTCTCATATAGAGCGCCGAAATATCGTACAAAACGTACGAAATATCGTTCGCTTTGTACGAAAATTTTCGCTTACAGTGAACATTGACGATATTGCGCCACCAAAATGCTGTGTTCACATAAAACGAAATCGCATAAAACGCCCTCGTTTATCGACCATAAACTCGTTTTATGTGAGACCCTACTGTACTTGTGTGGATCTCTGACCAGACGCTGATTCAGGCGTCATTCTTCCTTCTCTGCTCTGCGCTCAGCCTGCCCGGACGTGTCTCCCCACGCTCCGCTGGTTCCGCATTTGCTGCGTCCCTAGTGAGTTTTTTCTCATTTGTTTACTCCGGGATGTATCGAGTAAGGTTAGGATATGCGTAGCAGGAGTGTCCTGGGCTGGTTGCCCGCAGTGCAGTGTATTTTGGGTCGTATGTTTGGGGCATCTATTTCGGATGTACCCTCGTGGTCCTGTTGTGGACTTGTGATCGTTTCACAGTTGAGTTAGCTTGTGATGCAGGCGGCTTTCATTACGCGTTAATTATTGCTGCCTTTTATCTTTCTGATGAGGTAACCTTTGCTTACTGACGTTCCCAGCGTATTTTTCTTCACTTAGTGAAGTTTTTTCTGGGTCCCGAGTCAGTCTTCCCTTTGCCGGAAGTTTTTGCTACAGTGGTGTGTTGGCGGTGGTTCCTGTTGTTATATTTCCAGTGTTTTGTGTATATTTCAAAATTTCTTATGCCGTCTACTTAGGCCTAGCCAGCCGCTCGTAGCTTTGCCACATGTACAAGTGTTATTGTTTATTTTTATAAATATGCCCTACTGTGTCATGTGTATCCGGGTTTTAGTTGTGTATTGGCTAATTCCTCGGACTATGTTTGTTTCCTGGTTTAGTTGTGTATTGGCTAATTCCACGGATTATTGTGTGGACTTAGGCTAGTCGTGCGTGGCTTTCCTTCGTGTCCGTTGTTCGTTCAGATGGTGTCTGAACGGGGTGGGTTTCCTTCCGGCGGGTTTTTTCTCGGTTTCACCATGAAAAAAACCCAGCCGAGAGCCGTGTTGGGCCACACGTGGTTTCAACACAGGCTTGTGTCCCCGGCGATGAGGTGTCTGTGGCTCTCCAGGACTGCGTCTCCTGTGTTGGTGCCTGTTTTCAGGCTCCCTTTGATTCCCGGCGGAATGGCTGTACCCATCAAAAAACATTGTTCATGCGAACATATGTTATGAAGTTTTTCTACCCGGTTTTACAAACCACAAGAAAAAACCTAGCTGTTGTTAAGGGCTTTCCTCCCCGGCGATCTTTTACAAAGAAGTGGGGAAAGAAACTTATGGGGTTAACGTTTTGACATCTCACCCGGCGGGTGTACCTTGGTAGGGTGGGATGAACAACTAAGTCATTCAGTTAGTTAACCGATCCATTTTAAGTGATACGTTATGTATCGCCGCCTTTACACTTACGGCGATTGAAGGTTCAATTGGGGGTTAACATCGTTTTTACACCCGGCGGGTGCTCCTGGGTGGAGGTAATAAGGAATTTACAATTCAATTTCGATTTAACCACTTATTTTAGGGATACGTATAGGTATCGCCGCCTTCATACTTACGGCGATCTTTTTGTGACAATTCGTTAGAAATCAGATCTCGTATCAGCCTGCCCTGTGTTATTCTACTAAAATATGTCAAGGGCCGGCGTCTTTATGGGGGGTTGTTTTTGTTCCAAAATTGAATCTGGAGACAGTCACCACCAGAAAGACTATAAATGCCATGCTGGACCGTTATATTATGTCAGAGGGTA
Organism: Paralithodes platypus; assembly: GCA_032716605.1. NCBI lineage: Eukaryota > Metazoa > Arthropoda > Malacostraca > Decapoda > Lithodidae > Paralithodes > Paralithodes platypus. Next base: position 25,298,842 of record CM064521.1, read on the forward strand.
TTCTTCACTTTCTTAAAAAGATATGTTTAGATATTCTGAGCCCCGCCGCGTAGCGAGCTGTGATCGTTGTGTCATTACATCTCGTTACCCGGTGGGTTATTAACACTTGTGTGCGAACATGTTGGGTTAACCTTATGAGCATTAATTCCTGGAAATTTTCTTTTTTTCCAGAGCTGGGTTCCGGCGGACCAATACAGACCCGGCGGTAGTTTTCCCCACCAGTGTCTGTCATGGCGACCTTGGCCCCAGTCTTTGCTTTATGCACTACCCCTACCTGTGCCGGTATCCCTATTTTTGCGCATACTCTTTGCATAAAGTGTGTTAAATGTCTAGACCGTTCAAGGGGTCTGTGGGTCATGCGTAATTGTTCTTTTTGCTCCCAATTAGCTGTCAAGGTCCTATGCGACAATGATAAGACCGCGGCGGTCGCGTTAAGAGAAGTGAGGCAACAGATGTCAGCATACACTACGATTGTTGCTCATAAGTCACTTCAATGTGACAACGTCCCTCTTTGGGATAGATTGCTTTTTGAACACCCTCCCCCTAAACGTTCCTCTCGAGTCACTTGTCATAAGCCGGCGGAGACTGGTCAGGGTTCTGTGTCTTCTGCTGCTACTCCGAAACGTCCAAGAGAGCCTACACCCCCGGCGTCCGCCTCCTCGTCTCGGGCGAGATCTCGGTCTAGGTCACCTCTCAGACGCCAGTCATCTAGTCTTGCCTCTTCACCATCGAGTAAGAAGAGTAGGACGGAAAGTTCCACCAGTGGTCACGGCGATGAATCCTCCAAATCAAAGAGTAGTTCACGGTCACACCGTAGCCATAAATCTTCCAAAAAGGATTCCCATAAACGAAAGACCTCCCTACATTCACCAGCTTTTAGTGCCTCTCATCGTACCTCTACCCCAGACAGAGTTTGTGTTAGGTCTCAAGGGTCCAGTGCGGTGCCTGTCCCTAAAGAGGATTTACCCATTAATATTTTAACCCTGGAATTGGAGAGTTCAGGGGGATCAGTGATTGAGAATGTTTCAGACTCCCAAGAGAGTGTAGGCCAGGGCCTCGGTGTTTGGCGATTTGCTCAGCCAGGGTCTGACCACCCACTTCCGACTCAAACGAGTCACACAGTAGCTGACGTCCACAGGGACGCGGCGATCCCATCCTCTATTCCTGACTTATCTTGGCAGCAAGGTACCCCAGCTTCGGCGGGGTCTTCTCAGGAGGATCAGGAGAAAGACGAGGTTTCAATAATTTCGGAGATGGAAGGGCAAGTCAGGTTCAGGCTTAGACGCCGCGCAGGATATTAATGATTCACCAGTAAGTTCATCATCAACTCAATTTGTCACTGCGCAGGAAATTGATGGGCTACTTAGTCATGCTTTATCTAAATTTTTTGGCCAACAACAGGAAACTCCCACAGTGGACTTGGGGGCTCCCACGACAAGTTCTACGGTACGGCCTCTGATGGCTTCTATTGCTTTATCTAAGATCCCTAACCCCCCCACTCTGTCACCATCAGTGGTTACTAGGCCTGCTACGGCGGCATTGACCACTTCGAATGTAAGGGTTATAACGGATGTCAATCCACCCCCTCTAGACAAGGCGCCTCTCAGAAAGGTAGCTATGCCCTTGCTTTATGGACCAGACGAGTCATGGGTAATTTTGACCCCCACTAAACCAGAGCTCGCCCAACCTACCTTGTCAGGGGAACTCCCAGTACCGCGTGAGTGGGTCATCCAGGGCAATAAATCAAAGAAATTAAGGGCCTTGGATATTTTGGGAAATGTACTAGATGTTAACATAAAGGCTATACCTAGTTATTATCACCAAGACTATTTTGTGTATGCTACTAAGCCAGCTTTACCCCCTGCCTCAGCTTCAAAATTGTTTTCAGACTGGTCTAAGCTGGATGGGTTTAATGACATTAAGACTCTGTCAGCTCTCACTCCTGAACTTGATTTACAAACCGTCACAGACGAAGCAGCTAATCCAGTCTTGAAGGTGGGGCAGTTGGGTCCAGGACCTTGGGTAGATTGGGAGATAGAGGCTCAAAACTTTGCAACCACATTTACTTCCAAATCTTCCCACCAGATCCCTCAAGATACTCATTCGTGGTTCTCCATGCCGGTATGTTCTGCCGGCGGAGTCCCGTCAGCTTTGTTTTCTTTCCTAGCTGCCCCTAAGATTAATCTTTGTGAGCTAAAAGACCCTTTCACTACCCCTACCCCAACTCACCTAGACCGAGAATTTAGGCTAAGGGGGAAAGCTTTTCGCCTGTTCTCTCAGTACATAGTGTCTCAACAGGTAGCTAAGTCTTTACTTCGGTCCACTCAGGCAATCGCAGACGCGGATGCCAGAAGATCGGTTGAATTATCCCGGCGACTGCTACTCCAGTCGTCAATCCAATCTCTGGGTGACATACGCACCGCCTTGCTTGAGGCGGTACGAGCAAGACAAGATCTCAGAATGTCTTTAGTTCGTAAACTGCCTGATCGCATTGCGAATCAGGTGGTCATGTCACCAGTGCTTACTCCCTCGTTAATGTCCCCTGAAGTGTGGCGAACGGTGTTCAATATGGCGCAGGCCTTTAAACAAAGTCCCACCCCTTCTAAGAAACCTGCCTTTAACTTCCCCAAACCCAGGCCAACCGCTAAAGCTCAGCCAGGGGGATCTAAGCCCTTTCTTCCGCCTAAGTCCTCCCACTCCCCCCAAGGTCAGTACAGGCATAGACAGAGTAAGTTTTCAGGTCAGAGAGGACGCGGCCATAATAAGCCAGGTCAGGGCCAGTCTTCGGCCAACACCAGCCAGCCGGCGAAGCGTCCAGCACCACCAACCCCACCATAAAAAAACTAAAGTCTCTCTCACTCCCGGTGCCAACCTTAAGGCCGGAGGACCCGAGGGTAGTACAGCCGGCGAACCCTTGTCTGCTAACTGGGTCGTTCCGAACGTGTCACCAAGCATGGCCATTAAACACTTGGGCACGGATGGTGGCACGCAAAGGCATCACTTGGCAGTGGCTCCGGCGACCTCGCTTACGTCAGCCGACAACGGCGAATTTTGTTTCTTTAGAGGTGGAGTCACTGGTCCAGGAAATGATTGCCAAGAATGTCATCATCCCGGTCCCCCCAAATCACCCTGTATTCACGTCCAAACTATTTTTGGTTCCCAAAAGGGACAGTGTTCAGATGAGACCGGTCGTAGACCTGTCTTATCTGAACCTTCACATTCACAACGAGTCTTTCAGAATGTTAACAGTACACCAAATCAGGCTAACACTTCCGCCGGGAGGTTGGATGTGTTCACTAGACCTGACAGACGCCTATTGGCACGTATCGGTTAACAAAAGATTTCAAAGGTTTTTGGCCTTACGGATCAGGCACCAAAATGTTGTTTTTCAAAGGATGCCGTTCGGTTTGAACCTAGCACCTCGATTATTCACGAAATTAGTCCGGCAAGCCCTGATGCCATTGTTAAAACAAGGGATCAGTGTTGTGGTACCTAGACGACTGGCTGGTGGTGGCAGAGACACAACAATTATGCATCAAACATGTCAACATAATTTTAAATCATGTCAAAACTCTAGGGTTCAAGGTAAATCTGGTAAAGTCAAACCTTGTTCCCTCACGAGTAATTCAGTGGATAGGGCTGGTCTGGGACACGGCCGCTCTCACTCTGAGTCAGAGTGTGGACAATCGCAACAGGTTTCGCAGGAAACTGTTCATGTTTCTTCACAGTCTGACTACGACGCGGAGGGTCTGAGAGTCTCTGGTCGGCTCTCTCAACTGGATTCAACTAACTGTCATGTTGGGCCGGTTGAAAGTAAAACGCTTAATATTGGAAGGCAACAAATATTTCCCACTCTTACCGGCGGGAAAATTATGGCCCATCCCGAAATTAATCCACACCTTACTAGCGGTCTGGGCAAAGAGGGAAACGTTGCACTCAATAATGTCATGGACCTCTCCTCCACCAACGGTATGGGTAGACACGGATGCGTCAGGCACAATAGGGTGGGGATTTCAGTCAAATCAGGGGCACCAGGGTCAGGGGCTTTGGTCCCACTTAGAAATCTCTCACATCAATGTCAAAGAATTACTAGTCCCCTTGTATTTCCTTCAGGCTCACGGCCCTGCGTTACGGGGCAAGTCGGTGGCCTTCAGAATGGACAATCTGAACGCAGTTCACTGTATTCAGAAACAAGGATCAACGAGGTCAAGGAGGTTGCTAAACGTGTCGGAAGAGATTTTTACTCTAGCCAACAGACTAGACATTTATCTTCACGCATCTTATCTCCCAGGCGTAGCGAACGTCTGGGCAGACGCTCTGTCCCGGAGACAGAGCACGACAGTAGAATGGGAGCTCAAGCAACCCATTTTCAACCTAATGATTGCAGAGCTCTCCCATCCACAAGTGGATCTGTTTGCGTCCGAGGAGACTCACAAACTCCCTCTATACCTCACCCGCCGGACGAAAACGCCGGCAGGGGGGCCAGACGCCTTAGTGACAGACTGGAACAGATGGAGCTCCATCTATCTGTTTCCGCCGCCAGATGCGTCACTAATATGCCACGTAGTGAACAAACTACGAGATTATCGAGGCTTAGTCTCACTAATCGCGCCCCTGTGGCCGGCGCAGTTGTGGTACCAGCAATTGAAAACGTGGTGCCCGCACCCGGTGTCGCTCCCGGTCGGGTATTTCCACTTAGACACGATTGGCAACCTAGCGACCTCGCTGACTTTTGCATTATGGACATTCAGGAGGCCAAGTGGCTAGCACCATACGGTAGAGATGTGACCAATAAATTATTAAATCAATATACTCATTCTACGAAACGACAGTATCACTCACATTGGCAAGCCTTTACTTCTTGGATCATCAGAACAGAACAGACTGTGCCATCAGTAGCTTTAGTGTTCAATTATTTCAATTATCTGTTTGAGCAGAAACATTTATCTGTGGTAACGTTAAAAAATCACTTAACTGCAATTAGAGTGCCCTTTTTAGACCTTACAGGTCTCTCCATACCGGTGGCGGAGGAAACAGGTTTTATGAGAGCTTGTTTTAAACTCCGCCCACCTCCCCGTCAGCTCATGCCCACTTGGTCTCTGGACAAAGCTTTGTCTTTACTTCACTCTCGTCTGTACCAAAATACTGCAGACTTTGCATTACTCTTAAAAAAGGCTGTTTTCCTTTTGGCTTTGGCCACCGGGAACAGAGTGTCTGAGCTGGCGGCGATGAGTAACACACCTAATTGCCTTAGGTTTGGTAGACTTAATGAATGTATTTACATTGCACCTTCCCCAGGATTTGTAGCCAAGAATGAGCATAGTGCACACATGTTTTCTGAGTTCACGGTGCCGGTGTTAAAAAGGGGAAAGGTGCATCATAATCTTTGTCCAGTGCAAGCTCTAACCAAATATTTGAGAGTAGCTCCTCTCAACCCCCAAGGTGCTTTATGGGTAGCAAGTACGGGTAAACGCTTACTGAAACGGCGATTAGCCTCTCTTCTGGTCGAAGTCATTAAAGAGAGTAATCCCGGCGTTGTGGGTCGGGCCCACGATTTACGCAAATGGGCAGCCTCTTTACGTTTCCTGAAAAAAATTTCAGTAGAAGATATTGCGTCCACTCAGTTGTGGGCGTCTAATCATACGTTTTTGTCTAGATACTTGTCAGTTGCTCTAGATAAACCTTCCTTACCATGTATAGCTTTAAGGCAGAGGGTCTAGGTGGCCCTGCAGTCACTTTTGTTTACTTTCAAGGGAAAGGGGGGGGGGGGGGGGTGCAGTCAGTTGACATAGGACACCCTAGACCCCGCCGGAGTGTGAGAGCTGTGATACAATTTATGGTTAATGTGATATGAAAATTTCTCAGCGAGAAATTGTGCTAAGTACAAATGTTAGTACAAAACAACGGGGTTGTTATAGTAGTTTTAGCTGCGAAAGCAATTTAATATTAAAACAGTGAAGATCCTTTGCAATTTATCTCCACGATTATTTTGGGGTTTATTATGTGCACATATAAACTGATAACTTGTTATTTTTGTCACCACTCGTTGAGTGGGGTGCCTTTGTAACTACAAATCTGTTTACAAAATCTTCAGGGTTACCTATTTTTTGTCAAGCAGGCTTCTTTGAAGCAGGCACCTGCCTGAACCCCTTTCTTGTATATTTCCGGCCTACGCCGTATTAAATATATTTTTCAAAAGTAAGAATACTATGTGGTTGTTTTTATTATCTGCTTTTCTAGAGTTATGATATGATTACGAATGTCCCCCTCCAGTCTTAGAAATCAGGCATGTTCGTCAATGATGGAGGGGCCACTAATAAATTATAGGTTTGACTCCTGTAAGGAGATAAAGAAAACCTAATATTTAGTAGTGGCCCCGTAATCATTGACGACTGGGGCCCTCCCGACCGTCCCCTTCCCATTCGTTGATGTATTGAGGATTTCGGTTTACTTGATATGTCAGTGAAGGAAGAATGACGCCTGAATCAGCGTCTGGTCAGAGATCCACACAAGTACATCCACGATATGATGGAAAGCTTATTAGATAGTTATTCTTATTTTCTTTACTTTTTATTTTTTACGAAGTTTTTTCGTAGTGAGAACCCAATTCATAATGACTGAAGCCATGAGTGAGGTCGCGTGCGCTCATGATGAAGGCTCCTCAGTTTTTAGATGCTCTGCGCGGTAGATTCAAACTACGGCGGATTAGTGTTTGAAGAGGATGCCTTATGTAATAGGCATGTTCGTCAATGATTACGGGGCCACTACTAAATATTAGGTTTTCTTTATCTCCTTACAGGAGTCAAACCTATAATATACGTATACAGTATATATATACTGTATATATATATATATATAGGCCTATACGTATATATATATATATATACAGTATATATATATATACTGTATATTGTGACGTCTACCAGCGTTGGCAGAATCGCCTCTCGCTGGCCACTAGCGCTCGCCAGGGACATCGAAATGGGCTACAGTTATCAGAGAATGTTGTTCTTTCTTTCCTAGTAATCGCATTGTCACAGACAGTCCAGTGGTGGTCTTTGTTTTCGTCTGTGACAACGGGTTATATTTTATATCAACAGTAGTGATAATAGTACCAGCGTGTGAATGAGAAAGACTTTCAGAGCGAGGAGGTAGTAAGTGTCTGTATGTACGGGTGCATTCCTGCTTCTCGCTCGCCATTGGACAGCGTGTCTGGCTGTGTCCTATGACGCCTGCTGTCTTGTGACGTCTCGGCCCGTGATTGGCCGACCATCGCGCCTTTGCGGTCTCCTGTGTAACTTACCTCCTCCATGAGGGTCCCCAGGAGCTGTCCTCGTCAGGACAGGCTTGGCGCGTGTGCTTCTAACATCCCTTTGCATACTCTCTCCCGATCACCACCTTTATCACTGTTTCTCTCACTCGATTCTCTCTTTCCGTACTCTAACTTTATTAACTGCATAACACTTCCCTTGGGTTCTGCATACGGTTTTCATAGACGGCCCATTGTATTGCATGCGCCGTCCTCAGAGATATTTACATGTACTTAGAATAGGTTTGAGGGTTCTTAGTTAGTATAGGTTAAGAACTTTGTGTGTCTCCATTATTGATTTAGTGTTTCTGCTCTTTTATTTAATGCTAGACTGGGATAAGGTAACTGTAGTCATTGTCTCCGATGTGTGTACGGTTTGCTTATACCTACACGACTTCGACCGGTCCTGTGGTAGCCTGGGTTGTCTTTTCGGTTGTGTCCTTTGCGAGTGCAGCATTGTGTTGACTGAGGGTTTTGGCCTGTACCAGTTCCACACTTTGCTGCCTCTTTGCTTGTCTTTAGAGGGTCGCCAGGATAGAACCAGATGCTTGTGATCTGGATCTATCAAGAGAGCCCCCTAGTCAATTAACGTAACTTAAAGGATGCAGTCTTAAGGACATCGCTAGGCTATGAGCCTGTCTTGCTCAACCCCAGTTCCTTACCTAGAGTATCCCAGCTAGACATTATTAATCGAGTAGACACTTGTTAGTATTTAATACATGCTCTTTGATATGTGCGCATTATTATTCACAGCATTTATTAGTCTACGTTGTTGCTGAGCCGCACAACCATAGCAGACTGTTTCGTTGATGAGGAAGTACAGTACTGTACTTCTTTTAGTGTCGAGCATTGCTACCGTTGCGCATTTATAGTATTCTCGTGTCAGTTAACATTATATGTCCTATCTTTTAGTGTATTCGATTTACACGTGTGGTGTCCTGCCTCCTGCCTTTATATAGTTCTAAATCAGTACGAGCATCTTATGAGCATCAGACTTTCTTCAGAAGTTTCCAGGTCTATGCTGTAGGACTATATTTCACTTTCTTTCAGATAGGAGTGAAGAGTTTATTGTTGTTTAGAGTAACTGTATTGAAGTATCTTTTTATTGTAGTAAATCTTGCAGTGATTTAATTGATCTTTCCATAGATTCCTTTTTATGCATTTTAACATAACTTGCATCTTGTTTGTTATCAGGCTATACCAGTGCAGGTTAGCCTGAAGTAGAGTACATTTATGCCCAGTTAAGGATACCCCGCTATCGCAGAATTAACCCTGGAGGGTATAGGTGTTTTGTTCGCCGGCATATAAGTTAGAGGGTTTGGATCTAGCGTACCGTTGTTGCATAGTGCCCTATTACTAGTCCAATCATTGAGTGCCCTTGTTTTATTCGTAGTCCCGGTCGTAACAAATGGCGACCTTGCCTAGTATCTTATCTTAGTCGTCATAACAAATGGCGACCTTAGTCTAGGATTTAGTGAACTAAGAAATGTTGTTTTTTTTTAATCACCGTTTGGGGGTCGATTGTTATTTCTCACAGGTTGGCAGTGGAAATTTGTTTTTGAGGAATATTTTGGGACACGTTGGAATTTTTTTTGGGCAACGTAGTATAGCACTTGAGTTGTCTTCAAGCATTTTTTGAGTGAATAGTGCTACATGAGAGTTTAGGTACTTTTTTTTTTTTATAAACGTTGAGGATTTCCGGTGGACACTATGTCGAACGACGGATCAGTGCAAAGTGAGGACACAGTACGGGAAGCAGGCGAGGAGGTGGAGAAGGTGGAGTTGTCTAACGGCGTTCGGGTGGTGAACAATGAGGAGGATGCTCGTATTTTTTTGGAGGAGCCTGTGTCGGCGGATCGGGTGTCGGGGCTAGACCGGTACGGACTACAGTGTGTAGCCACGGTCTTAGGGTTGTCCGGTACTAGCGGTTTGTCGAGAGGTGAGCTGGTTGCCTGGGTGCTCGGTGGGGTGCATGGGGCTTCGGGTGGAGCGGGAGCTGGGGCACCTTCTGCCCAGCCCCCATTCCACTCGACTCCTATCATGGCGCCCCCTCGGGCTCCGGAACCGGGTACGTTCCCGCAGGCCGATGCCCGCTGGCGGTTGGGTATGCTCTAGGTGATTCATGGTGTGGGTCCCCAATAGTAGCACCCCCTCCTCAGGGTTTGTCTTCCGAGATGTTGTTTCAGCTCGAACTCGCCAAACTCGAGCAGCGAAAGCATGAGGCTGAGCTCGAGCAACGAAAGTATGAGGCCGAGCTCGAGCAGCGAAAGCATGAGGCTGAGCTCAGGCAGCAGCAGCAGCAGCGGGAATCTGAGCTTAGGATTCAGGCTGAGGAGAGAAAGGCCATACGTGAGGCTGAGCTTCAGGTTGAGGCTACGAAGTACTGTGCAGACATAGAGCTTGAGAAGTCTCGGGTGGAGTCGACAGGGCAGCGTCTCGGTTCTGGGAATCGAGGTCTTGATCAGTCTTTATCGCACCTTCTTAAGTTAGTCCCTGCATTTGACGAGTCGGGTGTCACCGAGTTTTTCCTGCGTTTTGAGAAGAAGTGCCGGGAGCACCAATGGCCCGAGGTTAAGTGGGCAGCCCTTGTTTCCTCTAGGTTGGTTAGCAAAGGACTCAAGGCATATGATGCGTTGCCCTTGGAGTCTTGCATCGATTATGAGGTATTGAAGGAAGCTGTTCTGCGGGCGTACGAGTTACAACCAGAGACATATAGGTTGAAGTTTCGTGGTGTTACGAAGGGTCGTGAGTGCACTTTTCTAGAACATGCCCGGGAACTGTCTGATGCTTTGAGAAATTGGCTGAGGTCAGAGAAGGTGACGACGTTCGAAGAGCTTGAGCAGTTATTCCTTCTAGAGCAATTTTTTAAATGCACAGGTGGCGACCTGACTTTGAACCTCAAAGAGAAACATCCTAAAACTCTACAAGAGGCAGCTGAGTTGGCTGACCTGAGATTATCGCTGATTCGTGGGTGCGGGTCTGCACAACGGACCGATGCAGTTAACACGGGGCGCAACACTCCACCCCCCCCCCCCCGAGTCAGTGATGCAACATTTAATAACAAAAGTAAGAGCAATGATACTAATTTTGATCATAAACCAAAAACCGTCCCGTTTAAGAAAGGTCAGGGCCCTTCCCCACCTCAGGGGAAGTCCAAGGGTGAAGTAGTGTTTTAAGTGTCATAAAAAGGGGCATTTTGCACGTTCCTGCCCTAGTAACCAACCTGCAGCAGTCGTGTATTTGGCTAGCAACATTGGGGTGTCTCTGAGGTCTTCTGCGTTTACCCGGGGTGATATGTCAGATGCGGGGGCACAGCCAGTGAAGGAGTGTCCGGAAGGCTCGAAACCTGTCCGCGATGCTTTTTGCGACCATAGAGGGCGTAGCTGCGTGAGTTGGGCTGGTTGCAAGCATGGGTTGGAGTTGTTGCGTGATACAGGTGCATCCCAGACTCTGATGAAAAACTTTAGAGGCCAACCTATAAACGCGGCACGGGTAGTTGTGGTGCAGGGTATTAATGCTACACGGTCATACCCGTTGGTTCGAGTGGAGCTGGAGGTTGATGGTGTGACACGAGAGATAGATGTTGGAATCGTAGAGAAACTGCCAGTAGAGGGCGTCGACCTTCTTCTCGGCAACGACTTTGCGGTGCCTACTTCTGAGGTTCCACCCTTAGTCGTTGCCGAGAGGGCGGCCGACGTGAGTAGGGAGGGGCAGGAGTTGGTCGAGAGGTGTCAATTACAGCAGATGGCGTGTGTTGTCACCCGATCTCATGCATCTAAGGTGTCACAGCCTATTCCTCAGTCTGTAGACCAGCGGAGGAACGGTCGGAAGGAGAAAGCTAAAGTTGGGAGAAGTTTTGTGAGTTTTGATCCAGCGGCTCTTCTTGGCGACTCAGTATTAGCACCAATGTTTAGGTCCGGAGTGGCCCCAGAACCTGTCACACTTGGTGAGGAGGTAGGGTGTGAGAAACTCCGAGACAGCAACGTTACACACTTAAGCAAGATAGGATCGAACAGTCCAGTATCGGGGGAGGCCATAAGTTGCTCCGGGAGCACTTAGATAGATTGGCTCCTTCGGATATCTGTCGGCTGCAGATAGATGATCCTGAGCTTCAGAAGTGTAGTAACGGTGCGATTGAACTTGATGAGGACGTGGATGCAAAGCCGGGGGACTTCTTTCGTGTGGAGGGCATATTGTACAGGCGTTTTCTAGATCCCAGACGGAGTTGGGAGGGTGGGTCGAGAGTGGTTGACCAGTTGGTAGTGCCTAGTGTGTGACGTGATAGCCTACTGAGGTTGGCGCATGATGTACCGTTGGTAGGGCATTTGAGTGTACATAAGACGGTAGCAGCATTGGCGAAATTGTTTTGGTGGCCAGGTATGAAGGCACATGTGGCATCATGGGTGGCAATGTGCAGTACCTGCCAGACAGTAGGTAAACCAAACCAGTGTATTCCCAAGGCTCCGTTACACCCTATTCCTGTAATCGGGCCACCATTCAGTAAGGTTATAATCGACATGGTTGGCCCTCTACCCCCTACTAGTGCAGGCAACAAGTTCCTCCTCACAATCATGGATGTTGCCACTCGTTATCCGGATGCATACCCCATGCGAAATGGTACTGCTAAGACTGTTGTTCGTAACTTGCTATTGTACTGTTCTAGGTACGGGTACCCGCAGGAATTGCAGTCAGACCAAGGGTCCAACTTTACTTCTAACCTTTTCAAACAGACCATGCAGCAGCACGTATCAGTACAGTTGTCTCTTCAGCCTATCACCCAGAGAGTCAAGGGGTGTTGGAGAGGTGGCACTCGACTCTGAAAAGCATGCTGCGTTGTTACTGTGTTGAGAATGGCAAGGATTGGGATCTTGGGTTGCCCTATGTATTATTCGCTGCTCGGGAGGTACCTGGTGAAAGCCTAGGGTTCAGTCCCAATGAGTTAGTTTTCGGACATCAGGTCAGAGGCCCCCTCAACATGGTTAGAGAAATCTGGGAGGGCACAGCAAAACCATGTTCCATGTTAAAGTATGTCCTCGAGAGTAGAGAGAGAATGCGGAGAAGCCTAGAGTTGGCAGGTAGGAATTTGGTAGGGTCGCAAGCACTTATGAAGGACAGGTACGATGAGAAGACAAAACTCCGGGAGTTTAAGGTGGGGCAGGAGGTGTTGATTCTGTTACCTCTGCCAGGTCATCTGTTGTCTGCCAAGTATGCTGGTCCTTATAAGGTGGTAAAAAAGATCTCTGACCTAGACTATCTTGTGGCTACTCCAGATAGGCGTAAAAAGAATCAGCTGTGCCATGTTAATCTGGTGAAAGAGTTTGTGAGGCACCCCCCTGAGCCTCTCGCTGTCCCTGTGTTGACCTGCAGCGGTCATGGAGGAGAAGGAGTGAGGGACAGTGAAGCCCAGGTGGAGGATAACTGGGAGTGTCATGTCTCTGCTGACCAGTGGGCGGGGAACTCCAGACAGGTGGCTGACGATGCTCTAGTGCACCTGCCTGAGCAACAGCGTGCAGCCGTGCAGCGCCTGTTTGCTTCATACCCCACTGTGTTTGCAGAGCATCCAGGCCTCACAACTCGAGTGGTGCATGACGTGGACGTGGGAGATCACCCCCCTTTAAATCAGTACCCTACAGAATTCCACCCATTAAACTCCCAGCCCTCAGAGCGGAGTTAGAGTATATGTTGGAACGGGGGCTGATTGAGAAGGGGGCAGTTAGGTGGACATCTCCTGTCACTCTGCAGCCCAAGCCTGACGGGAAGGTTCGCTTCTGCATTGACTTTCGGAGATTGAACGGGTTGACTCCCACCAATGCTTATCCCCTTCCCCGTGTTGACGATAATGTAGACAAGATTGGTAAGGCACAGTTTCTAACTAAGGTAGACCTAGTGAAAGGCTACTGGCAGGTGCCCTTGTCTGAGCGGGCGAAGGGGGTATGCGGGTTTGTGGTTGATGTGAACACCTACCGTTGCAATGTGATGCCGTATGGCCTTAAAAATGCCCCAGCAACCTTCCAGAGTCTTATGATGAGTTAGTAGCTGACATCCCTAACTGCACTGTCTACCTAGATGACGTTATAATCTACGATGACAACTTTGAGAGTCACTGTGAGCACATAGAAGCCTTGTTTCGGAAGCTCAGTGAGGCCAGCTTGGTGGTCAATCTGGGCAAGTGCGACTTTGTCCGGGCAACTGTGCAGTATCTTGGGTTTGTGGTTGGGTTAGGCCAGGTGTGCTCCCCCCCCCAAAAAAAAAACAAGATACAGGCTATTAACCAGTTCCCCAGGCCGTCCACCAAGCGGCAGATCATGAGATTTTTTGGGCATGATCGGTTACTATCGCCGCTTCATTCGGGGTTATTCTACTGTGTTAGCTCCCCTGACAGATTTGCTAGCAAAAGAGAAAAAGTTCAAGTGGGCACCTGAGAGTGAAAGGGCTTTTTCGCTGGTCAAGCACCTACTATGCACTCACCCAATCCTCAGGGTCCCTGACTTTGAAAGACCGTTCCAGCTGGCAACAGATGCCAGCGGTGTAGGGGCTAGTGCCGTCTTAATGCAAACAGACGAGGAAGGTTTGGAGCATCCAGTCAGTTTCTTTTCCAAGAAGTTTAATTCCGCTCAGAAAAACTACTCTGTGGTGGAGAAAGAACTGCTGGCAATAGTGTTGGCGCTCAGGCACTTTGAAGTATATGTTCCTGCCTACGGGCCAGTCGTGGTGATTTACACCGACCACCACCCTCTTAAATTTCTGAACCAATTCCACAACCGGAATATGAGGCTGACACGTTGGTCACTCATGTTGCAAGAATACAATCTAGACATTCGCCATATTGCCGGTTGTGAGAATGTGATTGCAGACTGTTTGTCGAGGGTGGAGGATCCGGCGTAGATCACCACAGGTGTGTGGGTTTGAGTGGAGAAAAACCAGGCTTGCCCCTGTAGAGCAGCCGTCAAAAACAACATTAAAATTAAATCAAAATCGCATAAAAACTCTTTCTTTTTGATAGTTAATTGTAAGTTGCCAATGTTATAGCTAAAGTCCTAAGTTGAACCTGTCTTTCACTTAGTAGGCTGGGCTCTGTGAAGCTCGCTCAGGGAGCATAGCAGGCTAAATTATACTATTGTGTTTGGGAGGGGTTGTAAGATTTTCTTTATGCTAATATGTTGTTTTATTTAAGATTGAGCTTTGCATTTCATTTCTGGTGGAGTGGCTAGGTGTGGTGGGTCTTGTCGGCATTCCGCCTTGTCAGATTTGGTGCTCGCCTAATGTTGAGCGTCCCATATCTTGGGCGGGGTGTGACGTCTACCAGCGTTGGCAGAATCGCCTCTCGTTGGCCACTAGCACTCGCCAGGGACATCGAAATGGGCTACAGTTATCAGAGAATATTGTTCTTTCTTTCCTAGTAATCGAATTGTCACAGACAGTCCAGTGGTGGTCTTTGTTTTCGTCTGTGACAACGTGTTATATTTTATATCAACAGTAGTGATAATAGTACCAGCGTGTGAATGAGAAAGACTTTCAGAGCAAGGAGGTAGTAAGTGTCTGTATGTACGGGTGCATTCCTGCCTCTCGCTCGCCATTGGACGGCGTGTCTGGCTGTGTCCTATGACGCCTGCTGTCTTGTGACGTCTCGGCCCGTGATTGGCCGACCATCGCGCCTTTGCGGTCTCCTGTGTAACTTACCTCCTCCATGAGGTTCCCCAGGAGCTGTCCTCATCAGGACAGGCTTGGCGCGCGTGCTTCTAACATCCCTTTGCATACTCTCTCCCGATCACCACCTTTATCACTGTTTCTCTCACTCGATTCTCTCTTTCCATACTCTAACCTTTATTAACTGCACAACACTCCCCTTGGGTTCTGCATACGGTTTTCATAGCCGGCCCATTGTATTGCATGCGCCGTCCTCAGAGATATTTACATGTACTTAGAATAGGTTTGAGGGTTCTTAGTTAGTATAGGTTAAGAACTTTGTGTGTCTCCATTATTGATTTAGTGTTTCTGCTCTTTTATTTAATGCTAGACTGGGATAAGGTAACTGTAGTCGTTGTCTCCGATGTGTGTACGGTTTGCTTATACCTACACGACTTCGACCGGTCCTGTGGTAGCCTGGGTTGTCTTTTCGGTTGCGTCCTTTGCGAGTGCAGCATTGTGTTGACTGAGGGTTTTGGCCTGTACCAGTTCCACACTTTGCTGCCTCTTTGCTTGTCTTTAGAGGGTTGCCAGGATAGAACCAGATACTTGTGATCTGGATCTATCGAGAGAGCCCCCTAGTCAATTAACGTAACTTAAAGGATGCAGTCTTAAGGACATCGCTAGGCTACGAGCCTGTCTTGCTCAACCCCAGTTCCTTACCTAGAGTATCCCAGCTAGACATTATTAATCGAGTAGACACTTGTTAGTATTTAATATATGCGCATTATTATTTACAGCATTTATTATTCTAGGTTGTTGCTGAGCCACACAACCATAGCAGACTGTTTCGTTGATGAGGAAGTACAGTACTTCTTTTAGTGTCGAGCATTGCTACCGTTGCGCATTTATAGTATTCTCGTGTCAGTTAACATTATATGTCCTATCTTTTAGTGTATTCGATTTACACGTGTGGTGTCCTGCCTCCTGCCTTTATATAGTTCTAAATCAGTACGAGCATCTTATGAGCATCAGACTTTCTTCAGAAGTTTCCAGGTCTATGCTGTAGGACTATACTTCACTTTCTTTCAGATAGGAGTGAAGAGTTTATTGTTGTTTAGAGTAACTGTATTGAAGCATCTTTTTATTGTAGTAAATCTTGCAGTGATTTAATTGATCTTTCCATAGATTCCTTTTTATGCATTTTAACGTAACTTGCATCTTGTTTGTTATCAGGCTATACCAGTGCAGGTTAGCCTGAAGTAGAGTACATTTATGCCCAGTTAAGGATACCCCGCTATCGCAGATTAACCCTGGAGGGTATAGGTGTTTTGTTCGCCGGCATATAAGTTCGAGGGTTTGGATCTAGCGTACCGTTGTTGCAGTGCCCTATTACTAGTCCAATCATTGAGTGCCCTTGTTTTATTCGTAGTCCCGGTCGTAACTATATATATATACTGTATACTGTATAATTATATATATATATATATATATATATATATATATATATATATATATATATATATATAAATGTACTGTATATATATATATGGATGTAGCACTCACTGTTATCTTGCGAATTGTGAAGACTAGAACATTGTACACTAAGTACTTCAGGTTTAATGGTGAATATATGAAGCTAGTTCAGCATTCTTCTCCTTACGCGTCACTTTTCAACATTCGGCTGGCACATGGATTAACTTTCTAAATACCGGTACTCTTGCAACTATTGATAATTATTGATTGATTTCACCATTGTAACCATTCCTTTTGTCACTGAACACTGCTTGCGTGCATTGATTCGGCCGGCCGAAAACTATCGATCGATTTCCTTGTCCAGTGCTTGCAACACAGTGTCCCAATCGGGTTGACTGTGACGGTATGTTGTTGTGCATTTCGTGGACCGCCCGCCATGACAACAAAGCTGTCTTGTGTGCGGTTTTATGTTGTTTTAGGACTAATTCAAGCCCATGCCTTTTAAAAGCAGGCTCCGGGCTCCATGGGGAAAACTCTAGGCTAACTCACTTTTAAAAGTACACCTGGGCTCAATAGGTCAGCTGATAATCTCAAAACATTTGTAATTAATCATCATTATCATCATCTCCGACGCCTTGCTTCCCCCTGGGAAACCCTCGCTAAAGGATGGCCATGACAGAACAGTCTCCAGGCTACTAAGTCAAGATATGCTTCATTTGCCCGTGCCACAATGCCTCTTCCACTACGTGAAAATTTGTCCTCAATATATTTTTCCACTTTATTTTTACCATACCAAAGGTGGTCTTCGCACAGTAATTGAAAGATGAAAATCACTCGACTCTACAGTAATTGGTGGTGGTGCAAAAGACACTCAATCCCAGTATCTTGTATTCCTGACTAAACTTTCTTGGCAAAATATTTTTTACTTTTCCTCCATAAAATTATCCAAATCACGTATGCAAGTCAATATATGATTACAGTACAAAATAATAAAAAAGCATTCCATCTACTTGTTCTAATAACTTTACCAAAGAAAAGTAAGCAAACAATAACTTAATAAATTAACAAAATACAATAACTGGTGCAATTATGGTGGGGAGAGTTGTGATTTGCAGGTTAGTGGCGAAAGAAAGACCACTAAGAATGGCATGGATTCAGCAGGCTTATTCAGTGATTCACAATCACTACTGTACAGTGATCTAGCAATCACATGCCTTTATAGTCCCTCCTAAAATACGGAATATGATGCTTACATGCGCTTTTTCAAGTCATAAGCCAATGTTAGAAGGTTTAGGCTACATAATTTTGTTTCTTTTCAGCCACTCATTCATATGATTAATACAAGGTTTATAGATTATAAATGTGCTTTAATTCGTAACCACTACCTCTATGCGATACAAATTGTAGGTACCGTAATAGCTTATGCTATTGTATGTTTATTTCAGTGCAATTCATGTAAATTTGAAATCTCCACCAAAAAACAACCTAAAGCTATAAAGTTTTACGGCAATTGAGAATACAAAATGTATGCACATATATAATATTTATACTGATGAGATGAGATCACATATGTTATTGGAACAAAGCCAACACCTTATATCATCACGCATTTTTGGATCTTTGAAATAACTACAGAATGTTTTTTTTTTTATTATTCATAATAATCTATTCTATCTACTTACTCAGGCCCAATCCCCACTTTTCCTTTTTTTTTTGGGGGGGGGGGGCCGACTCAAATATAATGTCTATCTATCTATCTATTGCCTGACGCCGTGATCCCCGAATGGGTGGCCACGAACAAACCGCCCCTATGCACCTCTGTCCCCAGTCAGTCGACGCCCCTCCTCCCAACCAGCACCGACTTCATCCATATACTTCCTCACTCCATCCTTCCACCTCTCCCTTTCTGTCCTTCCACCTCGCTCTCGTACACCCTCTTAATAGTCATTCTCTCGCTTTCCATACGTTCCATATGGCCAAACCATCTCAAGTTGTTCCTTTTCACACTTTCCAGCACATCCACTTCCACACCACACCACACCTCCTCCTTACTTCCTCATTCGTCTGTCTATCCCTCCATATAACTCTGCACGCACTTCTCAAGTAACTTATTTCCACTGCTCTCACTCTTGGTCTGAGTCTCTTCCCGAACGTCCAAGCTTCACTTCCGTAAGTTAGTGTCGGGATTACCACACTGTCATGCAAGGACTTCTTTACTTCCATACTGACCACCCTATTTCTTGTTACTGCTTTCAACATTCCTACAACCCTCTTCCCCTGTTGCACCCTCTCCCGCACTTCTTCATCCATAGTCCCATATTTACTCAACACACTGCCCAGATACTTAAATGAGCTGACAATCTCCATAGCCTGACCGTTCAACTTCACCTCACACTCTGTGGCTTCACCCCTTTCGAAGACCATAACCTTGCTCTTCCCCGCATTTACCTTCAGATTCCGTTTTTTCGCACACTGTTCCATACACATTTACCAGACCCTGCAATCCTATTCATTATCGCTCATCAGAACGGTAACATCAGCAAACAGCAGTACAGGTAGCTTCCACTCATTTCCCTCCCTTATCAGCGACACACCAACATCCAATGCTCTTCCTTGTATTTCTTTCATGACTCCTTCCATATATACAGTAAACAACCACGGGGACATCACACACGCTTTTCAACCCAACATTCAGGTCAAAGAACTCACTCTGCTCATTCTCCACACGTACTGCCGCCTTTGCACCCTCATACATGCTCTTCACTGCTTTCAGCAACTTGCCATCTACTCCGTATATTCTAAGTACTTTCCACATACCTTCTCTATCCAGGTAGAGAAGGTATAATGTAAAACTTGCAAAATAAACAGAGCCAGAATAGGGACAACACAAAACACAACAGAAAACAATGAACACACAAAAACAAAATACAAATTCACACACATTTAGGTCATCCAGAAGACCCAGAGACCAGGGTCACCAAGGTCCCTCCAGCACTCCCCCGGCCCCCGACCACCCGGAGAGGTTCCGATCTCGGCGGGCAGACATGCAGCGTAGCCGAAGCCACAAGCCCGCCCACCACACTTCCAGGTGCACCCTTCATATAAATCGTCTCCCCGGGCCTGGACTATTATCTAGTCCAACTTGCGCCCGACTCCTTCCCCCAAATTACCACGTGTTCACTCATCTATTCACAAGCATTCTCCATTCATTCCTGTTTATTACCACTTTTCTTGCCTGATCTATAGTCATTCCTCTATCATCCAAAGCTTGTCTTACACAGTCTGTCCATCTCGATGGGGGTCTTCCTGCCCTTCTATCTCCCCTTGTATCTGACTCACATACAGTATTCTCTTTGTAAGCCTTTCATCTTCCATTCGTTCAACATGACCATACCAGCTCAGCACCCTTCTGTCCACTCTGGCTGACAAATGTTCCTGCTGCCCCACTCTCCTACGTATCTCTTCATTCCTCAATCTATCTCTGCAAGTAACTCCACACATACTCCTCAAGCAGCTCATCTCCATCACATGTTCAAATCTAGGTTGGATAAAAGTAAATATGGAAATAGGGCAACATAAGTTATGATATGTTAGTCCAAAATACTGGGAACTGGGAATATCCATTACGATACTTGTCTAAGTAAAATGGATTGATTATAAAGTAACTAAGACAGGACAACACGAGCGCTGCTCAATTCCTGTAAACTACAAATAGGTAAATACAAATAGGTAAATACATCCAGCTTTCTTCTCTCCTTTTCCTTCAGAGCCCATGTCTCAGCCCCATACATCACTGTTGGCACAACAATTCCTTGATCCATTGCACTTTTTACTTTCATTCCGAGATTTCTCATCTCCACATACTTCCCATTGCTCCGAAAACCTTCCTTCCTTCACACACTCTCTGTTTTACCTCAATTTCCTTACCTCCACTCCTGCTTATTGTTCCTCCTAGATATTTAAAACACTTTACTTGTTCCAATATTTCCCCATCCAGCCTCACATGTAGATTCACCCTACGATCACCCTTATTACACACTAATACTTTACTTTTATTGAAGTTCACCTTCAGTTTCCTCCTTCCACAAACCACACCAAACTCTTGGACTACCCGCTGCAGTTTCTCCTCAGAATCCGCCACCAATGCTGTGTCATCAGCGAACAGCAACTGATTCATCTCCCAATCTCTACCATTCTTTCCTACTAAACCCAATCCTCTTCCCATAGTTCTCATTTTCACCTCCCTCACCACACCATCCATATACAGCCATGGTGACATTACACAACCCTGTCGCAAACCTACCTTTACCTCAAACCATTCACTCAACTCACCATTTCCTACTCTAACACATGCTCTGCTCCCTTCATAAAAACTCTTAACTGCTTCTAACAAATTTCCTCCAATTTTATAAATCCTTAACATCTTCCACATTGTTTCACGATCCACACGATCATACGCTTTTTCCAAATCCATAAAAGCCCAAAATATCTCCTTATGCTTCTCTAAATACTTCTCACATAACTGTGTTACTGCAAACATCTGATCTACGCACCCTCTTCCCCTCCTAAAACCGCACTGTTCTTCTCCTATTGCAACTTCCGTACACTTTATTATCCTCTCTATCAACACTCCTGCCGATCTCCCTTCCCCTTGTACAACGGCACAATACATGCACTCTTCCAGTCTATTGGTACCATTGACACAGCAAAGCACACATTGAAAAGTCTCACCAACCAATCTATTATCACATCTCCACCCTTCTTTATACACTCCACAGCAATACCATCCAAACCTTCTGCTTTTCCCGCTCTCATTTGTTTCACTGCTTCTTTCACCTCATTTTCCTCAATCCTTTCATTCATTCCCTGCCACCTGGGTGGCCTGGGTAACCTATCTCCATCTACCACTGCTTCAGGGCGGGTGCCCAACCCCGAAAGGGGTTGAAATAGGGGAGCTATCCCCCCCGCCAAAGGCGGCTTTCTAGGGCCTTTCCTAGCTGATGCTGAGAGGATTGGGTTCTAGTCATGTGGTGATGGGCTGGTCTATCAGAGTGAGAACTGAGCAATCTCTGCCATACCCATAGCTTACTCTGATTGTTCCTTTTACTTATATATTTTCTAGATCTCAAGTGACGGCGTCTCTTCCGTGGATTGACCTCCCAATCTACCAAGATTGGAAGCCAAAGCGTCACATTTTTCCTTTGCCCCTCAACTTTCTCTTCATAATTGCCGAGGGGCACAGGGCCCTGGGTGGGGCTTTGGTTTCCCGGGCGTTTCAGCACCCTCCTCAGCTCCCCGCCATGGAGTGGCTTCGGTCACCCAGGCTTTATTGTGGTCGGCAGGGAGGGTTCTGTGGATGCGCTCGGTTATGGCCTTGGCCTTGCTCGGGGCCTTGGGGCTGTTCGGCCAGGCAGCTTGGGGAACAACAACAACAAAACAACAACAACAACCACTGCTTCAATCACTGCTTCTCTTCTAACTCTTGCATTTGACAAAGATTCAAAATACTTGGCATATCTTTTCCTCACTTCAACTCCTTCCACTAGTTTTGCACTCCATTTGCACTCCATTTGCATCTTTCACTGACTATTCCTTCTCTTGTCCTCCTTTCCTTACTCTATTTACCTCTTTCCAGAACATCTTTCGTTCTTCAAAATTCTCACTCAACCTTTGACCCCACCTTTCGTTTGGATCTTTTTTCGCTTCTCTAATTTTCCGTTTTGCCTCTCTCCTTTTCTCCTTGTACCTCAACACTACCATCCTGTAAATAATAATAATAATCTCCTCTAATGTCTTTCCTTCTTGCTGGAAGTTAGCTCTCATTCAACCTGTCCCAAAGAAGGATGACCGCTCTCAACCCACCAACTATCGTCCAATTGCTCTCATTTCTTGCATCTGTAAAGCTTTTGAAACTATTCTTGCCTCAAAATTTCTTAAGCATTTATCTTCCCATAACCTTGCACCCAGCTTCTGATCGACGAAGGATTTTCCGCGCTTCCCGAGAAAATACCTTGGTTTCACGTTCAAATTCATTGTTTGAAACTTTGTCATACGTGACTTGATTGTTTAATAGTTTGTTAATTTTCTGAGTGTAACTAACGGTATCAATGACGACTACCCCTCCACCTTTATCAGCTTTGGTAATTTTAATGTGAGTGTCCTTAGCAAAGTTTTGGAGGGTGAGAATGTATCGCCTAGCATAGTTTGTAAGGAAGGTTCATTAAGAGCAACGGTAAGCAAACCTTGGATAAATCCTTGCATGAAACCTGAGTCACGTGACCTGTGGTTCTTCGTTATGAGGTCAATATCTTTGTTGTTTCTTTTTACACCACTGGCAAATTTCAAGCCTAGACTGAGGGCTTCAGTTTCTAAAGCAGAAAGATCACGACTTGAGAGATTAACTATAATATCACTGTTCCCTACCTGACTCCACTTGCTGTAACCAAATTTTCTGTGGACAAAACGGTCTTTAAACTTGAATGCATGTATGTACTGTATTCCTATAGATTCAGGAACATTCCAAAGCGAGGTCGGTCCTTGGAAATCTGTGCCCTATAATTAGTTCTTTCCTTTCATTAATACATTACGCTATTCAGTGTGCAGTTGGGTCCGAGTACATGATTAGATAGATATCCAGTATTCGATAAATGGATATAAAATTGTAGCCATGTACTTAACCTTTCACAGTCGTGCTGGTATAATGGTTAGAGTGATTAACCCCTCCTGCCCGAGCAGCATTTTAAAATGACACCGCGGAAGATGGGCAGGAGCCCGGGTGTCATTTTAAAATCCGTAAGCTTGAAAGCCTATTAAGCATGGTTTGAAAGCCGTGAGTCGAACCGTATGTAAACAAAGCCGGTCGGAGCGACGCGCACCTTCAAATACAAGAAGGAGAAGTCGGACTTTTGTTGTTATTGGTTTGTAGAACAAGATTAGGGTGTGTTATTGTCCGATATTGCTAAATTCGCCACAAAATGCTCTCCACGGAAATCGTCATCACAACTGAACCAGTTGACCTAGAGAGCTCTACTCAACACCAGTCTACAGATACGAAACAGGGCTACGTTTTGAGATGTGTGTGAATTCTCTAGCAGTTAAAATAATAAAGATAGAACTAGGCCTATTACGACTTTTTTCGGCCGGATCTGAATGTTGTCCTTTGGAAGGCGAGCCCAGGTAAGAAGGGTTAAGATCTGTATGTGGTGTCCCAGGTTTGAATCCCGGGAGGAGCACATGCTTTCATTAATTTCATTGGGACGTGTTTGATGTTGGGAGTGAAATTAAATAATTAGATTATTACCCGATTTATGATGTATGATTGTCATGAAGGAAGGAAGATAATTTCTATCAGCGTACTGGGCATCAGCCCTCATAAGTAAAATTGGAAACATCTACGAAAAAGAGCCAGAAGAATTGTAATAGATTAATGAGGATAGATGATGAGTGCACTGAACGGGTAGTAAGGCAGGAGAAAAACGGCCTGAAAGTTTGTCACAAAGGTGCATTGATATTACGAATCGTCGAATATAGGAAAAAGTAAAAGAAGGCGTGTTAGCGAGGACAGCACGTCGCACGAGGAGTCGTCGCACGTAGGTAAAGACGGTGCTCAACGATTGTCACATACTCCAGGCACTATCTTGAAACTAGAGTGCATTAATTCATTCTTGGGACTAAGTTTTTGTCCAAGAATCAAAATCTAGAATCAGACAATGGCTAGTAAAAACACCAGAAATACACCTGTGTGACATTACCTGAAGTCCACTCATTTTCCATTCCTAGCCATTTGATCCATATGAACATTTTCAGATCCAATTGCCTCATTTACGCAACAACACGCCACAAAATATCAGTATCTTGCTGATTTTCATTTGTGATTTTTTATTTTTTCCATACAGTAATACAATAAGTTAACTCGCTAGATTACCATTTGTGCTTGTTAACCCTATTTTCACCCTTTTTAGCTGATATTAGTGTCCGCTTCAAATGTTCCATGGAAAATATTGTATATACTCAGGCACATACCCCATAGCTGGGGGTGGCCGACTCGAGGCAGAGACCGAACAGAAACATTAAAAGTTTCAAATGTTAGGGTCCGAGATAACTTTCGCGTTTCCTCACCCCTTTTTCTGTCTCGTCTAGTAGGTGAAGTCTACAAGGGGAAGAGGTTTCCTAGCCTCCCGCCACATGGAAAATATATAATACCTAAAGTATAATGGGTCATTTATGAATATTTATGGTGAATTTTTCTAATAAAATAAAATTACAATTTAATAAACTAGAATAGTAATGATTGGTGTATTGCACAGTATAAATTAATCTTCACTACTGTACAACTATACTGACAACTTTTGTAGCTACTGTATACTTTTTGTAACCAGTGAGAAAATACTCAAGGGTCAATTACCGACAATGGCAAAGACAGAACAATAACAAGTCATGAATTTAAAAGAACTGCAATGTGTTGCTCCTTAATTTTTTTGTATAGAACTGAAACATTGGTTTTGCAAAATGATGGCTCTAGAATAATGAAGTACAGTAGCTCAGAATAGCATGTGGAGTAAACAGGGTAGATGAACTATGGAAGCTTTTTTTATATACAGGTATATTAGTTTAACCAGACCAATTACTGTATGTTGTTGTTGTTGCTGTTCCCCAGGCTGTCTGGCCGAGCAGCCCCAAGATCCCGAGCATGGCCACGGCCATAACCGAGCACCCCCACAGAACTCTCAATGCTTACCACTAATCAAGCCCAGGTGACCGAAGCCACTCCAAGGCGGTGCGGAAACACCCGGAAAATAAAAACAAAAAAAACAGGGTCCTGCAATTCTGAAGGGAAAGTTGAGGGGCAAAGGAAAAATGTGACGCTTTGGCCCCCAATCTGCCAACCTCTAGGTTGGCAGTAGGGAGGTCAATCCACGGAAGAGATGCCGTCACTCGAGATCTAGAAAATATATAAGTAAAAGGAACAGTCAGAGTAAACTATGGGTATGGCTGAGAATGCTCAGCTCTCACTCTGATAGACCAGCCCATCACCATGAGTAAGCTACAATGGACTGGAAAAAAAAAAATATGGGAAAATAATACCCGGTACTGTACAGTACTTTGAATGAATATAGATGAGCTCTTTATAGTAGTATGAATATGTACCATGTAAAATGAGGAAATTTGTTCATACATACATAACATACATAAAATTTTAAGACCGAGTGTTCCACACATACGTGCAGTTTCAGTCTCTTGTCCTAATGGCGAGGTTCCAGGCAACCCTGTTAAGGGCTGCTTCACTTGTCAAGTTCTTGGATTTGAGATCGGCACGTATAGTCCGATCCCAGGTCTTCCTCGGTCCACCCCTTGGTGCAGCTCCCTCCACAATCACAGACCTGCATTTTTTCACCCAATTTTGTTCATCCATTCTCTCCACATGTCCATACCATCCCAGTCTACTTGTATTACCTCGCTAATACTCTTTATACCTAAACGTCTCCTCAGCTCAACATTTGTTATTCTATCCTGTAGCCTGGCCCCACACATCCCTCTCACCATTCTCATCTCATTACGTTCCATTCTGTTGACATCCTCTACTTTAACGGCCCATGTTTCTGAGGCATACGTCATTGCACTTCTAACACATGAGGCATACACCTTTCCCTTCAGGGGGAGAGGCATTCTTTTCATGGTCATGATTGGCAGCAGTTCTCCAAACTTCCCCCAGCCACACCTAATTCTAGCAACAGTGGCAGCCTCGGCCCAACACCGGCAGAGATGGTATCTCCTAGGTAACAAAACTTGTTCACCAGCTCCAATGACTCATTTCCAAAATTCACAGCCACAGGATCATCGCTTAACACAAGCTCGCCTTTGCACACTACGCACTCAAATTTCTCTATTTCTGACTTATCCTTCGACAGGGGTCCATTTATTCTACTACAGCGCTTATTCCCATGGTGTACCCAACATCGACAGATGCTACATTGAATTGAGTTAACACCCACTCCCTTTCCACACACTGCACCGCTCTTTTCCACATTGCCTTGTCTCAATCTACAATGCATAACCTTGGTTTTGTTAATATTGACTCTTAAACCCTTGCTCGCCATGCCCTCTCTCCACTCTCTAAATTTGGCCTCAGCCTCTTGCATACTGTCAGCTATTCGGACTAAATCGTCTGCATAAAACAGTTCCATATCTCCATAAAAGATATAGTGGCTCCTGAAAATGCACACAGGTTCAGAAGCCTGTATACATGTATAGGCTGCGGAGAGAGAGAGAGAAAGATCCTGTTCTATCAGCATACTGGGCCTTAGTCCTCATAAAACTGGTTTGCTCCAAGTCTTAAAGTGGATGACCAATCATCCACTAACACCACCAAAGTGATGATAGATGGTTCACTATGTATAGTATGTATTTCGCTTCTTTAGAGACATTTACCAGCTATAGGATAATAATAACAATAGTCAGGTTACTTATCTCAGCAAGTAAAGAAATAACTCACCATCTTAACCCTTTCACACATTTATGACGCAGAGGTTGCCAGATTAGCAATAATAAATAAAGTTCTCTCTTATAATTACCTCTCCAAAATTAGTTTTCTGCCCACATCTAACTCAAAGACAACTGCAGAGGATGAAGTAACTAAACTAAAGGTTTCTAAATACCCCTGATGGTAACAAAGGCTTTAAACTATCCCCAATAGGCTCAAAATTGCGTCATATGTCGGAGAAGGTTAAAAGGTTATGGCATTATTCTATACTGTATGTTTGAGATATTATACAGCCTATTCCCATTTTTTGTTTTTTTTTTAAATCTGGGGGTGGCCGACTCGACACAGAGCCCGATCAGGGATAACATAACACAAATACAAAAATAATGAACACACAAAAACAAAACACAAATTCACACACATCTAGGTCACCCAGTAGAAGACCCAGAGACCAGGGATCACCAAGGTCGCTCCAGCACTCCCCAGGCCCCCAACCTCCCGGAGAAGTTCCGGTCTCAGCAGGGAGACATGTAGCGAAGCTAACCACCACAAGCCCGCCCACCACACTTCCAGGCGCACCCTTCATATATACCGGCTCCCCAGGCCAGGCTGGTGCATGACCCCTTCTCCCAAATGACTGCATTTTCACTCATCTAATCACAAGTATTCTCCATTCTTTTATATACTGTACATATACATTTATAATTTTTGTGTCTTGAGCGGCATCTAAAAGGGATACTCACTCACACAGCTTTAATGTCAGTCTGTTGACATTTTCTCATGACTTTCATACTCACCAGGCATCAACTATGTTACTTTGATCATAAAATACCCACAAATACCACAAAGCCGCATATTCCACTCATTGCCACGAGAGATTAAGAAAGTTACACAAGAGTGTTTGGTGTGTATTTGAAGTATGGATACCATTTTCATTGTAAGCTACTAAGTTTTCTATATATCTTTCCTTTAGGAAATATGTGTTTAAAAAAAAAATAATGCTAAAGTTTAGGAGTTGATGTTAATAATAATAATTTAATTTGAACATATACTAACACAATGTAGCTTGCACACTAAGGAGAGGCCATCTTACGTGAGTGATGGGGGAAGGGTAATGGTGACGTAGTGTTTGGGTGGTTGTGGGAAGGGGTAGAATCATACTACAGGGAGGGTGATGAGAGCTCCGGATATACTGTAATCCCCCTTTGGAAAAAAAAAAAAAAAAAGTTTACCATAGGACACAAAATCCATGTATGTCAGATTAGGTTAGGGTTGTAGGGTTAGTACAAGTTAAGTAAGTTTAGGTAAGTTTATATGCTTAGTTTGATTTAGAATAGAGTATGGTACTCTTGAGGTTAGTTAGAGTAGATAAAGTTAACTAATAATTAGTGTAGGACTAGGGAAGGGATGATGGTGTGGAAGGGGAAGCATCGTAGGTTGCTGTTATCAAACTCCTTCTACATATGGTCACAATAGAAAATAGACTATGCAGGAAATTGTGTATATCATATGAGTGTGGCAAAACACTGATAGTGCAAACAGTGTCTAATCACTCGCGTAGCATTGGCAGAAGGCTTCGTCTTATATTGCATAATTCTTTAACTGTCTTGATAGCGTAATGCTTAGTGTGCGGAATTTCGGTGTGAGTATCCTAGGTTTGAGTCCTTGGAGTACCACATGTATTCATTACTTTCATTGATTTCATTAATTAGGTTTATAGGTAAGTTAATTGGTGGGTTGGTGAAAAACAATACATAATATATTAAAGGCATTGAGCAGGTTCAACAACCTATATGGTTCGTATGGGCTTCAAAGCCTACGCGGAAGTTCAGGAGTCACTTTGTAATAGATATTATGTTTGTTAGTCAAGTGAGAGTTGTGTGGCTGGAGACAGTGGAACAAGACATAGGTGAAAGGTTAAGTGGTACCAGCATCATGGAACAGCCAAGAGACAATGTAACCTTAATTTGCACCGCTTCCCATAAATAAGATGATTACTTACAGCTGCATGAATGAATTAATTAATTGTTTTGCATAGAAAAGGTAATGTCATTCGTCATGCGAAGTGCCACCCCAGGTTATATATATATATACATATACTGTATATATACCGTATATATATATATATATATGGGGCAGTGGAATGGTCAGTAGCTCGTCTGACTGCTGATTGAAGGGTCGGCAATTCGATCCCACGCTGTGCCATTGGTAGATGGCAAGTTTGGCAAGCTCGGTCTAGCGATTCGTGGAAACTGTCCAGTTCAGTCCCTGTAACAAGGGCTCACTCTAGCCCTGTCAATCAAGGGAGTATACGGCGCTAAAAAATGCATCATATGAGCATGGGTGGCGCTCAGTAGGTCATGCCTCTCATGCCCTCATTTCTTAATTAGTGCACATAAGTATGCTTAAATAACCGTATAAAGTCAATCTGAAGCTATACCTGAAGAGTGAATATAGTTTTCAAAAGGATGTGTATAATGGCAATGAAACTCATTTATTTGATGCTACCAATAAGCAACTTTAAGAAAAGAAGAGGTTTATATTGACTTTCTGCTTAAATGTAAAATTCAATTAAATTCAAGCCCCTCTGCGTGCATAGAAGTAAAATATCTAGAAGCATGTGATGTGTTAAAAAAGACTGCTTAAGAGTATACCGATATAAATATTCCGGTACAACACATTTTTTAACTGGATTGAATATAGTATAGTTTATTAAGTGGATCTATAATATCACATACTTTTATCTCCATATTTGCAAGTGAGAACTCCCAGGCACAAATTAGTTTTCATGTTTTCCTTAAAAGTTAATTACTGTACTGTACTGTACATGTATTTCTCCTTGGGCACCCAATACTGCAAAATTTCAATCAAAGAACTTTGATTCGATCCCAGGTTACCAATTTGGCAATTGCTTATACTGTAATACATTTTCACAAAGTTTAGCCATGGAAATTATGGGATAACTACAGCACTCGGATAAAAATTGATTCACTAGACATACAATATTGTTGATATTTCTTGAAATTTCAAGATACATTATAATCATTTGTTAACCCCATGCAATTATTAATTGTAAGTTGGCCAACACACTAAATTCAGGACCAGTCGACCAGAATATAAGCTTTGTTTATACCATGCCAGAAAAATAGTGTTTCTAACTATTTCAGTGCAGAATAAACAATAAATCATGCACAATATTTATCATCCTTTCAGGTAATAAAAAAGGAGAGAACACTTCTTGCAGTCAGCCTTATTCTAAAGGCATAGTCACACAAGCATTTTTTATCAGCAACTTTTTCTGGTAACATTTTGAAGCTATTTTTAAAACTGTAAGTTACTGATAAATACCTCCATACTTTTGTTTATACCAAGACCAAAATTACGAGTCTCATAACAAAATAGGCTAGTCTCTTAACTATTACAAATTGTATTGGCATTGAGACTGAAGGTACTGTAGTAATCTTACATGGCTAAATTATTATTAGAGGTAAATTTCTGAAGCTGTCAGACCGGAATTGCAGAAAATTTATTGTGGTAAAAAGTATTAGTGTGACTATGCCTTACATCATGCTGGTGTGAAACATGTCAATAATCCACCTGGTAGTCAAGATGTGTTCTCTGTGCAAAGATCCAATCAGCATGAAAGTCCTTCTCCAGTCTCTGTGCAGTAACCATGGAGGGACACAGTCCATTTCAGACAAATTTATACATTACAAGTAGCAAAACTCGGTTTAAACTGAACATTTAGGACAGGAGATGAATTCCAGTAGTGTCAATACAAGTTTTTACATAACTAAATATGGAAATTTTTAATAAGTGATTATATATAGATATACCGTATATATACTGTATATAATCATTGCAATAATAAAAATAATTATGTAATATTCTGAAACCAAGAAGAGTGCCCTACAGTATTAAATCACATTACATTTATGGGCGGTTGGGCTAGGAACCCTCCCCCGAAAACAAGCTAGAGACTCAAACAAATGCCTCGATAGAGGCAATTCATCCATGTCACCCCCTCGGGACTTAAGGCTTCTGGCATTAGATAGATAGATAAATAGATAGATAATTGTATTGGATACCTGAATATCTTTTACCACTGTCATTACTTATGGTACAGAAACTATTAGGTGATGAATGATTATTATATATTAAATATTAATATAAATATTAATATATTAAATGAACATAACACGAACAATCCTCCTAAACAACACACCTTTCTCTTGAACCCTAAACACTTAACACCAGTCAAACATACTCCATCTCACAGCTCTCCACCACTAACTCTTAGCATAATACCAAGTCCCCAGATGTTCTCCCAGTGTTCCGGGGACTCATCGACCTCTCGCAACTCATCCTCAATAATAAATACACCCCATTCCAACCAAAATCATTCAAATAATCACTACTCACCTGCTCTAAACCATTCTCACCAATCATTACCACCCTCAAACCATCCATCTCCTTCCTTATCAATGAGCCCCACACTACCAGTTCCTTCTTCCTTAGAATCCTCACCTTCCACTTATATCCATTCCCATCCATCCATCTCTTCCTCCTCCTCCCTAAACTCTCACCCCATATCTCCTATCATTACCCCCCTAGGTCTCATTCCTCCTTATCCTCCAACTCCACCTCCATACCATCCGACTCTACCCTAGACTGTTCCTCCATATCTTTTCCAAACTCACTTGACTCCATATCCGACATTCCTCATCATAGTCCAACAACCCTCCGCCTCCTTAATATTAATTTTCGCAGCATCCAATCAAAAATACCCCAACTACAGCATACCATCACCACCTATAACCCTGACATCATAATAGGGACAGAGACATGGTTGACGCCGGACATTGACTCGACAGAAATATTCCCACCTCCCTTTAACATGACAGTAATACGTAAAGACCGCTTGCCAGAGGCCGGGAAAGGTGGTGGTGTACTGATTGCCACCAAACCTGGCCTCACAGTTAAACACAGACCGGACCTCGACACAGACTGTGAAATTGTCTGGATCCAACTCCAACTTTCCAACTGTAAATCACTCCTTCTCGCTGCTTTCTACAGACCACATTCTTCCAACACTGATTACTTACACAACCTTCACACATCCCTAGCACATATTAACGCAGACAAGCACATATGGATCTCAGGCGATTTTAACCTCCCTGACATTGACTGGACTGCCATCTCTCCCCTCGATCCTCCCGATGCTGACACTCCTGATCCTATCATTCCCCACACTAACAGACGCCAACTACATGATACCTTCATAGACACCATCAATACATTCTCACTTTCACAAACAGTACTCAAGCCAACACGAACACAAGTGGTGATGGGCTGGTCTATCAGAGTGAGAACTGAGCGATCTCTGCCATACCCATAGCTTACTCTGACTGTTCCTTTTACTTATATATCTTCTAGATCTCAAGTGGCGGCGTCTTTTCCGTGGATTGACCTCCCTACTGCCAACCTAGAAGTTGGCAGATTGGGAGCCAAAGCGTCACATTTTTCCCTTGCCCCTCAGCTTTCCCTTCATAATTGCTGAGGGGCACAGGGCCTTGGGTGGGGCTTTGGTTTCCCGGGCGTTTCCGCACCCTCCTCAGCTCCCTGCCTTGGAGTGTCTTCGGTCACCCGGGCTTTGTTAGTGGTAAGCAGGGAGGATTTTGTGGGGGCGCTCGTTTGTGGCCTTGGCCTTGCTTGAGGCCTTGGGGCTGTTCGGCCAGACAGCCTGGGGAACAACAACAACAACACGAACACAAACTCGCCCCGGTGGCGACGGCGGCCCTTCTACCACATCTCACACCTTAGACCTATTTCTCACTAACAACATTCTTCAAATAACAAACACACAAGTTGTTCCAGGACTGAGCGACCATGACATTGTACTTGTTGACGCTGATCTCCGACCAACTAGACAAAAAACAGCGACCAAGACCTATCTTTATCTACTCCAGAGCTGACTTAGACGCGATCAAACAAGACTTGACTAAACTCAAAAATGACTTTTTTATAACAGACCCACACACAAGACCCCTCTTAACAAACTGGAACAACTTGCAACACACCATCCATACAGCCATGCACAAATACATACCACAAAAAACCCCATCAAGTAGATATACTCTTCCATGGTTCACCAGGGATCTACGTAGACAACATCGCAAAAAACAAAACTTTATAAACGCGCGCAGACACACAACACACCTGAAAACTGGACCGCATATACATCACACCAAAAAACATTTGCCAAGAACATAATAAAAGCGGAACGCAAACACATAGCTTCTTATCTCGCAGACAACATCAGAAACAACACCAAACATTTCTTC
The DNA here is from genome assembly GCA_032716605.1 of Paralithodes platypus. NCBI lineage: Eukaryota > Metazoa > Arthropoda > Malacostraca > Decapoda > Lithodidae > Paralithodes > Paralithodes platypus. Next base: position 25,332,074 of record CM064521.1, read on the forward strand.
AAATTTTTCAAGTCGCGCAGGCAGGATACCACCACCATCACATCACTTAAAGATAACAACGACACTCTACAAACCACTCCAGAACACAAAGCACAGATACTCAACACTCATTTCCAATCAGTATTCACACAAGAAAACAACCAAATACCTAACATGCCAGAAAACCCCTACCCACCCATACCCCACCTAGACATAACGACTAACGGCATACAGAAACTACTAGAGACACTTGACACAAACAAAGCCACTGGTCCTGACAACATCCCTGCCTTTATCCTTAAAAATTGTGCCTCAATCCTTGCCCCAATCCTGCAAAAGCATCTTTACTCAGTCACTTCACACAGGCATCCTTCCACCTGACTGGCTTTGTGCGAACATCACTCCCCTTTTCAAGACAGGTGACAGGACTGACCCAAAGAATTATAGACCCATCTCACTCACATCCATCCCATGCAAAATTTTAGAACATTATAATTTAGAAATTATAAACACATTATGAATCACCTAGACGCAAACAACATCCTTACTGACGCACAACATGGATTTCGGCCCAAAAGATCATGCGAATCACAACTCATTGCCACATATCATGACATAACTAAACAACTGGACCGACGAGACATTAACCCTCCTGGCCCGGGCAGGCTCTCACAATGACAGTGTAGGCTACCCGGGCGATCTGGCCGAAAAACGTCTAGGCCTAGGCTACCGTATTTTTGTTTAGTTTAACTGCTAGAAATTTCCCACGCATCTATAAATGTAGAGCGGTTTCCAATCTGTAGACTGGCGTTGAGTAGAGCTCTCTAAGTCAACTGGTTCCTTTGTGATGACGATTTCAGTGGAGAGCACTTTCAGGCGATGTTAGCAATACGACGATCTTTTCACTACTGAAACAACGACATACAGACATACAATAACAAACGAGTCTTCTCTTTCTTGTTTTCGGAGGTGCTGTGACGTAACGATCGGCTTTGTTTACATGCGTCGGACGCACGGCGTTCAGACCAAGCTGAATAGGCTTTCAAGCTTACGGATTTTAAAATGACACCCGGGCACCGGCCCTTATTTCGTGGTGTCATTTTAAAATGACACCCGGGCCAGGAGGGTTAAACAGGTTGACGCTATTATGCTCGATTTCGCCAAAGCCTTTGACAAAGTACCCCACAAAAGACTTCAGCATAAATTAGCTTTTTACGGTATAACTGGACCTACTCTTCACTGGATCACTAATTTCCTTACAAAACGGACTCAACGAGTACTCCTTGACGGCTCTTCCTCAGACTCTGTCCCTGTTTCTTCTGGTGTCCCACAAGGCACCGTTCTTGGCCCTCTTCTTTTCCTTCTTTATATTAATGACCTTCCTCTGTCAACACCTAACTCTTCTACTAGACTATTTGCCGACGATAGTTTGATGTTTAGGCCCATACTGACTAGAGACGACTGTGGACTTGTCCCGCAAGACTTAAACGCCCTCGAACATTGGGAGAACACCTGGCAGATGTCTTTCCGCCCCGATAAATGTAAACTTCTCCGCTTTACCCGCTCCCGATCACCCATCACTTTCAATTACACATTACACAACCAACCACTAGAATCAGTTTCTTTATACAAATATCTTGGCGTCCACCTCTCCACCAACCTAAGATTCAACACCCACATTCATCACATACAAAGTCAGGCAAACCGCACACTAGGGTTCTTGAGGAGGAATTTACACAATTGTACACGAGACATCAAACACATAGCTTATGACACCCTTGTTCGCCCAACACTGGAGTACGTACTGCGCCGCAGTATGGGATCCATACACTCAATCTAACATTAACATTATGTCCACTCCTCTCATTTGCTTTAACAAAATCATTCTTTAGATACTCTGGAGCTCTGTCATAGAAAATTTTAATGCCTTCAAAATTTCCTATGACAGAGCTCCAGAGTATCTAAAGAATGATTTTGTTAAAGCAAATGAGAGGAGTGGACATAATACAAGAAACATGATGTTTAATTTTAAGGTCCCGAGAATCCAAGGACAGGGTAAGCAAACATTCTTCTTCACTGCCATCAAAGACTGGAACGACCTACCCCAGTCAGTCCGTGAAAAGAGAACACTGTATTCCTTCAGACGTAGCCTGAAGGAACACCTGAACCGGACAGCTGCGAGAAGGGAGCACCAAGCTTATGTCTACTACTAAATATGACATAAGAGATAGACAAACCAAACTGAAATGATTACTGATTACGGATTACTGATATTTACTATAGGATGTAAGGTATCTTAAAATAACCCCCTAGAAATACTTTCTCTAAAGTATCTATTTCTTTATCCTCCCCTTTTCCCCAGCTAACCTAATCCCACAAGGACCCCAATGGAAATACGCCTAACGGCCTTATTGGGCTATCCTTAGTTGGAATTATGCAAGGCTGGTACATGTCATATTTGTAACAAACTATGTGGTACCAACTCTGTAAATTACTGACTGAATAAATATTATTATTATTATTATTATTAACACACTTGAAAAAATTAACACAAAAGCAGCCAGGTTCATCACACACAATTACACGCAAACCCCAGGCATCACAACCCGTATCAAAAATCAAATAAGCATGGAAACCCTTAACACACAAAGACTCACAGTAATGTATAAAATCACACATAATTATATTGACATTAAAAAACATGAATACCTACATAACTCAAACACCCGCAACACTCGTAACACACATTCTCATATGTACCAAACATACCACACTAATACTGACTTCTACAAACACTCATTCTTTCCACGAACCATACGGGATTGGAACAGTCTCCCAGAAGATACAATAAATAGCCCTACACTAGACACATTCAAACACAGAATAAACTAACATTTCGCCCACATCACACACACACCATAAACCCTCCACTTAGCTCCCCCCCTCCTATATCCTGACCCCCATCCTCCACCCTAATACCCTTATATGTGTGATATGCGCAAGTCTAGCGCCCTACACATTATCAATCGAGATCGAGGTAAGTTGGTTAGTAGAAGTGAACATTATAGTTAATCCCTAAGCAATGGGAGACGTCGATATTCGTACATACACTTCAAAGACTGAGTAGGCCTAATCCATAGGAGGTATGATTTCAGTCTCATGTCGTAATGGTAGAATTCTATTCAGCCCTGTTCTGTACTGTATCACTGTCAAGTTTTCTAACTCGTACAGCATCGGGAGATTATAATATACAGTATATGACACGCTCAGCGCTGGGAGATATATATTTTTGCATAATCTAATTTATTAATTTCACTCCCAACACCAAACACCTCCAAATAAGGTGCTTAGGGTATATAATGATGGAGAAACACAAAATAAGTACCTCCTGGCCATTATAAGGGGGTGAAATGACACGCAGAATTCACAAAAACATGTCCATAGCACTCATGAGCTGATCGACGGCCAATGGTGGAGACTGTTCATTTCCTTCACTTCGCCAAATTGATAGTGATAATAATTTAGCGTTTATTGTCTTCTTAAACGGTTATCGATATTAATTGTCTCATGCACACAAATGTACCAGCCAAGGACATGTGATTCGCTTCGTAGCATGGATAGCGTTCTGTGAACGTCACAGGCACACAGTACATACATACGGTACAAGTTTAAAGACCATTTCGTCCACAGAGAGTGTGGTTTGTCTCACGTCCTAAATGGCGGCATTCCAGACGACCCTGTCATGGTCTGTCTCTGTTGTCAAGTTCTTTGTTTTGAGATCGAACCGGAGTACCTGATCCCACATCTTTCTAGGCCTACCCATATGCGCAGCTCCCCCCACATTCATAGTCGGCAATTGTTCTGGACATCCATTCTCTCCATGTGTCCAAACCAACCAAGTCGGCTCGTGCGCATCACTTCTCTGATACTCCTAATGCCCAACGCTTTCTTAATTCCTCATTCGATAACCTGTCAATGAGGTTAACCTCAAATATCCATCTCACCATTCTTTTCTCTTTCCGTTCCATTCTATTAAAACCCTCCGCTTTAACCGGCCACGTCTCTGAGGCATAGGTCATCGCTCGCCGAACGAACAAGGTACGGTATACACCTTCCCTTTAAGGTGAAGTGGGAGTCCTCTCATGGTCAAGAGTGGCAGCAACTCTCTAAATTTCCCTCAGCCACTTCTGACTATAGCAATGGAGCCAGCTTCAGAGCCACCTCCGGCAAAAACGTATCGCTTAGTAGCAAAATGTATTCACACACTCCAGCGGTACACTGCTGAAATCAATACTAACAGGCGGGTCATTCAACACAAGTTCTGCCTTACACACTGCACATTCAAAGTATATGATTCTCCTCAAAGGTCCTCTTGCCCCGCTACATCTCGAGTAACCAGTCACTACAGACGCAACATTGAATAGAGTTACTTCCCCCCTGTTTCCTGCAAACTGCACTTGGAAAGTCAGCGCTTTTTGTCCATAGTTCCGTGCCCTACTCCACTGATCATGACCTTTAATTTATCTATATAACAATTTTTTTTTTAATTTTTTTTTATGGCGTTATGGCGTTTTTTATGGCATTTTTGTGGCGTTTATGGTGTTACAGGCACATGCCTTGATAAAAATGCACACTTCCTACTGCTTCTTTGCTTGCCTTGAGTGGCAACTAGTGGGAGAGAAATGCATCAACATAGCTATAGAGTGGGTCTAGCTTTGTAACAAAATTGTACTGTCTTGTAAAACTGACTAAGGTTCAGTCAGATTACAGGGAAAATTTGATAGCCTGCTTTGTTCCATTACATACGTACAAGTTTAAAGACTGCTTCGTCTACAGAGAGTGTGGTTCCAGTCTCACGTCCTAAATGGTGGCATTCCAAGCAGCCCTGTCATGGGCTGCCTCTGTTGTCAAATTCCTTATTTTGAGATCAGACCGGAGTACCTGATCTTACGTCTTCTAGGTCTACCCCTATGCGTAGCTCCCCCCATATTCACAGCCCAGCATTTCTTCACCCAGTTCTGATCATCCATTATCTCCATGTGTCCAAACCAACCAAGTTGGCTTGTGCGCATCACTTAACTAATTCTCCTAATGCCCAGACGCCTTCTTAATTTCTCACTCGATACCCCGTCCCTGAGGTTTACCCGACATATCCAGCTCACCGTTCTCTTCTCATCCTGTTTCATTCTATTGATATCCTCCGCTTTAACCGGCCACGTCTCCGAGGCATAGGTTATCGCACTCCTAACACACAAGGTCTACACCTTCCCTTTAAGGTGAAGTGGGAGTCCTTCATGGTCAAGAGTGCGAACAGCTTTCTGAACTTCCCCCAGCCACTTCTGACTCTAGCAATGGAGCCAGCTTCAGCGCCTCCATTCTATTTTTTTTTTTTTAAAGAGAAGTTCAATCTCAACATAAATTCTTACAATTATTTCTAAAATGCTGAAGTAGGCCTACCAAACAAATAAATAATGTTTAATCTACTGGAATTCATCTCTTCATATCCATTAGCATACTGTATTATAAAACTGATACACATTCACTATAACTAATTAAGATTGGGAAGCTGGATGTATCTTCTATCACATAAAATACTGGAGTTAGTAAGCAAAAAAATAAAATAAAAATAAACAAAAAAGCATAATATTGCACATATAATTAGTAAAAGATGAATAATCAGGAAAACATAAGAATGTATAAAAGAAAATTTAAGAATAGCATATCGAAATAAAGTACTGTTCATATCCATATAATTATAGTATGTAGAACATTAAAATAATGCAATAATTATAATATATACAGTACAAGTAAATTCTCACCATTCTCCACTATCAGCACAAGAGCTCTTGCTTACTTAAAGCTCATTACCTTCTCCAGTTCATCACTTTGAAATATAATCTTACACTTCTAATAATGCAGTAAAATGTTAGTATATTTATGTAAACATTACAATGTTCACAACAGATAAGCTTAGAGGACTTTCAAAATACACTTGTATACATTAAAACCCTTATCTAGCTCATTTTATAAAAAAGTTAAATTAGTCATGCACATATATGTGCTATTCTTCTTTTAACATATAAACGAGCAGCCCCATTAAGACAAGGTTTTCTGCTGCTAATCACTTATCTTTGTATAACTGTTAAAAACTATATTGAAAATAATACAAATAATTAAGTGAGACATGCTTATTGTAGTACCGGTATATAATATAATCAAAGTTCAACTAATATTTCTACATGACAGATCATATCTTTATAATAAGCTTGCATTCAAATTAAACAAAGAAACTGGATATGGCAATAATGACAAGGACAAAAATTAAAGATGATCATATACACTTAAATTGCACATTCACAACATCTATATAATAAATCCTTTAACCATGCTAGAAATAAATAAGTCACATAATTACATAGGGCAACACACTTAAAGAAACTGGGAATCATGGGAATATACCACGTCACACGACTCACAAACACATTTAGCTATGAGCTGTATCAAAGTCAGGTACTGTATCTGCTTTCAAGTTATCATAAATTTGTTAAGGATGTGTATATTTTTAATTAAATATAATTATCCAAGATTATAACATATTATTCAAAATGCTGTAATTAATAAAAATGGAAGCCAAAATCATCGTATAACAGATTTTTATTTCAGCATATGTATGACTTTTATACATGTGCTGGTATAAGTATTGGTGTGACCCGTGATATATATAACCTTACATGAGCTAGTGGTAGGGCATGACAGAGGAGACACTAACCTGTTTTCTGGGTTTAAGGTTATCCTTCCATTCTCGCAGCTCCCGTTGATACTCCTCGTCCTGGGACTTCAGTTTGTTTGTTTCATGTTCCATCAACATTTTACCTGCAAGGAATTAACCGTATTTGTTGAGTTAGAGCAGCTCATAATAAAGATATAACAATAACATAATTTTTTACTGTACATCAGCCTAATGATAGAGCGCTTAAAATTGTGGGACCCGATCATAAGAGTCAGCGGACATCACCAGCACCCTCGACACCCCTAGCAGCATCACCGCTCGAAGCCAAGTCCGAAACAAGGCTCACCTGCCCCCAGGCTCCTAACTTCACGAACAGATCACCCATTATATGAAGGAGGTGGACCTGACGGAGGTCGATGCGAGTCACATCGTCTTCGTGGACGCTGCCCCTGAACCAGTGCTCCTCCTGGGGGTGCTGGAGCCCCCCCCCCCAACCCTATCAAGCGCCCCTCCAATCAGGGGCTGAAGTTCCCAGGACAAAAGCCACCACATACACCCCCGATCTTCACTCTCCTTGCGGATCAGGAGTTGGAAACCTTGATCCCCCCCCGGCCTGTGATTGGTCCAGTGAGGTAAACCAGGGAGGCCTCATGATCTAGGCCAGGATCATATAAAGGCCGGAAAAACCTCCCCAGAAGATACAAAGTTCGTACACTCGCCACAAGTTAATCTATTTATAATCATTTCACCCTAACACCAAACACCTCCAATTAAATTAATAAAAGCATGTGACACACCATAACATACTCCCCTCCCTCCTCTCTGCACCTTCAGTAGTACCAGACCTCCCCTGCATCAGAAGGCATTAAGGACTTAAAGGTGAATTCCAGGGATGAAACCTATTCAAACTACAATGTCCATTGGGATCTGCTTGGTTTTAGGGGCATGATACTGAAGAACTTTCATCATCAGGGGACTGAGTCTTACCTGGGCGCTGTTTGGCACCACACCTGTGTCGGCAACAGTGTTTGCATGTTGGAGCAGTGTTGGAGCAGGACTTTATTGTTCTATAGTCCAATTGCCTAATATACAGTAGAGTATTGTTAAGGTGCTGTCTTTTTGTAACACTGTTAAGGCTGGTGTGGTTGCAAATACTGCAGGTGCAAGTGCTGCAGGGGGACTCTGTTGAGTCTTGCTGAGGCACGGTTAGCACTATACCAACATCTGCCACAGTACACTCCAACTACTGTAAGGTAACCTCGTCTGAGCCGTTACAGTGCATGTAATCGAAAAATGACGTTAAACCATTGTATGTATGTATGTATGTAATGAGTCCTAACAACATAGAAATATAGTTTATCTAAGTTATTTTATGTGGCGAGAACTGGCGTGTTTACCATAACGTCACTATTGTCAATGGCGGGAACACTCGACATGGGAAATGGGTTAATCTGTGGTCTTTTGTTATGTGAAAAACTCTTATAAATTGTATACATGTGTACAGCTCAACATTTGGCTTCACCATTGTCTTGTCAAGGAACTGCGATATATAAATTTAACCCATAGTCCCAACGCCGTATATATACGCCAGTAAAAAAGTCACTCCCCAGTCCCAGCGCCGTATATATACGTCAGTAATGTAATTTCCTTTTAATTGCCTGTACCAGGCTGTGTTTTTTTTTTTTAAGAAAAAACAAGAAAAAACAAAAAAAGTCACCATATGCTAACACATCTTTTGAAGGGGAAAGGTGGTCTATCCTGCCATTTTGGCCACACCCCTTGGGACTGGGGGGGACTTTTATTACTATCCCCTATGGTACTCAACGGGTTAACAGAAAACGATACTTTCACTAAGAAATAGGCTTTACAAGCAACCTCCCTCGACTCTGGACCAAGATAAACACTCAAAAACACTGGCTGTATGTTTATTGTTGGCAAGATTGGATTATTTCTTGATGTGCACCACATCTTCAGGACGTTGTTCAATCTTTTGCAGAGCTTGAGTATTGAATTGAAAGGTATCAATGAAGAAAAATAGACCTGACAGTCCCAACATGTGTGCAGTTTACAACCTGCCTCTCTACATACAGTCCATCCTCCTATAACACGAGCTCCTACAACGCAATCCTCCTTCAACACGAGGGGGGGGGGGTCCCGAATTACCTAAACCTCTTATAACCCGAGCCGAAAACATATAACGCGAAATGGCCTTGCCGAGTGCTTCAAATCCGGCGCCTCCTCTTACTGCGCGACCCCCCCCCACCTACAGCGCGACGGCAAGAGATCTTCGGAGCTGGCCCAGCTGGGTTGACGGCAAGCTGAAACATCTCACTCAACTTACTGTTTCTTCATTCTAATTTAATTCGGTATATTTGTTTATCCAAACATGATCTTATAATTTACTTGCCTATTATTAGGAAGTAGAGTAATAAGAGCCCACAGTAACGAATATCCAATTGTTGATGATAAATTAATGTCGGACAGTACGTTTGGTTAGATTTTGTCCACGAAACAAGAACAAACCCCAGCTGTGACTATGCTTGGCGGTGAATGTTATTCCGATGAAATGGAAGTTGTATAGCCTAGCCTATATATTTATTAAGCTAAAAAAATACGGAAAAGTGGCAAAATTGGGGGGCCCAGTCCCATATAGAATTATCTCCATTTAAAGTGTTATTCCTACAACGCGAAATACCTACAACACGAGGCCTAGTGCCGCCCCTAAACTCGCGTTATAGGAGGATGGACTGTACCACCGTCACGAAAATCAGCTGTAACTCTCCCAACTGACGGTATGAGGATGCCAACGACGTTTTAGATTAGTATATTTTTGGGCGTTTAATGGAACTACTGTATATCGATATTGCTCATATACATATTACAGTATATTCTTGACACATTATGATCCTGCATTAAACTTAATTTTTTCCTTCACTCCTGGAATTCAGCTTTAAAGAGAACTCCCAAGAATGACAAATATTCTAGACCGGCCTGACAATCCCTTAAGAGAAAGACAAATGTCAGACATCTCTAGTCCGCCGCAACTGACCTGCAGGAGAACAGTGACAGTGTGGAGTTGCAGGAGCTAAAGGACTTGCCGAATCCGAATGACGATTACTTCGAGCAGCTAAGTCATGAGTGGCAGGAGGAGCTCCCTATAACCATATGAGAGTGGCAGAAGGACTCGCCCAAACCCTGGAGGAGAGAGCCGCCCTACGGAGACATCGTCTTCAAGAGAAAGCTAGCAGCACGAAGCCCCTAGCAGCTGACGACGAGGCCAGGGAAGCCACCTAGAAGACAGCCCCTTGAACCTAACCCCATTGAAGAAGCGGCCTACACGACAGGAAGCACTTGGGCCAGGAACGCCGAACGTCTGCCCGAGACTACGAGTACCGCTCGGCGAATTTAATTCCCTAGTTTACCTGACAGCCAGCCGGCCCACACTACCACGCTACTAGACCGCCGCAGTCTCTGAACTCCGCACAGATATATTGTATTTATTTTGTTATGATTGTCGACTATCTAAAGCTTGTATAAACCTTTTGTATGTCTTCTGTACATTAAACTATATTCTATGTTAGTATATTTGTATTTCTCGCAGTTAAAGACCCCACTCTGTGGTCTTGCCCTAATAATATAGGCACTTCATAAATCAACATTACTAAAGTCGTCACAGAAAAAGAATCACCATAGCTAACACTACTGTTCTAATATTACTCTAGCCGCATCCCCTCCAGGGAAGGTTGGCCACATAAGCATAACATTGAGAAAATAAAAAGTAAACTAAAAAAATAAAAAATAAAAAGTTGTTCACACACCTTCACGCTCTCTATAATATTACTAGACATGAACAATGGTCTGGTAAATAAATGTATTACTATAACCAGATAAGATACATGAAACGCAGCCTAAAATATCCTATGTGATGTTGCTTAGCCCGTACAGTACCGGTGACGTCTTTTTCATTATATCCTGGAGACTATTACGCAATTTTATTTAACTTAGGTAGGGCGGTTACCCATTAAAAGACTACAGACAATCTCAATTAATCCTTTTAGTTACTATATACCCTTCCTAAAATCAAATACAGAAGACGTCGCCGGTACAGAAGGGGTTAAAAAGGTTTGCTGGTATCTATAGTATAGGTGGCAATATTGCAAGGTATATATACTACAAACACAACATACGTTTTTCATTTTGGAGCTGTTCTAGCTCCTTGACAGTGGAGTCTGAGGTCGCCTGCAGCTCCTCCAACTTACGCTGATGTTTCTGTTCTGCACGCTTCTTCTCCGCTTCATACCGACGCTTCTCATTCTCCTGGAACTGATCACACACATTATTTAAATATCTCATACTTACAGAATAGTATATTATACAGGAATTCTGGAAATTAAGATTATTAACCCGGGAAATACGATAGGCCTCACAGATAGCTCTACTGATGGGCTATGATAGGCCTCACAGAAGCATGATTTTAAATTCATAAAAAAAAATGGATGAAGAAATGCAGCAAAGGCGTGATACATATGATAATTGGGTGACAACTAGGACAAAGTGGCAACTCTCGATATCAAACATCGCAACACAGTCACAAACCACACTATTACTCCTCCCTCATCATCATGGAGGCGGTGGCAGTGCTAACCCTCAACCCCATATAATAATATTAATAATAATAAGCATGTTACTTATTTCTCATAAGCGCCAATTTTTCCGAAGAATTCACTAGCGCTCGGAAAGAGAAAGAAAAAAAGAACAAAATCAATACATCAAAAGAAAGCTTATATACAACACACATTTAACAATCACTAGCAGTGGCAAAATAGCCTAACTCTATATATATCCTATATTCTATGTAAATATACGCGAGAGAAGGTACACGCACCAACCGAGCAACAACAAACACAAAACACTTTACAAGCAGGGAAGGAGGGGAGGACGCGCACATGTTTACTTCCTCCCACCTTCCTCTCTCTCTAAGTCCTAACTTGCTTATTTGACTGTATTCTTTACAAAAGCATTCTCTACACCTACTTACTGGGTCCTAATTCTTCACATGTGCCTTATGCTTCAAACCTTTGCACATGTGGTGCAAGTTTATTGCTTTGTATGAGAGATATAAGGCATATACACTATCATAAAGTATTTTACACTTACTAATTCCAGTCCAAACAGAAGAATGAATGTATGTATATACTCAGGCACAAATGGTGATAGCTTAACCCGTGGAGCCCCGGCTAGTTTTGTATTGTTTGTTCACCAGAACCCGGCCGGTTTTCAAAAAATTGTTTTATTCCAGAAACAATAGCGAATGGGTTAGGAATGAAGGAAAAACCACGAAAAACCGCTCAAAAAGCTTAAAGAATGGTCCTACAGAGCCCCCGAATACGTATTTTACAAGAGTAAAAAATTGAAGGCAATTACCCCAAAAAAACAGGTTATTGCGCGCTCACGCACGTGGACTTTGAGAGTTTTCAACCAACGGCACGGTTGCGTGGGATACGTACACAGTTCCCATACAAATCTGAGCCCTCTCGAGTGGCTACATCTGAGGTTACGGTCGGAGCAATTAGGGTGACTCGTCAGACGCGTCGCTGGGGCTGTGTGTTACATACATCGCCGACGCGCCAGACGCGTCGCTGGTGCTGGACGGGTTGTTGTTGTTGTTGTTCCCCAAGCTGCCTGGCCGAACAGCCCCAAGGCCCTGAGCAAGGCCAAGGCCACAACCGAGCGCCCCCACAGAACCCTCCCCGCCGACCACAATAAAGCCTGGGTGACCGAAGCCACTCCACGGCGGGGAGCCGAGGAGGGTGCGGAAACGCCCGGGAAACCAAAGCCCCACCCAGGGCCCTGTGTCCCTCAGCAATTATGAAGAGAAAGTTGAGGGGCAAGGGAAAAATGTGACGCTTTGGCTTCCAATCTTGGTAGATTGGGAGGTCAATCCACGTTAGAGACGCCGTCACTTGAGATCTAGAAAATATATAAGTAAAAGGAACAGTCAGAGTAAGCTATGGGTATGGCAGAGATTGCTCAGTTCTCACTCTAATAGACCAGCCCATCACCACATGATGGGCTGGACGGGTTAAAGGTAATGCCCCCTGTTACTACTCTCCTTGGCGCGGTTGGGGGGCTTCAGGGCCGGCGACTGGGGCTTGATGGGGGATGGTTGTGTGGTAATTTCCCTTACTATCTCCCCTCGAGCTTTCGTCGTCGTCGTCGGCTTGACTAATTTTGAGTAGTTTTCTCCATTTATTTTTCTATGTTTTTCCACTTCTATTCTTATTCTGTCCCATTCGGTTGTCCTCGGGCAACCTGTATCTCATGTCTCCCTGGCCTGGCTAGGTAGCAGACTCTATCTCTCTCTCTTTATCTATCTATCCTTCCATGTTCCCTATCGCTAGTACCACTATAAATTATATTAGCACTATCATCACTGTTTTTATCATTATAATTGTTACGATTAATATTATCATTATTTGTATTATTATTATTAATGTAATTATTATTATCATTATTATTATTAATTTGTACTAGTTGTTGTTGTTGTTGTTGTTCCCTAAGCTGCCTGGCCGAACAGCCCCGAGTCCCTGAGAAAGGCCATGGCCACGATCGGGCTTTCCCACAGAGCTCTCATTGAGTGTAGATTGTGTTGTTGGTGTAAGTGGTTGTGTGAAATGCAGTCTTCTATGATGTGTTTAATGGTATGGGGTGCTGTGTTACATCCCGGGCAGGAGTCGACAACGGAGTCATCCAGTCTCTTCTGATAGCTCAGGAGAGCTGGATGGTGTCCGCATCTCAGCCTGGCCAGGTGGACTCTGTCCTCGCGAAGAAGGGAGGATTCGGAAGGATGGATTTCAGGAGGTCGTGCATGCAGCTGCGTGTTGTCTGTGAGTGAGTGGATGGATCGGTGAGAGATATGAGTATGGATGTGCTCCTGGAAGTTGGTTCGGGGTGGGCAGGGAGGGAGAGAGGACAATAATTGTGTGTGATACCGTGTGCTGGGTGTTGTTTTGATATTTCTTGGTGTCTGTGGGTGTGTTGCCATGTAGTTTAGTGGGTGGTCTTGGTTCGTGGAGGCTGCTGCCAGGAATTGAGTGCCTCTCATGTCCAGATGGTCTTTGACTTTGAGGATTTTGGTTTCTTGATGTAGGTGATCTGTGGGTGCAATAGCTGTGCAGCCTGTAATGATCTTCAGGGCTTTGTTTTGAATAGTCTGTAAGGTCTTATGATGTGTTTCAGCTAGGTTAGAAGCCCAGGCTGGGCTTGCGTATTCCATCACTGATCTTATGTATTGTTTATATACTGTGGTGGTAGTTTCTTTGTTGTGTCCAAATTTTGTGTGAGCAAGTGACCTGAGGGCGTTAAGTCTGGGTGTCAGTTTCTTTTTAATGTTTGTGGTGTGCTGTTTGAATGTCATATGAGTATCATATGTTACTCCTAGGATTTTGGGTGTGTGTGTATGTGTTAGGGGTGTGTTGTTTATGGTGAGTTGAGGGATGTATTCGTGTTCTCCTGTCCATCTTGTGAGCAGGGTTGCGGTGGATTTGGCTGGGGCTAGATTAAGTCTGTTTGTAGTGCACCAGCCATGTAGTGTGTTGAGATAGGGTTGAAGGAGATCTGTTGCTCTTTTTGGGTCATGGTGTGTGCATGTGAGTGTTATGTCATCTGCATCTGCAATTTGTACTAGTAGAGTTGTTACCCTGTATGCATATTTGTATGTCTGATTTTGCTTGTGCCTACTGATGTATTTTACCCATATCTAGTCTCCGCCTCCCCTCCCCCCATGCTTTTGCCCCCTCCCTGTCCTACCTCCTTCCTCCCTCCATATCCCCGCATTCCCACTCCTCCCCCACCACCTGTCATGACGGATATTTAAGGCCTCCTAGGTACCAGTATTTGTTAGTGACTGATGAAGCTATCTGCAAAACATTGTCAATAGAGTGATCTTCCTCAGATAGTGTTTTTTATCCATTCTGTCTACTTTTTAAGTACCACTCATCAACCTGATTTGTCTCTTCGGTTGCTGTTGTGGCCGGACTGACTTGATTCCTTTCGGTAATGCATTTTTTGCTTCTCGATGTGATTTTTTCTACCTTCGACCTGATCTCTCATTCTTCGCCCTGATCACTTCTTGGTTGGTGTTGCGGTGTAGCAGTTCTTGCCTCATCCTTCGGCCCTGCCCTATAAGAGCTCTGATGTGGAGCTCATGTAGTCTGACTGAACTGGTGAATTGGCGAGAAATGTCTGCGTGTCTTCGCCTTCCTCGATTTGTTCCCCTACTGCCCTTCCCTCTCTATCTTGACTCGTTTAGTTAAATATCTTGATCGAATCCTTCGGGCCAGCCCTATGAGAGTTCTTTTATGGAGCTCAGTGGTCTGGTTAACCCACTGAGCCCCAGCGACGCAGCGTTTGCGTCAGCAATGTATGTAACGCTAAACCCCAGCAACGCAACAGTTGCATCAGTGTTACTCCGGTCCCAATTACTTCGGTCCTATGGCACCTAGAGGGCTCAGATTTGTATGGGAACTGTGTAAGTATCCCACGCAACCATGCCGATGGTTGAAAACTACAACCGCGTGCGCGTGAGCGCGCAAAAACCGGAATTTTGGGTGTTATTGCCTTCAATTTTTTACTCTTGTAAAATCCGTTTTCGGGGGCTCCGTACGACCAATTTTTCACCTTTTTGATCGTTTTTTTTTTTTTTTTCCTTCATTCCTAACCCATTCGCTATTGTTTCTGGAAACAATTTTTTTTTTCAAAACCGGCTGGTCCCTGGTGGTACATTTATTAATAACTAGCTGGGACTCAGCGGGTTAAACTAATATTAAAAAAAAAAAAAAAAAAAAATTAAAGGTCCTGCTCAGCAATCCTGGCCACCTCACTATCAACATCAAACTGAGAACCAGACTCACACCAGCTGTGATCACAGCATGCCGATGCCTCACACATTTTTTTCACACCATCTCTTACGAGGTCTTCCTCTCAATCTATTTCCACACATACTCAAGTAGCTTATTTCATCACATCCAACCTTCTTTTCTCTTGTACATTCAAACCCCATGTCTCAGCCCCAGACATTACTATTGGTACGACTATCCCTTGATACACTGCACTTTTAGCTTTCATTCTGAGATTTCTCATCTTCAACATACTTCCCATTACTCCCAAAACTTTCCTTCCCTCTCACACTCTCTGTCTTACCTCCATTTCCACACCTGCATCCCTGCTTATCACTCCTTCCATATATTTAAAACACTTCACTTGTTCCAGCATTTCCCCATCCAGTCGTACATTTAGATTTACCCTACGAGTACCTCTATTACACACCATCACTTTACTTTCATTGACATTCACCCTCAGCTTCCTCCTCCCACATATCACACCAAACTCTTTTAAATATTCTCTCTGCAGCTTCTCCTCAGAATCCACCACCAGTGCTGTGTCATCAGTAAATAGCAACTGATTCAGCTCTTAATCACCACCATTCTTTCCTTATTTTTATTTTGCATTACTGTATTAAAAAAAAAAAAAAAAATGGTGGTGATTGAGTCGGCCACCCCCCATTCTTTCCTACTAAACCCAATCCTCTACCCAGTTATAATTTTTGACCTCCCTCACCATCCATATATATATATTAAACAACCAAAGTGACATACACAACCCTGTCACAGACCTACATTTACCACAAACCATTCACTCAACTCATTTCCTGCTCTAACACATGCTCTACTCCCTTCATAATAAATCTTGACTGCCAACAAATTTCCTCCAATTTTGTAAATCCTTAGCACCTTCCACATTACTTCTCTATCCACATATCATATTAAATAAACATATTATAATGATAATACACTAAATATACTAGAAACGTGAAGCCAAAGTTATTGAGGAGTTAATCATTACCTTTCTGATCTTGTTTTTCTCATCATCATGGGAGTCCGGGAGCTGTGATGTGCTGATCCTCATACTCTCTCGGAACATCAGCTCTCGGGCCTTCATCTCTTGACGGATCCTCTTAGGCAGCTGTCTCTTCTCAACCTGCCATTATATATCAACACAGTCAATACAGGAATATCAAATCTCTATCATGTAAAAAATCTCTATCATATTAAAATTAAAATTAAAATGTAAAACTTGCAAACTAAACAAACCAAAACTGGGACAAAGACAATATAAAGTCAAATTAACTTATCAAAATCGCTATGTGGAAACAACGCTTACTAAAATAAAACTTATGAAATAAAAGAACACAATCCACCACATAGGGTGTACATTACTACATGAGCAAGTTAATCAAATTCCCAAGCATATAAAAAACTATAAATGAATATACTGTATATATCTTTATTTCTTTTGGGGGTGCTATAACTCATATTGCATGCCCAGGCAGTGGCATGGTCAGTAGCGCGTCTGACTGTTGATCGAAAGGTCGGCAGTTCAATTCCACGCTGTGCCATTGATAGACGGCAAGAGTTTGGGCAGCTCTGTCTAACGATTCATAGCAAATGTCCAATAAGTCCATGTAACAAGGGCACACCATAGCCCTGTCATCAAGGAAGTGCATGGCATTAAGAACTGCATAAACAAATATTGTAACCCGAAATATGGCACCATTATGAATTTACTCTTCATATAATCCTGGGTTGTGAACAAACAAAATCTTGTAAATAAAATTACTGTAATTGTTTTGAAATCTATGTAATCTATTTTTATTTATATCACTCTAACACCAAACACCTCCCAATGAAATTAATGAAGCATGTGATCCATCGGAATTTGAACATGGGTTACCACGCACAGATTTTAAACACTATAACCATTACACCATCAAGACAGTTAATGTGCATTATAATCTAAATATTCAATTCTAATATATGCTAATAACCACCAACAATGACAGGGTTTGGTTGTAACACAGCATTTCACACAACCACTTACACCAACAACACAATCTACACTCCTTGAGAGCTCTGTGAGAAAGCCCGACCGTGGCCATGGCCTTCCTTAGGGACTCGGGGCTGTTCGGCCAGGCAGCTTAGGGAACAACAACAACAGGGTTTGTTTAGGAATACAGGCCCCATAAAGCCAAGTCAACTCACCTGTTGTCTCTTAATGAGGTCGTCTTCTTTCTGCTGGTTGACTCTTTTAACCTGCTCCAGCTCCTTCTCATGACGCAGTAGCATCTGTAACACAAACACAATTATTGCATTACAATTGGTACCTTTAGTATTAGCTATTATTAAAATGTAAAACTTGCAAACTAAACAAACCAAAATTGGGACAAGGACAATATAAAGTCAAATTAAATTATCAAAATCGCTATGTGGAAACAACGCTTACTAAAATGAAAATTATTAAATAAAAGAACACAATCCACCACATAGGGTGTACATTACTACATGAGCAAGTTAATCTGTTTCCCAAGCAAACTAATCGCACATATAACAACGCACTATCGTCACGTTAAAGGAAGTAGTCAAGTTTGGGAAGTCCGGGACGTTCTGGCAAATTTTACTAAACTCTGCATGAATAAAGAAACTACATGTTAAATGTCAAAATATTATTTAAAATCAAATTTGCAACATGACAAGACATTAACAATAGTACAAAATACAAATATTGATAAGATATCTATACTATTACAAAATAATATATAAAATACAGTACAGCACTCACTAACGATAGTGCTATCGGGTAGGTACCTGTAAGCATAGCATGCCTCAAGTGACCCCTATCAATAACTACCCTACAAATAACCTACATTTATAGCACAAATAAACTAAGGAAATCGCAAAAGTAAGCAATTGATACTATCGACAATGAATACATATAATATAAAGACAAATAATTGCAAAATATGAAGTAACAACAGATTTAAACAAAGAGTACTCTTTTAACAAGAACAATAAATTTAAAAAATCATCAATATTAATATTAATAATTAAGTAAAAAAGTAATTATTCAACAACCTACTGCACAAAAGTCCTTATAAAGCTAGAGAATAAAGTTTAAAAGAACCTAAAAAAAAGGGTAAAATCAATAAAACATGGCCACAATAAAAAGATAAAAGGTGATGAATACTAAAAGGGAAAAGCAATGCAATAAGACCATAAGCTACTACACCTACAGATCACCTACATCAAGAAACCAAAGTCCTCAAAGTCAAAGACCATCTGGACATGAGAGGCACTCAATTCTTGGCAGCAGCCTTCATGAACCAACACCACCCACTACACTACATGGCAACACATCACAGACACCAAGAAATATTAAAACAACACCCAGCACACGCTATTATACACAAATACTATCTTCTCTCCCTCCCTGCCCACCCCAAACCCGCTTCCAGAAGCACATCCATACTCATATCGCTCGACGTTCCATCCACTCACTCATAGACAACACGCAGCTGCAGGCACGACCTCCCGAAATCCATCCTTCTGAATCCTCCCTTCCTCGCGAGGATAGAGTCCACCTAGCCAGGCTGAGATGCGGACACCATCCAGCCCTTCTGAGCTATCAGAAGAGACTGGATGACTCTGTCGTCGACTCCTGCCCAGGTTGTAACACAGCACCCCATACTATTAAACACATCATAGAAGACTGCATTTCACACAACCACTTATGCCAACAACACAATCTACACTCCTTGAGAGCTCTGTGGGAAAGCCCGACCGTGGCCATGGCCTTCCTTAGGGACTCGGGGCTGTACGGCCAGGCAGCTTAGGGAACAACAACCACAACTATAAGTATAAGGAATTAATTGAAATTAATTTTTCCTAAGGAAAGAAAATAGCCTGGCAATATTTAAGAACAGTTTGTCAAACAAGATGGACAGAAGGTAAGACAAGAAAATATCTGTTATTGCAGTCCATTTTTTTTTTTTAATTAAAATTTGAAGTAAAGAAGTCCTTGCATGACAGTGTGGCAATCCCGACACTGACTTACAGAAGCGAAGCATGGACGTTTGAGAAGAGACTCAGACCAAAAGTGAGAGGGGTGGAAATGAGTAACTTGAGAAGTGCGTGCGGAGTTACATGGAGGGATAGACAGACGAATGAGGAAGTAAGAAGGAGGTGTGGTGTGGAGGTAGATGTGCTGGAAAGTATGAAAAGGAACACCTTGAGATAGTTCGGCCATATGGAACGTATGGGAAGCGAGAGAATGACTAAGAAGGTGTACGAGAGCGAGGTGGAAGGACAGAGAGGGAGAGGTAGACTGAAAGAGAGGTGGAAGGATGGAGTGAGGAAGTATATGGATGAAGGTGGTGCTGATTGGGAGGAGGGGCGTCGACTGACTGGATACAGAGGTGCATGGGGGCGGTTCGTTCGTGGCCACCCCTTCGGGATCACGGCGTCAGGCAATAGATATAGAAATTAAAATTTGTTTAACCAGATCACTGAGTCCCACAAAAGAACTCTCATAGGGCTGGCCCTAAGGATTAGATCAAGATGGACAAATAATTAAGTCAAGATAGATAGGGAAGGGCAGGAGGTGAACAAACTTAGGAAGGTGAAGACACGCAGACATTTCTCGCCATTTCATCAATTCAACCGGACCACATGAGCTCTACAGCAGAGCTCTTATAGGGCAGGGCCGAAGGATGAGGCAAGGACTGCTACACTGCAGCACCAACCAAGAAGTGATCAAAGGCGAAGAATGAAAGATCAGAACTAAGGTAGAAAAAAATCACAGCGAGATGCAAAAAAAAATTCACTACTGAGGGGAATCAAGTCAGCTCGGCCGCATCAGCAACCGAAGAGACAAATCAGGTCAGGAGCCAACAACCTAACCAGGCCATAGGCTGCCCAAGGACAACCGAATGGGACAGAATAAGAACAGAAGGGGAAAAACATAGAAAGAGGAATGAAAAACTACGCAAAATTAGTCAAGCCAACGACAAAAGCTCGAGGGGAGAGGGAATTGGGAAAATGACAAGGAAGTATGTGAAGGAAAGAAAGTTTTCATAGCAATGGGAAGTATGTGGAAGGTGAGAAATCTCGGAATGAAAGCTAAAAGTGCCGAAAATAACAATCAACAACTGCAGCCCGCAGAAGAAAACGCAGGAATCAATAATTCGCAAGACAACAGAGGTGTGGAACAAAATAATGAAAATAGTGTAGGCCTAAACGAAGATAATGAGAGAGAAATAATCGAAAATAGTGAACAGAACGAACGACCTCGTAACGTAAACATGAATGGTGGAGAATGGATGGGACATTCTGGTGACGGACTCACAACATTAGTGAATGAAATCTATACAGAAGTGATACAATGGCAACATAATAAGTTTGAACTACCGATTTGTGAAGCCGCAAAAGACATGCTGGGGGAACTCAGACGTATGATCCTAAAGTATGTTCAGGATGCCCCTTTGGCGCACGTGGCAATCAAGATAGCTTCTTTCATTCCTCAGTTGTTCCTTCAAAGAAAAAGACCAAAGGGAAAACTGAATGAGAACATTAAAGCGCTGAAACAGAGAATGGAGTGGTGGAAAAATAGGGAGTTAGACAAAATTCTTAGCCAAGTACGAGCAATTCAGCAAAGACTGAAAACAAAACAACGAAGAAAGAGGAAGCCAGATGATATGGCACGATCAGTGGGAAATAGCATGAGGATTGGTAAAGTGGCACAGGCAGTCAGAATGGTCACTGGGGAAGCCTCAAGTGGGGTGCACGAAGTGAATCGACGCATCTTGGACCAGCTGAAGGAGAAACACCCAGAAGCAAAACCAGCAAGTGATGAGGCCAAACTAGACGGGGAATATGTTCCTCCAGACCCGGTGATATATGAGAATATAACTGGAGACCTCATATGGAGAAAGGCGCTGAAAACACAGGGAGGAGCAGGTCCATCAGGAGTAGATGCTAAGACTTGGAGGATCTTCCTAAGTCAAAACAAGTTTGGTTCAGCCGCGGGTGACCTTTGTGAAGCAATAGCAATGCTGGCAAAGAAACTTGCATCATCACCATGCGTGAACATAGAAGCTCTGACAGCATGTCGCCTGATACCTTTAAATAAGAATCCAGGAGTTAGACCAGTAGGCATTGGGGAAGTTCTTAGAAGGATTATAGGAAAAGCAATAATGTCTGTATTTGGAAAAGATGTACAAAGAGCAGTGGGCAACTTACAAGTATGTGCAGGACAGCAAGCCGGAGGAGAAGCAGCAATACATGCAATGGGGAAGGTGTATCATGAGGAAGATTGTGAAGCGGTACTGCTAGTGGATGCAACAAATGCCTTTAACACCATTAATAGGGAGGCAGCTATTCACAACATCAAGATCAAATGCCCGAGCATCGCAAAGTACATAGAAAATACTTATAAGGAGCCAGCTAACCTGTATATAGTTGGAAGCACAAAGAAGGAAGAAATGAAAATTCTCAAATCAAATGAAGGAACAACGCAAGGAGATCCAGTGGCAATGGCAATGTACGCACTGGCACTATCAATTCTGCAGCAGAAAATAAAACATGAGGTAACCCGAGTGAAACAAGTGGCGTATGCAGATGACCTCACAGGTGCAGGAAAAATAGGGGATCTCAAAGAATGGTGGCGGAGAGTACAATCGGTAGGCGAAGTCATTGGGTACCATCCGAATGCTAGTAAATTTGTACTAATAGTGAAAGAAAACAAGTATGAAGAAGCGGTGCGGACTTTTGATGGGACAGGAGTGAAGATTACAAAGGAGGGTCAACGCCATTTGGGAGCAGTAATAGGCACAGAAGAATGCAAGAGAGACTATGTGCGAAAAAAGGTAGCAGAGTGGGTAAAGGAAGTGAAAACCCTGGCAGACATTGTGAAATCTGAACCACATGCTGCATATACTGCCTTCATATATGGTGTTAAGCACAGATGGACCTTTCTTATGAGAACAGTGCCTGGCATTAGACAGATGCTCCAACCGCTTGAAGAAGCAATCAGAGGAACATTCATACCGGCCCTAACAGAGATGGAAGGCGTCACGCAAGAGCTAAGAGATCTATTAGCTCTTCCGCCAAGGTTCGGAGGTATGGGGATCATAAACCCAGTGGAGGCGGCACTACATGAGAACCAAAATTCCCTTAAACTTACTACGTCTCTGACAGAAAAAATACGGGAGCAAAATGAAAATGATGAGGTGGACGAAGAGGAACAACGAAATGCAAGACAGGAAATTACAAAGAGCAGAGAAGAGAGACAGAAACATAGCCTAGAACAAATTAAGACCAGATGTAGGGAAGAACTGAAAATGAGAGTTGAGATGGCACAAGACAAGGGGGCTTCAAATTGGCTCACATCATTACCAATAAAGGAGAAAGGCTTCAGCTTAAATAAACAAGAATTCAATGATGCCGTAGCCTTGAGGTATGGGTGGCCAGTTTCGAACCTGCCGCTGAAATGTGCATGTGGTGAAATAAACAACTCAGACCACTGTATGACTTGTAAGAAAGGAGGATTCATCTGTATCCGGCATGATGAAGTACGAGACATCACTGCACAAATGCTGGACGAGGTGTGCCATGATGTCAGAATCGAACCGGAACTTCTGCCTATGGACGGACAGCGCTTGGCCCACAATACTGCAAATACTTCAAATGAAGCAAGAGTGGACGTAAGTGCTCGAGGTTTTTGGACGAGGGGACAACGGGCTTTTTTCGACATCAGAATCTTCAACCCAAGAGCACAAACATATCGTGAGCGAGGACACAAGGCGGCATACTTGAGAAACGAAAGTGAGAAAAAACGCGCTTATGAAGAAAGAATTTTGAACAGGGATCAAGGAAGCTTTACTCCTCTGGTCTTCTCATCGTCGGGAGGTATGGGACCTTCTGCAAGTGTCTTCTATGCCAGATTAGCTGAACAAATATCGGAGAAAAAGCGCCAGCATAGAAGCCAAGTCATAACTTGGATGAGATGCCGGCTCTCTTTCTCTCTTCTCAGGTCTGCACTCCTATGTCTCAGGGGTACAAGGTCCTCCCCGCTACAGAGGACAAGAGTGAGAGACTTGGACTTTGAAATGGTCGTGGCGGAGGGACGAATTGGGGAACAACTAGGTTGATTGTAGGGAGGTACTGGTACAATAAGATAAACTACAATGTAACTAGAATAAGATAGATTGTACACCACTTTGTAACTGTCACCTTAATAATAAAAAAAAAAAAAAAAAAAAAAAAAAAAAAGGAAAAAAAAAAAAATAGGAAAACAAAAAAAAATAGAAGGAAACATGCTTACATTACTGAAATGTTTGTGGACATGCAGTAATGCAAGTAATGGTCACTCTTCTGTAAATCTAAAATGGCTTACTTAAGAATGGGAAAGGGGTGGGACCTTCTATTTTTTTTTTTTTTTTTTTTTTGTATCATGGGATAGTTGTACCAACAGTGATGTATGGGGCAGAGACATGGGCTCTGAAGGCAAAGGAGAGAAGAAAGCTGGATGTGATGGAGATGAGCTGCTTGAGGAGTATGTGTGGAGTGACTCGTAGAGAACCCAATAGCTGGGGGTGGCCGACTCGATAAAGAGCCCGAACAGAGACAACTTATCATAAAAAAAAAAAAAAAAAAAAAAAATCGCATCTAAGTCGCCCAGAAGACCCAGAGACCAAGGATCACTAAGGGTCTCCAGCACTCGGTCCCAGACCTCCCGGAGAGGTTCCGGTCTCTTAAGGCAGACACACAGCGGAACCACACCACAATGCCCGCCCACCTCACATCCAGGCATGCCCCTTCATATACACTGGCTCCCCAGGCCGGCAGATAAATAATAATATAGAAAAAAACATTTAAGTATCATTACACAGATCATAATATACAGAAACAAATGACGGCGACTGTACCTGGTGCCTTTGGAGGAAGAAAATGTCCTTGAGTTGTCGCTTGGAGAGTTGGTGTTTCTCATGTAGGTGACGTTCTTCCATCTCCCACAGCGCTGACTCCCGCGACCTCAACAGCTGGTGCTTCTGTTGCAGGAACTGGCGCTCCAACAGGGCAATCTTCTCACGGTGGTCATTGCCAAGGCGCTTCAGAGACACCTGGACAAATATAATAATGGTTAGAGAGAGATACAAATATAATACAGTTCAAACCACACAGATATACATTGTTATAATTTTGCATTATGAATCAAAAGCTCCAATCTAAGGAGCCTTCTCCAATTATAAAATTTATGAAAAATTATCAAATTACTGTATCTATTTCTATCTCTATTTTGGCAGCGACCCCACCGCCTGCCACTTCGGTGGTGCAGTCAGCCTCTATAGTAGTTACAGTGATTTCTTGTTACTGCATTGTTGTAGCACGGTTAACCCTCCTTGCCCGGGCAGTATTTATAGATGCCGATAGTCCTATCCGGGCGATCTGGCCAAAAAAATTTGTATGTAAACATAGGCCTATTTTTTGTTAATTTAATAGCTAGAGAATTCACACAAATCTCAAATTGTAGCCCTTACTTGTATCTGTAGACAAGCGTTGAGTAGAGCTCTCTAAGTCAACTGGTTCAGGTGTTATTACGATTTCCGTGGAGATGGAGAGTGTTTTTCAGCGGATTTAGCCATATCGGACACTTTGGAAGACTAATTTTCGCTCTAACTGGCAATGGCGGACAAGGTCGGACTTCTTCTTCTTCTTGAGGCTTGGCTCCGATTGGCTTTTTTAACAAACGTTTCGCCGCGCGGCTTTCAAAGCACGCTTAACCCTTCCTGCCCGGGTGTCATTTTAAAATCCGTAAGCTTGAAAGCCTATTAACCCTTCCCGCCTGGGCTGCCTTTCTAAATGACGGAGCTCGTATCCGGGTGATCTGGCTGAAAAATGACACTCGTAAACAAAGGCCTATCTCCCTTAACCCCTTATTGGCGGCGCTCGACTTAAGTCGTGCACCAATTTGCAGCAAGTTAGGAGCATTATCAAGGCTTTTAAAGGGTTAAAATAGAGTGCAAATGGCCGGGAGCATAGCGGGCCAGACAGCCGACTCCCAGGGCTTACCGCCGCCCATTAACTCATGTTCCCTGTGTTCTCGAGAGGCCGGCAGTGTAGCCAGTAGTGAGCATAGCTGGGAAAAATATACCGATATATGCTAAACTCCCATGTTCGTGGCATCACTGCAAGAGAACCACGAGTGCTACGTAGCTCGTTCTGGTCTCATTTTTGAAGCTTTTAGTGCCTAGTTTTTTGCTAAATATTTTTTTTTTTCATGCAGATGCTTGATTTATCATGCAGGAATATGCCCAAATGAGCCCAAAACACCCCGCTAGACAAGGGTTAATACAATACCTACAGTGATCAAACAAATGTCAAAATGTATTCCTTACCTTGCCGTGTAGACTAGCATTGAGTAGAGCTCTCTACCTCAACTGGTTCCGGAGTTATGGCAATGTTAGTGGAGGTAACTTTTGGCGCGTATATACCTAGACGCGTCCGAACACTCAACTGCAGCCCCGGCTACGACACACTGTTGCACTCGTCGCCCCACCCGCAATTATGCCGGGAAGCGATTTTAGTGTTTTTATTGTTTATTGTCATTTATTATAACTATTATGTTATTTTCACTCAATAAAGTTATTTTTATGAAGTTATTTGTGTCTCTTTCACTTTTACTCAGTTTTATTGTTATTATAGTGTCACTTTCACTGGACTATGATAATTGATAGTGTCATTTTTACTTTTATGTATTGCTAGGTAAGCTATAATATATATTTTAGTGTCACTTTCACTTGTTATGAAGGCACTTTTTAGTTATTTGTGTCTCTTTTACTTTTACTCAGTTTTATTATTATTATAGTGTCACTTTTACTGGACTATGATAATAGAGTGTCATTTTCACTTTTATGTATTGCTAGGTAAGCTATAATATATATTTTAGTGTCACTTTCACTTGTTCATATTGTTATGAAGGCACTTATTATTAGTTACAGTATTTGTGTCTCTTTCACTTTTACTCAGTTTTATTATTATAGTGTCACTTTCACTGGACTATGATAATTGAGTGTCATTTTCACTTTTATGTATTGCTAGGTAAGCTATAATATATATTTTAGTGTCACTTTCACTTGTTATGAAGGCACTTTTTAGTTATTTGTGTCACTTTTACTCAGTTTTATTATTATTATAGTATCACTTTTACTGGACTATGATAATAGAGAGTCATTTTCACTTTTATGTATTGCTAGGTAAGCTATAATATATATTTTAGTGTCACTTTCACTTGTTCATATTGTTATGAAGGCACTTATTATTAGTTATTTTTGTCACTTTCACTTTTACTCATTATTTTATATTATTATTAGCCTACATTTTAGAGTGTCACTTTCACTGTCATTGTCACGGGCACTTCAATATTGGACTAGAGTGTGAAACTCGTTGAAGCACCATCCAGCGCACAGTGCCACTTCACCCTCTAGGCATTCCCATGTGGTTTTTGTTACTTTATGGGGTCTGCGGGTTGTGTGGCTACAGACATGGCACCTCTTCTGCTTCTTGGCAGCACCACCTGGTACTTTGGGAGGAAGGGAGTTGAGCTGGTGCCTCCTGAAATAGTCTGCACATGCTGTGCGGTCCAGCCGGCCTGGTCCTTGTAGTGGTCTCCCGGCTGTAGCATGTTTGTCCAGGAGCTCAAGTATCATATGCTTGTGGAACTTGCGCAGGGACTTGTACTTCTTGACTCCTGGAGTCCTCAGACGGTAGATATTGTAGGCTTTGAGGGCCGACATATCTACCGTATGCAGAATAAACTTCTTGTACCACCTGCAAGATGTTCGCAGGCAGTCGATGAAGCCCATCTGCATGTCGGACTTATCGATGAGACACATATTCAGGTTGTAATCCAGGACAGCAGCTGGTTTCTGGACAGGGTTTTTGGTCTTCCTGTCCATCTTCCCTGTGGCGACCATCTCTGCCTTGTGGCATGTGGTGAGGAGGTTGACCTTCCGCTGGTCATGCCAGTGGATAGAGAGGATGGAGCCACTCTTCCTGTGGAAGATATCCGTCTTCTTGGTCTTGGTTGGGTATGTTGGCATGCCCTTCCTCTTGCCCTTGACTGTCCCGACAGTTCCGGTATTGCGGTCATGGAGGTACTTGGTGAGGATTGGCGACGTATAGTAGTTGTCTGTGTACAGGATGTGGTTCTTGTGGAAGTGTTTCTCCATCATCTTCTGTACGACAGCGCCGCCAAATCCAATGTCGGGGTCAGTCTCAATTTCGCCACCACTGCCGCTGTAGACCACAAAGTCCAGCACATACCCCGTCTTACAGTCGCAGAGGACGAAGAGCTTGATGCCGAAGCGGTGTCTCTTCGACGGGATGTACTATCTGAAATGCAGCCTACCGCGGAACAGGACCAGAGACTCGTCGAGGCATATCTTCTGAAATGGAATCAGGTAGGTGGTAAACCGATGACGTATCATGTCATACAGCTTCCTGATTTTCCATAGTGGGTCGGGAAGGTGGACATGCATGTTGTTGGTCAGGTGGAGATACGAGAGGATATCAAAATACCTGTCCCTGGACATGTACTTCCCGAACCCTAGAGTTGTGATGAGGCCGGCAGTTATCCAATAATCAGCCAGTGTGTGCTTCCTGATCTGTGTCATCAGCATTGTTAGTGCCAGAAACACATACATTACTGCCACAGTGACAGCTCGCCATGCTACCATCTTGGCACTGGTCTTCCTGCCAAGAAAGTTAGCACAGATGTCATGGTGATTATTGGTCTCCTCAACGAGGTATTCCATGACTTCGTTATCGTAGAAGCCACAGAATAGTTCACTAGGGGTGGCATCTGGGCCACAGGGATATGCCGCAGTCACCCCTGAGCCAATCTGCTGCTCGTCAAAGGCAGGACAATCTGGCTCAAAATCGGCCCCATCTGTCCAGACAAACAAGTCAGATGAGCGCGCACGCGCAGGCACACGCCCTTGCCTACGCGGACGCCCCCCACGCCCAGGGGCAGCGGCATCGGCAGGCTGAGCCACACGCCCACGACCTCGCCCTCGAACTCGTCGTGTTGGAATTTCCTCCTCATCCACATCCTCTTCGTCCTCCTCCTCCTCCTCAGGTGACATCAGGTCATCTGGGGAAATTTGGGGGCCTCAACATCTTCTTCGGGGGACGATTCCGGCGAAGAAGTGACCAGGCGTCGGCGGCGTGGGGGGCGGGAGGCTGCGGGAGGTGGAACAATGGGAGCGACAGCCTCGGGAGTTGAGCTCCTTTTGTGGCGAGCCGAGGGTTTCTCCGCTCCAAATAATGCTCTCCTATGTGATGGCACACTGTGGGAGGACAATGCCGCACCACTAGTACCACTTGAAGAGGCCCTTTGTTCAACCTGAGGGCGAGATGAAGCCGAGGGCTGTGGGTGACCAGCGCGGCGTCCCGGGTCAAGGCGTCGGGACAAAGAAATGCGGGTGATTGCTAGACCAGGGTCGGCGTCACTATCACTATCATCGCCTTCCCTAGCTTTTTCTGCTGCCCTGCGTGCTTTCTTGGCTGCACTTTTCACCAATGTTTGCTTATAAAAGTATTTGCCCACTTTCAAGGGCGTACGAGCAGGCAAAGGGGAAGGGGAAATTCCCGGGGTAGGCCTACGCTGACCAAGCAATGGCGGCGGGGTAGGCCTAGGCCTAGGGTCAAGCACACTGGGAAGTTCAACTTCACCTTCATTCACTACTTCCACATCAGGATCATCACTACTGTCTCCTCCCTCAAACACATCAACATTGTCATCACCCTCAAACCCTACAAAATCATCGTCTTCACTCGCACTAGTAAATTGTTCTTTATCGATTAAGCTTTCGCCACTGCTTTCTTCGATGGCAAAAAGTTCTCTCTATAGCACTGTCACTCAATAAAACCTTTGGTTTCTTACGTCGTGGCATTTTCTTGCTTGCAACAGGCATCGACGTAGCTAGCGGGGTAGCAGTGGGGCGCACAGGAGGTTGCACAGAATCGGACGCGTCGGAATTAATTATTTCGCTATAACTCGCCATGGCGGGCACGTAGGAACTGATAACGGTAGTAGTCGAGGCTTGGTGGCGCTGCGATCGCCCCTGCAAAGTAAATTTTAGCCGCGCTAATTTCAAAGCACGCTTTCAAGCATAGGGATTTTAAAATGACACCCGGGCTCCTGCCCATCTGCCGCAGCATCATTTTAAAATGCTGTCCGGGCTGGAAGGGTTAAGCGTGGCTTGAAAGCCGCGCGGCGAAACGTTTGTAAACAAAGCCAGTCGGAGCGACGCGCAGCTTCAAAAACAAGAAGAAGTTGGATCTTTGTTGTTGTCTGCTAGAACGAAAATTAGTGTCTGTAAACGTCCGATATTGCTAAAACCGCATCAAAACTCTCTCCACGGAAATCATCATCACAACTGAACCAGTTGACCAGAGAGCTCTACTCAACGCCAGTCAACAGATATAAGTAAGGGCTACATTTCGAGATGTATGTGAATTCTCTATCAGTTAAAATAAATAAAATAGGCCTAGGCCTATTACGACATTTTTTGGCCAGATCGCCCGGATCGTAGTGCTGTCATTTAGA
Organism: Paralithodes platypus; assembly: GCA_032716605.1. Classification (NCBI taxonomy): domain Eukaryota; kingdom Metazoa; phylum Arthropoda; class Malacostraca; order Decapoda; family Lithodidae; genus Paralithodes; species Paralithodes platypus. Next base: position 25,362,285 of record CM064521.1, read on the forward strand.
AGGCCAGCCCGGGGAGGAAGGGTTAAGGGCGGTTTCAAGTATTTTATTTTAAAAGGACGCCCTGGCTCCGGGCCTTCGCAAGGTGCGTCCTTTTAAAATGCTGCCCAGGCAGGAAGGGTTAAGGCTGGTGTGGTGCGATTTCGCCGGGTTCAAGTTCAAGGATTTATGGAATTGGAGGAAATTTGTTAAGAGCAGGCAAGAGTTATTTTGAGGAGAGCATAGCGTGTGTTAGAGTAGGAAATTATTTGAATGAATGGTTTGAAGTAAATGTAGGTCTGCAACAGGGTTGTGTAAGGTCATTCCTTGAACGTGACGATAGTGCGATTAGTTTGCTTGGGAAACAGATAACTTGCTCATGTAGTAATGTACACCCTATATGGTGGATTGTGTTCTTTTATTTCATAAATTTTATTTTAGTAAGCGTTGTTTCCACATCGCGATTTTGATAAGTTATTTTGCCTTTATATTGTCTTTGTCCAAGTATTGGTTTGTTTAGTTTGCAAGTTTTACATTTTAATGTATACATGGATGGGGTGTTGAGGGAGGTAAAAATTAGAACTATGGGTACAAGATTGGGTTTAGTAGGAAAAAATTGTGGTGGTGGTGGTGGTGGTTCTGGTGGTGGTGGTTGTTGTTGTTGTTGTTGTTGTTGTTCCCTAAGTTGCCTGGCCGAACAGCCCCGAGTCCCTAAGGAAGGCCATGGCTGAGATCGGGCTTTCCCACAGTGCTCTCAAGGATTGTAGACTATGATGTTGGCGTAAGTGATTGTGTGGATTGCAGTCTTCTATGATGTGTTAAATAGTATGGGGGTGCTATGTTACATCCTGGACAGGCATCACCGACGGAGTCATCCAGTCTCTTCTGATAGCTCAGGAAGGGAGTTGAATCAGTTGCTGTTTGCTGATGACACAGCATTGTTGGGGCATTCTGAGGAGAAGCTGCAGCGAGTAGTAAATGAGTTTGGTATGGTATTTGGGAAGAGGAAGCTGAGGGTGAATGTCAATAAAAGTAAAGTGATGGTGTGTAATCGAGATGCTCGTAAGGTAAATCTAAATGTATGACTGGATTGGGAAATGCTGAAACAAGTGGAGTGTTCTAAATATCTAAGAGGAGTGCTAAGCAGGGACGTCATCATCATCATCTCCGACGCCTTGTTTCCCCCTTGGGAAACCCCCGCTAGAGGATGGCCATGACAGAAACGTCTCTAAGCTACTTTGTCAAGACATGCCTCCCTTGCCCGTGCCACAATGCCCCTTCCACTACGTGGAAGTTTTTCTTCAATATATTTTTCCACTTTCTTTTCCCATACCATAGGTGGTCTTCCACTACTAGCGGTTCCACTCACCTGACTCCCATATATCTTTCTTGGCATTCTGTCTTCATCCATTCTCTGAACATGACCATACCACCTCAAAGTACTTCTCTTTATCCACTCAACCACACCACAATCAATGCCCAAAGCCTGCTCTTCCATTCCAAAGGACTCGTACAATTCCCTATTACTTGGCCCATCTAGCCTATTCATGCCAGTTGCCATTCTGAAAAAGCTCATCTCCATAGCTCTCAGTTTGGAGAGGTCCTCGTCACTTGCCGTCCATGTCTCGCTTCCATACGAGAGTGTTGGGAGCAGCACACTGTTTCTCACTGACTTTTTGACTTCCTGGCTAACCATTCTTCCTTTGAGAATACTATCAAGTTCTCCAATCACCTTTCTCCCTTGCATTTTTCTCTCTTTTATCTCACTCTCCATTTTACCATATTTGCATAGTACAGCTCCCAAATACTTGAAACTTTCAACCTCTTCCAGTACTTCATTTTTAATTTTTTATTTTACAACTTTTCTCATGTTCTTTCTTGATTCTATATTTGTCCTTAAAATCTATGGTTTCATGCATTCTTCTCTCAAACACCATTACCTTACATTTCCCTACATTGATCTTTAACTTTCTCTTTTCACATACCCTGTCAAAGTCAGTGACCACTCTCTGAAGTTCTTCCGCATTTTCCGCCAACAGGACTGCATCGTCCGCATATAGGCATGTTAAAATCTTCCATGTTCTTCCCTCTGATTTCAGTCTAGCTCCCTCACCCATTGATACAGCCCTACATTCTCTAATCACTCCATCCATGTATAATTGTATATATTGAACAACCAAGCTGACATGACACATCCGTCTTACACCTACATTGACCTCAAAACTTTCACTTAACTTATCCCCTACCTTCACATTTGCCATTGCATTCCTATACAAATATTTTACTGCCATTAGCAACTTTCCTCCCACACCATATACTGTTAACACATCCCACAGACCCTCCCAGTCTACTTTGTCGTAGGCTTTTTCCAAATCTATGAATGCTGCATAGTTTTCTATTCTTGGCCAGATACTTCTCTACCAACAATCGCATTGAGGCTATCTGGTCAACGCAGCCCCTGCCCTTTCTGAAACCTCCCTGTTCCTCACCTATTTTGTCATCCGTTATCTTCTGTAGCCTCTCTGTTACTACTCTTGCGTGTACCTTTCCAGGTATGCTAAGCAAGCTAATTCCCCTATAGTTCTTACACTCTTCTTTACTACCCTTCCCTTTGTACAAGGGTACTATCACTGCTTTCCTCCAGTCCTCTGGTACACTTTCCTTTTCCCATGCTAATTTACATAACCTATGCATTATGTCAACAGCTTCTTCTCCTCCATATCTCAGCATTTCACCTGGGATGTTATCTACTCCAGCAGCTTTGCCCATTTTAAGTCTATTGATTGCTGCTTTTCCTTCTTCTCTGCTTATCTGGCTTTCAACTACCCTGTTTATTCTACCTCTCTCCATTCCTATGGATGAGATCTTTGCCTTCCCCCTACTCTTTACAGCTAAGCTACTAAAATTATCTTTCCATACTTTCACCACACCATCACCCTCTACCACTTCCCCATTCATGTCCCTCATCCTACCACCTGAGACACTCTCAGTCTTCTTCCCTCTGGCTTCTTTCACAGCTCTGTAGTTATGCTTTCCTGTCATTCAGAAACTGTTCACTAATCTTTCTCCCATATTCCTTATCTGTCTTCCTTTTAGCGTCTTGTATCGTCCTCTTCACTCAGTTTTAAAAATTTATATTCGTCTTTCCTCGCATCTCTAGTTTCTCTAGGTATATTCTTTTGCAGCATACTCTTTCTCAACTCTTTCTTCTTTTTCACTATTTCTTCTATCTCTTTGCTAAACCATGCGTTACCTTTCTTCTTCCACATTTTAAAGGTTTTCTTCCCACAAACTTTCTCAGCTGCTTCAATCATGGAGTCTCTTGTACCTTTCCATACTTCGTCTACAGTATTTTCCAGATTTATCATAACATCCATGTCCTTTATAGTCTCTTTCAGGATGTCCTTGTATTTTGTTGCATTACATTCTTCATTTAATTTTCTCACATTTATTCTCTCTACTGTCAGTTTTCTCTCTTTCCTCTCATATTTCCACTCCTTCCTTATCCTCACTTTTGTCAGCACTGTATAGTGTATAGGGACGTTGGTGTGGAAATTGAGTTAAGACAGAGTATGTGAAGGAAGCAAAGTTTATGGAGCAATGGGAAGTATGTGGAATGTGAGAAATCTCAGAATGAAAGCTAAAAGTGCAATGTATCAAGGGATAGTTGTACTAACAGTGATTTATGGGGCTGAGACATGGGGTCTGAAGGCACAAGAGAAAAGAAGGTTGCATGTGATGGAGATGAGCTGCTTATGGAGTATGTGTGGAGTAACCGGTACAGACATATTGAGGAATGAAGAGGTACATAGGAGAAAAGTTACAGTAAGTTACCTCATGTGCCTCATGTAATTTCTCAAGGAAGATTTTCTCTCTCTCACTCTGGTCAACATCCATTCTCTCCTTTCTCGTTTTGAAGGCATCCTTCCGCTTATCCTGCAAAGATGCACATATTGTAATAAAAAACATATATATAATCTATATATTAGTAATGTATTTCATTAAACCTTTGAATTAACGTCCTTCGGGCCAGACCTATGAGAGTTCCGTATGGAGCTCAGTGGTCTGGTTAATCTGCTCTACATAACTAACTTTGAGTTAACGTAATATCTGCCGTACCAATTTAAAGAGCAAATACTACTAACTGTTTGTTTTTTATAATAAACAGACTTTATTTATTTTTCTTTCAATATAATATGGATACAGGATTAACACAATGTCAATAACTTGACATTTCAAAGCAAAATATAAAAATTTATTGAATATCAATGTACAGTATGTAAAATGTATACAAATCATTCCTACCTTTGGCAACAAGTCCACCTCTTGTTTGAGTAGCTTGAGTTCCTGTTTGAGACCCTCTCTAAAGGACTTCAGTTCTCGCTCCTGCTCTGCTCGGATCCTTTTACTAGCATTCTTCAGTTCCACCTCCTGTACACTCTCGGCCTTCTCAACCTGATCACAAACACAAACACTTAAAATGCTGACTAAATACACTAAAGAAAAATGTATCTGTTCATGTAGCAACTTACTGAGTTCAGAATTAACTAATAAACAATTTTTTCATATAATTCAAAAAGAATATAATGTGTGTCTTCTATGCCAGTAAATAAGCTAAGACTCACAGTAAGTAGAACAGTAGACTGATCTATGCAAGTGATAAACAAAATGTCTAGAGAAAGGTGAAGTACACTTACCATGACCATGTCCATTAATACCCCAATATACAAATTACAATCATACACAGGGTAGAGTCAACTGTTATAGTTTTGTGGGGTTTTTATATTTCAAAACATTATTATGCTAAATTGTTAGTGGAGAGAACATAATAATTAATTCTGGTTCAGTAGTAGTTTATCGTGAGGCCTTCCCTAGGGTTAAGTGCCCCATTAATTACTATTTCCATTCACATATTCATAGCCTCCGATAGTGCAGTTGGGATATTGTACATGCTAAGATTGGTATGCAGGATTCGAAACTGCATAATAAATCGTAGGCTTGTGTAACATTCTTTAACTGTCTTCGTGGTGCAATGCATAAGTGTGTTGATTTTCGGTGTGAGCGTCCTGGGTTCGAATCCCAGGACTGCCACATGTGTTTGTTAATTTCATTAATCGAGTTTAGGAGTAAAGTTAGTTAGTGGAGAGAACATAATAATTTCCACATAGTGATTTTGATAAGTATTTTTGTATGTGACAGAGTATTTACATACATACATATATACAAACTTTTGTCTTTGTATTGTGCTGTTACTGTTTTGGTTGGTTTCTTTTGCAAGTTTTACCTTTTAATGAAGGACAAAACAGTGCATTGAGAACCTTGAGGTGAGGTGCCATGAGGTGCAAGTGTGGTGTAGTTAAAAGCAAAATGCCCTTACTGGCATTTGGTGCACTAAAGCTAATAGGCCTCACCAGCCTTATGCTGGTTTCCAGTTTCCTTTCTTCAACAGCTGCATGCTTCCTGCCATGCAGAACTAGATGTGAAATATTTTCAATAGCCCCCCATTTATCCCCAGGTTTACTCGGATACCATAGTCTGAAATACCCACTGAAATAGGTGAACTTAACCTATTTCTAATTATGGAAGTATATCTCTGGAAACAAATTCATGCATCCCATTTTCTATACATACATACATAAAATTTTAAGACCGAGTGCTCCACACATACGTGCAGTTTCAGTCTCATGTCCTAATGGCGGCATTCCAGGCAACCCTGTTAACCCTTAAGCCCCGGCTACGCATTACATAAATATTCCCCGAAATCCGGGTGTTTTGGCCGAAAAACGTCTAGGCTAGGCTACCGTATCATTGTTATGCTGACTGGTTCCCGCATTCCCGCGCGTAGCTGTGTTATTTACCTGTAGAATGGCGTTAAGTAGAGCTCTCTAAGTCAACTGGTTGAGTTGTGATGATGATTTCAGTGGAGATAACTTACGGCAACAACAGCCACTTTACAATACTTTTCGATACTTAACAACAACATACAGGCACACACGAACAAGCGACGCTCTCCTTCTTGTGGCCGGAGATGCGGGGCGTCGGTCCATCCAGCTGTTGTTTACATGCGTCGGACCGACGCCTCGCACACCAAGCTCACAGGCTTTCAACCACTGGTACAATGTTGTACCACCCGGGTTCCTCGGGGCAAAACATAATGGTACACACGTGTACCATCCGAGTTTGAAGGGTTAAGGGCTGCTTCACTTGTCAAGTTTTTGGATTCGAGATCGGCACGTACAGTCCGATCCCAGGTCTTCCTCAGTCGACCCCTTGGTGCAGCTCCCTTCACAATCACAGATCTACATCTTTTCACCCAATTTTGTTCCTCCATTCTCTCCACATGTTCATACCATCCCAGTCTACTTGTACGCATCTCCTCGCTAATATTCTTTAAACCTAAGCATCTCCTCAGCTCATTATTAGTTATTCTATCCTGCAGATTGGCCCCACACATCCATCTCTCCATTCTCATCTCATTACATTGCCTTCTGTTGACATCCTCTACTTTAACGGCCCATGTTTCTGAGGCATACGTCATTGCACTTCTAACACATGAGGCATACACCTTTCCCTTCAGGGGGAGAGGCATTCTTTTCATGGTCAGGATTGGCAGCAGTTCTCTGAACTTCCCCCAGCCACATCTAATTCTAGCAACAGTGGCAGCCTCGGCCCCACCACCGGCAGAGATGGTATCTCCTAGGTAACAAAACTTGTTCACCAGCTCCAATGACTCATTTCCAAAATTCACAGCCACAGGATCATCACCTAACACAAGCTCGCCTTTGCACACTACGCACTCAAATTTCTCTATTTCTGACTTATCCTTCGGCAGGGGTCCCTTTATTCTACGTACAGTGCCTACTCCCATGGTGTACCCAACATCGACAGATGCTACATTGAATTGAGTTAACGCCCACACCCTTTCCACACACTGCACATGGGTATGCACCGCTCTTTTCCACATTGCCTTGTCTCCATCTACAATGCATAACCTTGGTTTTGTTAATATTGACTCTTAACCCTCCAGCCCCGGCTACGCATTACATAAATATTCCCCGAAACCCGGGTGTTTTGGCCGAAAAACGTCTAGGCTAGGCTACCGTATATTTGTTATTCTGACTACTTCCCGCATTCCCACGCATCCCCAAGCGTAGCTGTGTTATTTACCTGTAGAATGGCGTTAAGTAGAGCTCTCTAAGTCAACTGGTTGAGTTGTGATGATGATTTCATTGGAGATAACTTTATGGCAAAAACAGCCACTTTACACTACTTTTCGATACTTAACAACAACATACAGGCACACACGAACAAGCGACGCTCTCCTTCTTGTGGCCGGAGATGCGGGGCGTCGGTCCAGCCGGCTGTTGTTTACATGCGTCGGACCGACGCCTCGCACACCAAGCTCACAGGCTTTGACCTCATGGGTGTTTAAGAGCCCTTCCGGGCAGCTCGTGTATGCTTTTTTATGGGCGTTCAAGAGCCCTTCCGGGAACAGAGGGTTAAACCCTTGCTCGCCATGCCCTCTCTCTATTCTCTGAATTTGGCCTCAGCATCTTGCATACTGTCAGCTATTAGGACTAAATCGTCTGCGTAAAACAGTTCCAACGGGAGTCCGCCTCTAAAAACTCTAGACAGTGCCTCCAAGACCATAATAAAGAGGAGGGGGCTTAACACTGAACCCTGATGGACTCCAACACGGACTGCGAACTCATCACTCAGTACACCCTTCACCCTCATCGCACTTTGCGAATCCTCATACATCTTCATTATCACATGCACCAGCCACTCTTCCACACCAAGTTTCCTCATAGCCCACTGCACAACATTGTGCAACATTGTTATTGTATTAAATAATCTTAATTAATTTAACTCCCAACACCAAACACCCTCAAATGACATTAATAAAAGCATGTGATCCTTCCAAAGTAAAGTATCTGAAGCATTGGTGTGGAGTCTGAGTCTGAGTCAGGAGTCGAAGAGTCGGCTACTTTTGGCTGGAGTCGCAGTCGGTAAAAATATCTCAGACTCCTTTACGTGATCAATTCTTGTGTAAAGTACTTAGGTGCGTTGCTAGGCTAGTGTTGTCACTTCGCGGAAAATTCCCACAAATTTGTGGGAGAAATTAGCATTTGTGGGAAGACATTTCAAGCAAGCAATTTGTGGGAAGTTTTTGTGGGAAATTGGGAAATTTGGGGGAGAGGGGGTGGAGTCGGAGTCGCATCCTTAACCCAGTGAGACCCAGCGTCGCACGTGATGCGTCGGCAGTGTTTGATCACCAACTCCCAGCGACGCATCACGTGCGTCCGACATATAAATATTACTTACGTGGCTCGTAAGGTAGGAAATGGCGGGAGAATAGGAGGGGGAGGTACCGTAGTGTGTGTGGGAGCCGGGCCGGTAGGTGTGAGCGGGCCAAGACAGCCGCGCGGCTGGTGGTGGTGGGCTTAGTGGGGATACTTTACACCCTTAGTTCACCGCCACTTTGAACCTTCATTACTCCGGTCGTATGGGAGCTAGAGGCTTGAGATTTATGTGAGACACTCCTTAGGATGTATGCCGTACAATGCCATACTCAGTATCCCCTAGTGCTCCCGGGCGGGTGGTCATGCAGGGGAGACGAACTTTCGACCCCCCCCCCCCCCCACCCCCCCAGCCCTCCAAATGACCGAGCTGAGTTTTTTTTATTTTTTTCTTCATTTCTCACCATTCTCTTCCATTTTGGCTCAACAAATTTTTTTGAGGCTCCCCCCCCCCCCCCAAAAAAAAATATCAGAGGTGATTTTTTTTTTTTTTTTTTTTCATTTCTCATCCTTGTCTTCCATTTTAGCAAACAAAAAAAAGAAGTGAAAATGGCTTGGGACTGGGGTGAACAAAATATTATAACTAGCCGGGGCTCAACGGGTTAAAATTTCCTGGAGTCTGAGTCGGAATTTTTCAATCCGACTCCACACCCCTGATCTGAAGTTAACCCTTTCTAACCGGTCTGCCTTAGGTAAGGACAGCTCGAAAGAAGGGCCGCTACCCGGTATGCCTTACCTAAGGCAGCAGCTTAATAGCCTAATTAAGCTTGGTCTGAACACCGTGCGTACGATGTATGTCAACAAACCCAAGCGTTGCGTCACCGCACCTCCGAAAACAAGAAGGAGAAGACTCTTCAATGTTATTGTTCTGACGTCAGACGAAATTAGTGTCTGAAAAGCCCCCATATTGGCAACATCTCTGCAATATTGGCTCCACTGAAATCGTCATCACAACTGAACCAGTTGACTTACAGAGCTCTACTCAACGCCAAAATACAGATTGAAAACCGCACTACGATTATATGAGTGGGAATGTTCTAGCAGTGAAAATAAACATAAATACGGTAGCCTAGGCCTAGACATTTTTCAGCCATTTCGCCCGGGTAGGGGCGACCGTCATTGGGTAAGACAGCCCGGGTAGGAAGGGTTAAAGCAGGTAGAGTATAACAAACCTGTTGCTTCTGCTGGCGGTTAAGGCTTTCAATCTCTGTGTCGTAGCCTCTAAGGAGCTGCTGTCTCTCAACATCAAACTTCTTGTCTTGTTCAGCCTTGGCAAAGTTGGCCTTCACTGCTAGCTCCTGGAACTGTTTCTGTTCAGTTCTCTGTAACAGCTTCAGTTCTCTCAGTTCCTGTTTCCGTTGAAAGTGTGAAGTGGCAGTACCTTCATCTTCGTAAAACACCTGTAAGTCAACACATATTAATTAGTATGTTTGTTACACATATGCATATTATTATTCAATGACCAGTACTTTCACACTTCGTATATACAGTATATATATATACAGTATATATATATACAGTATATACAGGGTAATTTCAAACTCTATCGATAAACTTTATGAGGAAAGAAATTAGCATATCTCAAATAGAAAAGGCTAAGCAAGAAAATAACAAAAATGCATTAAAAGTAGGTTAGAGGACGTGCTATGTTCGTAGCAGAAGCAGTGTTGCATTAAAGTTCACAAATTGGGAGATTGATGTTTTTACTATCATTGAAAATTTGATACGTTGGAAATAATATTGAAGGCATATTGATGTAACTTGAACATGATTCACAGCAAAATGATGTAGCAGTTTTCCCTTATTTTACCTCAACTCGCTATTATGAAAACACTCGGATATCACAGGTAATGATGTAGCCAACACCTCAGCCAACTGTCCGAACACTTAATAACTTGAAATTCACGGGATTCAAGCTGATTCCGAGGCTTTGAGTTTCATATGATTAACTCAATGAGTGCGGGCTGTTATAGAAAAAATACGGTCATCACTGCGGTACTTGTCATATGACAATTGCCGTATATCTGCCTAGAACAAGGCCTGGGAGGCAGGCGAGTGAGTATATGCAGCGCAGAACAGTCCCATCCATAGCCCCCCGTATCTGGGCGGTGACTAGTGTCAGTGGGAGACATCTCCAACTTCCTTACAGGCTTGGGGATAGCGAAAACCGTTCAAACTCGCTATTTTTTACAGATTTAGCGTCACCTGTGCAATATAGTTGCACGGCAGCCAATGGTCGTACAGACATGATTCAGGTGTCATTGCAAAGGTCTATTCATTCCTCTGCTTTCAGGGATATATCATTGAAATACGTTCTAGCTCTTGTTTATACATACAAATGTTCAGGGAATGAAGGTTACTTTTAGTCCAAAAACCCTGTATGGTAGAGTGGTGACCAAGCACTTGTCATATGACAAGTGCCGCAGTCATTGCGTTGATACAATACTAAATCGCAGTTCTGTCAAACGAAAACCTTACACTGAGCATTTAACAATTGTTTCAGCTTACTTATTAGAGTACTGTATAGTACATCATGAGTTACGAAAAGTACCATACATGATTTGTCAATAGGGAATTACACATAGATTTTGATTTAAGAATAGATTGATAAACTTTAGAGATTAGTTATGTACAGTAGGGTCTCACATAAAACGAGTTTATGGTCGATAAACGAGGGCGTTTTATGCGATTTCGTTTTATGCGAACACAGCATTTTGGTGGCGCAATATCGTCAATGTTCACTGTAAGCGAACATTTTCGTACAAAGCGAACGATATTTCGTACAAAGCGAACTATATTTCGTACAAAGCGAACGACATTTCATACAAAGCGACGATATTTCGTACAAAGCGAACGATATTTCGTACAAAGCGAACGATATTTCGTACAAAGTGAACTATATTTCGTACAAAGCGAACGACATTTCATACAAAGCGACGATATTTCGTACAAAGCGAATTTTAGGTCGGTCGTTTTAATCGAGACTCGTTTTATGCGAACACGTTTTATGCGGGACCCTACTGTATAAGATAACAAATGAGTGAAGATTTGATATACCTGTCTGGTAGTAACAACCACACCGTCAACGACAAACTTGCGAGTGCGTTTTCTGGTCTTCTTGCGGAGGGCCACCAGGTCATTCTCGGCCTTGGTTCTGGTATTCCTGGGGTTCTTCTCAAGGGCCTGGAGTGTCACGTCATCACCTCGAGTGGATCGACGCAACACCACTTCGTCCAAGTTCTCATCATCTCTCTCACGTGGACGGTTCTCTTTTTCCGAGCTGGTTGTACTTACCGTGTCCCAGTCAGATCTGTCACATGAAAACCTTGGATTAATTACCATTACTAACATCTATCTATCTATCTATATGATCAGGCCCAATCCCCACTTTTCCTATTTTTTATTTTTATTTTCCTCTATTTTATTATTATTATTTTATATTTTTATTTATTTTATTTTTTTTCTTGGGGGTGGCCAACTCAAGACAGAGCAAGAACAGGAAGACACAAGACAAAACAACGAACAAACTCAGACAAAACACAAAATTCAGACACATCTAGGTCACCCAGGAGAATACCCAGAGACCAGGGTCACCAAGGTCACTCCAGCACTCCCCCGGCCCCCGACCACCCGGAGAGGCTCCGATCTCGGCAGCCAGACATGCAGCGGAGCCAAAGCTACAAGCCCGCCCACCACACTTCCAGGCACACCCTTACTTACTAACATAATTACAAATAACAAATTTTCCCTCGGGCATAATGAATTCATCCAATATTCTTTAGCTACCTAATTTTCTTTCACCAGAATCTTATTTACCATAAGTCTATCTATCTATATATCTATACTGTATACTCAGGCCCAATCCCCACTTTTCCTAAAAAAAAAAAAAAAAAAAAAAAAAAAAAAAAAAAAAATGGGGGGGTGGGGGCTGACTCAAGACAGAGCCAGAATAGGGACAACACAACAAAAACCAATGAACACACACAAACAAAATACAAATTCACACACATCTAGGTCATTCAGAAGACCCAGAGACCACCAAGGTCCCTCTAGCACTTCCCCGGCCCCCGACCACCCAGAGGGGTTTCGATCTCGGCAGGCAGAAATGTAGCAGAGCGAAACCACAAGCCTACCCACCACACTTCCAGGCGCACCCTTCATATAAACCGTCTCCCCGGGCCAGGCGCCTGATGGACTATTATCTAGTTCAACTTGCACCCGACCCCTTCCCCCAAATGATCACGTGTTCACTCATCTATTCACAAGCATTCTCCATTCATTCCTGTTTATTACCACTTCCCTTGCCTGATCTATAGTCATTCCTCTATCATCCAAAACTTGTCTTACACAGTCTCTCCATCTCAATGGGGGTCTTCCTGCCCTTCTATCTCCCCTTGTATCTGACTCATATTCTCTTTGTAAGCCTTTCATCTTTCATTCGTTGAACATTACCATACCAGCTCAGCACCCTTCTGTCCACTCTGGCTGACAAATGTTCCTGCTGCCCAACCACAAGTCAGAACTATCTTTAATGTTAACTACCCCTGTCAACCTTGAGCTAGTGCCACTCCCGGGTTCTTGTGACAGTTCTCCAGGGGACAGAGTCACTGCTCTGAAGGACAATATCAGTGCAATTAGAGCCTGGAGCTGTCATAGGGCATGAGTGTGCTAGGTTTCCATTGGATGGTTTGTCTCATGCAAACCAGTAAACAAGATTATTATGTAAAGAAAACAATAATAATGTTAGAATTTTTCTTCCCTGTCAGCCAAGGCGAAGCAAGTCCTGTGTACCTGCCTTTTAGTGCATGCAGGGTATACATGAGAAGTTTTCTTTTTCTCTCTGGCGTAGGGATCCAGCGACCCCACTGCCCGCCACTTCGGTGGTGCAGTTGTTGTTGTTGTTGTTGTTCCCTAAGCTGCCTGGCCGAACAGCCCCGAGTCCCTGAGAAAGGCCATGGCCACGATCGGGCTTTCCCACAGAGCTCTCATTGAGTGTAGATTGTGTTGTTGGCGTAAGTGGTTGTGTGAAATGCAGTCTTCTATGATGTGTTTAATGGTATGGGGTGCTGTGTTACATCCCGGGCAGGCGTCGACAACGGAGTCATCCAGTCTCTTCTGATAGCTCAGGAGAGCTGGATGGTGTCCGCATCTCAGCCTGGCCAGGTGGACTCTGTCCTCGCGAGGAAGGGAGGATTCGGAAGGATGGATTTCGGGAGGTCGTGCATGCAGCTGCGTGTTGTCTGTGAGTGAGTGAAACTGACACGGTGGTGCAGTCAGCCTCTGTAGCAGTTACGGTGATTTCTTGTTACTGCCTTATTGTAGAACGGTTAAGGCTGGTGTGGTGCGATTTCGCCAGGTGCAAGTGCTTCAGGGGGACTTTATTAAGTTTTGCTGAGACACTGTTAGCGCTATACCAACACCAGCCACATTGATAACATGATTGGGCGTTGTTGTGGCAAGACTTTGTTGTACTGTGCTGCAGTAAAGACTGTAGCCACCGTGTTATGATTGATGAGCACTGTTTGCAGTACTGTGATTGTACCATGGAAGCTACATTCACTGTGGACGGTTGCGGTCTTTAAACTTGTATGTATGTATGTATGTATGTATGTATGTACAGTATGTATGTTGAGACAGCTACAAACAATACTTTTGAAGTATACATTATATTTGGATGCTAAATAAATTATAGTACCTTTCTGAAAGCTTATGAGACTCCTTGCCAATGCCATTCGGGAGGACTTTGGTGGTGGTGGGTGAAGTGAGAGGGAGAGTTGAGTCGTTGTGGTGTGTGGGGGTGGAGGTGGTGGAGGTGGTGGACAGACCAGACTCCATCGATACTTCACTACAAATAGTCAAGTCTCGCACCAACATGCCTTTCTTGCTCGACTGGTTGCTGTCCGTGCCCTCCTTTGCCTAGAGTGAAAAGATTTGGGTCATACTTTTATTATCCCAAAATTATACAAATTAAAATGTAAAACTTGCAAAAACTATCAAACCAAAATTAGAAACCACATAATACTAACTTTTAAAAATATCCCTAGGATACCTGTATTTGGAAATAACATTCAAATTAAACAAAACAATGTTTGAAAAAAAAAAATCATAATAAATAAATAAATAAATATCTATAAAAATAATGTTGTCGAGGATTATCTAATTCTTAAATGTGACAAGAAAAATCAATTTACTACGGTACTCATTCATATAATAACATCATATTACACAAATGATAATAACCTTTAATGGGCGGGTGCCCAACCCCTTAAGGGGTTGAAATAGGGGAGCTATCCCCCCGCCAAAGGCGGCTTTCTAGGGCCTTTCCTAGCTGATGCTGAAAGGATTGGGTTCTAGTCATGTGGTGATGGGCTGGTTTATCAGAGTGAGAACTGCGCGATCTCTGCCATACCCATAGCTTACTCTGACTGTTCCTTTTACTTATATATTTTCTAGATCTCAAGTAACGGCGTCTCTTCCGTGGATTGACCTCCCAATCTACCAAGATTGGAAGCCAAAGCGTCACCTTTTTCCTTTGCCCCTCAACTTTCTCTTCATAATTGCTGAGGGGCACAGGGCCCTGGGTCGGGCTTTGGTTTCCTGGGCGTTTCCGCACCCTCCTCAGCTCCCCGCCATGGAGTGGCTTCGGTCACCCAAGCTTTATTGTGGTCGGCAGGGAGGGTTCTGTGGGGGCGCACGGTTATGGCCTTGGCCTTGCTCGGGGCCTTGGGGCTGTTCGGCCAGGCAGCTTGGGGAACAACAACAACAACCTTTAATGGTATTACTGTTTGTATTCTTCTTACCCTGAATAGAAAAGAAGCTGATCTTAATTTACTTACTAAATATACTCATTAAATAAATATACTGTACCTAGATACTGTGTGCGAATGTAAAAAGTATAGTACCCTGGAATTGTGTAGTTGAGTGTGATGGAAGACGTCATCATCATCAACATCAGTGGCCTCTACAGTGGTGCCCTCAATAACCAGAGACATTGGCGGCCGGGGCTCCTCCTCTGCTGAACTGATGGAGCGACCCGTGGAGGCTGTACCACCGCTCAGGTTAGACATGTTGGAGATGTTGGAGGACGTCTCTAGGTGGCCCTGTTGGTCAATTTCAGTGTGTTTTACGGGGGTTGTTGTTGTGCTCTTGGGATCCACCGTCACCGAGCTCACATTCTCCTCCTCCGGTGAGCCTACGCTTTCCTTCTCGGGGGAGCTTAAATCCTCCCTCTGTTGCGGGATTCCGTTTTCTTTGAGTGGTGATCCAGCCTCCTCCTCCAAGTCGTCAACAGCAACCACGGAGATGTGGGTCTTGTCACCGGGGGCCGGAGGTGAACTGGCTGGAGTGGGAGATTCGCCCGTATCATCCAGCGACAGTTCATAGCGAGCCCTGCAATAAAAACCAAAATTTATTTTTAGGTACGGTACGGGTAGTTTATCTTAGTTGACTTTTTTACAATCCGGCACCCTGTTTTGGAGGCATTATGTCCATGCTCCAAGTCCTCCTGGGTAACAACTGTGCTCAGTATGCTGCCTGCCAGGACCCCTATGGGGGTGAAGGCATAAAGAAGAAAAGTGTCAGAAACATCATTCGGGTGAAAGACAGTGTGCTCCGGGTCTGTGCCTTCAATGGCATAAATTATTTTTTTAAGAGAGTACATGATACGAGAAATTAAAGATGGCGGTACGGATGTGTGTGGGGTGGGGAAGGATGGGTTGTCTGGTCTAGTATGAATGCAGGACATAAATAAAAGAAAAAGGAAGAAGTAGATGTAATCTTGTCAGACAGGATGAGGAAGTGTGTGAAAAACTTTCGATGATTGGATTCGAGAATTGTGTGGTGTGAGTGCATGATCGAAATAGATAGATATACTGTACTTTTGTGTGTATGCACCTATCAACCAGGAACTGGAAAAGATATGAAAGAAAGCGGAAAGTTTTGGAATAAAGTCAATAAATTATAATGTAAAACTTGCAAATTAAACAAGAATAAAGAAAGGCAAGTGTACAAATCTAATTTTGCTGGGTGACATGAATGGCAGAGTTGGAAATGAGGAGATAAAAGGCATAATGGGTATATGGGGTGTGGAGGGTAAGAATATGAATGGAGACTTCCTTCTAAACTATGTGCGAATAGAGATATGTTCTTGGTAAACACGTTTTTTGAGCATCGTCACATCCATAGATATACAGTACAAGGCACAGAGCGTGAAATGGGAGCTAAGTGATGAGGTCTCAGTGAATGTTGGATTGCACCAGGGTTCAGTCCTGAGCTTGCTCTTGTTTATCTGCCTATGGAGCTGCTCTATGCAGATGACTTGGTGCTGATCGCTGACAGCGAGGCTGAAGGTAAGATGATGTTCCAAAGGTGGCAGGAGGGAATGGCAGATAAAGTTATTAAGAGTGAACTTAGGCAAGACAAAAGTCATGATCAGTGGTAATGAACGTGGAACTGCGGTACTGGGTGGTAGTTTTCCTTGTCCTGTTTGTAAAAAGGGAGTTATGTGAAATTCAATCCAGTGTTGCACATGTCAGGGATGGGTGCATAAGAGGTGTAGTGGTTTAAGTGGCCATTTGTTGCAGCCTGTTAACTTTGAATGTGCCATATGTAGGGCTGTTTTGGCAGTACCGGATCCAACTGGTAGATTAGTTTGGGGGATGTGCACCTGGAATGTGCCAATAAGTTCTGTTACTTGGGCATATTGATTGCGGCTGACGGTGGGGCTGAGGCCTGCACAGTTGCGAGAGTCAGAGTGGACAGAAAAAGTTCAGAGAAATGCTGCCGTTACTGACCATTAAAGGGTTCTGCCTACGACTAAAAGGAAGGTTATATAGCACTTGTGTTAGAAGTGTGATGGTGTATGCAAGTGAAAACTGGCCAGTCAAAATAAAAGATTTAAATAGGATGGAATTACATAAAATGAGGATAGTGAGATGGATATCTGGGTCAGCTATGAAAGACAGAACCCCAATTGTAGAACTCAGAGGGCGCTTAGGCAATGAGAGTATTAGTGAAGAGATGCGTACGAGTATGCTTAGATGATATGGACATATGGAAAGGATGGATGAGGATAATTAGGTTAAGAAATGCAAGTCTATGAATGTAAAGGGAGTTAAATCATGAACATGGTAAAAGAGACTGTAAAGGGCATGGACAATATAATAAATCTAGAAAATACTGTCGACAAAATATGGAAAGTAGTGCTGTGCTCCAGCCGGTTCATTTAACCAGGAACCACCGTTTTTTCACTTCCGGTCCAGGCTCGGACAGTTTCCGTTTTGCCACTTATACCTAGAATTGAACTGGGGAATTATTTTTGATGTGATGGGCTTAAAAATAATTATTCCACCAACTCATAATGAACAAAAATTACAAGTCAACTAAAACATGTTAACCCAGGAACTGCAACTTACCTTCTGGAAGGCACAGTATTTAAAAATGTAAACAAAAAAATCAAATAGTGCCAGTGCTGGGATATTTATCAAAATTAGGTGACACATAGAAACTGCTGGCATCTCTCCATGCCACACCCTCCACTCCTCCCCACCATTATAACCCACCCACCCTCCCTCCCTCAACTTGACCTTATATTTTGCACAGGTTCTAGCAGTTCATGGGTTAAAAAATGTATTCCCCAATCTTATATTTTCTTCAGGCGAGCTCACTAAGGAATAACCGTGTGCCAATTTGCCCACCACTTGTTGTAAACAACATACATTAGACCTGACACAAAATATGAAGGAAGAATGTGTATTTTCTCTTTAGTCATAATATCTATTTATGTAATGGTAGGATATAATTTTATTTCAATTCCATGGCATTATAAATAATGCACTAATTAAAAAGATATCAAAAAAACAAATACTTCTGTTCATTAATAAGGGAGATATACAGTGCACTCCCCGTATCCTGATTCATCAGGGCACCCACCCTAGCCTTGCTATTCAACAGGGAGTGTATGGTGGTAAAAACGGCATCATCTTTTTTAAGTCGTACCGCATATTTTCCGTGGATACGCGGTTCCGCAGATACGTGGGCAGTGTTTAACATAGGTTTCAATGGGAAATAGACTTAGGTCATACCAAGCTCACCCATCTTGGACCCTCAAATAAGCTATTTTGACCTACCTAATGACATTATGTACCCAATGATAAAAGGATACCCATTTTGATCCACTGCTCCACTAAGCTCCAGGTACAGTCCAAGGCAGTGGACATTAAGTACAGTCCAAAGGTAAATCCAGGTGTCACTTGTGCCATATCATCATCCCCTTCCCTATGAACCATTCTTAGAACCCCTTTTAGAACCACTTATAACATATTAAGCAAGATTATCTGCACTTTTATCTAAACAAAAAAATATTAAACATGATCTTCACTTTATCCTCAACCAGTGAACCATTCTTAGAACCACATAGAACACATTAAGCCAGATGAATATGAGAAGGAAAAGAAAATGACATGAAATACAGGTCAGTAGTGCTAAGTTTTTCTCCTTTATCCAACACACACACACACATACAAGGGATCTGCCTTGTGTGAGAGGGATCTCCCTTGTGTGGGAGGGATCTGCTTTGTGTGGGCCAATCGGCTTTTTGCAGTCTCCCATATTCTTATGTTCTTATATTTCGCCTTTCTTGGTTAATGGCAGCACTGCTTTCTTCCTCGTTAGAGTGGAAACCCGCGGATAACGTATACTTTTTGCGCGGATAACAAGTAGGCTAATGGGATATTTAGGGGTGTCAGCGGATAGCATGGAGCGCGGATAACGGGAGTGCACTGCATGTACAGTATGTACAGTGCACTCCCATTATCTGCGCTCCAATTATCTGCGATCCTTGCTATCCGCGGACACCCCTAATTAATAATAAAAATAATAATAATAAGCATGTTACTTATTTCTCATAAGCGCCAATTTTTCCGAAGAATTCACTAGCGCTCGGAAAGAGAAAGAAAAAAGAACCAAATCAATGCATCAAAAGAAGGCTTATATACAACACACATTTAACAATCACTAGCAGTGGCAAAATAGCCTAAACTCTATAGCCATCCGTCATGACACCTCTCTCAAGATCATAGCTTCTCTCAAAGAGAAAAGTCTTAAGTTGTCTCTTGAAGCATTCAACAGAACTCAGTTGTCTCATGGACAGCGGCAACCTGTTATACAACCTCGGAGCCATGTAGGAGAATGACCTCTCAAAGAAAGAAGACTGCTGGAAAGCCCTTGGTTCATCAAGACGAAAAGGGTCATTGTCATGACGCACAACTACACCATGGTGTGCCGGTGGGCGCCTGAGCAGCTCCGCAAGGTACCTAGGCTCACCAAATTTGAGAACCTTAAAAGTCACCAAACACAACTTAAATTCTATTCTTGCTCTTACTGGCAGCCAGTGCAGTTCTATGTGAAGAGATGTAGTAGGAGTTCTTGGTGGAACACCAAAAATTAGTCTTGCGGCCCTGTTAAGAACAGACTGAACTTTCTTCAAAATATAATTTGGAAGACCCACCAACAGGGCATTGCAATAATCAACACGAGAGAAGACCAATGAGTGAACCAACGTCAGGAGGCAACGTCTGGTTATAAACGGCTTCACCAAATAGAGATTTCTGATGTGCAAGTAACAACTTTTAACTATCTGGTTTACATGCTCTTTAAAATCTAATCGGGAGTTCACATATACACCCAGATTTCGAACAGAGTTGGCCAGTCGCAGCTGAGATCCACCCACATTGATGGAGAGGGCACCTACTATATCATCAGCTCTTCTATTTCCTCGGATGATGAGAATATCAGTTTTACCATCATTTACTTTAAGTTTTCTCGCTCTCATCCACTTCTTGATATCAGACATCAACAATTCCATCTTACTCCGTATATCAACTATATTTGTGATTCTCACATAAATCTGGGTGTCATCTGCATAAAAGTGAGAGGTGACATTATGTGCACGAAGCAGAAGAGACAAACTGCTGATATAAATTATAAATAGGATAGGACCTAAAACTGATCCCTGCGGAACACCATACTGCAGGGGTGTCGAGTCCGAGACCACTTGATTTACCATCACACTCTGGGATCTACCTGACAAGTACGACCCAAGAAGCAAGAGAGCGGAGTCACGCACACCACAATCATAAAGATCACTCAATAACAACTCGTGATCCACTGTGTCAAAGGCCGCAGAGAGATCAAGCAAGACCAATAGTGAGGCCACACCATTGCAAATGTTCTCAACTAGATCATTATGTACTCTAATCAATGCTGTTTCAGTTGAATGATGCTGTCGGTAAGCAGACTGAAAAATTGGGATAGTTTCATTCTGCTGAAGTAGTGGTTGTAATTGGTCAAGTATTGCACGCTCTAATATCTTTGATATGAAGGACAGGTTGGAGACAGGACGATAGTTCAACATGTTCTCAACATCAAGTCCAGGTTTCTTTAGAGTAGGTCGGAGTAGTGCATGCTTTTCAAAATGTGGGAAGCTACCTTCAGAGAAGCACTTATTAATTATTTTGGAAATAAACTCAACTGTGTGATCATAGACTCTTGGTAGCTTGGAAACATTTATGGGTTCCAACGGGCAAAATGTTTTATTGAGGTTTCTTATGTAGGACGAGATCATGTCCACCTCTACTGAGTGAAAGGATGAGAGGACATTATTAGGAATGTGTCGGGGTTGGAGTACAACTGAAAGTTCTTCACCAACAGAAGCATCATCCAGTTCCTGTCTTATGCGAGTTATCTTGCCAGCAAAAAATGCCACAAAGTTGGCAGCCAACTCGGCATCGGGTACAGAAGGTCTTAAGCTGACTCTTGTTTTTCCAAGTAAACTGTTTACAATTGAAGCCAACCTCCTCTGGTCGTTACCACATGAGTCAACTTTTCCCTGATAATACACTTTCTTTTCATCTTTGATTGTGTGGACCACAGCTCTTCTGGCTGACAGATATTGCAACCATGTAGAGTCCGTTTTATTTTTCCGCCATTCACGTTCAGCTCTTCTACGCGCTCTTCTAAGAAATTTAACTCGAGTGCTATACCAGGGTGAATCATCTCGTACTATGATTTTCTTCTCTACTTCTGGACAGTGATGATCGAACACTAATTTAAGTGCATTTCCATGTACCTCCACCAGCTCATCTGAAGTAAGGTTGGAAGTATCAATACTTCCCAAGTACTGTTTTACTTCAAATTTTGGTCTGTATTTTTATAATTTCTAAATCTGATTACTTTTTCATGTGTGAGTGGCTTAGGGAAATCAAAGCTGAAAGTAATCAAAGCATGATCAGAGGTATTAGGGTCAGCATTCTCAACATCAACATCCAGAACACCACCACAACCCACAGGAGAGAAAACCAAGTCAAGGGTGTGTCCTAAGATATGAGTTGGGTGGGACACATGGTTTACAAAATTGTTCTGATCAGTCAACTCAAGGAACTCAGGAGAGAATGGCTTCAGATGAGGGCTGTCAACCCAGTAATTAAAATCTCCACATATCAAAAGTCTTCCGGTTTTAGCAGAAAATTCCTCGAGAAACTGCCCAAACTCTTCCATAAAACCCCTATCTGTGCCACGATGGCCAGGCCTATAGACAACTGCCATTCTTAGAAGACTGCGGTAGTAAAAATGTCACCTGAAATACGCTCTTCCATTGTGGATGATGGCAATTCTGTGTATGTTGGACTTGTGAGAAGTCGTGCATACGATCGCTTCTGGGTAACACAATGTTACCATTGCCAGGGCTTTGGCCATACCAGTGACAGGTGTTATCGGAAAAATGAGGATCCAAAATGCAATTTCTGTGCCGGTACTCATAACTCAAAAGACTGCACCAACAAGACTTCCCCCAAATGTATAAATTGTATGAGCTCCACATCAGTTACGGAGCCGCCAAATCATTTCACCTGAAGTAGAAATTGTCCTCTAATGACAGCTCAGAGAAATAAAGTTATTGAAAACACCAATTTTGTAGGTTCAAAAAACTGAAAAATGCACACGGGAGCCGGTTTAAACTGGGTCTGTTGAATGTTCGTTCCTTGCGTAACAAAATGGATCATATTTGCGAGATCTTGGATGAACGTAACCTTGATGTATTATGTCTCACTGAGACCTGGTTGTTCGAGTCAGATCTGAATATTATCCAGGCGGCATTGCCTAAAACCCATTCCATAATAAATGTTCCTAGGCCTAGGGGAGATCATCCGGGTGGTGGAGTGGCAGTTGTCTACTCCACATCTCTGGTGAATATCTTGCAAATAAGCCATAACCCAGCCCCTCTTTATTATGAACTGTTGGAAGTGGAAATAAAACTCCATCAACAAATTCTAAGAATGGCAGTTGTCTATAGGCCTGGCCATCGTGGCACAGATAGGGGTTTTATGGAAGAGTTTGGGCAGTTTCTCGAGGAATTTTCTGCTAAAACCGGAAGACTTTTGATATGTGGAGATTTTAATTACTGGGTTGACAGCCCTCATCTGAAGCCATTCTCTCCTGAGTTCCTCGAGTTGACTGATCAGAACAATTTTGTAAACCATGTGTCCCACCCAACCATATCTTAGGACACACCCTTGACTTGGTTTTCTTTCCTGTGGGTTGTGGTGGTGTTCTGGATGTTGATGTTGAGAATGCTGACCCTAATACCTCTGATTATGCTTTGATTACTTTCAGCTTTGATTTCCCTAAGCCACTCACACATGAAAAAGTAATCAGATTTAGAAATTATAAAAATACAGACCAAAATTTGGCTAGCAGTGAAGTAAAACAGTAATTGGGAAGTATTGATACTTCCAACCTTACTTCAGATGAGCTGGTGGAGGTACAGTAAACTTCCGTTAATCCGAAGGGCAGCGGACCGGCCCTCGTTCGGATTAGTGGATTTTTCGGATTATCGGACTTTACCCCTATGAACCTGTGTATGACGAAAACATTGAGACATTAGGCCACCCAAATGACACAATGGTGCACACACACATATCATATGTTCATGAAATCACTTCAAAAGTTTACCATTGTCATTGTAGCCTATTACCCACTTCAAAACATTCAGATTAATGGTCAAAGGAATCTGCTGATATAAACGTACACCATATGTCCGCATCGTCTTCTTCTTCCGTCTACTAGCGAGTTTGTCTTGCTCTTGAAGATCAGATCAGATGTGGTTCGGGAAGTAATGCCTTAACAACGGCACTTCCCTGAGAGGTTCTTGTAATTTTCCTTTTGTGATTTTCCTTTGGTGACGTGCTCTGTTATATTATATTGTATTGAAAGCACCCTTGTCTTGTTGTCTTGAAAGCACCCTTGGGATACTCCGATCACTGAACTATAAATAGTAGCGTATCGGAACGTCCAAAGGTGCGTTTTCAAGCTCAAGAAAGGTGCGTTTTCAAGCTCAAGACTGAATGCGCTTGCAGAAAATGCGATGCAAGCCAGTAGCGCATCGGAGCGTCCCAAGGATGCGTTCAAGAGCAAAACAAACTCTCTAGCAGACGATGTGGTGTTTACGTTTATATCAGTAGCTTACTTTGACCATTAATCTGAATGTTTTGAAGTAGGTAATAGGCTACAATGACAATGGTAAACTTTTAAAGTGAATTCATGAACATATGATATGTGTGTGCTCCATTATGTGTCATTTGAGTGGACTAATGCCTCAAAAAGGGGACTTTGGGACTTCTTGAAATTCGGACCATCGGGTGAATTCGGATTTGGCCTCAAATTGAAAAATTCGGACTATTGGGAGATTCGAATCATCGGTCGTCGGATTAACCCTCCAGCCCCGGGGGCTATAGCTTACGACTGTGCTCCGGTACCGGGTGTTTTGACGATCTTTGGCCTATGTTAACTACTCTGTAAGTCAATGAATATGTCATGTAATGTTGTGAATAAAAAAGAATAATGTTCCACAAACCTTCCTCTGTCGAATGGCGTTGAGTAGAGGTCTCTAGCCCCTCTGGTTGCATAATGGTGAGTGCGGGAAGACGAGTGCTTTTCGGCGGCAAATTCTTCCCGCGTTCGGACGCGTCGCCCCGGCCATGGCTACGACGCACCTAGCCGCTCGCCGCGCCAAAGTATTTATCTCCCTTAGACGATTTTAGTGTTTGATATTGAGAATGTGATGTTTATTTGATATTTTCTAGTTATTTTGAGGCCAATTATATAAAATATGTTTATTAGGGTATCACTGTCACTGATATTGCTAATTTTCACTCGATACCGTACATTTTATTAGTAATTGAGGTAGCTTATTGTTGTATTAGGCACTGATTATTCGTTATCACAGGTGTTTATTATACTTTGGCCATCAAATATTAGGTCTTGTGTCACTTTCACTTTGACAAATATGCTTTAGAGTGTGTCACTGTCACTGATAATGCTCATTTTCACTCGATACCGTACATTTTATTAGTAATTGAGGTAGGTTATTGTTGTATTAGGCACTGATTATTCGTTATCACAGGTGTTTATTATACTTTGGCCATCAAATATTAGGTCTTGTGTCACTTTCACTTTGACAAATATGCTTTAGAGAGTGTCACTGTCACTGATAATGCTCATTTTCACTCGATACCGTACATTTTATTAGTAATTGAGGTAGGTTATTGTTGTATTAGGCACTGATTATTCGTTATCACAGGTGTTTATTATACTTTGGCCATCAAATATTAGGTCTTGTGTCACTTTCACTTAGTTATATGATTTGTAAACGTTTTATATACAATTTATTGTGTCTTTTTTCACTGATTTATATATTTCTATAGGTTCTAATCATATGAATGTCACTTGGTATATACATGTGTCACTTTCACATATTATTATGGTGTAATTGTATTTGTATCAATGTTCTCATAATACATGACTTTTGTATTACAATACATTGGTTTTCTTCCACTTTTTGCCTATATATAATTATAGTGTACATATTGTCATTTTATTTGGCAATTTCAGTATGATTATTAGAACTCCAGCTTGGAGTGGTAATCAAAGAAGCAATCTACAGCACAGAGTGCCACCTTGCACTCCACACACTCCAGGGTTGACTTTTTACCTGACCTCGGCTTCACCCTGCTGTTGTAGCAGACATGGCACCGCTTCTGCTGTGTTCTTCCGGATTCATTCTGAGGCAGGGAACCAAGCCTGTGCCTAATCAAGTATTGAGCAGACTGCAAGCGGTCAATAACGGCGGGCCCAGGATGTGCCACTGCCCTCTGTGGCATAGCATACTTCTCCAGGAGCTCCGTCAACACCTGCTTTTGGAACCTCCGCAGGCTATTGAACTTCATGGGTGTGTTCACATTCCGAAGCTTGTATATGTTGTAGGCATTCAGAACTGACATGTCCACCATATGCAGAAAGAACTTTTTGTACCATCTGCACGAGGTACGCAGGCAGTCAATGAAGCCTATCTGCATGTCGGACTTGTCCACCAGCCTCATGTTGATGTTGTAGTCCAGGACAGCATCGGGCTTGGTCACCCTGGCCTGGGTGCGGCGATCCACCTTGCCAGTCTCCACCATTTCCCCCTTGTGGATGGTGGTCAGGAGGTTGACCTTCCGCTGGTCGTGCCAGTGGATAGCCAGAATGGGCCCCGACTTCTTCTTGAACACATCACCTTTTTTGGTCTTTGGAGGGAAAGGTGGCATGCCCTTCCTTTTCCCTCGTACTGTGCCTACAGTCCCCGTCTTGCGCTCATGCAGGTACTGTGAGAGAGTGGGGGACGTGTAATAATTGTCCGTGTAGAGGACGTGATTCTTATGAAAGTAGCGGTCCATCATGGCTTGCACCACTGCTCCGCCAAAGCCAATGAGGGGGTCCACAAGCAAGTCCCCTTCCTTCCCGCTGTAGACCAGGAAGTCCAGGACATAGCCAGTTTGGCAGTCGCACAGCACAAAGAATTTTATGCCAAAGCGATGTCTTTTTGAGGGGATGTACTGCCGGAAGCTGAGTTTTCCCCGGAACAGCACAAGAGACTCGTCAATGACGACCTTGCGGAAGAGCTTGAAGTAGGAGGTGAAGCGTTCTCGCATCATCTCATACAACGTCCTAATCTTCCACAGCTTGTCTGGGAGGTGGACGTCAAGGTTGGTGACAAGATGGAGCGCTGCGAGGATATCAAGGTACCGGTCGCGAGACATATATTTCCCGAAGGCAGGGGTGGATATCAGATCATTGGTGATCCAATAGTCAGGCAACCTATGCTTCTTGACATGAGGCATTAGCATGGTGAGTGCCAGGAACACCATGAACTCTTTATGAGTCACTGGGGTCCACTGCCTCATGTGGCCCTTGGTCACCTTTCCCAAAAAGTGGACCTGGAATTGGTGCTGCTTATTTGTCTCTTTGACAACATAGCCTACCACCTCCTCATCAAAGAAGGCCTCAAACAGTTCGTGTGGTGGAGCATTGGGGCCTGCAGGAAAATTGGGGGTAACGCCTGAACCCTCCAGTACCTCATCAAAAGCTGGCACATCAGGGTTGTATGCATCCTCATCAACTACGTCTTGCCACTGAAAAACGTAGAATGGGTCTTGTCTACGCTGACGAGGAGCTCCAGCTGGTGGCCCAGCACGCCCACGGCCAACTCGGGAGGCGCGCGCCCTAGGGCGGCGAGGGCGGCGGCCAGGGCGGTGGGCAGCACGACGGGCAGCACGACGCCGGGCCAAGCGGATGGGTCGAGGGTCGTCGATGTCCATATAGTCATCGTCAGAGTGGTCATCTTGCCCTGACGGTGGACCTATGTAATCATGGCCAGAGTCTTGAGAGAGGTGCCCTTCATCATCAGTGGCCCCCACATAATCTGGCGGGGAACCAGTGATGCGTGGGCGGCGTGCGGGTGGGCGAGGTGGGGAAGGAGTGGCAGGTGAGGCTGTGTCCCCCCGAGGTCCCGGGCTCCTTGGCCTGCGACGAGTGACAGAAAGCAATGTTTCACTGTCACTAGGCCCAGGTATTGGTGATGCGAGCTCAAAGACTTCTTCAGGAAGACATGTTGAAGGCGGGAGAGGTGGGGAGGACCGTGGGGAAAGTTACGGGGACGTATGGCTGGGGCCGGCCGAGGTGGACGCCGCGGGAGCCTCGAACAAAACTCTCTTACTTTTCTTAATTTTCTTGGTATATTTCCTACCTTTCCCCTTTTCGGCAGCAGTATGTCTCCTGTCGGGGGACCTAGGAGGCAAATAGGCCGAAAGTGTGGGGTCCTCAACCCTTGGCAATGGTGGGGGTGGTGGGGAAGAATGCGGGGCATCCGGGTCATCTTGGGTGGCGTGGGTAGATAAGGGAGACAATGGCGGACGAGAAGGGTCACCACGCTGACCCTCACTCACAGCCTCATCCTCACCAAGTAGTTTTGCTTGTTCCCTAGCTGCCGCGGCCGCCTTCTCAAGTATTTTCTGCTTATACAAATGTAGCTTGAAAGGCGATTTACCTGGGGAAGGGCTTGGCGTCGTGTCACTTAAGCGAAATTTGGTGAGTGACCTTGAACTCTCCCACTCGCTCACTCTCTCAAGTTCACTGTCTTTAGGTAAACCAGCTTCCTCAACAACTGGTACATCACCTTCATCACTCTCATCACTGTCATGTTCTCTCGCAAATCCCAGGAATTGCTCTTCTTTATCACTCTCATGGCCATAATCACTTGACTTATAATTACTGGAGTCGTCACTGACTTCATCATCAACATTATGCTTGGCATCAGCTCGCTCATAAAGTCTCAATGTCGTCTCAATACCTCCGGGAGATAACACATTTAGGCGATGGCGTCGGGGTAAGGCGCGACGAACAAGCAAGGGCGTCGTAGGAAGCACGGTATCGGACACAGCGGAATCACTATTTGGCGTACTGTCCATGATGGCGTCGGGGTAGATACTGTTGCTGTGGCGTAGTTTACGCCTGGTGGCGCCACCTACCGTCCCACGATACCGAAAATGTACGCGCGGCATTCGAAAGCACGCATGCAAGCAATGGGCGTTCAAGAGCCCTTCCGGGTTGCGCGGGCCGAGGTTGTTATGGGCGTTCAAGAGCCCATCCGGGTTGGAGGGGTTAAAGGACTTTTACTGTACAGTCTGGCCTGCCAATACGCGAGAATATGGGCGACACGCGAGGGCGCGGAATTAAAATTCGCGTATTAGCAATAGAGTATTATATGGGAATAAATCGATATGGGCGGCACTGACTCCAAGTTGTCTACTTTAGGCCTATTTATCTCGGTCAATTGCCACAAAAGGTACATATATGTATACATAAACATCCAAATCATAAGAAAATATAACAATAATAATAAACTCACCTTAAAATTAACAGTAAACGTCCAACACGAGTCGGACAGCTGTTGCGCGAGCGTGGACTGAGGGTAGACTGGCGTATCCCACAATGCCCTGCGTGCCTACGTAACTGGCGCGGAATGGTGGGGGGCCTCGCGTATTAGCTGAACTCCCCGGAATTGCCCTTATATCGGGCCCGGATTCGCGTTTTAAAGGTACATCACGCGTTTTGAAAGTTTTGGGTATGATTCGACCCCCTCCTCGCGTATAAGGTGAATCGCGTATTAAAAGCTCGCGTATTGGCAGGTCAGACTGTACATGGAAATGCACTTAAATTAGTGTTCGATCATCACTGTCCAGAAGTAGAGAAGAAAATCATAGTACGAGATGATTCACCCTGGTATAGCACTCGAGTTAAATTTCTTAGAAGAGCGCGTAGAAGAGCTGAACGTGAATGGCGGAAAAATAAAACAGACTCTACATGGTTGCAATATCTGTCAGTCAGAAGAGCCGTGGTCCACACAATCAAAGATGAAAAGAAAGTGTATTATCAGGGAAAAGTTGACTCCTGTGGTAACGACCAGAGGAGGTTGGCTTCAATTGTAAACAGTTTACTTGGAAAAACAAGAGTCAGCTTAAGACCTTCTGTACCCGATGCCGAGTTGGCTGCCAACTTTGTGGCATTTTTTGCTGGCAAGATAACTCGCATAAGACAGGAACTGGATGATGCTTCTGTTGGTGAAGAACTTTCAGTTGTACTCCAACCCCGACACATTCCTAATACTGTCCTCTCATCCTTTCACTCAGTAGAGGTGGACATGATCTCGTCCTACATAAGAAACCTCAATAAAACATTTTGCCCGTTGGATCCCATAAATGTTTCCAAGCTACCAGAGTCTATGATCACACAGTTGAGTTTATTTCCAAAATAATTAATAAGTGCTTCTCTGAAGGTAGCTTCCCACATTCTGAAAAGCATGCACTACTCCGACCTACTCTAAAGAAACCTGGACTTGATGTTGAGAACATGTTGAACTATCGTCCTGTCTCCAACCTGTCCTTCATATCAAAGATATTAGAGCGTGCAATACTTGACCAATTACAACCACTACTTCAGCAGAATGAAACTATCCCAATTTTTCAGTCTGCTTACCGACAGCATCATTCAACTGAAACAGCATTGATTAGAGTACATAATGATCTAGTTGAGAACATTTGCAATGGTGTGGCCTCACTATTGGTCTTGCTTGATCTCTCTGCGGCCTTTGACACAGTGGATCACGAGTTGTTATCGAGTGATCTTTATGATTGTGGTGCGCGTGACTCCGCTCTCTTGCTTCTTGGGTCGTACTTGTCAGGTAGATCCCAGAGTGTGATGGTAAATCAAATGGTCTCGGACTCGACACCCCTGCAGTATGGTGCTCCGCAGGGATCAGTTTTAGGTCCTATCCTATTTATAATTTATATCAGCAGTTTGTCTCTTCTGCTTTGTGCACATAATGTCACCTTTCACTTTTATGCAGATGACACCCAGATTTATGTGAGAATCACAAATATAGTTGATATACGGAGTAAGATGGAATTGTTGATGTCTGATATCAAGAAGTGGATGAGAGCGAGAAAACTTAAACTAAATGATGGTAAAACTGATATTCTCATCATCCGAGGAAATAGAAGAGCTGATGATATAGTAGGTGCCCTCTCCATCAATGTGGGTGGATCTCAGCTGCGACTGGCCAACTCTGTTCGAAATCTGGGTGTATATGTGAACTCCCGATTAGATTTCAAAGAGCATGTAAACCAGATAGTTAAAAGTTGTTACTTGCACATCAGAAATCTCTATTTGGTGAAGCCGTTTATAACCAGACGTTGCCTCCTGACGTTGGTTCACTCATTGGTCTTCTCTCGTGTTGATTATTGCAATGCCCTGTTGGTGGGTCTTCCAAATTATATTTTAAAGAAAGTTCAGTCTGTTCTTAACAGGGCCGCAAGACTCATTTTTGGTGTTCCACCTAGAACTCCTACTACATCTCTTCACATAGAACTGCACTGGCTGCCAGTAAGAGCAAGAATAGAATTTAAGTTGTGTTTGGTGACTTTTAAAGTTCTCAAATTTGGTGAGCCTAGGTACCTTGCGGAGCTGCTCAGGCGCCCACCGGCACACCATGGTGTAGTTGTGCGTCATGACAATGACCCTTTTCGTCTTGATGAACCAAGGGCTTTCCAGCAGTCTTCTTTCTTTGAGAGGTCATTCTCCTACATGGCTCCGAGGTTGTATAACAGGTTGCCGCTGTCCATGAGACAACTGAGTTCTGTTGAATGCTTCAAGAGACAACTTAAGACTTTTCTCTTTGAGAGAAGCTATGATCTTGAGAGAGGTGTCATGACAGATGGCTATAGAGTTTAGGCTATTTTGCCACTGCTAGTGATTGTTAAATGTGTGTTGTATATGAGCCTTCAGTTGATGCATTGATTTTGTTCTTTTTTCTTTCTCTTTCCGAGCGCTAGTGAATTCTTCGGAAAAATTGGCGCTTATGAGAAATAAGTAACATGCTTATTATTATTATTAATAAATGGTTCTACGAATGGTTCATTGGTTGAGGATAAAGTGAAGAAAATCATGTTTAATAAGTTTTTTTAGATAAAAAATGCAGATAATCTTGCTTAATGTGTTATAAATGGTTCTAAGAATGGTTTATAGGCGAGGGGAGGATGATATGGCACAAGTGACACCTGGATTTACCTTTGGATTGTACCTGATGTCCACTGCTTTGGACTGTACCTAGAGCTTAGTGGAGCAGTGGAACAGTCATTGTGGATCAATGCGAGTATCCTTTAATCATTTGGTACATATCAATGTCATTAGGTAGGTCAAAATAGTGTATTTGAGGATCCAAGATGGGTGAGTTTGGTACGACTTAAGTCTATTTCCCATTGAAACCTATGTTAAACACTGCCCACGTATCCGCGGAAAATACGCGGAACGACTTAGGCGCGGATACGGGGAGTGTACTGTACATATGTTTTGACAAAGTAACCTGGAGGTATTTCTGTCATGGCTATCTTTTCGCAGGGGTTTCCCAGGGAGGCGGAGATGATGGTGATACACTTGTTGAGATGAAAAAGATTTAATTATTATCACTAACACAAACCTCTTTGCAACTAGCGAAGTAAAAAAATAACTAGGTAGAATATTAATGTTGTAAAAATAATACGGTGTGATGACTTACTGAGAAGCTTGAGAATCTGGAGGTTGGTCCTTGTCATCGTGGAGTATGGAAGAGTTACAGATAACTACTTCACTCCCGTCTAACTTGTGGCCATCTTTAGTGGGGATCACCACTTCGGTCACTCCATCTCCACCTTCTGGAATTGTAACACATTGTTTATTAAAGATAAATAATTCTCTAACACTACCATTTAAGTATAATTTTATCAATCTATTAATTTGTCATAACATCACTCAACCAGCCTTATTTCACCAAAATAATAAGTAACTGCATTATGTCAACTACTACTTTTCAGGACTCGGAACACACTTCTTACAGTAACACCTCTCTTTATCAGATGATGATGATGATGATGACGATTAAGATTTTATTCTAGCCTTCTAAACCAAGTGCCACTTATAAGGCTACGAGACCAATGATGGGAAGCGGAAATGCAAGGGCAGGTCAGTTATAATTCATGGAGTACATGTATGGCTTGTAGATATGAGTGGAGTGGTGCAAAGGTAAAGGTAGGGGTCACATAGCAACTCGGGAAGGGAGCGGTTCTGTAGATAATGCAAACGTTCATATCTAAACTTACGGTAAGTGCCCAATATATGGGGTATTGTAAGAGCTGTCTGACATTGCTGGCAATAGGGAGGTGGAGTTCTGGGTAGAGACATTAGGTAACCATGTGTTAGCCTAGTAAGCACAACCTGGTCAGTACGATCAGTGGAGGGAGGGGTCGTCCAGGGAAATATGTGGACCTTCAAATAACGGAGATGTACTGTATAGTGGTAGGAAGACTAGTCCACTCCTCACACCACGGGCTGTACCAGAAAGATGTCAGGTAGATGCATGAGAGAGTCACTAGGAGTACCCCGCCTCGCTTTCTTGGCCAGAGTATCTGCTCTTTCGTTCCCACAAAGACCTACATTGGCAGGGACCCAGCAGAACATGATGGTGCGGCTCATGAGCAAAAGGACATGGATCAAGCTGGCAATGTGTCTAACAAGGGGGTCACGGGGTACAAAGCAGTGTACTGTAGTTCCTGCAGGGCACTAAGGAGTTGCTGCTTTTGACAATGCGAGAAACATTGCATGGGAGATCACTAACCATGTCCAATACACCCTGTATAGCTAATAGGACCTTTCTAGAATTAATGAATGGGGACAAAAGAATCTAGTTTCCTTTAATGCACAGAAAACCAAGTACAGTACATTCAATTTTCTAACCGACAGAATCTCACGGACTCCCATATATATTTTAATGATGTAAATATTCCCACTTCCCCTAGTATTGACATTCTCGGTGTAACATTAACTACTAACTTGAGCTGGACACATTATGTTAGAAGCATTGCTAAGAATGCCTCTAAAAAACTGGGACTCCTGTACAGAGTTCGAGAATTCTTCACTGACGAGCAGTTGCCCGTAATATATAAAAGTCATGTGCGTTCTCAGATGGATTACTGTTCACCTCTGTGGGGTGGAAGTGGAGTGGTTGTATTGAGGCAGTTGGACAAAATTCAAAATAAAGCTATTAGATTAATCAATAACCCTGCAATCACACAGGACCTTCCTACATTATCCATACGAAGAAATGTTGCATCCCTTGCATTATTCTACAGATATTTTCACAGCAATTGTTCCGAGGAACTTGCTTCAATTGTGCCGCCTCTCCACATCTTTCCCCGTAGAACTAGGGCAGCTGAGAGCGCCCATGAATTTACACTTTCTCCTCCACAATGCAAAACTTCTGCTTATCAGAATTTATTTATCCCCAGAGCTACTACTCTTTGGAATTCACTTCCTTCGAATTGCTTTCCACAAACTTACAATCTACAAATGTTTAAATCCAGTTGTTACAAACATTTTATGAATGGAGGATGCCTTTAGGCACATTGACCTTTTTGTTTTATCTGTGTTTTTCCTTCCTCCGTTCATTGTCTCTTTAACCCTCCTGGCCCGGGCAGGCTCTCAAAATGACAGTGTGGGCTACCCGGGCGATCTGGCCGAAAAACGTCTAGGCCTAGGCTACCGTATTTTTGTTTAGTTTAACTGCTAGAAATTTCCCACGCATCTATAAATGTAGTGCGGTTTCCAATCTGTAGACTGGCGTTGAGTAGAGCTCTCTATGTCAACTGGTTCAGTTGTGATGACAATTTCAGTGGAGAGCACTTGCAGGCGATGTTAGCAATATGACGATCTTTTCACTACTGAAACAACGACATACAGACATACAATAACAAACGAGTCTTCTCTTTCTTGTTTTCGGAGGTGCGGTGACGTAACGATCGGCTTTGTTTACATGCGTCGGACGCACGGCGTTCAGACCAAGCTGAATAGGCTTTCAAGCTTACAGATTTTAAAATGACACCCGGGCTCCTGCCCTTAATTCGTGGTGTAATTTTAAAATGACAACCGGGCCAGGAGGGTTGTTAAAAAAAAAAAAAAAAAAAAAAAAAAAAAAAAAAGTCAACAGTGAACACTGAGGAATACGGATGGAGTGTGCTCTGATGCAATCCATATTCAGACACTGCAGAGCAACCCACTAAGCCATCTTCCTTTGAGCCGTCTGTATAAATGAAAACAGCAGGACGGTGACAAAGCAGGTGGATAAGGGCCAGAGTGTGCAATATGTGCGTGCCAGTTGACTTGCCGGTCGAAGTCAGATGAAAGCAAAAAGTGGGACGTCGAATGCACCACGGCGGCACGGTACACTCAGGCCCGTGGGAATGGTATGTTATAAGTGGAAAATAGGCTCATGGCCACACGGGGAAATGATGGTGACAAACTATCCTGTGGGCCCTCCGCAAAATATCTATCAGTAGGAGGCGATGCTGACAAGCAAACGGCAGAGCGCATCGTAACCAAATTGCGATGATGATGGAGGGGCTTCTCACCAGCCTCCGCCAGCATACTACTAAGCCGGGAAGATAAAAAGAGTCCCCAGAGCTCAATCAAATCCCCAAGTGATGGACAGAATTGAGTCTTTGAAAAACAGTGGGGGAAGCATTACCATGTACAGTAGGGTCCCGCATAAAACGAGTCTCGATTAAAACGACCGACCTAAAATATTAATATTTAATTTTCGATTAGAACGAATGTGATCACATAAAACGAGTCCGCCGCCAAAGTGGGGCAAATCCGAGGAGTTTTCATATAGAGCGCCGAAATATCGTACAAAACGTACGAAATATCGTTCGCTTTGTACGAAAATTTTCGCTTACAATGAACATTGACGATATTGCGCCACCAAAATGCTGTGTTCACATAAAACAAAATCGCATAAAACGCCCTCGTTTATCGACCATAAACTCGTTTTATGTGAGACCCTACTGTATTGGACAGCAATTGTCAAAGGACCAATAGGACAATGGCTTTGTAAAGCATAAGGTGGGCCTATCCGCTCCCCAATGGACCCGAGCAACAGCCTTTATGACGTTCATGTGCTGGAGACAGCGAGCTTTCACTCCAGTAATATGATCAATCCAATTTAAGTGGGTGTCAAAGATCATACCAAGAAACTTTACGGTGTCGAAAAAGGGGATGCGGGAACACCCCCAACGCATATCAA
Source organism: Paralithodes platypus (assembly GCA_032716605.1). Taxonomy (NCBI): domain Eukaryota; kingdom Metazoa; phylum Arthropoda; class Malacostraca; order Decapoda; family Lithodidae; genus Paralithodes; species Paralithodes platypus. The sequence goes on from CM064521.1 coordinate 25,397,601, forward strand.
TGATATGACCGCGCAAATGACGTTTGTCACAGCAAAAGATCGTGGCTTTAGTCTTTTCAAAGGAGAGCTGGAATCCCGTCTTGGAAGCCCACTTCTGAATGGCACCTAAAGTGGTGTTAAGGCGATGTAACACATAAGGTGGGGGAGGTGTAGCATACGGCAAAGTCGTCAACAAAAAGACTATGAGAGACGCCAGCCACAAGGCAGTCAGAAATTTCATTGATCGCAAGCCGTGGCACAGTCATTATAGCGTCGGCTGCTGATCAAAGGGTCGGCGGATCGAATCCTCACTGTCAAAATGTTATTGGTAAATGTCAAGCCTAGGCAACTTGACCTAGCAATTTGTGACAAACGCCTAATCTTCATGGCCACCCCCTTCTCTGGAATTATGGCATCTGGCTGGCTGGCTGGCTGGCAATGATAAAAGAGTGTTCCACTAAGAACACTGCCCAGGGGTATTCTAGATTAAAGTGGCATGCAGCTCGACAGGTGCCCTCCAGTCTTGACCTGGAAAGTTCAATCCAACAAAAAGGCTTGTAAGAACAAGAGGAGAGAGCCCCTTATGCCAGAGTCATTTAAAAATTTTAGAATCCTGTATCTCCAAGAAGTGTCGTACGCCTTCGCTATATACAGTAAACTTCCGTTAATCCGAAGGGCAGCGGACCGGCCCTCGTTCGGATTAGTGGATTTTTCGGACTTCACCCCTATGAACCTGTGTATTAATGGCCTGACGAAAACATTGAGGCATTAGGCCACCCAAATGACACACACACATATCATATGTTCATGAAATCACTTCAAAAGTTTACCATTGTCATTGTAGCCTATTACCTACTTCAAAACATTCAGATTAATGGTCAAAGGAATCTGCCGATATAAACGTAAACACCATATGTCCGCATCGTCTACTAGCGAGTTTGTCTTGCTCTTGAAGATCAGATCAGATGTGGTTCGGGAAGTAATGCCTTAACTGCCACTTCCCTGAGAGGTTCTTGTAATTTTCCTTTTGTGATTTTCCTTTTGTGACGTGCTCTGTTATATTATATTGTATTGAAAGCACCCTTGTCTTGTTGTCTTGAAAGCACCCTTGGGACGCTCCGATCACTGAACTATAAATAGTAGCGTATTGGAACGTCCAAAGGTGCATTTTCAAGCTCAAAACTGAATGCGCTTGCAGAAAATGCGGTGCAAGCCAGTAGCGCATCGGAGCGTCCCAAGGATGCGTTCAAGAGCAAACCAACTCTCTAGCAGACGATGTGGTGTTTACGTTTATATCAGTAGCTTCCTTTGACCATTAATCTGAATGTTTTGAAGTAGGTAATAGGCTACAATGACAATGGTAAACTTTTAAAGTGAATTCATGAACATATGATATGTGTGTGCTCCATTATGTGTCATTTGAGTGGACTAATGCCTCAAAAAGGGGACTTTGGGACTTTTTGAAATTCGGACCATCGGGTGAATTCGGATTTGGCCTCAAATTGAAAAATTCGGACTATTGGGAGATTCGAATCATCGGTCGTCGGATTAAAGGACTTTTACTGTACAAAAATATGGCGACAGTTGGATGGCGATCCACAAAACCTGCCCGTATTTGGTGTTCTAGATGGGTTAGGGAATGTAGAGTAGATAGACCAGGGCGCAACCCATTTTGATAGGGCGATAGAAGGCCATTCATTTCGGCATAATACATTAATCTGGGATTAACCATTTTCTCCATTAACTTGAAAAGGGAAGATGTGAGGATAATGGGTCTGTAACTAATAGGTCCTTTCCAGGTTTGGGGACCGGGACCGTGTAATCATATACTGTAAAGTGGAGGGACATAATGTTCACTCCAAAACTGGTTGTATAAATGGAGGAGAAACTGGAGAGCATCCTCATGAACATGTCTGATAAGCACATATGGAATACCATCAGGGCCAGGAGTGGTATCAGAACATTGTTGCAAGGCGTACAAGAGCTCAGACATAGTGAAAGGCTCATTGTATGTAAAGGCCCGACCCTTATTAACTAGAAGGATCTGTGATTCGATTTTGCGGTCGCAAGCGCAGTGACTCAGCACCCAATTTGATGGAGAGAGACAGTTCATGGCTATCAAAGTATAACTTAGCAATGCGAAGAGAAGGCCGATCCTTCTCGGGAATAGCAGATCTTCTTGGTGATATAGTGTATTTTTCAACTCTCGTACTGCTGGGAGATCTAACTGCAATGCTTGACACAGACGCGGGCCTGCTTCTCTGAAGTCATCTTCCTTGATAAGGACGCTATGTGGAACAACCGTGCCCACACATTGGTTCAGCGACAATTTGGGGTGACCCAGTAACGAGTCACCGGTAGTGTCCAGGAGGGATAACATGGTGGACGACTGTACCTCAGAATTAACCCAACAATTCGAGAGGTCTCCGATTAATGAACAGGTCAACAGGACCCACCTCCTGCCGAAGGTAGACCTGAAGATCAATATCATCGTGCGGGCAGTTTTCAACTTTAAAGTACTTCTGCCATCTCGGGGGTTGAAAAGTACGAAATTGGCACCTGAGGCAGTGTCGGGAGGAAGACTTTAGTATATATAGTTGGAACGGCATAATTGAGGTAGGAGCGACATTAAGCGTTAGAGCGACAGTGAGCACCGTGACTGTGTCCGAGGTAGGCTTACCCGGAGGGCCAGACAGGGCGGCAGAGGTCGTAGCTTGCAAATTCGCCGGAGGGGCAGCCACCGAGCCCACAGGAGAGTCAGTTGGAGCGGTCACGGGAAGAGCAGGGGTCATCAACGCAAGGTCCGAAGTAGGGGGAAGATCCGAAACACAGTCTAAAGTCTCGCTGGAGTCAGTAACCGTTTCGTCCTTTGGGCCCCTAAAACTAATTTTATTTTGTTTTTTATCTGTTATATCTAAAAAGGTAAGTTCAGCTGATCCAGATCCCATACCCACCAGGGAGCCACAATTAGAGGACGGGGTTACCACCCTAGGGATTACACCAGGTATACACCCTTTCCAATGTGCCTGAACACTCAAGCCGCGGTGCCCGACATATGTCGGGCAAGAGAACAATGGACTAATGTCCGGTGCCCGACAATAGTCGGGCGGGATTTTGAGCACATTATCGGCTCTGAGAGAGAGTCCATGCGTTGGGAGGACGATAGGCGGGCTCTGACCGTCCGGCCCGACCACAGAGCTGCGACTGACAGCCCCACTGTAACATTCCACAACCACTGTCTCGCGAGACCAGGAAAAACCAAGTCTATCTATCTATCTATTGCCTGACGCCGTGATCCCCGAAGGGGTGGCCACGAACGAACCGCCCCCATGCACCTCTGTCCCCAGTCAGTCGACGCCCCTCCCCCCAACCAGCACCGCCTTCGTTCATGTACTTCCTCACTCCATCCTTCCACCTCATATTCGGTCTACCTCTCCCCCTCTGTCCCTCCACCTCGCTCTCGTACACCCTCTTAGTCATTCTCTCGCTTTCCATACGTTCCATATGGCCGAACCATCTCAAGTTGTTCCTTTTCACACTTTCCAGCACATCTACCTCCACACCACACCTCCTTCTTACTTCCTCATTAGTCTGTCTATCCCTCCATGTAACTCCGCACGCACTCCTTAAGTAATTCATTTCCACTGCTCTCACTCTTGGTCTGAGTCTCTCAACCAACGTCCATGCTTCGCTTCCGTAAGTCAGTGTCGGGATTACCACACTGTCATGCAAGGACTTCTTCACTTCCATACTGACCACCCTATTTCTTGTTACTGCTTTTAGCGTTCCTACAACCCTCTTCCCCTGTTGTACCCTCTCCCGCACCTCTTCATCCATAGTCCCATCTTTACTCAACACACTGCCCAGATACTTAAAAGTAAAAGTAAAAACCAAGTAAATTACCTTATTTAGGGATTTTTCACCTCCGGTTACGTAATTACTACAGGATAACCTGTGGTCGTACAAGGTTGATTCAGGTGTCATTGGAAAGCTCTATTATTGCCCTTTCACAGATATTGGGGAAGTGTGGCAGAGTGGTCTTGCCACTGGACTGGTAATCCAATGGACCCGGGTTCGAATCCCAATATGTCAATGGGAAGATATGATTGGGATGGAATTTGTGCTGTACCTAGTTTCAGTGCATTACCACAGCACACCGAAATGCCAAAACAAAATACCCTCATTGTTCCCTGATTAACCCGCTGAGTGCCAGGGACGTATATATACGTCCTAGGGTGTTGTCACGCCCAGTGCCAGGGACATATATATATATACGTCCTCGCCGGAAAAAAATCATAGCAGCGAAACGACTGCACCTATGGCTTTCATATTTTTACCACATGTACCTTACCCTTTTGGCTACCCACCACAAAAATCCCAAATCCCTCCTCCCACCCACTCGCTAACTGTCGGTCCCGTCAGAAGGAAAAAAAAAAAGGAAAATCTGTGGCGGCGAAACGACTGCACCAATCGGTTCCATATTTGTGTGACAAGTCCCTTACCCTTCTGCCTTCCCCCCACCACACCCCCAACCGCCTTCCACCACCCACTTTCAGCGTATCCGTACGAAGATAAGGAAAAAATGGAAAATCCGTGGTGGTGAAACTACCTCACCAATCTGCTTCATATTTGTAACAAGAGTCAATTACCTTCTACCTTCCCCCCACCATCCCCAAAACCACCCTCCCACCACCCTCCTACCCATACATTCCGATACCATTAAAAGTCTCTGTAGTCTATAGTGTCTTTTCAGCTACTTTCGGGACCATCGGGGACCTGATTTCTGGCGAAAATGGACAAGGGGAGTGTTTTTTTTAACATTATCCTTCCTTACTCTCCCAACTTGATAGATTTAGCCAAAAAAAAAAAAAAAAAAAAAAAAAAAAAAAAAAAAACCCTCTGGCACTGGCAAAACCGTCAAAATTGGCTGGCACTCAGCGGGTTAAATAGCACTGTATGAATATTCCTATATTCAAAATATGCTACAGGGGGGGCAATGCCTAATGAGTTAATTGCTCAATAGCTGGCATTCTGAGAGTGAGGGTCCGAGCCTGGGGAGTGAGACTGTGAAGCGCAGGGGCGAAGCAGCTTCAGAGATGGAGTTGGGTTCGAGCCGTGAATGGGTACTTCGCATGTCTCACTCCGTAGACTGGAACAAGACCTCACGGGCCTCACCGTGTTCAGCGGTAGAGTGTAAAGGCTATCAGCCTATGCCCGAGAGGGAGTAGTTGGAATATAGAGAAAAAAGAAAAAAAAATATATATATAATTGTATTATGCTCTGGCTCTGGTTTATGCATGAAAAAGAGCATGGAACGAAGCTCGTTTAGGGTAAATATGCCCGCCAGGCAGGTAGCAGAAGTTACAAACATCCCCGTCGGTAAGGGGTTAAGGGCCGTCGTTCCGTCAATCTAAGACCCAGCACAAGTCCGGGTTTGGCATAAAAGTTTCCCCTCGCTCAAACACGTCAGGGATGCCAGTTTTAATGGGTGAAGGGGCTTGCCGTCCCACATCACCCGGTGATCAAATCCAAAGAACCGGTCGGGCCAATTACCATATGTCAGTCGCGGTAACCCCAAAGGAGTGGATAGTGAGAGGAAGAAAGGAAAATATAAAAACAATCGGGGAGAGAACAAAAGCGCATGACAAACTTGGTTGGAAGTAACGGGGAGCGGTCAAACGACCTTGGCCGCTCCACCTGCCAGTACAGAAGCCCCCATACGACGTCAACGGGCAATGCGTTATGGGGGACCTCACTTTATCAGAAACTGAATAGATTTTGTATTACATATCCAGGTCAAACTTCACCCTATTTTTTTTTTTTTTTATTTTAGTGTGTTCAGAATGTTTTTGTGTTTCAGATAAAAATGAAGTGTGAAATTCTTAGTGAATTTAGACTTTCCACTCTCTCGGAGAAGGCTTTCCCCAAGATAAGTCCTATGAAAGAAGTTTTGCTATACTGTTCATAGAGTAATGTACTATAATCTTGATGTTTTGTTTTTAGTTTGAACGAACTGCCACAAAATAAGTTTCCTAGTTCTGCTTAAAGCTTACTAGTTGTTCCCTTTATCAACATTTTCAAATTCTGATCTGCTTTCTTTTACCCTAGTATCCACTATCTTATGATATCTATTGACAAAGTAAATAAGCACACAATTCAATCATATATTAATCAACAGCGGTGAAATAATTGGGTGCGTAATCACACATTAATATAAAACGTACCACTAACGGGCGAGTCAGGCACCATGACTCTACTCTTCTCTTCCTCCTGGTGTTTGGAGAGAAGCTTGTCATCATCATCCTGGTCTGGGGTGAGTAGTACGGAGGCAGCGGTCAGAGTGACATCCTCTACACCTGTGTCAAACTCTTGGGAACTCTTGCTAGAGGTCAGGTCCCCAGCGCTGGCGATGGCGGACTCTAGGATACGTACTGCCGCCTCCTCCGCTTCAGAGAGGGTGGGTGAGGAGGTGGTTGGGGGCCGGGAGATCGGACTATCGGGGGACGGAGAGTCTCCTACCGTCCGCGTAAAACTGTCTTCCACGATAGCCGGACCTGTATCATATATACATATAAGTAATGTGCTCCTTCACCCTAAATAATGACAATTATTTACTAACAATTCTCTTTGAATAGTATTTAACAGTAGAGGTATATATAAATAACCTAAATACCCCTGGGGGTAAGGAATTAGTAATGCCCCACGTGCCTCCTGCATGTCGTAAAAGGCAACTAGACGTAAGTCGGTTGGGCTTGCGACCTTCAACACGTAAAAAAACATACAGCGAAAAAACAAACAAATGGCCTCGGAATCGAACTATTGACGAACTTCGACCAAACATAGACTGCTTCAGGATTTCGACTTCGAATGTAAGAGGCATGAATGAGGACACAAAAGAGAGGTTCTGGAAGGGTTAGTGAAGACCAGGCTGGATGTACAGTATGTGGAATGACTGATACCAAATGGAAGGGTACATGTATGAGAGAATGGGAATGTGGAATAAATGTGTGTACTGGAGTGAATGAGAATGAGGGAGAAGAAGGTGAATGCTTGTTTGTAAGTAACAAATGGAAGGAGCGTGTAAGGGACTATGGTTCTGTGGGTGCAAGGATTGTGTGGAAAAGAATGAAATAAGGAATACAAACATGGGTGGTTGTGTGTGTGTGTATGCTCCAACAGAGGATAATCCTGTAAGAAAGAAATAGGAGTTCTGGGTGAATGTTGAGGCGTGCCTGGGAGAGTTTGGTAAGAGCGAAAGAAAATTTCTGATTGGAGATATGAATGGGAAGGTGGGTGATTGGAAAGTTGATTGAGTGGTGGGAGGGTGGGGTATACCGTCAGAGGTTGCTGTTGTCGTTCCCTAGGCTGCCTGGCCGAACAGTCCCGTCGAGGTAAATGGTAGTGCACTTGTGGACGTATGTGTGGGGAGGAGGTTGTGGATATTAAACACCTTCTTCCAACACAAATGATATAAAGGTACACATGGAAAGTGGAGTGAAGGGTACAGCATGGTGGACTGAAGAGGTAAAAATAGCTGTTGAAGACAAGAAGAAAGCGTACCGGTATAGAGAGTGGTTGGGTAGTAGAGGGAACGAAGATTTGGAGAGACAGAAAAGAGCAAGGTATTTAGAGAAAAAGAGAGTAGTGAAGGAAAATTAGGGAATGTAGCAAGGGAAATAGTATGGGTGTGAAAAATAAGAATGGGCGAGTGATAGATGAGAAGCAAAGGAGTCGAAAGATAGAGGGAGTACTTCAACGAATTGCTAAATGTAAGGAATGAAGCACTAGCAAACATAGTTGGATGGGGTATGGGAGGGAGAAGAGAAGTGGTGGAGGAGGAGGTGAGGATCAGGAGGTCAGAAGTGTGTGAAACAATAAAAGGAGAGAAGATGGGGAAAGCATGAGGAATTGAAGGAGTGTGTGGGGAAATGCTGAGGTATGGTGGTGAGATATTGATCGAATGGGTATGGAAAATGTGTAAACTAGCATGGGAGAAGGGAAGTCCCCCTGATGACTGAAATACAGGCATAATAGTCCCCTTGTATAAGGGTAAAGGGGAAAGAGGAGTGTGTGGTAACCACTGGGGGATATGTCTGCTAAGCGTAGTGGGGAAGGTCTACAGTAGGATAGTGATTGAGAGAGAGTGAGCAAGAACGGAGAAATGGGTAGATGACAAGCAGGGCGGATTTAGGAAGGGAAGAGGATGTGTAGATCAGATTTTTGCCCTGAAATGTGTTGTGAAGCAACAAAAGTTGTATGCTGCCTTTATCGACTTGGAGAAGGCCTATGACAGAGTTGATAGAGAAGGTGTCAGAGAAGGGTATGTGGAAAGTACCGAGAATAAACGGAGTAGATGGCAAGTTGCTGAAACCAGTGAAGAGCATGTATGAGGGTGCAAAGGCATCAGTGCGTGTGGAGAATGAACAGAGCGAGTTCTTTGATCTGAATGTTGGGTCAAAGCAAAGCAACCTCATGGTTGTTGTTGTTGTTGTTGTTGTTGTTGTTGTTGTAGTTGTTCCCCAGGCTGTCTGGCCGAACAGCCCCAAGGTCTCGAGCAAGGCCAAGGCCATAAACGAGCGCCCCCACAAAACCCTCCCTGCTTACCACTAACAAAGCCCGGGTGACCGAAGCCACTCCAAGGCAGGGAGCTGAGGAGGGTGCGGAAACGCCCGGGAAACCAAAACCCGACCCAACGCCCTGTGCCCCTCAGCAATTATGAAGGGAAAGTTGAGGGGCAAGGGAAAAATGTGACGCTTTGACTCCCAATCTGCCAACTTCTAGGTTGGCAGTCGGGAGGTCAATCCACGGAAAAGACGCCGTCACTTGAGATCTAAAAGTTATATAAGTAAAAGGAACAGCCAGAGTAAGCTATGGGTATGGCAGAGATCACTCAGCTCTCACTCTGATAGACCAGCCCATCACAACATGACTAAAACCCAATCCTCTCAGCATCAGCTAGGAAAGGCCCTAGAAAGCCGCCTTTGGCAGGGGGATAGCTCCCCTATTTCAACTCCTTTCGGGGTTGGGCACCTGCCCTCCCGTCCTCATGGTCGTTCAATATACTGTATATATGGATGGAGTCATGAACGAAATATAAGGAAGAGCAGTGGATGTTGGTGTACCGCTGATAAGGGAAGGAAATGAGTGGAAGTTGCCTGTACTGCTGTTTGCAGATGATACAGTTCTGATGAGCGATAGTGAATGGGAGTTGCAGGGTCTGGTAAATATACTTTGAACAGTGTGTGAAAAAGGGAATTTGAAGGTATATGCGGGGAAGAGCAAGGTTATGGTCTTTGAAAGGGGTGCAGCCACAGAGTGTGAGGTGAGGTTGAACGGTCAAGCTATGGAGAATGTCGGCTCATTTAAGTATTTGGGCAGTGTGTTGAGTAAAGATGGGAGTATGGATGAATAAGTGCGGGAGAGGGTGCAACAGGGGAATAGGGTTGTAGGAACGCTGAAAGCAGTAACAAGAAATAGGGTGGTCAGCATGGAAGTAAAGAAGTCCTTGCATGACAGTGTGGTAATACCGACACTGACTTATGGGACCAAAGCATGACTAAGAGAGTGTACGAGAGTGAGGTGGAAGGATGGAGTTTTAATGTATATGCGTGAAAGCGGTGCTGGATGGGAGGAGGGGCATCGACTGACTGGGGACAGAGGTGCATGGGGGCGTTTCGTTCATGGCCACCCCTTCGAGGATCACGGCATCCGGCAATAAATAGATAGAATAACTAACACCTTCCCCCAGGGAGGTGCGGCACCAGGGACTACTCGTAATACACTTGTCGACGAAAAAGATTTTGCATCCCAGGAGCTGGACTGGACGACATTGTGGAAGCCTTCAAAGATACCACAAAGGATGCAAACGAAAAAACCCTTTTGTCATCCATGCTGGTTCAAATAACGTCATGCGCACCAGATCCGAAGAGTTGATGGAGAAATATCGCAAGATGATCCAGCACTACAAAAACAAGTCAAGGAATATCATCATCTCAGACATTCTCCCCAAACTCGACGCACCTGACAAATTCTACGACAAGGCCTTCAGCACAAATAGCCGACTAAAATATTTGTGTCTGAAGGAAGAAGTTGAATTCATCAACCTCTGGGATAATTTCTATAACCAGCCTACTCTGTTCCGCAAGGATGGCACTCATCTAAACCCTGTGGGTTCAGCACGCATGGGTCGTCTCCTGCACGAAGCAGTCTGCAGCCATGGATCAAAAAACGCCATCCGAGAAGAAGCAGCAGTGACGTAAATCATCTAACGCCAAGCAAAAAACAGAGGCAACCGAGGACCACCAGCGATAAGGACTGAAGACAGCGATGACCGAGGACAGCCATGAACATAAATGTAGATCCGACAAGAACCAAAAATATTATTAAAGAGCATTCCGGGAGTTCTAAAATAACAAATTTAAAGGTTTTCTATGCAAACGCTCGTAGCATACGCAATCAATTTTCAGATTTAGAGGAGCTAGTGTTTACAGAAAATTATGATGTGATTGGCATAACAGTATCTTGGCTCAATACAGAAGATAAGAGACTTTTTAGCAGAGTATTCATTTCCCGGTTATGTAATGTTTGAGAAAAGCTAAATAAATAGAAATGGAGATGGCGTTTTAATTTTTATCAAAGAAAGTCTTAACCCTACCCTCTTGTCAAAACCTCAAATTGTGAACGTCGACACATCTTTTGTGCTAATAAAGAATAATAAAGGTACAAAAATAATACTTGCATTAATATACAGACCTCCAGCTCAATCAATACAAACTGACCAATAAATTTACGAACAAATTGCAGATGTAAGTAACTCACAAGATACCGTAATTTTTGGCGACTTTAATTTACCTGTGACCAAGTGGGGCGATACTCTTACTTCACACTCCGGACATGACTTGTATACGAACTTGCAAGAGAGTTCGCTTTATCAATTTGTTCGAACGCCGACCCGTGGTAATAACGTTCTTGACATTGTACTTGCAACAAAAGAAGAATTAATAGAGAATTTTAATGTTGGTGATGAATTCAGTAACAGCAACCATCGTACGATAACTTTCACTTTAAAGTTTACTAGTAACGAACCAAATAGTAGCATCGAAAAAGTCCCTAATTTCAAGAAAGCAAACTTTCATAAACTTAGAGCTATGTTTAAAGAAACTGACTGGAGCTTTTTAATTAACAATAACGACATAAATACATCTTGGAAGTTATGCGAAACCACTTACCTAAAAGCAGTGCAAGACTGCATACCATCGAAAATACGGCGTCCAGGCCATAATAATAAGCCCAAATGGTGGAATAAAGATATTTCAAACTGTCTGCTTGCTAAAAAATTTGCTAATGATAGATTAAAATCCTCACAAAATGACGAAGAACGGGTGAAATTTAATTAAGCAAAGTAAAAAGACCCTAGAGTTACATATTGCGAATCAAAGTCAAACAAACCCGAAAGAATTCTATAGTTATATCAGAAAGAAAAAAGTAGTTACTTCAACTGTTGGACCGTTAGTCGATGAAAATGGAGAATACACCAAAGAAGAAGTACAAATGAATAATGCCCTCAATACCTTCTTTGCATCAGTTTTTACAACAGAAGACCTCAGTGATATCCCTACACCATCGCCGATTCAGATTGATAATTCAGATGTTCTAAGCAATATCACCGTTACAGAGAGAGAAGTATTGAACTGTTTAGATAAACTCAAGGTAAATAAAATGCCTGGACCTGATACAATCTCGCCTAGAGTTCTAAAGGAAGCTAAGGATGAGCTCTCCAAACCACTGACATTACTATTCAATATAGTAATGCACAGAAAACCAAGTACATTCAATTTTCTAACCGACAGAATCTCACTGACTCCCATATAATTTTTAATGATGTAAATATTCCCACTTCCCCTAGTATTGACATTCTCGGTGTAACATTAACTACTAACTTGAGCTGGACACATTATGTTAGAGGCATTGCTAAGAATGCCTCTAAAAAACTGGGACTCCTGTACAGAGTTCGAGAATTCTTCACTGACGAGCAGTTGGCCGTGATATAGAAAAGTCATGTGCGTTCTCAGATGGATTACTGTTCACCTCTGTGGGATGGAAGTGGAGTGGTTGCATTGAGGCAGTTGGAAAAAATTCAAAATAAAGCTATTAGATTAATCAATAACCCTGCAATCACACAGGACCTTCCTACATTATCCATACGAAGAAACGTTGCATCCCTTGCATTATTCTACAGATATTTTCACAGCAATTGTTCCGAGGAACTTGCTTCAATTGTGCCGCCTCTCCACATCTTTCCCCGTAGAACTAGGGCAGCTGAGAGCGCCCATGAATTTACACTTTCTCCTCCACAATGCAGAACTTCTGCTTATCAGAATTCATTTATCCCCAGAGCTACTACTCTTTGGAATTCACTTCCCTCGAATTGCTTTCCACAAACTTACAATCTACAAATGTTTAAATCCAGTTGTTACAAACATTTTATGAATGGAGGATGCCTTTAGGCACATGGACCTTTTTGTTTTGTCTGTGTTTTTCCTTCCTCCGTTCATTGTCTCCTTAAAAAAAAATAAAAAATTAAAAAATAAATCCTTGCAGTCTGGAACTATGCCTGATCAGTGGAAGCTAGCCAACGTAACACTGATATTAAAAAAGGCAGCAAATCCCTACCCAGTAACTATCGTCCAATTAGCTTAACCTCAGTTGTATGTAAAATGATAGAAACGGTCATAAGAGACAGACTCGTAAATCACTTAGAGGAAAATAACATACTTAAAGATACTCAACACGGCTTTCGTAAAAAACGTTCCTGTTTAACAAACCTCTTAGACTTCTTCCACAATATCCTCAACCTCTACGATGAGAGTAAAGCTGTAGATATTATATACCTTGATTTTCAAAAGGCCTTTGACAAAGTTCCCCACAAACATTTACTGCTAAAACTAAAAGCGCATGGAATACAAGACGGTGTGTTGAAATGGATAGAAAATTGGCTCAGCGACAGAAAGCAAAGAGTAGTCATAAATGGTAAGGCATCTAAATGGACCAATGTAAGTAGCGGGGTACCCCAGGAATCGGTACTAGGACCAATTCTCTTTCTATCTATCTATCTATATGCTCAGGCCGAATCCCCATTTTGGGGGTAACCGACTCAAGACAGAGCAAGAACAGGGAAAACACAAAAACAACATAAAACAAAAAATAAACACAGATAAAAAACACAAACTCACACACATCCAGGTCACCCAGGAGAAGACCCAGAGACCAGGGTTACCAAGGTCGCTCCAGCACTCCCCCGGCCCCTGACCACCCGGAGAGGTTCCGATCTCGGCAGGCAGACATGCAGCGGAGCCAAAGCCACAAGCCCTCCCACCACACTTCCAGGCACACCCTTCATATTAATCGTCCCCCCGGGCCAGGCGCCTGATGGACTATTATCTAGTCCAACTTGCACCCGACCCCTTACTCCAAATGACCACGTGTTCACTCAACTATTCACAAGCATTCTCCATTCACTCCTGTCCACCACCACTTCCCCTGCCTGATCTATAGTCATTCCTCTATCATCCAAAGCCTTTCTTACACAGTCTGTCCATCTCAATGGGGATCTTCCTGCCCTTCTATCTCCCCTTGTACCTGACTCACATATTCTCTTTGTAAGCCTTTCATCTCCCATTCGTTCAACATGACCATACCAGCTCAGCACCCTTCTGTCCACTCTGGCTGACAAATGTTCCTGCTGCCCCACTCTCCTACGTATCTCTTCATTCCTCAATCTGTCTCTACGAGTAACTCCACACATACTCCTCAAGCAGCTCATCTCCATCACATCCAGCCCTCTTTTCTCCTTTTTCTTCAGAGCCCATGTCTCAGCCCCATACATCACTGTTGGCACAACAATTCCTTGATACAGTGCACTTTTTACTTTCACTCCGAGATTTCTCGTCTTCCACATACTTCCCATTGCTCCGAAAACCTTCCTTCCTTCACACACTCTCTGTTTTACCTCCACTTCCATACCTCCACTCCTGCTTATCGTTCCTCCTAGATATTTAAAACACTCTACTTGTTCCAATATTTCCCCATCCAGCCTCACATCTAGATTCACCCTATGCTCTCCCCTATTACACACCATTACTTTACTTTTATTGACGTTCACCTTCAGTTTCCTCCTTCCACAAACCACACCAAACTCTTTGACTACCCACTGCAGTTTCTCATCAGAATCCGCCACCAATGCTGTGTCATCAGCGAACAGCAACTGATTCAACTCCCAATCTCTACCATTCTTTCCTACTAAACCCAATCCTCTACCCATAGTTCTCCTTTTCACCTCCCTTACCACACCATCCATAAACATATTAAACAGCCATGGTGACATTACACAACCCTGTCGCAAACCTACCTTTACCTCAAACCATTCACCATTTCCTACTCTCACACATGCTCTGCTCCCTTCATAAAAACTCTTAACTGCTTCTAACAAATTTCCTCCTATTTCATAAATCCTTAACACCTTCCACATTGCTTCACGGTCCACACGATCATACGCTTTTTCCAAGTCCATAAAAGCCCAAAATATCTCCTTATGCTTCTCTAAATACTTCTCGCATAACTGTCTTACTGTAAACATCTGATCCACGCACCCTCTTCCCCTCCTAAAACCGCACTGTTCTTCTCCTATTGCAACTTCCGTACACTTTATTATCCTCTCTATCAACACCCTGCCATACAGCTTTCCAACCACTGACAATAAACTAATACCTCTATAACTTGAACACTCCTGCCGATCTCCCTTCCCTTTCTCTCTTTCTAATTTACATCAACGACATAGATGAGGGTCTCACCTGTACAATCTCAAAATTTGCTGACGATACAAAAATTGCAAATAGCGTACAGTAAACCCTCGCTATCTCGGACTAATTGGGGGGAGACCCAGTCCGAGATGACCGAAAATCCGAGATGTCCGAAGTCCGACTTATGTCCGACTTAAGAGAGGAAAATGTCCGAATTGGAAGAGGGAGTCCGAGCCACCAGAGAAAACGGAGACTTCCCTATCACTAACAACTTTGATTCAAGATAAATTACAGTACCTGTACAGTATCCAGCAGACATATATTATAAATATCACTTTCCTTCTCCATTTCACTGTCCTTCTCCACCTCACTGTAGCCTTAGATCTCGGAATTTTCTCTTAGATCTCGGAATTTTCCGAGATATATGACACCTGTCCGACAGACCATGTGGGCCCTCGGAGTATTCCCCTTACATCTCGGAATTTTCCGAGATATACGGCGAACTTTCCGAGAGGCCGATGCCAGTCCGAGTAGTCCGGGTTTCCGACTTCTAGAGGTCTGAGATAGCGAGGGTTTACTGTACTCTCAAAAGAACAAGTTGACGATATGCAACACAATCTAGATAAATTGTCATGTTGGGCCCAAATTTGGCAAATGAGTTTCAATGCGGATAAATGTAAAGTACTACATATCGGATACCTAAATGAGAAAGCAAACTATTCGATGAATGGCACTCAGCTTAAGAATGTAAACAGAGAAACTGATCTGGGAGTAACAATATCGAGTAACCTAAAACCGAGTCAACAATGTTCAGAAGTTGTTAAGAAGGCAAACAAAATAATTGGCTTTATAGGCAGGTCATTTGAGCATAAATCCAAAGAAGTTATCCTAACCCTTTACAATTCCTTAGTCCGCCCTCTTCTGGAATACTGCGTTCAATCCTGGTGCCCTTATTACCAAAAAGATATAAACAAGCTAGAACGAGTTCAACGTAGAGTTACCAAATTGATACCTAGCCTAAAGAACAAACCATACGAAGAGCGTCTTAGAGAATTAAATCTATTTCCTTTAACCCAGCGCAGATTAAGAGGTGATTTAATTCAAGTGTTCAAAATCATCAAAGGCATCGACAATATGAACTGTAGTAAGTACTTCACTATCGACCCATCTAATTAGACGCGGGGAAACGGTTGCAAAATTATTGGTAAATCTTTTAACTCACACGAATGTAAGAATTTCTTCTTCAATCGAGTTGTCAACTTGTGGAATGGGCTTCCCCGAGACGTTATAGACTGCAGCACCATTGATTCATTTAAACTCCGCCTAGACAAATATCTCGCATCAAACCCGCGACTGACTGCGTTTGTAAATGAATAACTTTATTTTATCCTCCCCTCAGTTACTAACCCATCTGTCCCCTATTAACTTCCTGATCCTGCCACGGACATTAGTTCCCTTTCCAATGTTCCCTTACCCACTCTAAACCACTGTTTGGACACTTGATCCTCAATGTTTCGGAGGACAAGCAGCCTAGAAGGGTCACTAGACCTGTTGTTGCTTGATTTCCTTTGTACACTGTGGAATTTACACAAACAGCACCAAGGGGCTTTTCTTTTCTTTTTTTAATATTAGTTTAACCAGACCACTGAGCTCTACAAAAGAACTCTCATAGGGCTGGCCCGAAGGATTCAATCAAGATATATAACTAAACGAGTCAAGATAGATTGGGAAGAGCAGTAGGGGAACAAATCGAGGAAGGTGAAGACACGCAGACATTTCTCGCCATTTCACCAGTTCAGCCGGACCACATGAGCTCCACATCAGAGCTTTCATAGGGCAAAAAAGTAAATTGTAAATTTGTAAATAAACAAATCTGAATTTTTTTTTACTAATAAGTGCATAGGTCCCATTCTCCCTATGAGCGACTTTCTATGTGTCCTAAAACTAATCAAATGCAAGAATTCACTGCAATACTACAATCTACTATACTACAGTATACTAGAATATGACAAACTAAATTATTACTAACATTAGTATTTACATTACCAGCAGCAGGAAGACGTTATTAATAGCTATTAATTGTAGTTGCAGTAGGTAATACTAACACTACTTATCGTTAGTTCATAATTAAGTAACTAATATTATGCACTAAATACTAATTTCAATCTCTGAAGCTGAAGCCTTAATCCATTATTCATTATTAACTTACCAGTACAAACCATTTAGCAAGATTATTATGAAGCATTTTCTCTAAGCTATAGGCAGACAATACTATGGTATTCTAGGAGCAGTGCTGCAGAGGTCTCTAGTATTCCATTCTTTCAATATTGCCTGCTCATTGTTCATACAGTAAATAAAAGCCATAAAAAGCTACTGGTACTACTTGGAGTATATGAGGTAAGTTTTCAAATTAAGATATTGCTATTTTAACTTCTGTACAGCGGGCATTTTTATGTTTTTTTCACTCATTCTCAACACATTTTTCCCCACTGAAAGAGATAGTATAAACTAAATAGTTTATTTAGAACCATGGCATGCATACTTCAAATATCATATTCATTAGCTTTCTTCATCTTCCTGTGGAATTGAGTTTGTCTTATATTGTGAGGTTCAAATTTTTATTGAAGCACATTAAAATGTAAAACTTGCAAACTAAACAAACCAAAATTGGGACAAGGACAATATAAAGTCAAATTAAATTATCAAAATCGCTATGTGGAAACAACGCTTACTAAAATGAAAATTATTAAATAAAAGAACACAATCCACCACATAGGGTGTACATCACTACATGAGCAAGTTAATCTGTTTCCCAAGCAAACCAATCGCACATATAACAACGCACTATCGTCACGTTAAAGGAAGTAGTCAAGTTTGGGATGACTGGTGAGGATGAATGTCACGAGAGTGTGTTCGGGTCAATCTCCCTCGACTGAGGACAGACCCACAATAAAGCTGTGTGGGTCTTGGGTCTCTTACCCTTTAGAAACCACTCAAGGCAAAAAAGGTCGTTATGTTAATTAATGTCACTCACCCTTCAAGGGTTGAGACCTAACCATTAGTTTTCCTGTTTCCAAGAGTAGCCGAGTGGGTAGGATACAGATATATATATATATATATATATATATATATATATATATATATATATATATATATATATATATATATATATAAGTATCTATTAAATAAACTAGTAGTTTGTTGGGCTCCCCTGGGAACTGCTATACGCAGATGACCTAGTACTGATCGCAGATAGTGCGCGGGATGCCGAGGCCAAGTTCAGAAGATGGAGAAGGGTTAAGAGTAAATATAAATAAAACCAAGGTTTTACACAGTAGATTAGGGTTAGGAAAGGTAGAAAGGAATGGTGCATACCCATGCGCAGTATGCAGAAAAGGGGTGGGCAACTCAATACAGTGTAGCGTCTGCCGCAGCTGGGTATATCGTGGGATAAAGCGCTGCACTAGAATAAAGGGACATCTACCAAGGAAGAAGTCCAAAATTGAGAAATTTGTAAGCATAGTACCGGTACGCAAAGGTGAGCTTGTATTCAATGACTGGCTCGAGAGTATTAACTTTGGCAATGAGGAGGCACTGGAGATGGTGGACAAGTTTTGCTACTTGGGTGATACTGTACCATCTCTGGTGGTGGGGCTGAGGCCGCCACTATCGCCAGAATAAGATGCGGCTGGGGAAAGTTTAGAAAACTTTTGCCACTATTCACCATGAGAAGACTCCCTCTCCCCTTGAAGGGAAAGGTGTACGCTTCATGCGTTAGAAGGGCAATGACTTATGCTTCAGAAACGTGGCCTGTCAAAGCGGATGGTATCAACAGAATGGAACGCAATGAGAATGGTGAGATGGATGTGTGGTGCCAAACTGCAAGATAGGATATCAAGTGAAAAGCTAAGGAGAAGGTTAGGTATCAAGAGTATCAGTGATGAGATGCGTACTAGCAGGATTGGATAGTTTTAACAGTGGAGAGGATGGATGAACTAAGATAGGTGGAAAGATGTAAGTCCATGAGTGTGGAGGGAGCTGCACCAAGGGGCGGACCAAGAAAGACGTTGGATCGGACTTTGCGGTCTGATCTTAAATCAAAGAACCTGACAAGTGAGGCAGCTCTTAAAGGGGTTGCCTCGAACGCCGCAATTAGGACGCTAGACCGGAACCGC
Organism: Paralithodes platypus; assembly: GCA_032716605.1. Lineage (NCBI taxonomy): Eukaryota > Metazoa > Arthropoda > Malacostraca > Decapoda > Lithodidae > Paralithodes > Paralithodes platypus. Next base: position 25,416,553 of record CM064521.1, read on the forward strand.
GCTTCGCGTGGAGCACTCGGTCTTTAAATTTGTGTATGTACTGTACAGTATTATGTATAATATGTAGTAGTCACAAGGAGATTTGAACTCCCGCCACCCTACCATACTAGAGGCAAAAGCGCTACCACTGCTCTGGATTTAGGCATATAAGCTTTGACTTAAATACACTATAAAGACTGAGTGATCAATAAATACTACAGTTTCCATATCAAGTCATAATGGTAGCATTTCCTAAACTGCTTAAATGTTTAAGTTTGAGATATAAGGTTCTGGGTTAGCTTTAACATCAGGTAAAGTATATTAGAAAAAATTATTTGGATGACCTCGATATACCCAAGTGCGTTTTGTGTTACCTATGATTATGCCGTGCTCAATCACCAAAAATTAAAAAATTTAATTAAAGTTTTTGTGCAACTTTCGGAAAAGCTCCTCGTAGTCTTGCTTTGTATTATAAAATGACATGGAAAGTCTTTGTGCCCATACTGCAGTTGCACTATACAGTAATTATATTTTAGTGAGATTGTGGAATAAGTAAGAGATTGCTATATTCAAAGGAGTCAATATGAAAATAAGCTTGGCTTCACACTTGGGCTTATGGAAATAATGTGCTTCCATTTCAATACCTGAAATTTTTTAGTCTATCTATCTATCTCTCTTTATATTATACTGTATATACTCAGGCACATACTGTACTGTACTTTTTTTTTTATTTAAGCTGGGGGTGTCCGACTCGAAACAGAGCCCGAACAGGGATTAAAAATAAAATAAAAACAAAATAAATAAAAAAATCACATACATCTAGGTCGCCCAGGCGAAGACACCGAGACCAGGGATCACTAAGGGCACTCCAGCACCCGCCCGGCCCCCGACCTCCCGGAGAAGTTCCAGTCTCAGCAGGCAGACATGCAGCGGAGCACACCACAGTGCCTGTCAACCACGCATACTGGCTCCCCGGGCCAGGCGCCTGACTAACTATTATCTAGTCCAACTGGCACCCGACCCCCTCTCCCAAACGACCGCATTTTCACTCATCTATTCACTAGCATTCTCCATTCATTCCTATTTATTACCACTTCTCTTGCCTGATCTAAAGTCCTTCCTCTATCTCCCAACGCTTGTACTACACAATCTCTCTATCTCAATGGAGGTCTTCCTATCCTTCTACCTCCCCTTGTATCCGACTCACATATTCTCTTTGTAAGCCTTTCATCTTCCATTCGCTGAACATGTCCATACCAGCATAGCACCCTTCTGTCCACTCTGGCCGACACATGTTCCTGCTGCCCCACTCTCCTACATATCTCTTCATTCCTCAATCTGTCTCTACGAGTCACTCCACACATACTCCTTAAGCAGCTTATCTCCAGCTCAACTTAGTAATGGAATAATATAGACTGTCTGTTTGCATAAATAAAAATAATGCTTGTTAAAAAATGCTAGAAATTACTAGTATTTATGATTATACAGTACTGTACAGCATTCAATAAGTATTTCGTGTTGCTTCTGAAATTATTAGCTTGTGTTCAATATATTACAAGTGCTATATTTCAAACCAGAGGTGCTATAATAAAAGGTGATGGTGAACAGTCATGCAAAGCAGATTGCAAGCAAGGTTAGTGGTTCCCATTCAAATCAAAGTGCTTGGCTTCTGCGCATCATATATAGGCGTTAGTCTGTGCATTCTTGACATGCCGACATGCACTTCATCAATGTTGGCTCACCCGAGTATGTCACAACACTATCTTTTTTCACAGGTGGCTGGCCCTGTGACTGTTCTGGGGGAGTTGGTGTAGGAGTGCGGACAATGACTGTGGCATCGCTTCCTATAGACGCGATCACAGCCTCAGGGGGAAGCGGGTCACTTGGGTTAACAATAATCTCTGGTGTTTTTGCATTATCAGCGTGAGAGGGAACTGCTGGCTGCGGAGATACCAAAGTGGAGGATTCCTGGCTCGTACTTAATACATCCATGGAGGACGTGTCTGGTTGTGGTGAGTGAGTGGAGATCTCCATGTTTGTGTCAGACTGTGGGATTAAACTGCTACCATCTTCATTTCCGTCTGATATGACCGTAACTATTTCAGTAGCTTCCGGTTCTCCCATCGTTATTTCAAGGGCTGTGGATATGACTGGTGATGATGCTGTAGGGTTAGTTGGAGAGAGTTTTTCTTCTGTTACTGAAACTCTGTCCGGTGCATGGCTTATAGTATCAACAACATCCACTTGAGATTTCTTTGGTTCAGTGTCATGCTTTTCTAATTCTGCAGGCAAAATTTGATCATCAGTGTCCATCTTTTCCTTGGACAACTTCTTATTGTCTGTTTCTTCTTGAGGCACATGTCGAAGGTCCTGACTCTCTTCCTTAGGACTGGGGACGGAGGGAACATTTTGCTTGTGTTGTGGAATGTCATGAGGGGGTGTCTGGGGGGTGGTGGGGGTCTGGGGTGTGTGGTCGATGGTAACAGGACTGTGTGTAATGGGAGCGAGACCCTTACTGACGGGTGTACTGGTTGCCACTTTACCTACGGACTCACCTACTGTTACGCTACTACTACTAGGAGGGGGGGGAGGAGAGGAGGCTGTGGGTGCGGGCTTAGTAGGGGTGGTGGTGCTAGTGGGTACAGCGGGTGCGGGGCCCTTCTTGGAGGGTGTGGAAGAAGCACTAGAGGTTGGGGAGGTGGCCGGACTAGTCCCACCCACTGGAGGGGGAGGAGCCGGACCCTTCCTCCGCTCACCTGGTACTGGCACCACCACCTGAATGAAAAAAATTGGTATGGTTATTATCAGAGAATATTGGCATGATTGACACTGATATAAACTTTATCTATTCTCTAACTTATTTCAATCCGTGAAAAATCCACATTATAAACTTTTATCTATTCTCTTATTTCAATCCGTGAAAAATCCATAACATTAATGATGAATATGATGAAGTACTGTATTCTTATACTAGCATACTGAGCCAGAGCCCTCATTATTTGTTTTTTCATTCTTTCTTTCCTAACTCTCTGGACAGGAGAAACAGTTAATAGATTATCACTCATTAGCCCAGTCTTTTCTCAAATTCTAAGTAAATGATTCTAAAGTTATGTATATACAGTACTCAAATTTATCCAATATACATCCTCATACAATATAAAACTAATTTTGGTTAAGTAGTGAAGGATATAAGTTCGAGAGATTATCAATAAACTACAACGTAATATATCCAGTAACAGAATTCTAATCTAATACCTTATAAGAATAGTACTACAATATCTTAAGTTCACAATGGATGAGGACAGAAAAAAATACATTCACAAAATAATTTAAAGAATAAAAATGACTACATACCTCATTTTCTTCCTTCCTTGGGCTAGAAGCCTTTTCTTCACTAATAGTATTTGTAGAATCTTGAAGTTTACCTGTAAAACACAATACACTCGGATACTGTACATGAAATACTTCAAGATATACAGCACAGTATCTACTGCATTATATACATACATACTCATAACAATACATGATACCAAACAATTCATTCAATAAGCATGAGATAAACTTAAAGCCTTTCAATCACACTGCTTTATTCTAATTTTACTATTTAGGAAGAATTACTAGTAAACAGATTGCAATAATAGTTTTTAAACAATTCTCCCTACCAATAGGAGTGTTCAATCTGTGGACACACTTGCCAGATGTCACCAGATTCTTTAATTTATCACAAATAAAATAATAAAATGTGAACATTGCTAATACTTACTATATCTCTTTAGTTGTGATTTCAAAACATCAAGTATAATTTTAGAATAATTTTTCCTACATTATGGTGTTTAACAGATAATAATAATAATAAGCATGTTACTTATTTCTCATAAGCGCCAATTTTTCCGAAGAATTCACTAGCGCTCGGAAAGAGAAAGAAAAAAGAACAAAATCAATGCATCAAAAGAAGGCTGATATACAACACACATTTAACAATCACTAGCAGTGACAGCCTAAACTATATAGCCATCTGTCATGACACCTCTCTCTCAAGATCATAGCTTCTCTCAAAGAGAAAAGTCTTAAGTTGTCTCTTGAAGCATTCAACAGAACTCAGTTGTCTCATGGACAGCGGCAACCTGTGATACAACCTCGGAGCCATGTAGGAGAATGACCTCTCAAAGAAAGAAGACTGCTGGAAAGCCCTTGGTTCATCAAGATGAAAAGGGTCATTGTCATGACGCACAACTACACCATGGTGTGCCAGTGGGCGCCTGAGCAGCTCCGCAAGGTACCTAGGCTCACCAAATTTGAGAACCTTAAAAGTCACCAAACACAACTTAAATTCTATTCTTGCTCTTACTGGCAGCCAGTGCAGTTCTATGTGAAGAGATGTAGTAGGAGTTCTAGGTGGAACACCAAAAATGAGTCTTGCGGCCCTGTTAAGAACAGACTGAACTTTCTTTAAAATATAATTTGGAAGACCCACCAACAGGTCATTGCAATAATCAACACGAGAGAAGACCAATGAGTGAACCAACGTCAGGAGGCAACGTCTGGTTATAAACGGCTTCACCAAATAGAGATTTCTGATGTGCAAGTAACAACTTTTAACTATCTGGTTTACATGCTCTTTGAAATCTAATCGGGAGTTCACATATACACCCAGATTTCGAACAGAGTTGGCCGGTCGCAGCTGAGATCCACCCACATTGATGGAGAGGGCACCTACTATATCATCAGCTCTTCTATTTCCTCGGATGATGAGAATATCAGTTTTACCATCATTTACTTTAAGTTTTCTCGCTCTCATCCACTTCTTGAAACCAGACATCAACAATTCCATCTTACTCCGTATATCAACTATATTTGTGATTCTCACATAAATTTGGGTGTCATCTGCATAAAAGTGAAAGGTGCCATTATGTGCACGAAGCAGAAGAGACAAACTGCTGATATAAATTATAAATAGGATAGGACCTAAAACTGATCCCTGCGGAACACCATACTGCACGACCCAAGAAGCAAGAGAGCGGAGTCACGCACACCACAATCATAAAGATCACTCGATAACAACTCGTCATCCACTGTGTCAAAGGCCGCAGAGAGATCAAGCAAGACCAATAGTGAGGCCACACCATTGCAAATGTTCTCAACTAGATCATTATGTACTCTAATCAATGCTGTTTCAGTTGAATGATGCTGTCGGTAAGCAGACTGAAAAATTGGGATAGTTTCATTCTGCTGAAGTAGTGTTTGTAATTGGTCAAGTATTGCACGCTCTAATATCTTTGATATGAAGGACAGGTTGGAGACAGGACGATAGTTCAACATGTTCTCAACATCAAGTCCAGGTTTCTTTAGAGTAGGTCGGAGTAGTGCATGCTTTTCAGAATGTGGGAAGCTACCTTCAGAGAAGCACTTATTAATTATTTTGGAAATAAACTCAACTGTGTGATCATAGACTCTTGGTAGCTTGGAAACATTTATGGGATCCAACGGGCAAAATGTTTTATTGAGGTTTCTTATGTAGGACGAGATCATGTCCACCTCTACTGAGTGAAAGGATGAGAGGACATTATTAGGAATGTGTCGGGGTTGGAGTACAACTGAAAGTTTTTACCAACAGAAGCATCATCCAGTTCCTGTCTTATGCGAGTTATCTTGCCAGCAAAAAATGCCACAAAGTTGGCAGCCAACTCGGCATCGGGTACCGAAGGTCTTAAACTGATTCTTGTTTTTCCAAGTAAACTGTTTACAATTGAAGCCAACCTCCTCTGGTCGTTACCACATGAGTCAACTTTTCCCTGATAATACACTTTCTTTTCATCTTTGATTGTGTGGACCACGGCTCTTCTGGCTGACAGATATTGCAACCATGTAGTCCGTTTTATTTTTCCGCCATTCACGTTCAGCTCTTCTACGCGCTCTTCTAAGAAATTTAACTCGAGTGCTATACCAGGGTGAATCATCTCGTACTATGATTTTCTTCTCTACTTCTGGACAGTGATGATCGAACACTAATTTAAGTGCATTTCCATGTACAGTAAACTTCCGTTAATCCGAAGGGCAGCGGACCGGCCCTCGTTCGGATTAGTGGATTTTTCGGATTATCGGACTTTACCCCTATGAACCTGTGTATAACGAAAACATTGAGACATTAGGCCACCCAAATAACACAATGGTGCACACACACATATCATATGTTCATGAAATCACTTCAAAAGTTTACCATTGTCATTGTAGCCTATTACCTACTTCAAAACATTCAGATTAATGGTCAAAGGAATCTGCTGATATAAACGTCTTCTTCTTCCGTCTACTAGCGAGTTTGTCTTGCTCTTGAAGATCAGATGTGGTTCGGGAAGTAATGCCTTAACAACGGCACTTCCCTGAGAGGTTCTTGTAATTTTCCTTTTGTGATTTTCCTTTTGTGTGCTCTGTTATATTATATTGTATTGAAAGCACCCTTGTCTTGTTGTCTTGAAAGCACCCTTGGGACGCTCTGATCACTGAACTATAAATAGTAGCGTATCGGAACGTCCAAAGGTGCGTTTTCAAGCTCAAGACTAATACGTCCAAAGGTGCGTTTTCAAGCTCAAGACTGAATGCGCTTCCAGAAAATGCGGTGCAAGCCAGTAGCGCATCGGAGCGTCCCAAGGATGCGTTCAAGAGCAAAACAAACTCTCTAGCAGACGATGTGGAAGAAGAAGAAGAAGGTGTTTACGTTTATATCAGTAGCTTCCTTTGACCATTAATCTGAATGTTTTGAAGTAGGTAATAGGCTACAATGACAATGGTAAACTTTTAAAGTGAATTCATGAACATATGATATGTGTGTGCTCCATTATGAGTCATTTGAGTGGCCTAATGCCTCAAAAAGGGGACTTTGGGACTTCTTGAAATTCGGACCATCGGGTGAATTCGGATTTGGCCTCAAATTGAAAAATTCGGACTATTGGGAGATTCGAATCATCGGTCGTCGGATTAACGGACTTTTACTGTACCTCCACCAGCTCATCTGAAGTAAAGTTGGAAGTATCAATACTTCCCAAGTACTGTTTTACTTCACTGCTAGCCAAATTTTGATCTGTATTTTTATAATTTCTAAATCTGATTACTTTTTCATGTGTGAGTGGCTTAGGGAAATCAAAGCTGAAAGTAATCAAAGCATGATCAGAGGTATTAGGGTCAGCATTCTCAACATCAACATCCAGAACACCACCACAACCCACAGGAGAGAAAACCAAGTCAAGGGTGTGTCCTAAGATATGAGTTGGGTGGGACACATGGTTTACAAAATTGTTCTGATCAGTCAACTCAAGGAACTCAGGAGAGAATGGCTTCAGATGAGGGCTGTCAACCCAGTAATTAAAATCTCCACATATCAAAAGTCTTCCGGTTTTAGCAGAAAATTCCTCGAGAAACTGCCCAAACTCTTCCATAAAACCCCTATCTGTGCCACGATGGCCAGGCCTATAGACAACTGCCATTCTTAGAATTTGTTGATGGAGTTTTATTTCCACTTCCAACAGTTCATAATAAAGAGGGGCTGGGTTATGGCTTATTTGCAAGATATTCACCAGAGATGTGGAGTAGACAACTGCCACTCCACCACCCGGATGATCTCCCCTAGGCCTAGGAACATTTATTATGGAATGGGTTTTAGGCAATGCCGCCTTGATAATATTCAGATCCGACTCGAACAACCAGGTCTCAGTGAGACATAATACATCAAAGTTAGGTTCATCTTAGATGCATCTAATGGATATATATTTTATAAAGTACATTTCTATTTTTCATTGTAGAGTAGAATATTGTACTGTATACAGAAGATGCTGATTGGTTGTTGATTGATTTGTGTTGATAAAGTTGTGATAGCTTCATTATTCCATATATATTATTGAAACTCTAAACTTGTAAGCAATTTTAATGATAATTTGATAATCTAAAGTGTATTACGAACCCTGAGAGCTAAAATATATCACATATAACACATTAATAACATAGATATTATAAAGTGAACACAAGCGAAATACAAATTGCTAAAGCCAACAAGTAAGCGAGATTTGTAGACTGACTGAGCCTCGGCTTACATCTCACCTGCCTTAACCAATCACAAAACTTCTGTATTTTTAACATATGCACTGGCTTCCTAACACCAGAGTAAGTCAACATGGTGGTGGTAAGTTAGAATATCAGCCCCTGATTGGCCGATAGCCTCGAGAACTCCACTCTCTCGTCAGGCAGTCTACACTTTCGCTTAGCGATTTTTCTCATACCTTTATATTTTGTGTTCACTTTATAATATTTACGTTAATAGTGTATTTTATGTGACATATTTTATACCACGGTGTTCGGATATCACTCTAGAACATGATTCAATTGTTGAAATTGCTTGTAATTAAAGTATTTAAAAATGATATACGAAATAATTAAGATATCTTGATTTACTACTCATACTCTTATCCATTAGCCAATCAACAGCCTCTATACAAAATTAGCTGCTTCTCAAGTCCGGCAGTCCTGTTCAGAGAAAAATAAGTAACTGAATGAAATGTCAATTTAATTATAAAAGCGTTGTTTAATTTAGATACCACTATCATAAATATATCATTAGTATACAAAAGAAGGTATATCATATACTATTTATTTTTTGCAACCAGTATTTACCATTTTGTAATGGATTTATTTCACAACACAATATTTTTTCTTGCTCTCTTATTTTAAATATACGATCCTGTAGTGAGCTAAAATATATAAGAGATTATTATAATATATATGAAGAATATATGAGATTAAAACCGCTTGTCATAAGACTATTAACTACAGGAAAAATTGACAAATAATTTAGAAACTGACACCCTTCTTAAGTCTTGTTCACATTTTATTACAATAATTGGAGAATCTGGTGACATCTGGTAAGCTTGTCTACAGATTGAACACTCCTATTAACCCGGGAACTGCAGGAGACTCTTAAGAGTTCCCCCGGCGGACTGCGGGGAGACTCTTAAGAGTCAGAGAAAAAAAAATCAACTTTTGACATCGAAATTTTTTTTTTTTTTTTTTTTTTTTTTTTTGGCCCCTGGGCCATGCAAAATCTCAGTCCTCTACCTCCCCTCCTTCCCCACTTTCCTCCTCTCCTTCAGTTATCACCATTTTCCCTGTTATTCCCTTCTGAGGTATATTTTCGTGCTAACATTAGAAATCCGGTTACAGGGTGTGGTCATCACTGATAGCAAGCGAATGCAAGAGAGAGAGAGAGAGTATCGATCGACTGTGTCTCAGTGGCCTTGGGGGAAATTGGCGGGAAAGCAGCTTGCCTCACCCATACATTGTACAACTCGGCGGCTATATCTCCGATTTTGACCATCCAAACGCTGTTTTCACTCGTTTTATTGTTGTTTCAGGTTAATACCTTTATAATCAACCCATAATAGGCGCATATGGATAAGTATTAATGCTATTAATGGTACAATGAATATTTTAGTGACGGAAACACCTCAAATACGTCAGCACAGGGGGACGTTTCCAATTACCCCCATTGCGCACTTGTTAGGTTAATGCCTATAGTGGCCAATAAGAGGCGCTGAACGTATTGTTTACCGCGGTGCATTGTGGGAAATTGGCAACATCGCGGACCTATCCACCCTCCCTCTCCTTAAACAATTCTTTATTATAAGCAGTTAGTTGAAATTTCTGTAGCTGACACATACTTTGGTCTATGCATACTGTTGCTTTATATATTTTAAAATCACCCATATTCATAAATAACATATTTATAATACATAGACAGCAAGTATTTTCGAGCCTATTTTGTTATGATAATTAATCAGCTTATAATTATGTTTGTAGTAATTATCAGCTGCATATGGACTTTCCCTTTATTACTATAATATATAAGCACATAGTGTAGTCGTATACTGGAATATAAAAACATGTAGAATCACAAACAATCAAAATAAACTGTGCATATCCTAGGTGTTGGGTATTGTTGATATCGACAGTTGTAGCTCTGGCGCTACTTCGGAAGCGTCCACCAGAGGTCTCAGGTGAATAATTGGTAGGGTCAATTGATTTCAAAAGGTTCTTTAAAAGTACTGTATAATCAAATTGACAGTAACAATTGCAGTCATAAAAAACCTATTGAATTAAAATTAAAATTTAAATTTAAAACTTGCAAACAACAACGCGACATACTGAAACACTCCCCAGCACCCCACACACAAGACATCACACAACAAATTCAAGCACTCGACACCCGAACTAACAACAAAATACAAGAACAACAAAAACTAAATTGGAATAACTTCCTACAAACACTTGATCACAAAACAAACCCCAAAAAACTCTACAAAACACTAAACAGCATCACACTTTCCAACAGCAACACAACACAATCACATGCTGCAATCACAACAACAGACTCTACTCCTTCATGTAAACAACAAACAAACACTCTCATCAATCACTTCTCACATGTCAGCCACCTAAAACCTCACAAAGACGACCGACGTGTCATCCGACGTAAGAGACAATTCCCCACAGACCCTGACTATACACCCTTCACCAATCACCAGACAAAGCATATCATCAACAATCTCAAGCACTCACCCGCCTGTGGCCTAGACAACATAAGCAACATACACCTCAAACACCTGGGACCACAAGGCATACAAGAACTCACTAACATCAAACTACAGCTATTCACACAACACAATACCAGACATTTGGAAGCATGGTATCATCATCACATTCTCCAAACCCAACAAAGACCCCACGCTACCCTCATCGCACCGCCCCATCACACTCCTTTGCTCCCCCTCCAAAGTCATGGAACGCCTAGTATTACAACTAATTACACCCGACCTACCCCTAGCTCCAACACAACATGGCTTTAGGCCACTGCACTCCACAAACACTCACAGACCTTACACAAAGAGCTTTTGACGGCATCAACTCAGCTAGACCACCACACAGATCACTATTAGCCACACTCGACATTAGTAAAACCTTCGATGCCATCCCCCGCCACAATCTAACAAACAAAATCTACAACACAAACATGCACAACAACACAAAAAGGTGGCTGGCCAACTTCCTAGCAGGCAGATGTGCACACGTATCTTTTGCCGGTCAGTCATCTAAAATCAGAAACTTTCCAAACGGAGTCCCACAAGGATCCGTCCTATCGCCGCACTTTTCAATCTGTACATGCACGATATAACTACACCCAATACGCCCCAAATAAACTTAGCTTCCTATGCAGATGACATAACCATTACATGCACACATCATGAACCAAAAAGAGCAACAGATCTCCTTCAACCCTATCTCAACACACTACATGGCTGGTGCACTACAAACAGACTTAATCTAGCCCCAGCCAAATCCACCGCAACCCTGCTCACAAGCTGGACAGGAGAACACGAATACATCCCTCAACTCACCATAAACAACACACCCCTAACACATACACACACACCCAAAATCCTAGGAGTAACATATGATACTCATATGACATTCAAACAGCACACCACAAACATTAAAAAGAAACTGACACCCAGACTTAACGCCCTCAGGTCACTTGCTCACACAAAATTTGGACACAACAAAGAAACTACCACCACAGTATATAAACAATACATAAGATCAGTGATGGAATACACAAGCCCAGCCTGGGCTTCTAACCTAGCTGAAACACATCATAAGACCTTACAGACTATTCAAAACAAAGCCCTGAAGATCATTACAGGCTGCACAGCTACTGCACCCACAGATCACCTACATCAAGAAACCAAAATCCTCAAAGTCAAAGACCATCTGGACATGAGAGGCACTCAATTCCTGGCAGCAGCCTCCACGAACCAAGACCACCCACTAAACTACATGGCAACACACCCACAGACACCAAGAAATATCAAAACAACACCCAGCACACGGTATCACACACAATTATTGTCCTCTCTCCCTCCCTGCCCACCCCGAACCAACTTCCAGAAGCACATCCATACTCATATCTCTCGCCGATCCATCCACTCACGCAAAGACAACACGCAACTGCATGCACGACCTCCCGAAATCCATCCTTCCGAATCCTCTCTTCCTCGCGAGGACAGAGTCCACCTGGCCAGGCTGAGATGTGGACACCATCCAGCTCTCCTGAGCTATCAGAAGAGACTGGATGACTCCGTTGTCGACGCCTGCCCGGGATGTAACACAGCACCCCATACCATTAACCCTTAAGCCCCGGCTACGCATTACATAAATATTCCCCGAAATCCGGGTGTTTTGGTCGAAAAACGTCTAGGCTAGGCTACCATATCATTGTTATGCTGACTGGTTCCCGCATTCCCGCTCATCCCCAAACGTAGCTGTGTTATTTACCTGTAGAATGGCGTTAAGTAGAGCTCTCTAAGTCAACTGGTTGAGTTGTGATGATGATTTCACTGGAGATAACTTACGGCAACAACAGCCACTTTACAATACTTTTCGATACTTAACAACAACATACAGGCACACACGAACAAGCGACGCTCTCCTTCTTCTGGCCGGAGATGCGGGGCGTCGGTCCAGCCGGCTGTTGTTTACATGCGTCGGACCGACGCCTCGCACACCAAGCTCACAGGCTTTCAACCACTGGTACAATGTTGTACCACCCGGGTTCCTCGGGGCAAAACATAATGGTACACACGTGTACCATCCGAGTTTGAAGGGTTAAACACATCATAGAAGACTGCATTTCACACAACCACTTACGCCAACAACACAATCTACACTCAATGAGAGCTCTGTGGGAAAGCCCAATCGCGGCCATGGCCTTGCTCAGGGACTCGGGGCTGTTCGGCCAGGCAGCTTAGGGAACAACAACAACAACAACTTGCAAACCAATTAATAAGATATAATTATATCTTAATTTAAACTAATGGATAATGTAAATCATGGAAATTTGATAGATGTAGCTCCCTGCCTCGCTAAATTTTATTTATTGAATACAGTACAGTAGTATACTTCTTCACTAATAGAACTTACTGGTGAGCAATGCAATTACCAAAATATGAATTCTTAGTTTTTAGGTTCATTATTCTGTCAGGCAGAGCTTTCCCCAAGTAATTTGAATCCACATTATTTTACTAAACTGTAATGTGTAATAAAGGTGTCTATGGAATCTAGAGGCAGCCCGTGACTTACTGGTGATGGAGGAGGTGTCGGAGAAGGGAAGTTCGTGACTAGGCTCGTCTTCGCTAATCCGGGAAATGCGCTGATCCTGCAACGTCACACAGTAGTGTCATTATTGAGAGGTACAGGCCTGTCTCTATGTTTACATCCAACCACATAACACTCTTTAATATGGGTGGGACCTGAATTGAAAAGTGCCTGAGTGCTATTGGAAATTTGTTGCTAATATGTACTGTGAAAGCACAGTATAATTGGCCAAAAGAAAAGCATTGCACTACATAACTATAATACTGTAAGCGAGCAAAAAAAAAAAAAAAAGGATGAAATAATGAAATTGTTTACAAACAGTAATGTTACATGCCAAAATCACAATAAAAATAAGGACTACGGCAATACTATTGAACTTTATTAAGGCCAACTGTACCAAGCTATATACTGTAGGTCTCATCCATTAAAAAGTGTTATGTGACCCACTGTTGAAATCAGATTCCTGTATCAGTGTTGCTTTAATTATTTTCCTACTTCATATACATACAAAAGAAACTATCTTGCTATGAGTGAGCACAGCTACAAAAAGGCTTATACTATGAAAAGAGCTGATCTACTGCTAATGATTGCACTGTGCATTATCAAAACAATCTAAAAATAACCCATGCCTAAAACTTTCTAGGCAAGACAAAATAAATGTCAAATAATAGTAACACAAAACAATTTAGGCTGCAGCCCAAAATAAGTATACCGTATCAAAAAACTTAAATAAAAATAAGTCATATCCTGTATTTTCCAAGTCAACATACAATACCACACACAAAAGTATACTTCTGCATGGTGTATCACAACTCACATTATTCATTTTAGATAATTTAATAAAACTAAATCATATTCTAATAACAGCTTGTATATAGTAATCCTACATACTATACTGTACTTTGTGAGACCTGAACCAAGATACTAAAAACATTTACAATCTCCGATGATATGATTATGCTGACATCATTATTTCTGTATTTATATAATCATTACACTTGTCTGTGGTTTTATTTTTTCCAATCAGAAGAGGATCCATTTATTCTTTTATTTAGAAGCGACTCCTTTGTTACATTTTTCCTAACTACATAATTAGGCAACTTTATTTAGCTTAGGAATGGACCTCTTGATATTCAAGGCTAAAGACTGATGTGCTTAATCATTGTACTCCGAGAGGGCCTTTCTAACTTTAATATAATCTGATGGTTGGCGCTACAATTGCTGGTAATTGTTTCCCGAGTGATAATCCCTTATACTACAAAATGTCTTGAAATAATTTGTTACATTGTAGCAAAGATCATATTAATATTGATCTTATACAAGGAATGAGACATGTTTTTAATCCTTTTACTCAAAGAGGTCCAATCCAAAAGTGAATAATATTGCCTGGCAGTAGCTGGAAAGAATGACATATGTGGTCACCCCTTCAGTATGGTGATGCTCTTCTTTAGGTTATTCTGGCTCTTATTAGATCATTTGATTCAGTTGTTATTGTTGTTCCCAAGGCTGTCTGACCAAACAGCCCCAAGTTCCCGAGCAAGGCCAAGGCCATTTGATTCAGTTTAAGAAGGGTCTGTGAGAGTCAAAACACTTGTATTCTTAAACATCTTTTCCCTTCGCAACACTTGCTGCCAAACAAATACTGTGGGAATGAGTGTTGTTTACAGAAAGTACAAAGATTAATATCTCCATTTACAATGTAAAACTTGCAAAACAAAGTAAAACAGGAACAGCACAATATAAAGACAAAAGAACTTATCAAACCATTTCTAAGGGTAGTGTCATTTTTCAAGTTATTTCGTCAACTAACGGCGCTGTGAAGGGAAAGAAATTGTTTAAGTAAATAAGCAAAAACGTTATCGGAGTTAGGTTGTACCAATCTGATCCATAGAGGTCCTTCCTACGCTAAGAAAAATTGTCTAATGTATTGAAATATTGTATACATTATTATAAAATTCAGTTACATAGGCCAATCCTTGAACTTTTGTGAACAATCAGCATAATTCCAACTGTCTGAAAATGGCTTGAAATAAGATTACACCTGGTTTGAATATGTTTTCTGTAATGACTAAGCCAGATAATAGCCTTGAAAAATTGTCCCTCTGTTATGATTTACTGGGTATGGGATTTGCCAGGTATTGTGTCCTTGAAACATTACAGTATAGATCAATCTATCTATCTATTGCCGGACGCCTTACTCCCTTTAATAGGGGTGGCCATACACAAAATTACCCCAAGTGGACCTATCCTCTGTAAGAGGGACAACCCATGCCAATTTACTGAAGGACTTACAGGATTGACCACTCAATTTAGGGTCCGTCCGACTTCGAGGCCTTTCATGGGTTTTTTTTTAGCACTATTTTTCTACAGTGGTGAGCGGTTAATCCATCCACTAACCTGCTTCACCCTAAGGTACATATTTGTATAAGGCTTACTCCCCTAGACAGGTTGCCGACCAAGGCTGACGAGTCCCATCCACCCGGAATTTTATAAGGTTATCTCCCCTAGATGGGTTGCCGTCCAAGGCTAACGAGTCCCATCCACAGTATAGATAGTTAGGTTTTAATAAAGTTGATTGACAGTCAAAATTTGGTGATTAGTCACAAAACCTTTAAGTGGTGCTTACTGCAAAATGTCTTAAACACAGAATGCAATAAAAAATACTGCATGTGATCTCAGGTTGTACTATGTAGGACTGAAATCTAATATTTGATATATTGTACAAGAATGCATTCCCTATCAATAATGTTTTCCTGTATTTTGGGGGCTTATCATCTCTCTTCATTTAATGGTGGCCAAGAACGGCTGCTGAATGACTACCAGTATGTTGTATGTCCAGAATACAATTTATAGATCTATATACTGTACTGTACTTTATATGTAATAACTCAATCTGTGTGTAATTTGTGACAGCTGTTGAGGGGGAAGAGTTACTGTTTTGAAGATGAGTCAGCAAACTGAGACACTGGAGTTGCCATAAGGCAGAAGTACAGTCGGATGCCCTCTTGCTAACTCTCACTATGTGCAAGGGTTTCCTTCCTATACACAGATTGCCTGTCTATTCCATGCTTCTTACAATATGCAGAAATTACATAAGTTGTGATAGAAGCCCCCTTTCCCCAAGGGAAAGAGATATTCTCTGAAATAACAATATATATTATTGGAAAATTAATCTTGAAACTCAATAAAAACTATAGACCTAGGAGGATCTATTCATGCTGTAGTAACTCAATTGTCCTTACAGTATATAATAAAGATTGTCCTACAATAAAGGAAAATCATTAACATTGTTAAGGAAAGAGAATCTTGTGCTACACAAAACATCTATACAAAAATTGTTCATGCAATTTATATGAATCTTAGTTCATAAAACACTTAATCCAAATAACAGAATGACAACTATCAAGCCCAATATAACTGCAAGCCTACATGTATGCTATTACTTACATCTTAAAACACATATAAGAAAACATAATTATTCCATGTTCTTCTATAGTAATTGAAACAATATAATAAGTCAGTGTGAACATTCCAGAGATAAAATAAAGTTATTCAAGTCATAGCCGAGTGCTTGCATAAATATATAAGCAGTGTGCAAGTTGCAACACATAATAATGAATACTGTAGCATGCTCTAAACTGATAACAGTAAGAACCGCCATAAACGATACAAGTATGGTAGCTCTTCAGGGTGCTTTAGCGCAGGAAAATGAGAAGTAAGGGTAGTGTTACACAAACTATATTAGTGGCAGAGTTTATCAATCATAGAATGAGAACAATTTATATAGTGGATTCTACTGTCTGAGCATTCACTCTTCTACCATAAATTTAATTCTTAATGTAGTCACCCATAATCTAATAGATAGATAATCTAATGCAGGCAGTCATATATATAATAGATATACTGTAGAAACACAAATACCTCAAAATTAATTGACATTATGATGTAGAATTACTGTTATAGCAGTTATGTTGTATAAAGACCTATACATTTACCCACACAGAAGTGAGGAAATGGTAAGTCCATTCAAGAATGAGTCAGCCTGTATGATCTGCAAGACAGTTCTCCAGGGGTCAGAATCAGCGCACTGGTGACTGAGTCGTCATATTATAAGAGCAAGATGTATTATACAGTATGGTCTGATTCCGATACCAGACTGTGATAAACTGTTGCACTAAAATATGTTGTGTTACACTGCCATAAAGGTGTTCTCCAGTGCCACACTCTGAGCCAGACTATAGCATGTGACCCGCCCTGGCTGGACCTTCACTGCACCAGTTGGCAGTGGGACACCAATACAAGACTACTACAAAATTATAACTAAATTTTCCCCCCCTCCTTACTAGGGTCAACTGGTAAAACACTGATGGGAATTAAAAAGTGTTGTTTATGTGTGTGTATGTGAGCACAGCAAACTGGTAGTACTACAGTAGATGGGAAATAAAGTGCTGTTTATGTGTACAAGAAAACAAGTGATAGGTTGTACATACCATAGATTGGAATTATAAAGTATGTGTTCTTGTATGTAGGTACGTGAACAGGGCTTACTACTTTTACACAACAGGAATTGAAAAGTGCTCTGTGTGCTTGTGTATGGGAACTGTAAGTCAGCATGGGCGACTGCTGGTTGTACGGGAACGTGACCAGTGATCTAGGGAAGTAGTAATAGTGGTGTATGGAGAAGTTAGTGACATATGACCCCTCACCACCTCTAGGCAGGGCTCTTAACAAAACTTGTAACAAGAAGGAATACACTTTTGCTTCATTCTTATAATCTAAAAAGTCAACTCCTGTGCGGGGAAGGTTCCAGCCGAGACTATAGAAGGCGTGACATACCTCTGGCGGCTTGGCCAGTTCCGTAGGGGGGCACTCAGTGGGGTCGAGAGAGAGGGGGGGCAAATATGAATAGGACCAACAGCCACCAACAACACTTTAGTACACAACTATGGCCAGATTACACAACTAGTCATTCTTTATATACAGTATTGTGTTTAACTGAGTATTATATTGCCAGGTAAACAAAAGTATTTAGTTTTTAGATTTTGTGCTTAGCTGAGTATTGTATATTGCCGATTTAACACAACTATTCATTACAGGTATTTATGCATAACTTTCAAGCAGATGACACCAATTTAGATTTCATTATTCTCATTACCTTCAGACAACCTAATTCAGCTTAGGAAGGACCTCTCAGAGTTATACCTTTTGTCAGTCCGGATTGACGATTTAGCAACAAAATTTGACAATCCATGAAGATGATGGACATTTCTCATGCTGATTCTACTCATTTGAATGTGCCATTACAGGCACACTATATTATTCAAATGAGTGGAATACTTATGAGAATGAAGACAAAAAGTCTATCAACTTTCTAGATTGTCAAAATTAAATGCAAAAAGGGATTTCAGACTGACAAAAGATATAGACGGTTAATTTACATATTCTTCAACTCTTTTATGTCAAGAGGTTTAACTAAGTTGAGCAATATCCTCTGGCTGTAGCATTATTAAAGTATTATGTTGTCTGATTGAAATCGTTAATGGAGTATTTTATTGCCAGGTACCAACACTATTTACTTTTTAGATTTTATGGTTTACCAAGTATTTTTTCCCAAATAGACAGCTATTGCCAGGTACTAAACAGAAAATATAACTATTCTATGCTTAAGTGAATATCAATGTCAGAGTAAGAATTTGTGTTAAGATAAGCTTGAATTGAACCAAATTAGCTCGCTACCCAAGATTTGAGCAAAATATTCTTAACAATTTGCTTTGCATTCTGTTAACGGCTGCTTCATAATAGTGCTTTGATAGCCTAGTGGTTTCTTGGATATGGTGAATGGGACAGTGGCCGGTGCTTCCAACATCAGCTGGTAAAATGCAAACATTCAAGCTAGCAGACCTCACTCATCAGTAAGACAAATTTCACAAACTGCTCCTCCAGATATATATTCTACATAAATGAAGTAAATAGGGCACCCATACTACTGTACTATTTATCACAAGCAGCATTTGAAGGCCAAAATATAAGGAATAACTCCTCCAATAAGCACAACTTTAAACAATGCCTTGTACACTGGTCCACCACTGTTATTGAGGATATCATGCTAGCTTTTGACAGCCAGTTCTTACCATCACTTCCTCTGATGGCAAAGCAAGGCTAATGTTTGAGGTAGCAAGATCATTCCAATCAGCACAGAACTTGAACAAAGCACTACCTAAAAAGCTGTCAACAGAATGCAAGGCCATGGGTCTAAAAGCTACACTATTCTTTATGTTTGGCTACAGACAACACAATAATACCTCCTCAATATTAGAACTGTAATATGGTTCACATCCAGGCTTTATATAATTTGGATAAGTAGCTAGATAATTTATTTTGTCTAAGCTTCAAGTATCTCATGATCACATTTTGAAAAATGTCAAGCAAAACAATATTTACGTTGTGTAAACCTGTAATAGTACAGATACTGTAATCCTATTTGCTGATACAAGTATGAGGCATATAACAGTACAGTATAATTGTGTTAACCAATATCTGTAATAGAAATGTAAGTGATCGCAAAGCATAATAGTACTGTTGTAAACTTGTCCACTTGATCTTAACCCACTCAATGATTATATGTATGGAAGGAAGAATATTAAGATAGAATTTGGAGTGTAGTATATTATAACAAATTATTCTTTTGTAAATCTATCACTATTTTTAGTTTCATACATAAAATCACAGTGGGTGCAAATTAATGGGGCAATAGTACACAAAGCAAATTTAGAGAAGGTACGCATTTTTTCATGAAACATGAGTACTGTACTATGTATCTATCAAAAAGCTATGCAAATTCAAAGTGCACTGCATGATATTAAGTGCAATAATGATGTAAAATACATACGATTCACAAACTTATATCCAATAATGTATTTTAATATTACTGGATCAATATATAAAAGTTTGTGATTATATATTATTACTGTGTAGTGTAGCCAGACCTATGAGAGTTCCGTATGGAGCTCAGTGGTCTGGTTAATCTGTTCTACATAACTAACTAACTGTGTAGTGTAGCCTATATTTTTGCTAATTTCTACAGTATTTTTTTTTTACAGATGACTAGTTAAGGTATAATTCTCCCTTCCAAGGATACAGCGAGATCCTGTGTTGTCGAGAAGTAAAGTAGGTCTAAGCGAACAAGAAATTATATGGGTCTTCTCGTTCATCGGACACATATTTTCACAAAAATATATCTCTAAAATGTGTTAGTTTTTTTTTTTTTTTTTTTTTTTTTTTTTTTCTATATTCCAACTACTCCCTCTCGGGCATAGGCTGAGAGCCTGTACAGTCCACCGCTGAACACGGTGAAGCCCGTGAGGTCTTGTTCCAGTCTGGGGAGTGAGACATGTGAAGCATCCATCATGGCTCGAAGCAGCTCCATCTCTGAAGCGGCTGGTTGCTTCGTTCAAGCGCTTCACCGTCTCACCCTCCAGACTCAGACCCTCACTCTCAGAATGCCACCTATTGAGCAGTGAACTCACTAGGCATTGTCCCCCTGTAACATATTTTGAATATGGGAATATTCATACAGTGTTATTTAATCAGGGAACAATGAGGGTATTTTTTTGGCATTTCGGTGGGCTTTGTGGTAATGCACTGATACTAGGTACAGCACAAATTCAATCCCAATAATATCTTCCCATTGACATATCGGGATTTGAACCCGGGTCCATTGGATTACCAATCCAGTGGCATGACCACTCCACCACACCTCCCCTAGTGTTGTCTATAATCATGGATTGTGAATATTATATGTAACTATGAGCTGCTTGAGGAGTATATGTGGAGTGACTCGTAAAGACAGATTGAGGAATGAAGAGGTACGTAGGAAAGTGGGACAGCAGGAACCGTTGTCGGCCAGAGTGGACAGAAGGGTGCTGTGCTGGTATGGACATGTTATGCGAATGGGAGATGAAAGGCTTACAAAGAGAAAACTGTAGATGAGTCAGATACAAGGGGTGGTCGAGGGGTAGGAAGACCTCCGTTGAGATGGAGAGATAGTGTAGTACAGTACAGTACATAAAAAAAAAAATGGAAGATGGAGAGATGACTGTAGAACAGGCGAGAGAAGTGTGGTAATAAATAGGAATGAATGGAAAATGCTTGTGAATAGATGAGTGATAACGCGGTTGTTGGGGAGAGGGGGTCGGGCGCTAGTTGGACTAGATAATAGTCCGTCAAGGGCCTGGCCCGGGGAGCCGGTATATATGAAGGGATATGCCTGAATGTGAAGTGGGCGGGCATTGTGGTGTGCTCCGCTGTGTGTCTGCCTGCTGAGACAAGAACCTCTCCGGGAGGTCTGGGGCCGGGGAAATGCTGGAGGCCCCTAGTGATCCTGGGTTTCTGGGTGACCTAGATGTATGTGAATTTATATTTTGTTTTTTTATGTTGTGTTGTATTGTCCTTGTTTGGGCTCTGTCTCGAGTCGGCCACCCTTGATGAAAATTACTAAATCAAGCATGGTATGTAAATTTATCAAAATTACCATAATTGAACTCCTGAACATGTACAACTACCATTAACCTGACTAAACAAAGACTACAAACTAATCTGAACCAAATAAAATTCAGCAAACCTAACACTTCATTGACAAATAAGAAACCTAATAAAATATTTATGTTCATATTATGTGCAATACAGTTATTTCACAACTATTCTACAACCAGTCATTAATTACCAGTTGGTTCACAGCAAAAACATGGCACATGTATACAGTACATAATAATTTAAACAAAAGATTCTACCTGCAGACAGTATCTCAAACTCCTTCCCTTTGCAAATATAATTATACTGCATCTCATCTTCCTGATAGTCCAGCGCCTTGTAATCCAAGGACTCTTTCACTTGATCTTTGCACTACTTCATATAATGCACAAGTTAGGATTCTGAATTTTCATGGATCGATACTGTCCAAGAAGGGCAAATTTTCAGCATCTACTCCAATAAGTAGTTATTATATGATATAGATACTCATTGACTTTATTGAACTCTAAATATATCCATAATATAAACAAAATACAGAGATATCTGCACTAACACGATATAGAATAACACAGCAAGCACAAAAATTGCATAAACTGCACTTTCGTGGTGGCAATGAGAGGTTCGGCAGTCTCCGTAAATATAAAAATATCTGAACTGCCCTCCCCAAAACTCCTACGGCCAGTGCATAGGAAGTCGTCCCCCAATGCCACTAAGAAGCTGCATTGTCATTAGCGGAGTCTGGGTGGCAACAAAGCAGCATTAAGGGGGGTCACCAACTTTTTGTTATCTTTCTCTTCTTTACTCTCTTTCCCTGGCTTGTGTCGATTAGACCCCATTCAGCCAACTGTTTTAAGACGTTTATCCCCATCCAGGTGTCGATTTCTTCCTAGCGAGCGATAGCGAGCCAGCATTGTATGGAGAAATTTTTCTATCGAAATATGTACAAATTTAGCTTGCTGTCAAAACAAAAATATATATATGCTGGCTCGCTACCGCTCGCCAGGAAAATATTGACACCTGGTTGTGGGTAAACGTCTTAAAACAGTATGCTGAATGGGGCCAAATGGATACAAGCCAAAGAGAGAGGGAGAGAAAGATAAAATAAGCGAGGTGGGCTCCCTTAACATTGGCTCACACCTACACCACTCTTCTTCAGTCTTACAGTAGCTATGTGTGCACACACAAGTATTATTTGGAGTGATTCCGTCTTTCTTTCTGCCCTGAAAGGCAGCCCCGACCCCTCCAGTGCCTACCATTCATACACACTATTTTTTTGTCTGTGTATATGAAGGAGACAAAAGGCAGGCTGCCTGTAACAAGCGTCTCCCCTAAAGCCAAAAGAGTGACAGAGAGCCAAATTCAAGGGATGTTGGGGTCAAAATGCCTGGACACACAAAGTTAAACCCTCGGAATCCGGGAGGCCTCATATGAGGCAAAATAATATTGGCAGGAATCCAGGAGGCCTTATATGAGGCAAAATAATATTGGCAGGAATCCGGGAGGCCTTATATAAGGCAAAATAATATTGGCAGGAATCCGGGAGGCCTTATATGAGGCAAAATAATATTGGCAGGAATCCGGGAGGCCTTATATGAGGCAAAATAATATTGGCAGGAATCCGGGAGGCCTTATATGAGGCAAAATAATATTGGCAGGAATCCGGGAGGCCTTATATGAGGCAAAATAATATTGGCAGGAATCCGGAGGCCTCATATGAGGCAAAATAATATTGGCAGGAATCCGGGAGGCCTTATATGAGGCAAAATAATATTGGCAGGAATCCGGGAGGCCTTATATGAGGCAAAATAATATTGGCAGGAATCCGGGAGGCCTTATATGAGGCAAAATAATATTGGCAGGAATCCGGGAGGCCTCATATGAGGCAAAATAATATTGGCAGGAATCCGGGAGGCCTCATATGAGGCAAAATAATATTGGCAGGAATCCGGGAGGCCTCATATGAGGCAAAATAATATTGGCAGGAATCCGGGAGGCCTTATATGAAGCAAAATAATATTGGCAGGAATCCGGGAGGCCTTATATGAAGCAAAATGCGCGGGTAAAAATCGCCACTAATATCGTCATAACACGGCAACCACGCGTCGTATCGATGTCATCTCAAAGGCATTCTACAGATAAAAAGTTATACAATTTGCAAAAAAATTACTGCTCTAGGTGGTCTCAATCAGTAGTTACTGAATTATGAAGTTTGCCTGTACCAAAAGGGCCCCGGACATAGCGATCGGGATCATATGAGGCCCCTCGGATTTCGTGGGTTAAAGTAGTCTAAATGATAGGATGAAGGAAAGATTGATTGAGCGAGAGAGTTCCAGATTTCCCTTGTTGAGTATTAGAAAGACTGACCCAACGGGGGTAAAAAGAAGCATAGACAAGTTTCACATTTTGTAACAGGCAGTATCAGCATGCCTTCATGGAGTAAATGGGTCAACCATTAGTACACTTTAAAATCAAGTACAGTACCTAAAATCAGAGACCACATGCTGAATGACTGAAACATCTCCCATAAGTAAGACTAGTCACAATTTGTACTATACCCTGCTCCAAATAAGTAGGCCATAACTCTTGAACATCAACCTCAATAACTCACAAACGACCAGAGTAATCGAGCTATTATTTCTACCAGTAGGGAAGGATCAGCTTGGGATTAGGTGTGGAAATTTACAGCCTATTACTCCTAGCCCTTTTTAAGTTACAGAGGTTAGGGGTCACCTATTTGGAACAGGGTATAGTAAGTAAGAGCTGTAGGCAATAGGGTCATTGATCGATTATATTAAGAAATTATATGCTATAATAGCAACAAAAACAAAAATAGAAAGACCCAGAAATTTACCGCTTGAAGTGGTAATAGTTCCAAGGATGTAAGAGAAACCAAATACAAAATATCTCCTTGGTTGGAAAGGTTGTTAGCGTAGACAGACCTCCAGCTAAAGCCTTTCCTCCTTTCCAGAAGGAAATTATGGAAGGAGGGGGATACACAGCGGATTACAGCAATAAAACTAAGCTTGCGCAGACTATGAGATCACTGCCGTCTGTATGTTGGAAGCAGAATTTCTCAAAACTAATAGATGGATTCATATGAAACTTCAGTACAGTACCTTCATTTAGTACTACCATCCAATAAAGCCCCTCCGCCCCAGATACATCTCATCTCACCCTGGCCCCTTTGGGGGTCCGAGCATCTGGAGCGGCTTTAGTCAACCAGACTCGGGACTGTTCGGCCAGACAGTCTGAGGAACTACAACAACAACTCCTCCGCCCCAAATAATTGGCCACAAGAAGTATTTGATCGATCTTCATGATACTATGTGACATACTGGTTACCTAAGAATATAACACACAAAAATGGTAATTGAATGACCCACATTTGGGGGCCTAGAGACAATTCTTCCCATCTTAACCCCTCCAATCCCAGCACCGTATATATACATCAGTAGATAAGTAACTCCCCAGTCCCAGTTAATTATGTAGAGCAGATTAACCAGGCGCCGTATATATACTCAGTAATGTACTTTCCTTGTAACTGCCTGTACAACCCTGTACCAGTTACCACGACCTTTTGAGCACTGCTCCCGTGTTGGCAACACTTCTCAGATTATAGGAGACCCACTGAAGGGTGACAAGAGCCAGTGTTGCCTCATCTTTAGAGGTGGATAGGTGGCCTCTCCTGCCATTTTTGCCAAATTGCTTGGGACTGCTGGGGACTTTTTTTACTGTATCCTACGGTACAGTACGGGTTAATTCTTCAATCACCAAGATTAAATAGTTTATATCAATTTGTAGTCATATTGTGTTTTCAGGATGTTCTTATCTTCAACATTTCTGAAAAAGGTGAGTTTGGCATTGGAACCAATTAGACTATGTGTTAGAGGAAACATACCGGTATACATACACTGTACTGTATACATACCAGTTTAAAGACCAACCTTCATCCACAGAGTGTGGTTTCAGTCTTTTTACTGTACAATAAAGACTTGCCACAACACAGACCTATCATGTCATCACAGTAGCCAATGTTAGTATAGAGCTAACAGTGTTTCAACAAGATTCAGCAAAGTTACCCTAAAGCCCTTGCAGCTGGCGAATCCGCACCACACCAGCCTTAACCATGCTACAATAAGGCAGTAACAAGAAATTACCATAACTGCTATAGAGGCTGACTGCACCACCGAAGTGGCGGGCAGTGGGGTCGCTGTATCTCTACGCCAGAGAGAAAGGCTGTGGGCTGTGAGAGTAAGTCACTAGGGAACCATGGCACACACTAATATGGCCACACTACCTTCACCACTCTCAGGAAAAACTCTCTTTGCCATTCCCTCCACGTTCATAGATTTGCTTTTCTAACCCATTTATTCTCATCCATCGTTTCCATCCCTTTTCAATTAATTTCCATTAGAGTTCTGAAACACTGATTTTTGCCTCAAACTGTAAAACATGGTAGAGATGTCAAACTAGTCTCAAATGACTCGTCTGGACAAGGGAAACAACTTATACTGTATATTCAGACAATGTTTGGCTAATGTTGACCGTTTGACTTGTACTGGTTCCTGTAGTTCAATAAGTTGGGGACAATTGGCAACATTTCTTATCAATTTGTGGCATGGTGATTAATTACAGGAGACTGTACCAGTCAAACGGTCAACATTAGCTAAACATTGTCTGAACATAAGTTGTTTCCCTTGTCCAGAAGAGTAATTTGAGACTAGTTTGACATCTCTATCACATTTTACAGTTTGAGGCAAAAATCTGTGTTTCAGAACTCTAATTGAAGTTAATTGAAAAGGGGCTGCTGAAGCTAACATAGGCTAAACCTATGATACCTCCGTATCTAATTTTGATTATATTGCCTTTATGATTGTTTGTGCCAATTTTGATACTTTCATCAACAAATGCACAATTCTTCTAACTAACTGCTGCACTATATGACGCAGGGGGGTTTGTAAGAGTATTTTCTAGCGTATAATTGCGCCTTATAAGCCGAAAATACGGTATACAGTATATGGCTTTATTGGATAATGTTTTAACTTGCATTTCTGGATGTTGGCCCTTCTTATACTCAATTAAGGAATTTTTCTTCTAACCTGCCCCCCGATGAAGATGTACAGTATGTCCACCACTACATATTGGATTCCTGCCAACACTAGCCAAAATCACCAATAATCGGCATGATATTTTATTTGACGCAGTTGAATTAATATTACACCGAAGCGAAGTCTTATTATTCCATGATATGCACCTCTATTATGATGTCATTTTCAAACTTCAAAGGTAAACATTTTAAGTCACATTTAGTACAAGACTACCTACCAATCACCCAAAAATAGTATGAGAACTGTTAACCAATGTCCGCCTCTAATAAAATTTGCTAATTCTACGAATTATGTAGATAAATAAAGTTAATATTAACCCTAGATGCAGTCTATCACTAGTTAAATTCAATCAATTATTAATCAATAAAGGCCAAGTGTGCATCATAATGAGCATATACAGTGATATAATATGTGCCTTCACAAGAATATTATCAAAACTGCATATCCTTCTCTGAAAAAAAATATGTATAGTACTAAGTGTTGAAAATGTATGTGTGGTGTAAACTGTCAACTTAACATGGATAGGTAGGACAATACAACACTGAGGACTAGCACTTGCTATGACTTCATACAATAAACATAACTGTATTTCTTACCAACTCTTTTATATAGATCCCTTTTTTTCCTTTTCCCCTTCTGAAAGCATGGAAGTAAGCAGAGAGAGGGTGTGCTAAGGGAAAGGTGACCAGTGCAAAAGCTGCCATATATAAAAGGTTAGAGATTCAATTTAACTGCAAAAGAACTGTAAATTTACCATGATAGAACAGATAGGAATGAACTACAGTTTCCTTAGTCAGGGCTCGGGCATCTTATCTCACTATGCACAATCATTTCACAAACAAATTGCAGTAAACTAGAAATCCAATTCCAGAAGAACCTACGAACTAGGGTTGAGGAAACTGTAATTAGATCACCTTCTAGCAATACCTTACATATCTATGCAGATTACATAGGGACACATTATTTTAAGCAGTTAGTGGCACTCTTGGTTTCATTACCTACTGGATGCATTGCCAAGTTATTGTAGGATATACTGTACTCAGTAAAAGCAAGAGGCATAACACTTATAGTCTATTCATTTTGACAGAGTCTAGAAATTGGGACTCTTAGCCTCATGTAACTCAGGAATGCTGGAGCAAACAAGCTGTAAATTTCCACACCTATTTACAGTTTGACTCTTCCCAAATGGTAGATACATCAGCTTGATTGCTAAAGACTTATTTGAGTTATGAAAAGCTGGGTGTCAGGATTGCTTAACATGTGATTATGAATAGACTTTAGTTCAAAACAGTCTGAGTGTCTGTGAGGGTAAAGGTACAGTGTTCCAACCAACTTGCATGTACGTATACGGATTTTGACAATGAAGTAAAAAGTGCTGCTCCAAAGTAAGGGGGTGAGATGATTGTACAACAGCAGGGGAATAGTATTTAAAATATAAACACATGAAAAAATGCATAGCACTTGGTTTAAGTGACATTCATGTGTTAACATATACCAGGACAAAAGCACTTCAGTCTTACTCACAAATTATCTTGAAAAAATGTGCACATAGAAAAAATTGATAAAAATATGAAGCTCCAAATACAGTACACTGATGTAAGTATTTGCAGGCAACACCATATACCGGTATCTATGGTTAGAATGTTAAAACACATCTTAAACAAATTCATCACACTAGATTTCTTGAAAGTAAAATGTAATGCAAGTAAGGTATAAAAAGGGATTTCTTGCAAACTAATTGTACTCTTGAGTTTTAAAGGTACTGTATATTGTAAAATTTATTTGCAGTTTAAAAAAACAAATTAATATTTATATTTTTGTTTTATAAACAAAAATACATTACCCAGTCATAAAAACACCAGTACAGTATTAATTTTAACAATTTTTTTTAATTCAGTTGTAAACAAATATTTTTCACTTACAGTATGGGCTGTTAGCTACAGAAGTCACCAATAATAATCTTTAATAATCTTCTCTAATATAAACTTACTTTCCACTAAAGTTGAGAAGGTGATGCAATATATTTATTAATATTATCCGAGCATAAACAAATATTTTAGTTAGAAACGTAGTACATAACCCAAATTTGCATAATTAGCACAACTTATCAATCAAAACAATACAATATTCTTTATGGCATTAATCAAAGTAATCCAGTCACTGAAGACAATCCATTATAATGGAAAGGCAGTAAGAAAAGCGAAAAGGTTCTCCCTCCATTTAGACTGCAAGGCAGTTAGGATACAAAATTATTTTTCCCTCCACAAAAAATAACAATTTTGTTTGAAAACAGTAAAGCTGGGGTCACACGAGGACAATTCATCACAATAAATATAAATAATTTCTTGATTCTTGAGTCCACAATCTTTAGGGTGCAATTTTGGTATCAATTTGTTCACATGGCAAATACAGAAGTCAGCAGAATCATAATTACTTTAGACAACCACAAACAAGATAGAGGGAAGAAATAATTTAAGGACTCGAGAGATGTTGTCTATAAGTAGAAATGAGATGGTCCTTTAAATTATTGAGAGTTGAACAAAGCTATTACTGGTAGTGATCATTATTCTACAGTAGCTAAACTTTTCATTATTATTATTATTTTAAGGGATTCTGCCCCACCTAAACAAATTGTAATATGTTGCAGTTTTCCAAATTAGTCATGTCATGACTTAACAGCATATTAAGCGTATCACTTCCAGATTTTGAGTAAATTGTCTATGATTAAGCAATTACTTGAAACATTCCTTCACAATATGAAAAGGTAAGCAAGATCGCCAAGATGTTAGCAAGATTATTTCTTTGGTTGGATCTTCAAGATAACATACTTGAGCCCCATAGGCTAAACAATAAGTAACTGCTAAAAATATTAATATTGTTTTATACACATTGGTAAACAATAATTTCTATAACAGCATAAAAATACTGTAGAGCTTTGCGCTGGCCAGGTGGCGGCCTGAGTTTTTTTTTTTTATATTATTTATTTTAAAAATGTATATTTTTGTGTTTAATAAATTGTAATTATTCAAGTACATGTATTGTGATTCTATTTTGCTGTTCTTGTATTGAGACTTTAGTTAATGTTTTGTTTGCTGTGTTCAGCATGCATTTCCATTAAGTTGTCAAGTTTCATATACAGGTATTTCATAACTTTGATTATTATGTGCCGCCTAATCACTGCTCGTATCGACGCAATAGTTTCTTTTAATATAATTTGGCAAGTAATTTCATATCTCAAAAGCCTTTTGTTTACACAATGGATCAAAACCTGAAATAACCTTGTTAGGTAGCCATTCCTCTAAAACGTAAGCCCAACAGCAGCCGAATCCATACAATAGTTCATAGCTATGGGCCTTTGAATTGGTACAGTATTATCACTGTCACAGCGAAATTACCCCATTATACCCGACAGAATATCTGCGCTAAATTGAAGTAAAATGTCCAAGTGTGGCCACAGCATAAGGAAGGTAAATATTTACTCCCTCTAATAAGATGGTTTTAGTTTATATAGGAGAAATGAAGGAAAAGTTATACTCTCTCCACCTGACTAATTTATTTCCATATTTTGAAAGGTAATAAAGCAAAGAATTTATCCCTCAACCAAGATTATCATATTTACTTTGAAAGGTAGCAAGGAAAATAACTATCTACAGTAGTTTGAAAAGTAGTAAAGAAAGCAAAGTCCTTCTCCCTTTATAAAGACAACCTATTAAATTTGCAAGACAGTATAGAGCACAAAGGAGTTCTCCCTCCACCCTAACAATCCATCGGGAATTCCAGATAAATAGATCTCTCCATCCTATACTCACATCTCCATCCTCCTCCACCTCTTCATCCACCACCTCGGCCTTGTACTCCAGCAGCAGGTCGCGGATGGGCTTGGAGTCCAGGTCTTTGCAGATGAACGGATGCTGAAGAAGGGATGGGAGAGGTTTTAATTAAATTAACTATACTGTACTGCCATAGATCAGGTAAGGTAAGTTGACTACAGTAAATTATGATTGGTAAGAATCTAGGCTAGCTCTTCTTCATGCTTATCTCTTGACACCTTGCTTCCTCAAGGTTACCATACCGTATTGTGAGTACTGTATTTGTGTATTGAAGTAAAATGTGCAAGAGGGTCAATTCTAGTTGCCTCTATATATAGAAGCCCAAATAATAGTAGGGAAGAGGATGATAACCTACTGAAAGCAATGGAGGAAATGGATAATAGAGAGAACAAATATAAGATTTTGATTGGAGATTTCAATTTGCCAAGGATCAACTGGGTAAATTGTACTACTCCAGCGGGACAGTGTAGACTGGAAAACAAGTTTATAGAGAAAGTGAGAGATTGTTTTTTAACGCAACATATTACAGAGATGACAAGATATAGAGATGGGACGCAGGGGAGTATACTTGATTTGATTTTTAGCATTGAGGAGGATACAGTGGAACATGTCAATGTGGATAGCCCTATAGGTCATAGTGACCATGCCTGTATAAGTTTTAGTTGCAATATTAAAACAGAGAGGGATAATAGAAGCAATAAAAAAAATATATACATGTATGATAGAGCAGATTATGAGCTGCTGAGAAGGTGTTTGGACATTGACTGGGAGGAATACTTGAACGGTGAAGACGCTGAAGGAATGTGGAGGAAGATTAGAGTCAAACTGGAGAATGCTATATCCAAATGTGTACCAGTAAGGGTATATAAGGATAAAACAAAATTGAGGAAAAGAAAGAACACAGAATTACCAATGAAAAGAAAGCTTTGGACATTGATAAGAAGAAAGAAACGATTGTGGGATATACTAAAAGTGTTAAAAAAGAACAGGGGGTCTAGTATAGAAGCTAAGCAAGTGGATTTAGAACGTAGACAAATAAACAATAAAATAAGGTGGGAGACAAGGAGGGGGGTGAAGGAGAGAGAGATTGCAAAAAAACGTGAATGATAATCCAAAAATATTCTGGAAGTACATTCAGGAAAAGTTAACAAGAAGAGTAGGTATCCCAGAACTGATAGGAGAATTGGATGATAGGAATAGAGCAGAAACTGATAAGGAGAAAGCAGAGGTGCTGGGGAAATACTTTGGGGAGGTACTAACAGTGGAGTCGGATGATGCAGTGCCTACTGCATTGATTTTGTTCTTTTTTTCTTTCTCTTTCCGAGCGCTAGTGAATTCTTCGGAAAAATTGGCGCTTATGAGAAATAAGTAACATGCTTATTATTATTATTATTACTATTCCCATCAAACAGGCACCAGCACTAGAACTAATTGAGTTTTCCCATGCTAGAATAAGAAGGGCTATAGAAAAAATTAAAAGAAGTAAGTCCCCGGGACCGGATGGGATACATCCAAGAATCATAAAGGAAGGAGGTGAGATGTTAGTAGATCCATTAAAAATGTTATTTGAGGTATCTTTTAATACAGGACAAATCCCGATGGACTGGAGAGAGGCGAACATAACAGCTATATTTAAGAAGGGAAAGAGAAATGACCCAGGAAATTATAGACCAGTCAGTTTGACAAGTGTTGTGTGTAAACTAATGGAAACGGTAATTAGAGAAGGAATAATGGAGCATATGAAATCAAACCAATTTTTCAGTGGGAGACAGTTCGGATTCCTGCCGGGGAGATCGATGGTACTACAGCTAATTAACCCTCCTGACCCGGTTGTCATTTTAAAATGACACCACGAATTAAGGGCAGGTGCCCGGGTGTCATTTTAAAATCTGTAAGCTTGAAAGCCTATTCAGCTTGGTCTGAACGCCGTGCGTCCGACGCATGTAAACAAAGCCGATCGTTACGTCACCGCACCTCCGAAAACAAGAAAGAGAAGACTCGTTTGTTATTGTATGTCTGTATGTCGTTGTTTCAGTAGTGAAAAGATCGTCATATTGCTAACATCGCCTGCAAGTGCTCTCCACTGAAATCGTCATCACAACTGAACCAGTTGACATAGAGAGCTCTACTCAACGCCAGTCTACAGATTGGAAACCGCACTACATTTATAGATGCGTGGGAAATTTCTAGCAGTTAAACTAAACAAAAATACGGTAGCCTAGGCCTAGACGTTTTTCGGCCAGATCGCCCGGGTAGCCCACACTGTCATTTTGAGAGCCTGCCCGGGCCAGGAGGGTTAAGGTGGTAGATGATTGGATGCAAATTCTGGAGGATGGTGATGTTATAGACGTGGTATATTGCGATTTTATGAAGGCCTTCGATAATGTCCCACATAAAAGGTTAACAGAGAAAGTTAGAAGCTATATATAATATAGGGGAGAAATGTGTGAAATGGATAGAAGCCTTCCTGAAAGATCGGAGACAGAGGGTACTGGTGAATGGAATAGGCTCGGGGTGGAGGGAAATTACAAGTGGGGTACCACAGGGATCTGTGTTGGGACCACTACTGTACGTTATATTTATCAACGATTTACCTGAAGTTATAACTAATGGAAGTGAGATATACCTGCATGCGGATGACACTAAGCTGTATAGAAGAGTGAGGAGTAAGAAAGATGTGGGTTTGTTCAAGGAGATGTGGAGGGCATGAAGGGATGGTCTGAACATTGGTTGATGCCATTTCATCCAAAAAAATGCAAGTACATGCGGATTGGGACAAGCAAGATAAACAAGGTAGGATACAGTATGTATGAAGCGATGGAGGAAGTTAATGCAGAAAAGGATATAGGAGTAGTGATAGACAATAAGTTAAATTTCTCAGAACATTTAGCGGAAAAGATAAACAAAGCCAATAGAATTGTAGGGCTGATAAGGACATTTGTGTCACTTGACGAAGAAATATTCAGGAATCTCTATACAGCGCTGGTTAGGCCGCACCTGGAATATGCGAACCAGGTGTGGGCTCTATATATGGTAAAGGATATAGAAGCAGTGGAGAAAGTGCAGAGGAGAGCTAGCAAGGTAGTACCAACGTTGAAGAACGCGGGCTATGAGCAGAGGTTGAGAACACTTGGGCTTACGACACTGGAATATAGGAGAAAGGGAGGGGATATGATAGAGACTTTTAAGATAGTGTCAGGAAAGTATGATGAGGATGTGTGTGAAGGTATCTTCTTGATGTGGGAGGGAACAAGAACGAGAGGACACTCTAAGAAAATTTACAAAGAAAGAAATAGGCTTGAAAAGGCAAAGAACTCATTTTGTGATAAGAGTGGTAAATGAGTGGAACGCACTGCCCCAGTATGTAGTCGATTCCGAATCAATAAGGAAGTTTGAAAGTAATCTTGATAAAGCATGGGGAAGACAAAATTTGAAGTTTGATTATAAAGCAAAAATACAGAATAGTAAAAAATTTGCGTCTGCTACTGCCGCCGCCAACAACGTGAACGACCGCAGCAGTGCAAGTACTGGCACTGAGCTGGATACACAGGCCTAGTTTGCCTTTTTCCAGAGGATCTACTGTAAGAAACTATAAGTACCTAGTGGAGGTTCAGCCGTCTATTAGCAGCCTCAGCGAGAGCTTTCGTCGTCGGCTTGACTAATTTTGAGTAGTTTTTCCATTTCTCTTTCTATGTGTTTCCCCTTCTATTCTTATTCTATCCCATTCAGTTGTCCTCGGCAACCTATATCTCATGTCTCCCTGGCCTGGCTAGGTAGCAGACTCCTGACCTGATAGTCTCTTCGGTTGCTGTTGTGGCCGGACTGACTTGATTCCCTTCGGTAATGTTTTTTTTGCTTCTCGATGTGATTTTTTCTACCTTCGACCTGATCTCTCATTCTTCGCCCTGATCACTTCTAGGTTGGTGTTGCGGTGTAGCAGTTCTTGCCTCGT
The DNA here is from genome assembly GCA_032716605.1 of Paralithodes platypus. Lineage (NCBI taxonomy): Eukaryota > Metazoa > Arthropoda > Malacostraca > Decapoda > Lithodidae > Paralithodes > Paralithodes platypus. Next base: position 25,451,142 of record CM064521.1, read on the forward strand.
CCTTCGGCCCTGCCTTATAAGAGCTCTGATGTGGAGCTCATGTGGTCCGGCTAAACTGGTGAATTGGCGAGAAATGTCTGCGTGTCTTCGCCTTCCTCGATTTGTTCCCCTTACCTTTTGATACCTTTTGATGTGTTCGCCACTCTTCTAGCGGTACCAAGGAGTGCGACGCCCCTCGTCGCGCTGCGACTCGTGTTCAACCTCTTAATCCTACAATATCAATATTTTGTTGTTGTTGTTGTTGTTGTTGTTCCCCAAGCTGACTGGCCGAACAGCCCCAAGGCCCAGAGCAAGGCCATAACCAAGCGCCCCCACAGAACCCTCCCTGCCGACCACAATAAAGCCTGGGTGACCGAAGCCACTCCATGGCGGGGAGCTGAAGAGGGTGCGGAAACGCCCGGGAAACCAAAGACCCACCCAGGGCCCTGTGCCCCTCAGCAATTATGAAGAGAAAGTTGAGGGGCAAAGGAAAAATGTGACGCTTTGGCTTCCAATCTTGGTAGATTGGGAGGTCAATCCACGGAAAAGACGCCGTCACTTGAGATCTAGAAAATATATAAGTAAAAGGAACAGTCAGAGTAAGCTATGGGTATGGCAGAGATTGCTCAGTTCTCACTCTGATAGACCAGCCCATCACCAGTTTTTGAAGATGTGATTCACAATACTGTACTGAGCACACATTGATAACTGTACAGTGTGCATCATCTTAGACAGGACATAATAATTAACAACAACAAAAATATATAAGCCATAAAGTACCTTAAGAAGTTCAGTCGCAGTTGGTCTATTAGCGGGGTCCTTTACAAGGCACTTGCTAATGAAGTCGTTGAACTCCTTGGAATACCTGAAAGAAATATAAACAAGAGGCTTGGTAAAAAGGAACTTGTATCAGTAATCTATTCATCATAGTGGGGTTTATTTATAGAGTCTTAGCTACTGCCCTCAGTATATATACCGGTACTCAAATTGCACTTTTAGTTTTCATTTCGAGATTTCTCACCTTCCACATATGCTACTTCCCATTGCTCCGAAAATGTTCTTTCCTTCACATACTCTCTGTTTTACCTCCATTTCCACACCTGCGTCCAAACAACAACATACAAGCTTAAAGACCGCTTTGTCCACAGAGAATCTGGTTACAGTCTCACGTCCTAAATGGCGGCTTAACAGGCGGCCCTGTCAAGGGCTGCCTCCATTGTAAAGTTCTTTATTTTGAGATCGGACCGGAGTACTCGAGCTCACGTCATTCTAGGTCCACCCTTATGCGCAACTCCCCCCACGTTCACAGTCCGGCATTTCTTCACCCAGCTCTGATCATCTATCCTCTCCAAGTGTCCAAACCAACCAAGTTGGCCCATGCTTATCATTCCTCGTAGATATTTAAAACACTCCTTGTTCCAGTATTACCCCATCCAGCCGCACATCTAGATTCACCCAACGAGCACCTCTATTACATAATATCAATGTCCAACAGTGACTACTATATAGTGTTGAACATGAAATTATTTAAACAACACATTCAGTCCTGTATTAGCGAGAGAAGACTAATATAAAATACATGTACAGTACTGGACTCACTTTGAAGGGAAGTCTAGTTTTGGGGGATCAGACTTCTGAATCTTGAGCATAACACGGACGGGAGATATTTCGTGGTTAGGCGGGTCCATTTGGGCAAACTCTATCAGTGAGATTCCCAATGACCACACATCAGCCTGGAAAGAAGAGAAATTAAAAGAATTAATTTACCTACACAGTACAGTACCTGTATTTATTGATTGTTTATCTATTTCTATTGTTAATGTTAATTTTTTTTTTAATTTTCGGTGTTTTTGTTAAAAGAGTACTCTTTCTTTGTATCAGTTTTTACATCTTCATATTTTGCATTTGTTCCACTTTTTTATTGTATCTATTCACTTTTGATAGTATCGATTTCTTGCCTTTATGATTTCCTTATTATATTTGTACGATAAATGTAGGTTAATTAAAATGTAAAACTTGCAAACTAAACAAACCAAAATTGGGACAAGGACAATATAAAGTCAAATTAAATTATCAAAATCGCTATGTGGAAACAACGCTTACTAAAATGAAAATTATTAAATAAAAGAACACAATCCACCACATAGGGTGTACATTACTACATGAGCAAGTTAATCTGTTTCCCAAGCAAACTAATCGCACATATAACAACGCACTATCGTCACGTTAAAGGAAGTAGTCAAGTTTGGGAAGTCCGGGACGTTCTGGCAAATTTGACTAAACTCTGCATGAATAAAGAAACTAAATGTTAAATGTCAAAATATTATTTAAAATCAAATTTGCAACATGACAAGACATTAACAATAGTACAAAATACAAATTGTAGGGCAGCAGTTGGTAGGGGTTATATGTTCATGCTATGCTCACAAGTACCTACCGGTAGCACTATCATTTGTGAGTACTGTATGTATTTTGTACTGTACTACAGTATTGTCAATATATTGGCAAATTGCAAATTTGTTGGTAGGGTAAGACGGGGTAATTTCGCCGCGGCGCTAATAATTTGCATTCAAACGCCGATATCTCCAAAACTATTGCATGGATTCGGCTGCAGTTTGGCTTAGATTGTAGAGCAGTTTTGGTTTAGGTTGTGGAGCAAGTTTGGCTTAGGTTGTATAGCTAGTTTGGCTTAGGTTGTAGATCTAGTTTGGCTTAGGTTTTGTTACAGTTTCGCGGGGCATGGAGCCGGGGCTAGCGGTGCGTCTGACAGTATGGTCGGGTGTGTGTGGGGGTGTTTGTGGGTGGTTTGTATATGTGTGTGTTTGTTTGTTTGTATGTGACACAGTGTTGGCAGTAGCCATCAGCTGCTGCCTGGTACTTTGCACTAGCAACCTACACGCCGCACCAACACGAGACACGTCCACACCCGCACTAAATACTTCCACACCCATAGGCCTAATAAATACGAGGGATACGAGGGGGTACATGGAGGAATTGGTTACGGTAGGAGAAATCTAGAAGGCGAATATATATTGGAGTCCTGCGTTGCACTCAACATGGTTGTGTGTAACACAAAGTTCAAGAAAAGACAGAGCCTGATCACATATAACTCTGGGGTCTCCAGTAGCCAGATAGATTACTTCTTGGTTAACAGGAAAGACTGGAAACTAGTTCGAGATGTAAAGGTCATCCCGAGCGAAGAATGTATCCCCCAGCATAAGATACTTGTGTGCGACATGAGCTTATACAGAGATCCTAAGCGCAAGAAGGTTTACATACCCAAAAGGAAAGTGTGGCTGCTGAAGGACAAGGAAGTTAGGGATAGGTTTCATAATGAACTGGAGGAAATGAATAGAAATAAGGAAGCTAGGCCTAACGATGTAAATAGCCAATGGAACTTTCTTAATAAGCATAGCCTTATCGCTGCCACTGACAAAGTCTGTGGGAAAACAAAGGGTCACCCCAGGAATAAGACCTCTTGGTGGTGGAGCGATGAGGTAGAACATGCTGTGAAAGAGAAAAGGAGATGCTTCAAAGCATGGAAGAAAGGAGGCAGCAGGGAGGAATACCAGGCAGCTAAACGAACTGCCAAAAGAGTTATTTACAATGCTAAAAATCGCATTAAGGACCTGGTCCTCGAACAAGTGTGAAACACTGACAATCCCAATGGGATCTTCAACCTAGCTAGGCGAGTTAAAAATGACAGTAGGGATATTATAGGTGAACAGTGTGTTAGAGATGATAATGGGAAGATTGTGTATGCAGAAAATGAAATCAGAGAAGCATGGAAGGTACACTATGAACGATTGCTAAATGTAGAGTTCCAATGGGATAAGGAACAGCTTAGTATCGAAAAACCAATATCTGGGCCCCCTCCTTTGATAGCACCAGCTGTAGTGAGCGACGCAATCAATAAAATGAAGGACGGTAAAACTCCAGGTTGCTCCGACATTGTCGCTGAGATGATAAAAGCCTCAGGGGAGATTGGTGTAAACTTAGTCACTGAGTTGATAAACACCATTATTAAAGATGAGAAAATCCCAGAGGATTGGCTCAAAAGTGTAATAGTAAATATATACAAAGGAAAAGGGGATGCGCTAGATAGAGGAAATTATAGGGGCCTGAAAATGCTTGACCAAATCATGAAGATCTGTGAGAGAGTCCTTGAGGGTTTGATCAGGCAAAGCATCTCTATTGATGATATGCAGTTTGGTTTTATGCCAGGACGTGGTACAACCGATGCTATCTTCATAGTCAGGCAGATACAGGAAAGATACTTACTAAAAGGCAGGGATCTTTACTTTGTGTTTGTGGACCTGGAGAAGGCCTTTGATAGGGTACCTAGAGATGTTGTACAGTGGGCTATGAGGAAACTTGGTGTGGAAGAGTGGCTGGTGCGTGTGATAATGAAGATGTATGAGGATTCGCGAAGTTCGGTGAGGGTGAAGGGTGTACTGAGTGATGAGTTCGCAGTCCGTGTTGGAGTTCATCAGGGTTCAGTGTTAAGCCCCCTCCTCTTTATTATGGTCTTGGAGGCGCTGTCTAGAGTTTTTAGAGGCGGACTCCCGTTGGAACTGTTTTATGCAGACGATTTAGTCCTAATAGCTGACAGTATGCAGGATGCTGAGGCCAAATTCAGAGAGTGGAGAGAGGGCATGGCGAGCAAGGGTTTAAGAGTCAATATTAACAAAACCAAGGTTATGCATTGTAGTTTGAGACGAGGCTATGTGGAAAAGAGCGGTGCATACCCATGTGCAGTGTGTGGAAAGGGAGTGGGCGTTAACTCAATTCAATGTAGCATCTGTCGATGTTGGGTACACCATGGGAGTAAGCGCTGTAGTAGAATAAAGGGGCCCCTGCCGAAGGATAAGTCAGAAATAGAGAAATTTGAGTGCGTAGTGTGCAAAGGCGAGCTTGTGTTAAGTGATGATCCTGTGGCTGTGAATTTTGGAAATGAGTCTTTGGAGCTGGTGAACAAGTTTTGTTACCTAGGAGATACCATCTCTGCCGGTGGTGGGGCCGAGGCTGCCACTGTTGCTAGAATTAGGTGTGGCTGGGGGAAGTTCAGAGAATTGATGCCAATCCTGACCATGAAAAGAATGCCTCTCCCCCTGAAGGGAAAGGTGTATGCCTCATGTGTTAGAAGTGCAATGACGTATGCCTCAGAAACATGGGCCGATAAAGTAGAGGATGTCAACAGAATGGAGCGTAATGAGATGAGAATGGTGAGATGGATGTGTGGGGCCAGGCTACAGGATAGAATAACAAATATTGAGCTGAGGAGACGTTTAGGTATAAAGAGTATTAGCGAAGTGATGCGTACAAGTAGACTGGGATGGTATGGACATGTGGAGAGAATGGATGAACAAAATTGGGTGAAAAAATGCAGGTCTGTGATTGTGGAGGGAGCTGCACCAAGGGGTGGACCGAGGAAGACCTGGGATCGGACTATACGCGCCGATCTCAAATCCAAGAACTTGACAAGTGAAGCAGCCCTTAGCAGGGTTGCCTGGAACGCCGCCATTGGGACGAGAGACTGAAACTGCACTTATGTGTGGAAACACTCAGTCTTAAAATTTTATGTATGTATGTATGTAAATATGTCCACAACCGCACTAGACACGTCCACACCGGCACTACATGTCCACAACTCCACACCCACACTAGACAGTGTGGCACCTAGGCCTACACATGTGACACACCTGCATCTCTGCCCGCCCTGTTCAGTTGTGTGTGTGTGCGTGCGACGTTTTTCTATTGGCATGTTTAGTGTCAGTTTGGGTTTGTGAATGTTTTCATTGCTTTTACCTGCGCGCTAGTGGTTTGTCTGGCCATTAATCATATAATGATTACCCCCAGGGGGTAAGGGGGCCTTCATCTAATGGTGGAGGAAAAAAAGAATATGCCTCACGCATCCTACTGCATGTCGTACAAGGCGACTAATAGGGGGGATGGTGATAGACTTGCGGACCAAGTAGCCATCACTATACAATGAAGCCTTGTTATTGGCGCTGGCATTGTCTCTATATGATAGTGCTGTGACAGGGCTTCATTGTACTTGCTCCAAGTTGCCTAATGGCGGCACACTGGCAGTGGGTGTCGCTCCCTCTGGACCCGGCCCTGGCGCCCTGGGCCCAACCTGGACGAAATGGATCCAGAGGGTACAGTACGTAGTGTTTCCCCGGACTGGCAATTTCCGCCCAATAGTATAGGGGCCCGAACCTGGTGGTAGCGCTCCAGGAGGCTGCCCTGTCATTTGGCGAAAAATATCAGGCCAGTCGTAGTGCCGTGCACGCGCACGGGGTGCATCCCTGCGGCTGGTTCTGGTGGGGCGTACCGAGGCCACTGGATCCTACCCCCTTGTAATCACTTGGGGGATGGTGCTGGGAATGGTCCCGGGGTAGACTGGAGCCGGAGTTCTGGGGGGGGTGATGTCCATCTGCCAGCCAAACCTACCTAACTATGACTAAAATCAAAGAAAATAAACGTAAGTCCGATGAAACAAAACCGCACAGGACAATGACAAATGCCCCCCACAAACTCAGACTTGCTAGTGTGAATGTTGGTAGTTTGAATCTGCGTGCGAATGAAGTGGCTGAGATGTGTGAGAGGAGGCGAGTGGACGTCTGCTGTACCCAGGAAACACTCTGGAAGAGGCATGGGGTACAGTGGATTGTCGGAAGGAGGAAAAGATATAGGATATACTGGATGGGTGTGGAGACTGATAAAGCGAAAGGAGGAGTGGGTGTTCTGGTGGCTGAAGAGCTGGCGGAAAGTGTGCTTCAGATTACGAGAGTTAGTGAAAGGCTGATTGTTTTGAAGTTGAAAGTTGGTGAAAGAATTCTGAATGTGATATCTGCATATGCCCCACAGGCTGGTTTACAGAAAGAGATAAAAGAGGACTTCTGGAATGACACCGTCAGTGTCATTTCAGGCCTCTCGGAGAACGAAATAACTATCGTGGGGGGGGACCTCAATGGTCACGTGGGAGCATCTGCAGATGGATACGAGGGGGTACATGGAGGAATTGGTTACGGAAGGAGAAATCTAGAAGGCGAATATATATTGGAGTCCTGCGTGGTTGTGTGTAACACAAAGTTCAAGAAAAGACAGAGCCACCTGATCACATATAACTCTGGGGTCTCCAGTAGCCAGATAGATTACTTCTTGGTTAACAGGAAAGACTGGAAACTAGTTCGAGATGTAAAGGTCATCCCGAGCGAAGAATGTATCCCCCAGCATAAGCTACTTGTGTGCGACATGAGCTTATACAGAGATCCTAAGCGCAAGAAGGTTTACATACCCAAAAGGAAAGTGTGGCTGCTGAAGGACAAGGAAGTTAGGGATAGGTTTCATAATGAACTGGAGGAAATGAATAGATATAAGGAAGCTAGGCCTAACGATGTAAATAGCCAATGGAACTTTCTTAAGCATAGCCTTATCGCTGCCACTGACAAAGTCTGTGGGAAACCAAAGGGTCACCCCAGGAATAAGACCTCTTGGTGGTGGAACGATGAGGTAGAACATGCTGTGAAAGAGAAAAGGAGATGCTTCAAAGCATGGAAGAAAGGAGGCAGCAGGGAGGAATACCAGGCAGCTAAACGAACTGCCAAAAGAGTTATTTACAATGCTAAAAATCGCATTAAGGACCTGGTCCTCGAACAAGTGTGTAACACTGACAATCCCAATGGGATCTTCAACCTAGCTAGGCGAGTTAAAAATGACAGTAGGGATATTATAGGTGAACAGTGTGTTAGAGATGATAATGGGAAGATTGTGTATGCAGAAAATGAAATCAAAGAAGCATGGAAGGTACACTATGAACGATTGCTAAATGTAGAGTTCCAATGGGATAAGGAACAGCTTAGTATCGAAAAACCAATATCTGGGCCCCCTCCTTTGATAGCAACAGCTGTAGTGAGCGACGCAATCAATAAAATGAAGGACGGTAAAGCTCCAGGTTGCTCCGACATTGTCGCTGAGATGATAAAAGCCTCAGGGGAGATTGGTGTAAACTTAGTCACTGAGTTGATAAACACCATTATTAAAGATGAGAAAATCCCAGAGGATTGGCTCAAAAGTGTAATAGTAAATATATACAAAGGAAAAGGGGATGCGCTAGATAGAGGAAATTATAGGGGCCTGAAAATGCTTGACCAAATCATGAAGGTCTGTGAGAGAGTCCTTGAGGGTTTGATCAGGCAAAGCATCTCTATTGATGATATGCAGTTTGGTTTTATGCCAGGACATGGTACAACCGATGCTATCTTCATAGTCAGGCAGATACAGGAAAGATACTTACTAAAAGGCAGGGATCTTTACTTTGTGTTTGTGGACCTGGAGAGGGCTTTGATAGGGTACCTAGAGATGTTGTACAGTGGGCTATGAGGAAACTTGGTGTGGAAGACTGGCTGGTGCGTGTGATAATGAAGATGTATGAGGATTCGCGAAGTTCGGTGAGGGTGAAGGGTGTACTGAGTGATGAGTTCTCAGTCCGTGTTGGAGTCCATCAGGGTTCAGTGTTAAGCCCCCTCCTCTTTATTATGGTCTTGGAGGCGCTGTCTAGAGTTTTTAGAAGCGGACTCCCGTTGGAACTGTTTTATGCAGACGATTTAGTCCTAATAGCTGACAGTATGCAGGATGCTGAGGCCAAATTCAGAGAGTGGAGAGAGGGCATGGCGAGTAAGGGTTTAAGAGTCAATATTAACAAAACCAAGGTTATGCATTGTAGTTTGAGACGAGGCAATGTGGAAAAGAGCGGTGCATACCCATGTGCAGTGTGTGGAAAGGGAGTGGGCGTTAACTCAATTCAATGTAGCATCTGTCGATGTTGGGTACACCATGGGAGTAAGCGCTGTAGTAGAATAAAGGGGCACCTGCCGAAGGATAAGTCAGAAATAGAGAAATTTGAGTGCGTAGTGTGCAAAGGCGAGCTTGTGTTAAGTGATGATCCTGTGGCTGTGAATTTTGGAAATGAGTCTTTGGAGCTGGTGAACAAGTTTTGTTACCTAGGAGATACCATCTCTGCCGGTGGTGGGGCCGAGGCTGCCACTGCTGCTAGAATTAGGTGTGGCTGGGGGAAGTTCAGAGAATTGATGCCAATCCTGACCATGAAAAGAATGCCTCTCCCCCTGAAGGGAAAGGTGTATGCCTCATGTGTTAGAAGAGCAATGACGTATGCCTCAGAAACATGGGCCGTTAAAGTAGAGGATGTCAACAGAATGGAGCGTAATGAGATGAGAATGGCGAGATGGATGTGTGGGGCCAGGCTACAGGATAGAATAACAAATGTTGAGCTGAGGAGACGTTTAGGTATAAAGAGTATTAGCGAGGTGATGCGTACAAGTAGACTGGGATGGTATGGACATGTGGAGAGAATGGATGAACAAAATTGGGTGAAAAAATGCAGGTCTGTGATTGTGGAGAGAGCTGCACCAAGGGGTGGACCGAGGAAGACCTGGGATCGGACTATACGCGCCGATCTCAAATCCAAGAACTTGACAAGTGAAGCAGCCCTTAACATGGTTGCCTGGAACGCCACCATTAGGACAAGAGACTGAAACTGCACTTATGTGTGGAACACTCAGTCTTAAAATTTTATGTATGTATGTTATCTAGTTTACTAGTGAGGCAGATATGTGAAACATATGTGGGAATTGTGCGTTTCTTGATACAAGTGTCAAAATTGGCACACACAATAATAAACTCAGTATAATCAAAATTAGCTATAGGGCCATCAAAGGTTTAGCCTATGTTGGCTTTGGCAGCCCCTTTTCAATTAATCTCCGTAAGAGTACTGAAACACCGATATTTACCCCAAACTGTATACTGTGGTAGAGATGTTAAACTTGTCTCAAATGACTCGTCTGAACAAGGGAAACAATAAATGTTCAGACAATGTTTATAAAAAAGTTGTCCATTTGACTTGTACTGGTCCCTGTAGTTCAACAAATTAGTGGCAATTGGCAACATTTCTTACCAATTTGTAGCATGATAATAAACTTCAGGGACCAGTACAAGTCAAACGGTCAACATTAGCCAAACATTCTCTGAATATAAGTTGTTTCCCTTGCCCGGACGAGTCATTTGAGACTAGTTTGACGTCTCTACCACAGTATACAGTTTGGGGTAAATATCTGTGTTCCAGTACTCTAATGGAGATTAATTGAAAAGGGGCTGCCAAAGCCAACATAGGCTAAACCTGTGATGGCCCTATAGCTAATTTTGATTAGACTGTGTTTATTATGGTGTGTGCCAATTTTGACACTTGTATCATGAAACACACAATTCTTGCACCTATCTGCTGCACTATTACTAGCTAGATGATGCATAAAATAGGTCGCGGCGAAATTACCCCGCCCGGCGGGGTAATTTCGCCACGAGAATAACTTTTTTCAAAAAATCGGCAGCATGACCAAAACATTATATAACTGTATATATATTTTTTTGGGGGGGGCATCTATAGCAGAAAGGCTGAATGTATAGATAAGAAATTAAAAATTTAAAAATTCCATTTGTGGCAGTTTCTATTCGTCAAAATACGCATTTTCGGCGAAATGACGTCTTACCCTATATTTTATATACAGTATTAACCTTTTCACTGCGGGAACCGTTCAGGAACGCCATGGCAATTTACTGCAATTAAACCCTCGCCGAACGGCGATTTAAACCTTCCTGCGAACGCTAAAACCGGATGTTTCGTCGAATTTTCAAGATTTTGGCACGCTTATAAATACGCAAAAAATGGCCTAACCTAGGTTATATATATATCCAGCAGCAGTATTCGTTGTTATCTTGCGATGGGTGAAGACGAAGTCTCTAGACCAAGTGGTTCAGTTTTTATGGTGAAAATAAGTAGGTCACTTATGGTCGCCGGGAGCCTAGAATCGTGTAAACTCCTGAGTTTTGTCATTTACCGATATTCATATTTCTGCAAATAAATGGCCTAACCTACTTTATATACAGTACATACCAGAGGCAGTACTCAGTTAATCTTGCAATGGGTGAAGACAAGAACACTGTACATTAAGCAGTTATTGTGTGAGGTGCAAAATAAAAGCCAGTGTTTTTAATGATACAGTCAATCCTCCTATAACGCGAGTTTAGGGGCGGCACTGCGCCTCGTGTTGCAGGTATTTCGCGTTGTAGGAATAACACTTTAAATGGAGATAATTCTATATGGGACTGGGCCCCCCAATTTTGCCACTTTTCCGTATTTTGTTTAGCTTAATAAATATATAGGCTAGGCTATACAACTTCCATTTCATCGGAATAACATTCACCGCCAATTTAATTATCATAAGGATTATATAAATGCAATTCTGATGTGAAAAACAATCGGTAAATAGCATAGTCACAGCTGGGGTTTGTTGTTGTTTCGTGGACAAAATCTAACCAAACGTACTGTCCGACATTAATTTATTATCAACAATTGGATATTCGTTACTGTGGGCTCTTATTACTCTACAGTAAACCCTCGCTATCTCGGACCTCTACAAGTCGGAAACCCGCACTACTCGGACTGGCATCGGCCTCTCGGACATTCACTTCCGTATTTCGGACATTTCCGGCATCGTTCCGACCGTCTCCGACGTTGTCGGACTTTATATAAGTATTCGGAATATGTCCGTCATAACCGTCCTCTGATATCTCGAATATTTCCGAAATGTGTCGTAGCGGTGTCCGACAAAGGATGACGTGTCGGACGACCCCTCACGTAACCGGATAATAAGGGTGAATATCCGAGAAACAGAAGGGAGGTCCGACGCCATCTTACATCCGGGGCCCAAGCGCCCGGCTCGGATGCTGGGAGCGTCAGTCCGCACCAAGCTCTGTTGTGTTACACATCGACGCGTGCCATTATTTAGTTCACCATGCCTCCCAAGGATAAGCCTAAGCGTAAGGTGACTTCTGTATCACTTGAAACAAAGCTACAGATGCTAAAGGATCTGGACAGTGGGATGAAAGCCAAGCAGCTTCAGGAGAAGTATAGCTTAGGCAGATCAACAATCTACGACTTCATCCGAGACAAGGAGAAAGTCCGACATCATGGCGTAGCTGTGCTTCATGGTCCTTCCACCGCCAAGATCTTTCGCAAGGCTAAGCTAGCCTATCAAGACATCGACGACGCAGTGCTGAAGTGGTACCAACAACTTCGTGCTGAGGGCGTACCAGTGAGAGGCATAGAGATCCAGCATGCAGCAGAACGTTTCGGCCAGCATCTTCATCACCAAGACTTCAAGGCTAGCGAGGGGTGGTTGTGGAGGTTCCGAAACCGCCATGGCCTCTCAAACAGGAGTATTTGTGGTGAAATCTTAAGCGCCGATACTTCGGCCATAGAACCCTTCACTGATCGCTTCCACGCCCTTATAACCGAGGAACACCTTCAACATTGGCAGCTCTATAACGGTGACGAGACTGGCTTATATTGGCGTTCTCTACCCTCCAACACACAGGCCCACCGAGAAATCACGTCCACACCTGGCCACAAAACTGTGAAGGAGCGCATTTCAGTGCTTTGCTGCGCTAATGCCGACGCAAGCCACCGTGTGACCCCTACAATCGTCGGCAAATCTCAGAAGCCGAGAGTAATTAAGGACCTCATCATTACCAAGCAACTCCCAGTCGACTATTATGGATCAAAGAAAGCTTGGTTTAACCAGGTCATCACCGAGGATTTCTTTCACAAGAGATTTGTACCCGACGTTCGCTCGTTCCAGAATCGAGTGTATGGTGTACCCTATGACGAAGCTGTTGCCATTTTGTTGCTCGACAACGCACCTGCCCACCCTTGTACCACGAAACTGGAGAGTGCAAACGGCAAAATTAAGACAATGTTCCTGCCTCCTAATACCACAAGTGTTATTCAGCCTATGGACCAAGGAATAATTGAAGCTTGCAAAAGGCGATACAAGAGGAAGTTGCTGGAACAATGCCTTGTCATCATAGAAGATGGGATGGACGAAGAAGGTTATGTGGATACACGCGGAAAGAAATCTCTACAAAAACTGAAGCAGTATACCCTGAAAGACTGCATCTACAATTGGGCAGAGGCGTGGCGCGAAGTGTCTTTCAACACACTGAGGAATGGTTGGACCAAGGTCTTAAATATCCCGAATGTGCAAGATCCAGGTTTTGAAGGGTTTGGGGCAGCTGACTTCAGGAACCTCTTGAACCAGGGTAACCAGGGTGACCTCCCCGAAGAAGAAGTTGACGACTGGCTGCAAGAGGACAGAGACCTACCTGGACACGAGCATAAGACTGACGAACAAATTGCAGCCGAGGTGTTGGGGGTAGCCCAGGAAGATACCCAGGATGAGTCGGACGAAGAGACAGAGGGGGGGCCCAAGATATCAGTCTCGCATGCCCTGGACTCCTTTGACACCATTCTTCAGTATCTGACTCAAGTAAATGACTCAAAGTTGCAGTCCCTATACGAACCACTCCGTAATGGTCGATTCCATATTCAGAGGGCACACCTTGATCGGAAAAAACAACAGAAAATCAGCTCCTTTTTTGTACCCTCTGCTCCTCCCAGACCTCGTACTTCGTCTGCTACCAGTGGTGTGTCGCTTGCTAGCACCACCTCCCTCCCAAGTGTTTCCTCAGTTGCTAGCACCTCGTGGAGCACTGTAGACACTGTGCCACTCTCAGACTTAGACATGGATTTGGATGAATTAATGAGTAGCACGCCTGTGCCCATGGATATACCTGAACCTGACATTGTTTGTGAGGTGGAGAAGGACAGTGTGGGTAAGGGTAAAGGTAAGGGTTCCATGACAGGCAAGGGATATGGTCCTAAGAGTGGGGGTGTGAAGAACAGGGAGGTGGAGAAGAACAGTGCGATGGACATTGAGGTGGAGAAGAACAGTGAGGTGAAGAAGGACAGTGAGAAGGGGAGTGAGGTGGTCATGGACATTGAGGTGGAGAAGAACAGTGAGGTGAAGAAGGACAGTGAGAAGGGGAGTGAGGTGGTCATGGACAGTGAGGTGGAGAAGAACAGTGAGGTGGAGAAGGACAGTGAGGTGGAGAAGGACAGTGAGAACGGGAGTGAGGTGGTCATGGACAGTGAGGTGGACAGTGAGGTGGAGAAGGACAGTGGGGTGAAGAAGGACAGTGAGGTGGAGAAGGACAGTGAGGTGGAGAAGGACAGTGAGGTGGAGAAGGACAGTGAGGTGGAGAAGGACAGTGAGGTGGAGAAGGACAGTGAGGTGGAGGTGGGGGGTGAAAAGGGGATGCTGCAGTAATTAATGCAGTGTTAGGGAGGGGGGAGGGAGGACATCAAGACTACAGACAAGAGCTATGAAGGGGTAAGTGTAATATAGCCTACTGTACAATACATATTGTAAAACTAAAATACATGTACTGTGTTTTCTATTACAGATTATAGGGTTCGAATAGGGTTGTCTTCGTTTTCTAGGTTGACGCGGACGTCTCTCTTGAGATCGGATTTTTTCCGTAGTCTCCGATTTCATTGTTGTCTCGGACGGACATTGGTTAGGTCGGATTTTATCCTCTCTTAAGTCGGACATAAGTCGGACCCCGGACATCTCGGATTTTCGGTCATCTCGGACTGGGTCTCCCCCCAATTAGTCCGAGATAGCGAGGGTTTACTGTACTTCCTAATAATAGGCAAGTAAATTATAAGATCATGTTTGGATAAACAAATATACCAAATTAAATTAGAATGAAGAAACAGTAAGTTGAGTGAGATGTTTCAGCTTGCCGTCAACCCAGCTCCGAAGCTCTCTTGCCGTCGCGCTGTAGGTGGAGGGGGGGGGGGTCGCGCAGTAAGAGGAGGCGCTGGATTTGAAGCACTCGGCAAGGCCATTTCGCGTTATATGTTTTCGGCTTGGGTTATAAGAGATTTAGGTAATTCGGGACCCCCCCCCCTCGTGTTAAAGGAGGATCGCGTTGTAGGAGCTCGTGTTATAGGAGGATGGACTGTACTGAGAACTGTTCGAATGCGGCGACGCAGTAGCAGCGGCCACTGCTATGGTCTATTTACATTCGTTCAACAATTGATTATTGATTATGTATTATGTAGTACTTGCTCTCGTTGGTTATCAAACCATTCGCTAAGACAACAAAACTTTCTCTAGAAAGGTTTTAAGCCGTGAAATAAGGCTATAGAGCTATGTAAGCCAGCCGAGTGTTATGGAGAAAGCTCAATATGGAGCCATGTAGGCCACCCCGGTGAGAAGGGCTAATGCCTATTAAAGCCTGTGGAGATAGTGCGAGTGAGCGGGAGGGCGGCAGGCCCCCGTCCGCTGTGCAGCACCACTGACGCGGCACTGAGAGTCTCACCCCATCTCTCGAGAGATATATGCAGCGCTGCCAAAGGCAAATGTAGTGCGACATTGCTAATAATTAGCAAATATTACCAATGTCTGTGGTAGCGCTGCAAGTGAAACCTGTATTTACCAATTTGTATTTACCTATTTATAGTTTACAGGAATTGAGCAGCGCTCGTGTTGTTGTTGTTGTTGTTCCCTAAGCTGCCTGGCCGAACAGCCCCGAGTCCCTGAGAAAGGCCATGGCCACGATCGGGCTTTCCCACAGAGCTCTCATTGAGTGTAGATTGTGTTGTTGGCGTAAGTGGTTGTGTGAAATGCAGTCTTCTATGATGTGTTTAATGGTATGGGGTGCTGTGTTACATCCCGGGCAGGCGTCGACAACGGAGTCATCCAGTCTCTTCTGATAGCTCAGGAGAGCTGGATGGTGTCCGCATCTCAGCCTGGCCAGGTGGACTCTGTCCTCGCGAGGAAGGGAGGATTCGGAAGGATGGATTTCGGGAGGTCGTGCATGCAGCTGCGTGTTGTCTGTGAGTGAGTGGATGGATCGGTGAGAGATATGAGTATGGATGTGCTTCTGGAAGTTGGTTCGGGGTGGGCAGGGAGGGAGAGAGGACAATAATTGTGTGTGATACCGTGTGCTGGGTGTTGTTTTGATATTTCTTGGTGTCTGTGGGTGTGTTGCCATGTAGTTTAGTGGGTGGTCTTGGTTCGTGGAGGCTGCTGCCAGGAATTGAGTGCCTCTCATGTCCATATGGTCTTTGACTTTGAGGATTTTGGTTTCTTGATGTAGGTGATCTGTGGGTGCAGTAGCTGTGCAGCCTGTAATGATCTTCAGGGCTTTGTTTTGAATAGTCTGTAAGGTCTTATGATGTGTTTCAGCTAGGTTAGAAGCCCAGGCTGGGCTTGCGTATTCCATCACTGATCTTATGTATTGTTTATATACTGTGGTGGTAGTTTCTTTTTTGTGTCCAAATTTTGTGTGAGCAAGTGACCTGAGGGCGTTAAGTCTGGGTGTCAGTTTCTTTTTAATGTTTGTGGTGTGCTGTTTGAATGTCATATGAGTATCATATGTTACTCCTAGGATTTTGGGTGTGTGTGTATGTGTTAGGGTGTGTTGTTTATGGTGAGTTGAGGGATGTATTCGTGTTCTCCTGTCCAACTTGTGAGCAGGGTTGCGGTAGATTTGGCTGGGGCTAGATTAAGTCTGTTTGTAGTGCACCAGCCATGTAGTGTGTTGAGATAGGGTTGAAGGAGATCTGTTGCTCTTTTTGGGTCATGGTGTGTGCATGTGAGTGTTAGGTCATCTGCATAGGAGGCGAAGTTTATTTGGGGCGTATTGGGTGTAGTTATATCGTGCATGTACAGATTGAAGAGTGCGGGCGATAGGACGGATCCTTGTGGGACTCCGTTTGGAAAGTTTCTGATTTTAGATGACTGACCGGCAAAAGATACGTGTGCACATCTGCCTGCTAGGAAGTTGGCCAGCCACCGTTTTGTGTTGTTGTGCATGTTTGTGTTGTAGATTTTGTTTGTTAGGTTGTGGCGGGGGATGGCATCGAAGGCTTTACTAATGTCGAGTGTGGCTAATAGTGATCTGTGTGGTGGTCTAGCTGAATTGATGCCGTCGAAAGCTCTTTGTGTAAGGTCTGTGAGAAGAGTGTTTGTGGAGTGCAGTGGCCTAAAGCCATGTTGTGTTGGAGCTAGGGGTAGGTCAGGTGTAATTAGTTGTAATACTAGGCGTTCCATGACTTTGGAGGGGAGCAAAGGAGTGTGATGGGGCGGTGCGAGGAGGGTAGCGTGGGGTCTTTGTTGAGTTTGGGGAATGTGATGATGATACCATGCTTCCAAATGTCTGGTATTGTGTTGTGTGAATAGCTGTAGTTTGATATGTCAGTGAGTGCTTGTATGCCTTGTGGTCCCAGGTGTCTGAGGTGTATGTTGCTTATGTTGTCTAGGCCACAGGCGGGTGAGTGCTTGAGATTGTTGATGATATGCTTTGTCTGGTGATTGGTGAAGGGTGTATAGTCAGGGTCTGTGGGGAATTGTCTCTTACGTCGGATGACACGTCGGTCGTCTTTGTGAGGTTTTAGGTGGCTGACATGTGAAAAGTGATTGATGAGAGTGTTTGCTTGTTGTTTACATGAAGGAGTAGAGTCTGTTGTTGTGATTGCAGCATGTGATTGTGTTGTGTTGCTGTTGGAAAGTGTGATGCTGTTTAGTGTTTTGTAGAGTTTTTTGGAGTTTGTTTTGTGATCAAGCGTTTGTAGGAAGTTATTCCAATTTAGTTTTTGTTGTTCTTGTATTTTGTTGTTAGTTTGGGTGTTGAGTGCTTGAATTTGTTGTGTGATGTCTTGTGTGTGGGGTGCTGGGGAGTGTTTCAGTATGTCGCATTGTCTGATGAGGTTTTGAATTTCTGGTGTGAAGTTGGGGTTGTGTCTTTTTCTGTTACCTCTTGGAATGTGTTTCTTGTCAGCGTTTTGGCTGGGGGTTGGGATGGGTGAGGTGGGGGTGGGGATTGGGGTGAGGGAGGGGCTGGGGGTTGGGATGGATTAGGATGGGGTGTGGTGTGTTGAGTTGAGGATGTGGATGGTATGGGAAGGTTAGGGGTTTTAGGGGGGGGGGGGGGGGGGGAGTGGATGATATGGGAAGGTTAGGTGGGTTGGGGAGGAGAGGTGGACGGGTTTTAGGTGAGGGATTTGACTGGGAGAGGGAGGGGCATGAGGAACAGGTCCAGGTGTTTGTGTAGTGTTTCTTGGAGGCAAGTGTTGTGCAGGTGAAGTGGGTCCAGTTCCCGCATGAATTGCAGAGCACTGAACCCTTAGTATGGCGACTCGAAGTGATGGGTTTTGAGCAAGTTGGACATATGTATGTGAACGTGGGTCCTGGGTTGCTCTCAATGTCTCCGGCTAGAAGAAGTCTTCGAGAAATGACAGCCGGAGAGTCATTTCTCGGTGTAGGAAAAACTGTGTGATGTGTGTGTGGTGTGAGAGGTGTGGAAATTCCCGGCGCGACCGAAGCCGCTCCAAGGACCCGTGCCCCCAGGGAGGGGGCAGGGGATGGTTGTGACGGTTTGGCTCCCGAAACTGCTCCCCGCGGCCGGCATCCGGTTTTCCTCCACTGGTCGTTGATTTTGTCTTCGGCCGTGGAGGGTCGGCAGCCATCCGCGGTTGGCAGCCTCGGGAGGTGGCCCCACGGCGTAGACGCCGCCACATCAGGACCAAGTGTAGTGCGACATTGCTAATAATTAGCAAATATTACCAATGTCTGTGGTAGCGCTGCAAGTGAAACCTGTATTTACCTATTTGTATTTACCTATTTGTAGTTTACAGGAATTGAGCAGCGCTCGTGTTGTCCTGTCTTAGTTACTTTACAATTAATCCATTTTACTTAGACAAGTATCGTAATGGATATTCCCAGTTCCCAGTATTTTGGACTAACATATCATAACTTATGTTGCCCTATTTCCATATTTACTTTTATCCAACCTAGTTTTGAACATGTTAATGTTCCTCGCTCTCACCACCTCCTCCTCCAAGTTGTTCCAAGTCTCTATACTCCTATATGGGAAGCTGAATTTCTTTGTGTCCTTATGACATCTGCCCTTCCTCAGCTTAAACTCGTGCCCTCTTGTCCTTCCATTATCCCTCACGAATAGATCTTCCTTATCTACTCGTTCCAAACTTTTTACTCCCTTGAACATCGTTATTAAGTCGCCTCGTTCCCTTCTCTCTTTCAAGGTAGGCAGTTGTAGTGTCTTAAGTCTTTCCTCATATGTCAACTCCTTCAATCTTGGGATCATCTTCGTTGCTATCCTTTGGACTTTCTCTAATTTGTTTATATGTTTTTTCAAATGTGGTGACCATATCACTGCTGCATATTCTAATCTTGGTCTTATCATAGTCATTATCAATTTTCTTAACATTTCTTCATCCAAATAGTTAAATGCCACTCTCATATTGGTTATTATTCCATATGCTCCTCCAATGATCATGTTAATATGCTTCTCCGGGGATAGATCATCTTGTATTATCACTCCAAGGTCCTTCTCTTTTTTTTTTTTTTTTTTTTTTTTAAGAGACAATGAATGGAGGAAGGAAAAACACAGATAAAACAAAAAGGTCCATGTGCCTAAAGGCATCCTCCATTCATAAAATGTTTGTAACAACTGGATTTAAACATTTGTTGATTGTAAGTTTGTGGAAAGCAATTCGAGGGAAGTGAATTCCAAAGAGTAGTAGCTCTGGGGATAAATGAATTCTGATAAGCAGAAGTTCTGCATTGTGGAGGAGAAAGTGTAAATTCATGGGCGCTCTCAGCTGCCCTAGTTTCTACGGGGAAAGATGTGGAGAGGCGGCACAATTGAAGCAAGTTCCTCGGAACAATTGCTGTGAAAAATATCTGTAGAATAATGCAAGGGATGCAACGTTTCTTCGTATGGCTAATGTAGGAAGGTCCTGTGTGATTGCAGGGTTATTGATTAATCTAATAGCTTTATTTTGAATTTTGTCCAACTGCCTCAATGCAACCACTCCACTTCCACCCCACAGAGGTGAACAGTAATCCATCTGAGAGCGCACATGACTTTTATATATTACGGCCATTTTAGAGGCATTCTTAGCAATGCTTCTAACATAATGTGTCCAGCTCAAGTTAGTAGTTAATGTTACACCGAGAATGTCAATACTAGGGGAAGTGGGAATATTTACATCATTAAATCATGCCGTGTTTTGCCGATTATTTCAATTCCTAATTTATACTCCCAGCTTGGCCTTATCTCACTTGTTCCCACTTCCAAAACATGACACTTTTCTGCATTGAAACTCATTTTCCAGGTTTGGCTCCATCTGTGCAACTCATCTAGGTCCTTTTGAAGATCCTGGCAACTTTCTATACAGGTGACCTTCTTCATGATCTTAGCATCATCCGCAAACATATTCATATGACTATTCAAGTTTTCTGGCATGTCGTTTACTTAAAGTAGGAACATTATCGGACCCAACACTGATCCCTGTGGTACTCCGCTCGTCACACTCCTCCACTGTGAATATTCGTCTCGTATCGTGGTCCTCATTTCTCTTCCTATTAAAAAGTTTTCCATCCATTTTAACATCCTACCATGTACACCTCCAACAACCTGCAATTTCCACAATAACCTTTTGTGAGGCACCCTGTCAAAGGCCTTTTTCAGGTCCAGGTAAACACAGTCAACCCATCCCTCTCTCTCCTGTGTAACATCTACAACTCTGCTATAAAAGCTTAATAAATTAGATACACAAGATCTCCCTTCCCTGAATACAAACTGTTTCTCGCTAAGCACCCCCTGTCCCTCAATAAAGTGTGTCCACTTTTTCCTTATAATTTTCTCACAAATTTTACAAACAATGCTGGTGAGGGACACCGGTCTGTAGTTAAGCGGATTTTCTCTGTCTCCTCCTTTGTAAATTGGTACTATGTTAGCTCTCTTCCATTCCAATGGCAGGTCTCCCTCATTCAGTGAAGATTTGATGATTTCATAGATTGGTTCCACTAACTCTTCCGCACATTCTTTGAGGATCCATCCAGCCACTCCATCTGGTCCCATTGATTTCCCCACGTCCAAATCCTGCATCAATTTCAGCACTTCACTTTTTGTCACTTTCATTTCAGGCATCTGTGGTGTTCTCATTTCTCTATCAGGTTCTATAAACTCCTCCTCTTTTACAAACACTGACTGAAGCTTTTCATTCATAACTTCACACAATTCTTTATCTTTCTCATAGCTGTTTGTTCCAACTCTTAGTCTGACAATACCTTCTTTTGTTTTTATTTTTCCATTTACAAATCTATAAAATAGTTTTGGCTCATTTTTGCACTTCTCTACAATATTCCTTTCATATTTATATTGTTCCTCGCGTCGTATCTTTACGTATTCATTTCTTTTCTCCTTGTACTTATTCCAGTTATTTTCACTATGTCTCTTCCGTGCTATATTCCAGGCTCGGTTTCTTCTATCCTGTGCCTTACTACATCTTATATTGAACCATTCTTTTTCCTTCTTTACCCCTGATTGGAACCTTGGGACATACTTATGTATCCCTTTTTCATATACTTTCAGGAAAAGTCTATATTTGTCTTGAACCATTTCCAGGCTTTCTAGTTCCTTCCAATTTATACTTTGGAAATAATGTTTCAATGATTTAAAATCAGTTTTAGCATAATTGTATCTATTTATTTGATGTCCTTCATATCTCTCCTCATTTTTTCCCAAATCCATCTCCATTTCTAATATCTTGTGATCACTTTTTCCCAAGGGACAACGATAATTTATCTTTCTAACATCATGTGGATCACTGGTGAAGACTAGGTCTAGCCTGGATGGTTCATCCATCCCTCTGATTCGTGTGTTTTCTCTAACATGTTGTGTTAACATGTTTTCTGTTACTAGATTCAATAATTTACTGCCCCAAGATTCATTATTATTTCCCGCATCTAACCCTTCCCAATTGACTTCCTTACAATTGAAATCACCTGTTAATAATAATTTATTTCTCCTATTAAAAAGTATTTTTAGTGCATCTAGAGATTCCGTGATTAGTTGATCATATTTATCCCGCTTCCATGCTCTAGTTTGTGGTGGTATATAAGCCACTGCTATATCAGTTGCTTTGTTGTCCTTGTCTTTTATTTTCACTGCTATAATTTCTGATCTATTATTGCCTAGGTTAATCTCACTTGCTTCTATATTTTTGTCAGTCATTATTAACACTCCACCGCCCACTTTTCCTTCTCTATCTTTTCTCCACACATTGTACCCTTCCCATCCCAAAACTCGCAATTCAGTACCACCTCTCAACTTTGTTTCTGCTAAGCACATAATATGTGGTTTATATTTCTCAATATAGTCATTCAATTCTAATTTCTTAGACAGCAAGCCATCCACATTACTATACATCAGCTTCATCTCCCCCCTTCTTACACCTTTCTTTTTTTCTCTCTCCCTAATATTCCCAGACTCTACTCCCCCCCCGCTTCCACTCCCTTCTCTCCCTTGCTCCCCTGTGCTCTCCACCTGCCCTGTTCCTCTCACTTGTTCCTGGTTTACACCAGTCTCTCCCTCCTGTCCTTCGGTACTGGTACTCGCTTCCCCTGTCCGACCGTTCATCCCTAAGTTCTCTGTTTGCCCCTCCGTCTTCCTCTGTGGGCTTTTGATGAACCATTTCCTCTTCTTCGTTCCTACCAGTCTCCAATAAAAAAAATCCACTTCTTGTTCTGTTCTTTTGGCATTCAATTCCTTCACCTCATCCCTCAAACCTTTCATTTTGTTTCTTTCATCTAAGTCCAAGTCTTTTTCGATGTAAATATGCTTCAGACAATCCTTATCTTTCAACCTCCATTTATTATTCATGATTTCCTCTACTAGTCCTACTGTGCGAAACTGCACTTTCATTGGCCTAGACAGGCTAGACTCTTGTTTATATTTTCCAATTCTATGCATGTCTTCAATTTCATTCTCCCACTCTCTCACACCCTCGTCCACTACCTGTAGAATCTCCCTCACTCGGTCTCTCTCTATCCTACTTCTCTCCTCTCTCTTTACATTGTGTTTCTCCTTATCTCCTCTTATCACAATACATTTCTTTCTTCCAGCAGTCTCCCTCACTAGATTTTCCTTCTGTCTAATTACCTTAACTACATCCTTTTCAAAGTTACCTCCCTGCCTATGTATCTGTTGCTCCTTTACTATCTCCGAAAATTTCAAATTCCTTACCTCCTCGTTCTTTTGAAATTCATCCTTCTTTAATTCAACATCCTTTATATCTTTCTTCATCCTGTCCATTTCTTCCTGCATTTCGCTAATACAAACCCTTAACACGTAATTCTCATCCTTCAAAATACCAATTTGGTTTGCCATCCGTTTTTCTCTTCGTTCATAATCTAAGCTTTTTGTCTCCTGCTCCTCTAGCTTCCGCTCCAGTTTATTCAACCTCACCGCAAATGCAGATATTGCTACTCCCTCCTCTGAGAACCCTGAAATATCAAATCCCTCATGATCACGATCATAAGGGTCTCTGGTTACCCTGCTTGGGGGCAGGCTGAGCCGGTTCCTCCCACCACTGGCCATACTGTCAGCTGGCCTTTGTTTACACCTGTTCGGCTCCACAAGTTTCGGTGTGAATATCCATTACTTTTTCTTTCCTACTCAAATCAAACTCAACTCTCACCTGTTTTAACTAGGGAGTATATTCACTAAATGCATTTAAATTATAATTAATAAACAAAAGGACAACACATATGAACGCCACAAAAATACCAAACCACCAAACAGGCGCTGGCTGAATCAGCTGTCTCAAGCACGTCCGCCCTCCACCACGGTCTGACGGCAACACAAGACGCTACGAAGCTCGTTCTGGTGTCATTTTGAAGCTATTTTCTTCTAGTTTTTTGCTGTAAACATTTAATTTCATTCAGGCACTTGCTTAAGCAATCAAGAGTGCCTGAATGAGCTATATTATAGCGGAATAAATCCCGCACTGAAAGGGTTAATATTGTTCAATAGGAAGTACAGTAGTCCTTCGTTATCGACGGCTTTTTTATAGACGGATTTGATTATAGATTATAGCTCATTCGGGTGGATGGGACTCGTTAGCCTTGGTCGGCAACCCATCTAGGGGAGATAACCTTATAAAAATCCGGGTGGATGGGACTCGTCAGCCTTGGTCGGCAACCTGTCTAGGGGAGTAAACCTTATACAAATCAGTACTGCTATCTTAGGGTGAAGCAGGTTAGTGGATGGATTAACCGCACACCGCTGTAGAAAAATAGTGATAACAAATACATAAAATGCCTCGGAGTCAGACGGACCCTAAATTGAGTGGTTAATCCTGTAAGTCCTTCAGTAAACTGGCATGGGTTGTCCTTCTTACAGGGGATAGGTTCGCTTGGGGGCATTTTGTGTATGGCCACCCCCATTAAGGGGAGTAAGGCGTCTGACAATAGAAAATAGATTATAGACTGATTGCTTTATCATAAGACGGATTCGACTATCGACTGACTTTAAACTGATTCGAGTATCGACTGATATATCGACGGCTTAATTGTTTATTTATATTACTCTAATATACCAACCAAAAGTGGATTAAATGATGAACAATAAGACATACAATAATAAGAAAATACACCGAAAACGAGAGCAAAAATAAATAGCCTAAAGACTAGGTTTTGAGTGAATCCGGATTCACCAACGATCGGAGCGTCACTTTCGACCTCCATTTTTAATGTTATATCGACGGATTAATTGTTTATTTATATTACTCTAATATACCAACCAAAAGTGGATTAAATGATGAACAATAAGACATACAATAATAAGAAAATACACCGAAAACGAGAGCAAAAATAATTAGCCTAAAGACTTTAGGTTTTGAGTGAATCCGGATTCACCGACGATCGGAGCGTCACTTTCGACCTCCATTTTTAATGTTGTCAAAACCAGGCAGAATCTCTAAGTCCACCCACCTTTTACTTGCTTATTTGTGCCTGAACCTTGTATCTCTTGCGTTTATTATGGCCTCTAATGTATTCAGTGATAGACGGTGTGCCTGGTGGTAATAATGAAGGAATTGAATCCCCAGGACCATCAAAACAGTCAAGTCAAGTGCCATGTCTGGCAAGGTTATGTGTAAAGGAAAAACTTAAAAGTAGGCTACATAGGATAATTTTATTTGCAATATACTCTAATATGTAAGGTTATGTGTAAAGGAAACACTTAAAAGTACATAGGATAGAGACCACGGATACTGTACGTGTATGTACAGTACCGTAATGTACGGTATCGACGGTTTTTGCTATCGACGGTAGTCTTAAGAACGTAACCCCCGTCGATAACGAGGGACTACTGTAATAGCGATTTTGATTAGTTCTTTTGCATTTATCTTGTATCGTCCCAGTTTTGGTTTGTTTATTTTGCAAGTTTTACATTATAATATAATACAGTAGTTTGAAAAGAATATTTTGACTTAAATTGTACTTTCTTTATTTATACAGAATTTACCAGAATGTCCTGAACTTCTCAAATTGACTAATTCCTTGAATATGACGAGAGTACGTTGATATACAGTACAGTAGGGTCCCGCATAGAACGTGTTCAGATAAAACGAGTCTCGATTAAAACGAGCGACCTAAAATATAAATATTTAATTTTCGATAAGAACGAATGTGATCACATAAAACGAGTCCGCCATCAAAGTAGGGCAAATCCGAGGAGTTCTCATATAGAGCGCCGAAATATCGTACGAAACGTACAAAATATCGTACGCTCCTGACGGAAATTTACGTTTACAGTGAACATTGACCATATTGGGCCACCAAAATGCCGTGTTCACATACAACGAAATCGCATAGAACGGCCTCGTTTATCGACCAATTTCTCGTTCTATGTGAGACCGTGCAACTATTTTGCTTGGGAAACAAATTCACTTACTTATATAGTGATACTGTACATTGGAAGGTTATTTGAAAGAAGGAAGTATGATGTGCTTGCACTGATTGAAACAAAGATGAAAGGAGGGGGAGAAGTGGATTTTAGAAATGTGATAGGTAGAAAGTCTGGAGTAGATGAGGGAGTCTGAGGGAAAGAGGGAGTGGCTATTATTGTGAAGGAGGAGTTCAAAGAGTTTATAAAAGAGTGGAAAGAGGTGTCATCAAGGCTAATGTGGGTGCGAATGTGGTTTAAGGGAGAAAGGTGGGTTTTTGTAAGTGCTTATGGACCAGGAAGTGAAAGGGAGTTAGACGAGGTGGAGGGTTTTTGGGAGGATTTGAGAGATTGTCTACTAGGGTTTAATGAAAATTAAAATGTTATAGTTTTAGGGGACCTAAATGCTAGGGTAGGAAATGAGCCTGGATGGTGTAAACGAGAGTGAAGAAAGACTGAAAAATGTATGTGGAGAGTGCAAAATAAGTGCAGGTAATACGTTCTTCAAAAAAAGGTGTATACACAAGTACACATGGCATAGACTTGTGAGGGGAGAGATTGTAGAGAGGGCCTTGATGGATCATGTGCTGGTGACAAGGGAAAGATTGTGTAAACTGCTGGATGTGAATGTGCTGAGAGTGAGGCGGAGGGTATGTCGGATCATTACCTGGTGGAGGGAAAGCTAAGAGTTAGGAGTTTTTTTTTTTTTTTTTTTTTTTTCTATGTGATTGAGGGAGGCAAAAGGCATAACTGCCTATAGCGAGTGCCTCCCCCATAGTTGAAAGAGTGACAGGGCCAAAATCAAGGGACGTTCGAGCCAAAATGCCTGGACACACGGAGTTTGAAACAATTTAAGTCATAGGAAGAGGGAAAGACTGATTCTGGGAGAGAGTTCCAGAGCTCAGCTGTTGAGTAGAAGAAAGTTTGAGAGTAACGTTTCACTCTTGGGTTGGAGAGTTGCACAGAGTAGGGGTGGGATTGAGTTGCAAGACGGGTACCACGTGCCCTACGTAAAGGAGGTGGTATGCACTGGGATAGCTCTGAGGAACACTGATTATTATAGTAGCGATAGAATAGCGAGAGAGATGCAACATTGCGGCGGAGAGAGAGAGATTGCAGAGAGTTGGTGAGTGGACGGGAGTTAATGATACGAAAGGCCTTCCTTTCAACTTTGTCTAGGAGAGCAGTGTGAGAGGAACCTCCCCACACATGTGAACAATACTCAATACAAGGGCGCACTATGCCCCTGTACAGAGCAAAAAGCTGTGCAGGGGAAAAGAACCCCCTAAGGCGGTTGAGCACACCCAGCTTCTGGGAGGCTGCCTTAGCAAGACTGGTAATATGGTCCTTCCAAATGAGTTACAGGAGAATGAGAGACAAGCGTGAAATAAGAGAGGTTGTTGTTGTTGTTGTTGTTCCCTAAGCTGCCTGGCCGAACAGCCCCGAGTCCCTGAGAAAGGCCATGGCCACGATCGGGCTTTCCCACAGAGCTCTCATTGAGTGTAGATTGTGTTGTTGGCGTAAGTGGTTGTGTGAAATGCAGTCTTCTATGATGTGTTTAATGGTATGGGGTGCTGCGTTACATCCCGGGCAGGCGTCGACAACGGAGTTATCCAGTCTCTTCTGATAGCTCAGGAGAGCTGGACGGTGTCCGCATCTCAGCCTGGCCAGGTGGACTCTGTCCTCGCGAGGAAGGGAGGATTCGGAAGGATGGATTTCGGGAGGTCGTGCATGCAGCTGCGTGTTGTCTGTGAGTGAGTGGATGGATCGGTGAGAGATATGAGTATGGATGTGCTTTTGGAAGTTGGTTCGGGGTGGGCAGGGAGGGAGAGAGGACAATAATTGTGTGTGATACCGTGTGCTGGGTGTTGTTTTGATATTTCTTGGTGTCTGTGGGTGTGTTGCCATGTAGTTTAGTGGGTGGTCTTGGTTCGTGGAGGCTGCTGCCAGGAATTGAGTGCCTCTCATGTCCAGATGGTCTTTGACTTTGAGGATTTTGGTTTCTTGATGTAGGTGATCTGTGGGTGAAGTAGCTGTGCAGCCTGTAATGATCTTCAGGGCTTTGTTTTGAATAGTATGTAAAGTCTTATGATGTGTTTCAGCTAGGTTAGAAGCCCAGGCTGGGCTTGCGTATTCCATCACTGATCTTATGTATTGTTTATATACTGTGGTGGTAGTTTCTTTGTTGTGTCCAAATTTTGTGTGAGCAAGTGACCTGAGGGCGTTAAGTCTGGGTGTCAGTTTCTTTTTAATGTTTGTGGTGTGCTGTTTGAATGTCATATGAGTATCATATGTTACTCCTAGGATTTTGGGTGTGTGTGTGTATGTGTTAGGGGTGTGTTGTTTATGGTGAGTTGAGGGATGTATTCGTGTTCTCCTGTCCAACTTGTGAGCAGGGTTGCGGTGGATTTGGCTGGGGCTAGATTAAGTCTGTTTGTAGTGCACCAGCCATGTAGTGTGTTGAGATAGGGTTGAAGGAGATCTGTTGCTCTTTTTGGGTCATGGTGTGTGCATGTGAGTGTTATGTCATCTGCATAGGAGGCTAAGTTTATTTGGGGTGTATTGGGTGTAGTTATATCGTGCATGTACAGATTGAAGAGTGCGGGCGATAGGACGGATCCTTGTGGGACTCCGTTTGGAAAGTTTCTGATTTTAGATGACTGACCGGCAAAAGATACGTGTGCACATCTGCCTGCTAGGAAGTTGGCCAGCCACCTTTTTGTGTTGTTGTGCATGTTTGTGTTATAGATTTTGTTTGTTAGGTTGTGGCGGGGTATGGCATCGAAGGCTTTACTAATGTCGAGTGTGGCTAATAGTGATCTGTGTGGTGGTCTAGCTGAGTTGATGCCGTCGAAAGCTCTTTGTGTAAGGTCTGTGAGAAGAGTGTTTGTGGAGTGCAGTGGCCTAAAGCCATGTTGTGTTGGAGCTAGGGGTAGGTCAGGTGTAATTAGTTGTAATACTAGGCGTTCCATGACTTTGGAGGGGGAGCAAAGGAGTGTGATGGGGCGGTGCGAGGAGAGTAGCGTGGGGTCTTTGTTGGGTTTGGGGAATGTGATGATGATACCATGCTTCCAAATGTCTGGTATTGTGTTGTGTGAATAGCTGTACTTTGATATGTTAGTGAGTGCTTGTATGCCTTGTGGTCCCAGGTGTCTGAGGTGTATGTTGCTTATGTTGTCTAGGCCACAGGCGGGTGAGTGCTTGAGATTGTTGATATGCTTTGTCTGGTGATTGGTGAAGGGTGTATAGTCAGGGTCTGTGGGGAATTGTCTCTTACGTCGGATGACACGTCGGTCGTCTTTGTGAGGTTTTAGGTGGCTGACATGTGAGAAGTGATTGATGAGAGTGTTTGCTTGTTGTTTACATGAAGGAGTAGAGTCTGTTGTTGTGATTGCAGCATGTGATTGTGTTGTGTTGCTGTTGGAAAGTGTGATGCTGTTTAGTGTTTTGTAGAGTTTTTTGGGGTTTGTTTTGTGATCAAGTGTTTGTAGGAAGTTATTCCAATTTAGTTTTTGTTGGAGGTTGTTGTTGTTGTTGTTCCCTAAGCTGCCTGGCCGAACAGCCCCGAGTCCCTGAGGAAGGCCATGGCCACGATCGGGCTTTCCCACAGAGCTCTCATTGAGTGTAGGTTGTGTTGTTGGCGTAAGTGGTTGTGTGAAATGCAGTCTTCTATGATGTGTTTAATGGTATGGGGTGCTGTGTTACATCCCGGGCAGGCGTCGACAACGGAGTCATCCAGTCTCTTCTGATAGCTCAGGAGAGCTGGATGGTGTCCGCATCTCAGCCTGGCCAGGTGGACTCTGTCCTCGCGAGGGAGGGAGGATTCGGAAGGATGGATTTCGGGAGGTCGTGCATGTAGCTGCGTGTTGTCTGTGAGTGAGTGGATGGATTGGCGAGAGATATGAGTATGGATGTGCTTCTGGAAGTTGGTTCGGGGTGGGCAGGGAGGGAGAGAGGACAATAATTGTGTGTGATACCGTGTGCTGGGTGTTGTTTTGATATTTCTTGGTGTCTGTGGGTGTGTTGCCATGTAGTTTAGTGGGTGGTCTTGGTTCGTGGAGGCTGCTGCCAGGAATTGAGTGCCTCTCATGTCCAGATGGTCTTTGACTTTGAGGATTTTGGTTTCTTGATGTAGATGATCTGTGGGTGCAGTAGCTGTGCAGCCTGTAATGATCTTCAGGGCTTTGTAAGAGAGGTAATAAAAGTTAGTGACCCCCAGGGGGTAAGGGGGCCCTTCATCTAATGGTGGAGGAAAAAAAGAATATGCCTCACGCATCCTACTGCGTGTCGTACAAGGCGACTAATAGGGGGGATGGCGATAGACTTGTGGACCAACAGCCATTACTATGCAATAAAGTCTTTATCTTAGCACGGTCTTGGTATGGCACTGCCGAGGCTGATGGGGTGCGGATAGGTGCCACAGGGGACTGAGTCTTACCTGGGCGCTGTTTGGCACCACACCTGTATCGGCAACAGTGTTTGCATGTTGGAGCATTGTTGGGGCAGGACTTTATTGATATATAATCCAATTGCCTACCGGTAATATACAGTAGAGTCTTGTTATGGTGCTGTCTTTTTGTAACACTGTTAAGGCTGGTGTGGTTGCAGATACTGCAGGTGCAAGTGCTGCAGGGGGACTCTGTTGAGTCTTGCTGAAGCACGGTTAGTACTATACCAATATCAGCCACAGTGATGACTTGGTGAGGCAGTGCTGTGGCGGGACTTTATTGTACTACAGTACACTCCAACTACTGAAAGGCGACCCCGTCTGAGCCGTTACATTGCATGTAATGGAAAAATGACGTTAAACCATTGTATGTACGTATGTATAGTTAGAGAAGAGTACAAAAGAGAGGGAGTACAAGGAAAGACTAAATGAAAGTAGATGGAAGTGATAGAGATGGAAGAGAGAAGTAGAGGTTGAAAGACAACAATTTAAGGAAGGAGTGAAAGCAAGTGCAGAGGTAATATGCAGTAAAAGGAAAGTAGGAGGCAGAGGTATCAGGAAGGGAAGCGAGTAGTGGAATGATATGGTGAGAAAAGCAGTTGAGGAGAAGAGACAGTGTTTTGAGAGGGTTTTACAGGATGGTAGTGTTGAGGTATGGGAGAGGTACAAGGAGAAAAAGAGAGAGGAAAGAGAGAGGAAAAACGGAAAATTAGAGAAGCGAAAAAAGATGCAAACGAAAGATGGGGTCAAAGATTGAGTGAGAATTTTGAAGAACAATAGAAGATATTCTGGAAGGAGGTAAATAGAGTTGAAGTGAGGAAAAGATATGCTGAGTATTTTTAATAATTGCTAAATGCAAGAGATGGAAGAGAAGCAGTGATTGATGGAGCTAGGTTACTCAGGCCACCCAGGTGGCAGGGAATGAATGAAAGGATTGAGGAAAATGAGGTGAAAGAAGCAGTGAAACAAATGAGAGCGGGAGAAGCAGAAGGTTTGGATGGTATTGCTGTGGAGTGTATAAAGAAGTATGGAGATGTGATAATAGATTGGTTGGTGAAACTCTTCAATGTGTGCTTTGTTGTGTCAATGGTACCAATAGACTGGAGGAGTGCATGTATTGTGCCGTTGTACAAGGGGAAGGGATATCGGCAGGAGTGTTCAATTTATAGAGGTATTAGTTTATTATCAGTGGTTGTAAAGCTGTATGGCAGGGTGTTGATAGAGAGGATAATAAAGTGTACGGAAGTTGCAATAGGAGAAGAACAGTGCGGTTTTAGGAGGAGAAGATGGTGCGTGGATCAGATTTTTGCAGTAAGACAGCTGTGCGAGACATATTTAGAGAAGCATAAGGAGATATTTTGGGCTTTTATGGATTTGGAAAAAGTGTATGATCGTGTGGATCGTGAAGCAATTTCACACTTAGATTCCTTCAAAATTCCTCATCTAATCTTCTCTTACTTTCCTTCACTACTCTCTTCACCACTCTCCTCTTCTCCAAGTGCCTCTCTCTTTTCTGTCTCTCCAAATCTTCATTCCCTCTACTACCCAACCACTCTCTATACGCCTTCTTCTTATCTTCAACAGCTAGTTTTACCTCTTTTGTCCACCATACTGTATCCTTCACTCCCCTCCCTCTTCTCTAACTCCACATACCTACTCACATGTTACACACATCTCTTCCTTAAACGCTTTGCTCTCCTCTTCCACTTCCTCTATACCCTCCAAGTCAAACCTACCTACAGGTAGTAGTCTTTCTACTGCTCTCTTGAACTCTTCTCTGATCTCCTCCTCATGTAACCTCTCCAATGGTGGGGTGGAGTTAAGGAAAGTAATACTGTAATTAGAGCCAGTGTGGCTAAGAGGTACTGCACTCACCTCGCGCATGGGAGGCCCGGGTTCGACCCACCGCCGGAGCACCATAGGTTTATTGACCTACAGGCAGGGCTTTCCATACCCTTAGCTGTATTGGCGAAATTAGAGGTGTGGTAGACCAGTGCCTCATGTACACATGTATATGCTAGTGCCTGATCAGCAAGATCTAGCTGATTACAATGGTTACAAACTATTCACATCCACAGCCAGTCCAACAGTACAATCCCACATGTATCCCCACACACTATACACACGTTTGGGCTTTAGCAGCCTTCCCCCGTGAACAGGTACGAGCTAGATAATTGAGCGAGTTGCCTCGGCATTTGAAAGCATATGAAGGCGATTCATTTGCGGACACCCCCTCTCGAGGATTACAGCGTCTGGCAATAGATAGATAAATAGAATCGCTTGATTGTGGACTTACTTTGTAGTCATATTTGGCATCAATGAATGTTTCACACAGGATGACCTCGGGTGCTAACCAGTACGGAGTGCCTATGAAGGTCCCTCTCTTGTCCCACGTGTTCTTGTTTTTGGCAGACACTCCAAAGTCGGCTGGAAGGTCACAAACAATTATTCACTGTTGAGGGAACTTGATTGTGCAGTTCTAAGTTTCTCAACAATATTACTTCTATAAAGTAAGGAATTGAATAACAAATTTGGTATTACTTTATAATGAAAAGCTAAAATAGCACACTAAGAAGCTTTACAATTTGAAACCAAGTAAACCACAAGATAATAATTAATGAACATTTAAAGTGCTAAACATAACTGCAACCAAGGATGACGTATTAGATACATAAGATTAAAATGGATTGCATAAATGGGAATGGTATATCACAGGATAAATTGTAATATCGTCGTCAGGTTAGAAATGCTTGGAAGTTATTAATTTATCATGATCAATTTGTAAGTGATTTTGGTATATATAGATGAAGTACAGTACAGTACTGTATAACCACAGACCATATTATGAAATATTCATATGCAGATTCTAAGAAAAATACTGGCATCTGACGGCTGAAATTCCATCATTAGGCCAAAATGGAAAGTGGATGCACATACAAAATTCAGGATTATAAATTGAAAATTGTCGCATCACAGAGTAAAAAAATTGTATATGGGATCTCAGACAATCAGCTTACAGATTATATCATTATAAATAAAGAAACCTCAATTGAATTAATAAAAACTCCATTGAAAGGAGCACTATTGTATATTGAAGTTTGTTTCAAGCTTCTTCAGCTCACTAGGAAACATCAATAACGTGCTCCTCTTCAAATGGCGTTTTTGTCCATTCTGTTAACTTTCATAATTTATATTAACATACCTAGTTTGACACCGCCTTCCATGGTGAGTAGGACATTACCCGCTTTTAAGTCCCGATGAATAACCTGGCAGGATAGACATACATAGTACTGTATTAGCAAAATTTGGGAAGCATTTCAAAATAATATTCAGAAAGGATTTCATAATCGTTCATCTACTTAGATGTATTACTGTGCCCTGGCACTAAATTTTTGTTCATCCTGGACCAGTAACACTAGGAAAATAATTACTAGTTACCAGAACCGGTTCAGAGGTTTTAAATTTCAAACTTCATGAATTCTCATAAGGAAGGATTAATTACATTACTGTACATTAGCAGTTTAAGAATAGAGGTAATCTTATAAAAAAAAAAAAAATCAAAATAATTGGTTTTGGAGCGTCAAGTTTCGTCAGCTGAATTGCTCGAGTACTGAAAATCAACGACATAAGATGATTGAATGATGTTTACTAATTATCTTTTAAATATACAAATGATCTTATGCTATACACTAAAAGACTAACCTATATAAACGTCTAGCAACCAAGTAATATTGACCAAACTGATTAAAGTACTTGGTCTTTGTGTTTGTTGTTGCTTATTGAGCGATTCACTGAGAAAGTGTTACCAGGTCTGCTTGATAACTCCCTAAGTGTCACCTAAGAATTTTATTGTTTAACCAAAACTGTCCCCAAAATTCCTTATTTACTCTTTAAGATAGTAAGTATCCCTAGTTACTCCAGTAATATGTTCATGAAGCTTCCTAGTGTTGGAAGACTAAATAAAAATCCCTAAAGATAAATTTCCTTGTACAGTACCTGGCAACGCTACTGAGTACCAGGAGCCACGTCATCCTCATATTAACAGCAGTAGTTTCAATTAACCCTTAAAAAACGGATGACGCCATATGGCGTCAATAGGAACCATCTCCCCTGCCACCTCATGTGATTGTGTCATGCCGCCCGCCTCGAGAGTCAGTGTTTGATTGAGTGTGTGTGAGGGAGTATGTGTGGGCTGGTCTGAGCCCACGGGATCAACACACACACACACACACACACACACACAGGTGAATATTGAATTATTTTTCATTACATATACTGTATGTACATGCACACACACTCAAGGGGTGGAATTGTTGCTTGATGCTCTGGCGGTGATAAAAGCATCAAACAAAGCAACATAGAAGGATGCAGTTTTCACCATTCTCAAGCTGAATGAAAGAATGTGATCATAGATTTTATAGTGTTATTAACCCATTGACTGCGGGAGATGTTCCGGAACGCCATGGCAATTTACAGCAACTTACAGGCTTTTAAAGCCTCTTAACCCTCCGGGCCCGGGCTAGCTCTCACAATGACAGTGCGGCGTACCCGGGCGATCTGGCCGAAAAACGTCTAGGCCTAGGCTACCTTATTTTTGTTTAGTTTAACTGCTAGAAATTTCCCACGCATCTATAAACGTAATGCGGTTTCCAATCTGTAGACTGGCGTTGAGTAGAGCTCTCTAAGTCAACTGGTTCAGTTGTGATGACGATTTCCGTGGAGCGAATTTTGCCGCGATGTTGACAATATCGGAGCTTTTCAGACACTAATTTCGTCTGATATCACAACAATAACATTGATCCGACGTCTCCTTGTTGTTTTCGGAGGTGCGGTGACGCAACGATCGGCTTTGTTTACATGCGTCGGACGCACGGCGTTCAGACCAAGCTGAATAGGCTTGAAAGCATACTGCCTAGTAACAGGACACCCGGGCTCCTGCCCTTCTTTTGTGGTGTCCTATTAACCTCTGAAGTGCGCATGGGGGTAATTAGACACCTCTCCCTGTGCGCATGTATTTGAGGTGTTTCCGTCACTAAAATATTCATTGTACCATTAATAGCATTAATACTTATCCATATGTGCCTATTATGGGTTGATTATAAAGGTATTAACCTGAAACAACAATAAAACGAGTGAAAACAGCGTTTGGATGGTCAAAATCGGAGATATAGCCCGCGAGTTGTATAATGTATGGGTGAGGCAAGCTGCTTTCCCGCCAATTTCCCCCAAGGCCACTGAGACCCAGTCGATCGATACTCTCTCTCTCTCTTGCATTCGCTTGCTATCAGTGATGACCACACCCTGCAACCGGATTTCTAATGTTAGCACGAAAATATACCTCAGAATAAGGGAATAACAGGGAAAATAGTGGCCCAGGGGCCAAAAAAAAAAAAAAAAAAAAAAAAATAAATAAATAAATAAAAAAAAAAAAAATCGATGTCAAAAGTTGATTTTTTTTTTCTCTGACTCTTAAGAGTCTCCCCGCAGTCCGCCGGGGGAACTCTTAAGTCTCCCAGCAGTTCCCGGGTTAACAGGACACCCGGGCTGGAAGGGTTAAAGCCTGTAGATTCGAGTGCGAGTGAGCGGAAGCGCAGCAGGCCACCCATCCTTTCTCCAGCCAGCCGACCGGGGCACTGAGGAGTATGAGCCATACTCTCACTAGACATACAGCGCTGCCAAAGGCAAATTTAGCACGACATTATCAATAACTACTCAGTATTAGCGAATGTCTATGGTAGCACTGCGGGTGAAGCCTGCGTGCTACGAAGCTCGTTTTGGTGTCATTTTGAAGCTATTTTCTTCTAGTTTTTGGCTGAATACATTTAATTTCATTTAGACACTTGCTTAATCAATCAGGAGTACCTGAATGAGCCCTAATATAGCGGAAATATGCCCGCAGTGTAAGTGTTAATAGTGTGTACGGAGATACAAAATGTATAAAGAAGGCGTTTGTTCGCCAAATATCCCCAGGTGTGACAATTGGCGAGTAATTTAAACCCCCGAAGCCTGGGAGTTAAAGAATTGCATAATGCAATTTGCCATGCTGTAATGTAAACTCACAATAATTATAATATTAGTTAATACTAAGAAAAATTAGTGCCGGTGCTTCTTGTATTTCTAAGACATTCATTATGACAAAAAAATAAAAAACAAATAAAACTAGAGATGAATATTATTTTGTTTTCCATTTTGAGCGTTCATGCTAAAACAAAGCTGGTATATACAGTACATCTTGTTTTTTGTAATATTTGACTTGCAACACCAAAGATGATACTAATAATAAAGAAGAAAGAAAATTATTAAATTGTACCACCTAGTTATTCAATTAAAATTGATTGACTGGTGGCTACCTTATGATAATGGCTCTTACATAACTCACCAGTTAGTTGTTGTTGTCCGAAACTTTTAGTGATGATTAATCCGTCTTTCATATCTGATTGTTGCTTATTCATAGTAACACTGCATGTAATTGAAGATACATTATTTACCACTGGTGTAATATTAATCAACCATTCGAATGACAGCAGCAAATACATAGATATTGTCAATATATGGTACTTGCATCAATCTATTGCTTTGGACATGATTAGTTGGCCTGTTACAAAGGGCAAACCGGGAAACTGTCCGAGCCTTAACCGGAAGTAAAACAGAAAATTGTGATAATTGGTTTATACAGTATGATCAACTGGAGCACAGTACTACTTATATGCACACCTGACATTCTTTAATCTGATAATTCTAAATCCTTGACTGATATCTTTGAAACAGTTGTAAATATAGCCAATAGGGTATTTTCAAAACTTTATAAAAACACCAGATCTCAACACCATGGTAACAGGTATGAGAATGATTCGTACTTCAAGTAATGAAAATCCATACGTTTAAATGCCATTGCTTCTATAAGGACGTGTAGGAGGACCATGTCATAACCCTCAACCTCGCCTATTGGTATATGTTGGGGGAGTTCTCAATAGTTAAAGGTGTGGTTAAGGGTGGTGACATGGTCCTCCATACACGCAACCATATTATTAATTAAAATGTAAAACTTGCAAACTAAACAAACCAAAATTGGGACAAGGACAATATAAAGTCAAATTAAATTATCAAAATCGCTATGTGGAAACAACGCTTACTAAAATGAAAATTATTAAATAAAAGAACACAATCCACCACATAGGGTGTACATTACTACATGAGCAAGTTAATCTGTTTCATGACATTTGCTGTAAATTATTATGTTCCTTCCAACAACCAACTATACTCCTAAAATCGATTAATGAAATTTACAAACACATGTGGCACATGTGACACATGTGAGGATGGTGGGGGCATTGGCTAGGGGGTGCAAGCCGGTGGGCTGATGATCCCTTCTCCCACTGCCCTCTCAGAGACAGATCTCATCTCACCTTAGCCCCTTCGGGGGCCCGAGCATCTGGAACGGCTTTCGTCAACCGGACTCGGTACTGCTCGGCCAGACAGTCTGGGGAACTACAACAACAGGGCGGGTGCCCAACCCCGAAAGGGGTTGAAATAGGGGCGCTATCCCTCCGCCAAAGGCGGCTTTCTAGGGCATTTCCTAGCTGATGCTGAGAGGATTGGGTTCTAGTCATGTGGTGATGGGCTGGTCTCAGAGTGAGAACTCAGCGATCTCTGCCATACCCATAGCTTACTCTGACTGTTCCTTTTACTTATATATTTTCTAGATCTCAAGTGACGGCATCTCTTCCGTTGATTGACCTCCCAATCTACCAAGATTGGAAGCCAAAACGTCACATTTTTCCTTTGCCCCTCAACTTTCTCTTCATAATTGCTGAGGGGCACAGGGCCCTGGGTGGGGCTTTGGTTTCCCGGGCGTTTCCGCACCCTCCTCAGCTCCCCTCCATGGAGTGGCTTCGGTCACCCAGGCTGTATTGTGGTCGGCAGAGAGGGTTCTGTGGGGGCGCTCAGTTATGGCCTTGGCCTTGCTCGGGGCCTTGGGGCTGTTCGGCCAGTCAACTTGGGGAACAACTACAATAACAACTGTAAATGTGTCAGGTGAGGGCTGGTCCTATCCAGAGTGAGGTTTAGCATCCTCTACCCTACCTTAGCCATTTCTGTATTATATGTATGTATTGGTATTTGCCAACGTATGTATGTTTCTGTATGTACTTTAACTCCTTCACTATGACGATGTCTTTCTTCCTTTTGTTAAAGGTTTTATAAGACAAATTTATGGAGCTTAGTACTTGTTGAACAAAAATATAGATACCGGTATATATATATAGGCTATACTGTATATATATGACCGTCTTTACCTCTAGCAATCCTTTACCTTTTGATACCTTTTGATGTGTTCGCCACTCTTCTAGCGGCACCAAGGAGCGCGACGCCCCTCGTTATGGGTGGTGATTTGGTGCAGTAGACTGTTTGAAGCGACAGCTCGCTCCCTTGCGAGGATGGGCTCGTCTGGCACTTTTTGCAGTTCGACATCTAGGGCTCTCTTGAAGTTGTCTAACGAAATGTCCCTCATGTCTCTTACTCGCCGTGGGAGTTTGTTGAAGAGACGTGGGCCTCT
The DNA here is from genome assembly GCA_032716605.1 of Paralithodes platypus. NCBI lineage: Eukaryota > Metazoa > Arthropoda > Malacostraca > Decapoda > Lithodidae > Paralithodes > Paralithodes platypus. Next base: position 25,489,868 of record CM064521.1, read on the forward strand.
GTGTGATAACCAGCCCTCTCGCAGAGAGCCCATAGCACCCCTGTTATTCATCCGGGGAATTTCGCATTCCCAGCCTCTCCTATCACTGAATTTCATGACTATCGGAGTATGTAGGTTTGGTACTAAACCCTCTGCGATTTTCCACGTGTATATTATTAGGTAACGTTCTCTTCTACGTTCCAGTGAGTACAGATTCAGTGCTCTTAAACGCTCCCAATAGTGTAGATGTTTTATCGAACTTATATGCGAAGTGAAATTTCTTTGTACACTCTCTACGTCATTTATTTCACCTGCTTTGTATGGGGATGTTAATACGCTACAGTATTCAAGCCGCGGTAGCACTAGAGATTTGAAGAGCGTTATCATAGGCAATTCCCCGCGTGTTTTAAAAGTACGCAGAATCCAACCCGTTAGACATTTCGCAGCCGCCACTTTGACCTGGTTATGTACTTTGAAACCCATATTTTCAGACATTAATACCCAAAGGTCTTTCACACTTTCTTTCCGTTCTATTATGTGGTTAGATTCTGTTAAGTAATTTGTAATTTCATTAACACCATTATTATCTCCGTACCGTATTAATTGGAATTTTTCCTCATTGAATTGCATGTTGTTTTCCCTGGTCCACTGGAACACTACATTCATGTCTTCCTGCAGTCGGCCCGTGTCCTCTTGTGTGTTTACTATCTTGCTTAATTTTGTGTCATCAGCAAAAGACGACACCGTACTGTGTCTGGTGTTGGTATCTATGTCGCAAATTAGTATGAGGAACAGAAGGGGCGCTAGCACTGTTCCTTGGGGCACTGAGCTTTTGACATCCGAAGGCTCAGATGTGACTTGGTTTACTGCTACTGATTGTTTTCGGTTTACGAGGAAATTGTATATCCACCGTCCGATTTTCCCAGTTATACCTTTTGCTTTCAGTTTGTGGGCTATTATACCATGGTCACATTTATCAAATGCCTTAGCAAAATCGGTGTAAATGACATCCACGTTTTTCTTTTCTTCTAGCGCTTTAAGAATTTTGTCATAGTGTTCCAAAAGTTGTGAGAGACATGATCTTCCCGCTCTGAACCCATGTTGACCGGTGTTGTGTAGTTAATTTTTCTCCATGAATGTTGAAATTTTGCTTCGCAGGACTCGCTCGAAAACTTTAATGATGTGAGAGGTTAGAGCTACCGGGCGGTAGTTTTTTGGTAGTGCTTTACTCCCTCCTTTATGCAGTGGGGCAATTATTGTGTTTTTCAAGCTATCTGGTATGTTACCAGTGTCTAGACTCCTTCTCCACATTATAGCCAGGGGTTTTGAGAGGTTTTCCTTACATTTCTTCATTAGGATCGAATTCCATGAGTCCGGGCCTGGTGCCGAGTGGGATGGCATGTTGGAAATGGCCTCTTCTATGTCTTTTGGACCGAAATCAATATCCAGCATCTGAGGGGTTTCTGTGGGGGAGGTTTCCATGAAAAATATATTTTGGTCTCTGATGACTTTTGTTTCATCAGGCTCACTGAATGCCATTTCATACTGCCTGCTTAAGAGTTCGCTCATTTCCTTTCTGTCCCCTGTGAAAGAGCCGTCCCCTTTGCTCAGTGGGCCGATGTTTGATGTTGTTTTAGCCTTTTGTTTGGCGTATGAAAAGAAGTATTTGGAATTTTCCTTTATACCTGCAATAGCTTTCCTCTCCTCTTCCATATGTTGTAGTTCATATGATATTCTTAGCCTTTGTTCAATTTCTACAATACAATTTCTCTATCTATTTCGACCTTTTGCCTATCCTGTAGATTTTGATGTGTGCGTCTTTGTGTGAGTAATTTTCTTCTTCTGTACAGCCTCCTCCTTTCCCGATCTTGTTTGCTTCTTCGTTTTGTTTGTCTTGCAGGTATATGGTGGCTACAGATTTGAGTCATGGTTTCTGTTATTAAGACTAGACATTCTGCTGGTGTCAGGTTATCCATTAAATCTTCCCAGTCTATTTCCTCCATTTCTTGATTTACCTCTTCCCACCTAATGTTTTTGTTATTGAAGTTAAATTTACTGAAGGGGCCGGTTTTTGTTCTTGATTCTGAGGTTGTCTGTACACTTTCTAAGGTTGTTTTGCTCTCAATTAATTTATGATCTGAGTATGTTGTGTCCGATATGTTAATGCTGTGTACTAGAGAGTCGTTGTTAGTGAAGACCAGGTCTAAGATATTGTTTTCCCGTGTGGGTTCAGCAATATGTTGGGTAAGACTAAAAAAATCACAAAGTTCAAAAAGCTCTCTCGTATTAGTATTTGCTTCTCCGGTGTTATTTGCCACTAACTGGTTTTCTAGTTGTCTCCATTTAATGTTTGGTAGGTTAAAGTCTCCTAGCTATATAATATTTGGTGTTGGGTTCCCCAGGGTTTCCACTTCTGATTTTATTTTGTTGAGCTGGGTTTTGAATTCTTCTCAGGATGAGTCTGGAGGCCTGTATGTAACAATAACTGCTAAATTTAGGGATTCTATTTTAACTCCAAGTATTTCCACCACTTCATTACTGTTATTTAGGAATTCAGTACATATCAGTGAGTCATGTATGTACAAGGCTACACCTCCATGTGATCTATGCGTTCTGTCCGCCCTATGTAGGTTATAACCAGGAGCTACCGGTAGCTACTAGAGTTAATACATTCATAGGCCTAATGTTACATGACGTTAGTACAGCATAGCCAAGTCAACATACCTTCAATTCGTGGATATATATGAGGGCTTCAACAAGATATTTACAAACATAGGCTATCTGGGGTTCAGTGAGAGGACGGTAGAGGTCGGCCATAATAGAGTCCATGGCTCCACCATCACAGTACTCCAGATACATCTGTAAACAAATAAAGTCAGTCAAGTTAGGGGGCTTAAAAAATGCTTCACCAGACCTCCTTCTAACTAAAATAATAACCTCCAGACCCTCTTAAAGATAGATTTTTCAGTAAAAGAATGTCCCAGCCAAAGGTCAGTTTCTCCTGAATTGCAGACTCGTTATCAGTTGCCCAGCAACATCTACTGTAGATGGGATGAACCATATTAGAATCACCAAACTAATTAGGTAAAAAGTTTTAAAATCTTCAAACTAATGGAGTGAAACAGGGAGGGTCCAAAACAAAAATATATAACTAAATAAAAACTAGGGTGGGTTTGGCAGCAGCACTCATATCTGTACTATTGCCTTTAACAGCCTGTGGTGGGTTGGGTTAACTAGAGCAAGTTATCCAGCCCGGTACAAAGGGGCTACTGTGTATTACCCAGATTACTATAGTTTACTTCCCTGGGTAAGATGTCACAAGTGTCTACTAACTCCAGGTTCATATTTACTGCTAGGTGAACACATGCACTGGAAGTTAGGAGACTCACACAAATACATGCCTCCCTCGATTTACGATTGGGTTACGTTCCTGAAAACCAGATCTTAAATAGAAAATTCATATCAAACCCTAAAATTAATGGGGTAAATGGGGATGCGTTCTCGAACTAGCCATAAGTCAAACACAAACGCCTAAAAACCTACAGTATAATAATATCGTAAATTGGGACATCGGATAGTGAGGGAGACCTGTAGTTGAGTTATGTAAACAAATAGCAACCCTAATTTAGATCATCTGAAAACCCTATAATAACAGAGATTGGCCAATCTCTGCCATATTGGTGCCACTGGTATCATTAGCCTCTACTTACACTCAAACGTGTCCATAATCATAATAATCAATCAGCAATGTAGGAAAAGGATATATATACTGTACAGTAATATAGTCTTTGGATCCCAACTCATCGTAATTAAAAATTAAGTATGACCATGTAGTTTGATCATTATATTACCAAATATTACCAAACTGGCATCCAAAGAAAATGGTGGCCTTTCTCTCATACTACACAATCTATGTCATCCTAATCCTTCCTTCGTTCCTCAAGGATTTTTTAAGTTACAAATTCACTGACTCCAACTTTCAGAGTAATAATTCTGCACCAGGAATGTATAATAAATAACACTATGATCTTGGTAATAAAACTAATGATATATGCGATGTTGGATGCTTGGCTTAGTTCATTGATATTTTTATCCACAGTACTGTACTGTAAAACAACCAAACTTCAGACATTTTGGAGGGTTTTCAATAAATAACTCTGTGTAGAATGGTAACAAAATTATCCCTGTTGGTGCCATTGTGTAGCCAAGGACAATACCTACTGAATCCATAAAAAAGAAGAATCTTCAGCATTCAACTTATCATAAAAACGATTATCTGGCGACCGAAGTTTGGACAAATATTGTTAACTTCGGACCGCTTTTCTTAACATCGGACATCTGTGTATTTGCCCTTTAACCCCTGGTACCCGGAAGGGTTCTGAGGAGCCCATAACAAACTAGGGCCCGAAACCCAGATGGGCTGATGGGCTCATGAGCACCGTAAGCTTTAACCCGTGGAGCCCCGGCTAGTTTTGTAATGTTTGTTCACCAGAACCCGGCCGGTTTTCAAAAAATGGTTTTATTCCAGAAACAATAGCGAATGGGTTAGGAATGAAGGAAAAACCACGAAAACCCGATCAAAAAGCTCAAAAAATGGTCCTACAGAGCCACCGAAAACGGATTTTACAAGAGTAAAAAATTTAAGGCAATTTCCCCCATAAAACAGGTTATTGCGCGCTCACGCGCACGCACGTGGACTTTGAGAGTTTTCAACCATCGGCACGGTTGCGTGGGATACGTACACAGTTCCCATACAAATCTGAGCCCTCTTGAGTGGCTACACCTGAGGTTACGGTCGGCGCAATTAGGGTGACGCGTCAGACGCGTCACTGGGGCTGTGTGTTACATACATCGCCGACGCGTCGCTGGGGCTGTACGGGTTAAAGCCTATTAAGCGTGTTTTAAAAGCTGTGCGTCTGACGCATGTAAACAAAGCCTGTCAGAGCGACGCGCACCTACCAGAACAATAAGGAGAAGCGCACTTTTGTTGTTATTGTTTCGGAGGACAAGGAATAGTGTTGTTATTGCCCGATTATTACTAACATCGCCTCAAAACTTTATCCACGGAAATCATCATCACACCTGAACCAGTTGACTTAGAGAGCTCTACTCAATGCCAGTCTACAGATACGAAACAGGGCTACGTTTTGAGATGTGAGTGAATTCTCTAGCAGTTAAAATAACAAAGATAGAGGGCGGGTGCCCAACCCCGAAAGGAGTTGAAATAGGGGAGCTATCCCTCCGCCAAAGGCGGCTTTCTAGGGCCTTTCCTAGCTGATGCTGAGAGGATTGGGTTCTAGTCATGTGGTGATGGGCTGGTCTATCCGAGTGAGAACTGAGCGATCTCTGCCATACCCATAGCTTACTCTGACTGTTCCTTTTACTTATATATCTTCTAGATCTCAAGTGACGGCGTCTTTTCCGTGGATTGGCCTCCTACTCTGCCAACCTAGAAGTTGGCAGATTGGGAGCCAAAGCGTCACATTTTTCCCTTACCCCTCAACATTCCCTTCATAATTGCTGAGGGTCACAGGGCCTTGGGTGGGGCTTTGGTTTCCCGGGCGTTTCCGCACCTTCCTCAGCTCCCTGCCTTGGAGTGGCTTCGGTCACCCGGGCTTTGTTAGTGGTAAGCAGGGAGGATTTTGTGGGGGCGCTCGTTTATGGCCTTGGCCTTGCTCGAGACCTTGGGGCTGTTCGGCCAGACAGCCTGGGGAACACCAACAACAACAACAACAAAGATAGAGCTAGCCTATTACAACGTTTTTTGGCCAGATCCCCCGGGTTTCGGGATTATCCTATAGAAGGCGAAACCGGTCTGTGAGGGTTAAACAGGAGTACAGTACAGCTAACAGCACACTATCTCTGGACATTACTCTCCAGACTATGGACACTTTGGAAATTTGTTTTTCTTTAAATTGAAACAAATGTTGGATATTACTGTGTAGTTATACGCGGATTTAGAAAAATAACCAATATCTTCTTTTTGGCTCATAAATTGAGATTACAGTAATAGGCATTATATCACATTGCAGTGAGGTATTTTGGTCATGAATGCAACTACAGACTACTGTATTCACAAACTTTTTTGTTTTTGTTTACCAAATTAAAGAAAAAATACATTGCATATACCCCAAACTGTAAGAAGAAATGGGTTCATAGTGTTCACATGGCGGGCAGCATTGTGACAGGACTTTGTTGTTCTAGTCCAAGTTGTTTAACCCTTTCACGCACAGGATGCGATTTGAGCCTATTCTGAAATACTTTAAAGCCTTTGTGAGCATCAGGGGTGTTAATAGACCTTTAGTTTAGTTACTTCAACCTCTGCAGTTGTCTTTGAGTTAGCTGTGGGCAGAAAACTAATTTTGGAGAGGTAATTATAAGATTGAGAGAACTCTATTTCGGATTGCTTATCAGCAACCCCTGCGTCCACACTTGCGTGAAAGGGTTAATGGCAGCACACTGGCAATGGAAGTCTCCCCCCTCCACAGGTTGGATTAAACAGGGAAGGAAAAGAGGCCCCCTGGAACGACTTTATTAGTGTCACTTCGGGCCTCTCAGAGTATGATACAACAGTCGTAGGTGAAGACCTGAATGGGCATGTGGGAGCATGTGCTGATGTAACACCAGTTGAAAAGAAACAGACTATAGTCGGTTTCTTTTCAACAGCCGGTAAATTGCAAAGTTCCCATCAAGATTTCTCAGTTATTTTGAAATTTTGTAGTGAAATAGGGTGCTAATTATATAAACTTGGTCTTAATATGATGCAGAGACGTAGCAGTTTCATATTTTTCCTTTAACCCTTGTTTAGTGGGGCCCGCCTTAAGTCGGTCTAGAGAACCAAGGACTATGTGGCGGGGACCGACTTGAGGCGGTGTGCAATATTGAGCAATAGTTGGCTCTGAGAGAGAGACGAGCGGTGGGAGGAGCGTAGGGCGGCTCTGACCGTTCGGCACGGGTCCCGCGCGATAACTGCTCTCCCCTCCACACACATCCACACTCCCTACCTCGGTACACAGGGAATTATGTAAGGAAATTACCTTATTTTAGGGATTTTTCCTTCGTGTTGCACGATCGTTGCAAGAGAACGCGTGGTCGTAGAAGGATGGTTCTGGTGTCATTGGAAAGCTCAATTATCGCCCTTTCAGGGATACATAATTGTATTACGCTCTGGCTCTTGTTTATGCATGAAAAAGAGCACGGAAATAAGCTCGTTTAGGGTAAAACTACCCGCTTGGCAGGTAGTAGAAGTTACCGACCTAGCCGCTCGTGGAGTGTTAAGTATCGAGTGGACAGAAGGGTGCTAAGCTGGTATGGTCATATTGAATGAATGGAAGATGAAAGGCTTACAAAAAGAATATGGGAGTCCGATACAAGGGGAGGTAAAGGGGTAGGAAGACCTCCATCGAGATGGAGAAACTGTGTAGGACAAGGTTGGAAGATAGAGGAATGACTATACCGGTAGATCAGGCAAGAGAAGTGGTAATAAATAGGAATGAATGGAGACTGCTAGTGAATAGATGAGAGTAAACGCAGTTGTTTGGGAGAGAGGGTCATGCACCAGTTGGACTAGATAATAGTCCGTCAGGTGCCTGGCCCGGGGAGCCGGTAGTAATGAAGGGTACGTCTGGAAGCATGGTGGGCGAGCTTGTGGTGGCGGCTTCGCTGCTGGTTTGCCTGCGGAAATCGGAACCTCTCCGGGAGATCTGGGACCTGGGAATATAGCTGATACTCCAAATGGGCCTAGGTCTCTGGGTATTTATCCTGGACGACCTAGATGTGTGTGATTATGTGTTTTATTTTTTCTGTTGTGTTAAGGTGTCTCTGTTTGGGCTCTGTCTCGAGTCTCTCCCCCCCCCCCCCACCCAAATAAATAAATAAATAAATAAATAAAAAAAAAAAATGGGGCAAGTTCCAGAGCATATACCGGTACATACATACAAGAAATTAACTGCTAAGGTATTCAACTTATCGTCAGCTGATATACTGTACATACATAATAATCTATATAAATTAACATAACATTATTTTTTGCATATACCTGTACTGTACTGAACCACTTTCCATAACCTTGACTCGTCACATTTCTTTGTAAAATGTCCGAAATTTGGATGCTGTCTGATGTTTGGTAGTTTTACAGTAACTCATAGTGCAGGAAATGACAGGACATCTAATAGTTAGTGCAGGAAAAGACAAGATATATAAAAATTATAAATATTTAACAAGGATCCAAGTACAGTAAACTTCCGTTAATCCGAAGGGCAGCGGACCGGCCCTCGTTCGGATTAGTGGATTTTTCGGATTATCGGACTTTACTCCTATGAACCTGTGTATGACGAATACATTGAGGCATTAGGCCACCCAAATGACACAATGGTGCACACACACATCTCATATGTTCATGAAATCACTTCAAAAGTTTACCATTGTCATTGTAGCCTATTACCTACTTCAAAACATTCAGATTAATGGTCAAAGGAATCTGCTGATATAAACGTCTTCTTCTTCTTCTTCTTCCGTCTACTAGCGAGTTTGTCTTGCTCTTGAAGATCAGATGTGGTTCGGGAAGTAATGCCTTAACAACGGCACTTCCCTGAGAGGTTCTTGTAATTTTTAATTTTGTGATTTTCCTTTTGTGACGTGCTCTGTTATATTATATTGTATTGAAAGCACCCTTGTCTTGTTGTCTTGAAAGCACCCTTGGGACGCTCCGATCACTGAACTATAAATAGTAGCGTATCGGAACGTACAAAGGTGCGTTTTCAAGCTCAAGACTAATACGTCCAAAGGTGCGTTTTCAAGCTCAAGACTGAATGCGCTTGCAGAAAATGCGGTGCAAGCCAGTAGCGCATCGGAGCGTCCCAAGGATGCGTTCAAGAGCAAAACAAACTCTCTAGCAGACGATGTGGAAGAAGAAGAAGAAGGTGTTTACGTTTATATCAGTAGCTTCCTTTGACCATTAATCTGAATGTTTTGAAGTAGGTAATAGGCTACAATGACAATGGTAAACTTTTAAAGTGAATTCATGAACATATGATATGTGTGTGCTCCATTATGTGTCATTTGAGTGGCCTAATGCCTCAAAAAGGGGACTTTGGGACTTCTTGAAATTCGGACCATCGGGTGAATTCGGATTTGGCCTCAAATTGAAAAATTCGGACTATTGGGAGATTCGAATCATCGGTCGTCGGATTAACGGACTTTTACTGTATAACTGGAATAACATTTTATTTTAAATAATTTATAGAAAACTCTTCACTAATGTCATTAAGCTTTCGATCAAGTATTGGTATAGGCCTAATTTGAATAGATATTACCTGGAGTAGGCCTATGCAATACTATACAGTACTGTACTTACCCAGAGTTTGCCATCGTAGTGATAAGCTTCCAAGAGCTCCACAACATTATCATGCTTACACTCGGAGAGAATGTCAATTTCTATCATAAAGGTCTCCAGATCTTCCTCCTCCTCCAGTGCAACCTGCTTGAGGGCTGCAAGCTCCTTGGTCTCCTTGTGCAATGCCTGTAAAGAAAAGGAAGGCAATTAATAGGGCAACACTACTAGAATCTTTTTCTTTTTTTTTACTTTGCGAGTTTGCACTTGATCGCTTTGCGGAGCGTGTGGCTAAACGGTACTGCACTCAGCTCGTGCGTGGGAGGCCCAGGTTCGATCCCCCGCTGGAGCACCATAGGTTTATTGACTTACAGGCAGGGCTTTCCATTCCCTAAACTGCACGGGCAGACATTAGAGGTGTGGTAGACCAGAGTTGCATGTACACATGTACAGTATATGATAGCACCTGATCAGCAGGATCGAGCCGATTACACTGGTTACAGACTATATTCACGTCCACAGCCATTCCAACAGTACAATAATATTCCATATGAATCCCCACACACTATAAAACACTGAAGGGCAAAGCGCTCATCGGAATACTATCAGCGTGGCGAACCCTACAAAATGGATACCCGGTAGGCTATATAGACCTAGAAACACTACTTCAAGCTGTTTTTCTCTTACTAGAATGTTCTGAACTTCCCATATTGACTAATTCCTTGAATATGACGACAGAATGTTAATATATGTGCGACAAATTCGCCTGGGAACCTAATTCACTTACCGGTACTCATATAATGATGTACATTCTATGTGGTGGTTTTCTATCTATCTATCTATTGCCGGACGCCTTACTCCCCTTAACCCGGGAACTGCGGGAAGACTCTTAAGAGTAAGGCTATTAAAAAATCCATTTAAAACACCCCAAAACAATTTTTGTTTTTGTTTTTTGTTTTTGTTTTGTTTTTTATTGCCCCTGGGCCATGCCAAATATCACTCCTCCACCTCCCCTCCTTCCCCACTTTCCTCACCTCCTTCAGTTATCACCTATTTTCCCTGTTATTCCCTTATTCTGTGGTAGGTCCTATATTTTCGTGCTAACATTAGCGAGTTGCAAGCAGGGCATTGTCATCACTGTTAGCAAGCGAGTGCAAGAGAGAGAGAGAGAGAGAGAGAGAGTATCGATCGACAGTCTCTCTCCAGACGTGGGGAAAAGTGGTGGGAAGGGAGGTTGCTCAGCCATACATTATGTAACTCCCGGCCTGTATCGCCGATTTTGACCATCCAAACGCTGTTTCCACTTGTTTTATTGTTGTAACAGGTTAATACCTTTATAATCAACCTATAATAGGCGCATATGGATAAGTACAGTATTAATGCTATTTATGGTAAAATAACGATGTTAGTGATGGGAACAGCTCAAATACGTCAGCACAGGAGTGTGGTGTCTCATACCCCACATGCGCACTTCAGAGGTTAATGGGGGTGGCCATACACAAAATGTGGTGGTTTTGTGTTCTTTTATTTCATTATTATTTCAATTTTGCAAAATCGTTATTTCCAGTAATATTGATTAGTTCTTTTGTCTGTATAATTTCTATTGTATCGTTCCTGTTTTTATTTGTTTACAGTATTTTGCAAGTTTTACATTATAATTTAGTTATCACATAAAGTACAGTATCCATAAGCTTACAGGTACGGTACTGTACTACTATCTAACCTAATTTCTATCTATCTATCTATTGCTGGATGCCTTACTCCTCTTTATGAGGGTGGCCATACACAAAATGCCCCCAAGCAGACCTAACCCCTGTGAGGACAACCCGTGCCAGTTAACTGAACCTGGAGGGTGGTCACAACCTTAGGCTCTGACCACCTCCCGATCATTATCACCACCAAAACCAGACTCACCCCAGCTAGCCACAAACACACATACACCAATTATAAAAGAGCTAACTGGGAAGCATTTACAAATGAGACAGAACAACACTTCACAACTCTAAACAGTACACCCATCACTAACATCAACAATGCTGTACACATACTCAATAAAACTATCCAAAACGCTGACAAGAAACACATTCCAAGAGGTAACAGAAAAAGACACAACCCCAACTTCACACCAGAAATTCAAAACCTCATCAGACAACGCGACACACTGAAACACTCCCCAGCACCCCACACACAAGACATCACACAACAAATTCAAGCACTCAACGCCCAAACTAACAACAAAATACAAGAACAACAAAAACTAAATTGGAATAACTTCCTACAAACACTTGATCACAAAACAAACCCCAAAAAACTCTACAAAACACTAAACAGCATCACACTTTCCAACAGCAACACAACACAATCACATGCTGCAATCACAACAACAGACTCTACTCCTTCATGTAAACAACAAGCAAACACTCTCATCAATCACTTCTCACATGTCAGCCACCTAAAACCTCACAAAGACGACCGACGTGTCATCCGACGTAAGAGACAATTCCCCACAGACCCTGACTATACACCCTTCACCAATCACCAGACAAAGCATATCATCAACAATCTCAAGCACTCACCCACCTGTGGCCTAGACAACATAAGCAACATACACCTCAGACACCTGGGACCACAAGGCATACAAACACTCACTAACATATCAAACTACAGATATTCACACAACACAATACCAGACATTTGGAAGCATGGTATCATCATCACATTCCCCAAACCCAACAAAGACCCCACGCTACCCTCATCGCACCGCCCCATCACACTCCTTTGCTCCCCCTCCAAAGTCATGGAACGCCTAGTATTACAACTAATTACACCCGACCTACCCCTAGCTCCAACACAACATGGCTTTGGTTTCCCGGGCGTTTCTGCACCCTCCTCAAGCTCCCCGCCATGGAGTGGCTTCGGTCACCCAGGCTTTATTGTGGTCGGCGGGGAGGGTTCTGTGGGGGCGCTCAGTTATGGCCTTGGCCTTGCTCGGGGCCTTGGGGCTGTTCGGCCAGGCAGCTTGGGGAACAACAACAACAACAACAACACAACATGGCTTTAGGCCACTGCACTCCACAAACACTCTTCTCACAGACCTCACACAAAGAGCTTTTGACGGCATCAACTCAGCTAGACCACCACACAGATCACTATTAGCCACACTCGTCATTAGTAAAACCTTCGATGCCATCCCCCGCCACAATCTAACAAACAAAATCTACAACACAAACATGCACAACAACACAAAAAGGTGGCTGGCCAACTTCCTAGCAGGCAGATGTGCACACGTATCTTTTGCCGGTCAGTCATCTAAAATCAGAAACTTTCCAAACGGAGTCCCACAAGGATCCGTCCTATCGCCCGCACTCTTCAATCTGTACATGCACGATATAACTACACCCAATACTCCCCAAATAAACTTAGCCTCCTATGCAGATGACATAACACTCACATGCACACACCATGACCCAAGAAGAGCAACAGATCTCCTTCAACCCTATCTCAACACACTACATGGCTGGTGCACTACAAACAGACTTAATCTAGCCCCAGCCAAATCCACCGCAACCCTGCTCACAAGCTGGACAGGTGAACACGAATACATCCCTCAACTCACCATAAACAACACACCCCTAACACATACACACACACCCAAAATCCTAGGAGTAACATATGATACTCATATGACATTCAAACACCACACCACAAACATTAAAAAGAAACTGGACCCAGACATAACGCCCTCAGGTCACTTGCTCACACAAAATTTGGACACAACAAAGAAACTACCACCACAGTATATAAACAATACATAAGATCAGTAATGGAATACGCAAGCCCAGCCTGGGCTTCTAACCTAGCTGAAACACATCATAAGACCTTACAGACTATTCAAAACAAAGCCCTGAAGATCATTACAGGCTGCACAGCTACTGCACCCACAGATCATCTACATCAAGAAACCAAAATCCTCAAAGTCAAAGACCATCTGGACATGAGAGGCACTCAATTCCTGGCAGCAGCCTCCACGAACCAAGACCACCCACTAAACTACATGGCAACACACCCACAGACACCAAGAAATATCAAAACAACACCCAGCACACGGTATCACACACAATTATTGTCCTCTCTCCCTCCCTGCCCACCCCGAACCAACTTCCAGAAGCACATCCATACTCATATCTCTCGCCAATCCATCCACTCACTCACAGACAACACGCAGCTGCATGCACGACCTCCCGAAATCCATCCTTCCGAATCCTCCCTCCCTCCCTCGCGAGGACAGTGTCCACCTGGCCAGGCTGAGATGCGGACACCATCCAGCTCTCCTGAGCTATCAGAAGAGACTGGATGACTCCGTTGTCGACGCCTGCCCGGGATGTAACACAGCACCCCATATCATTAAACACATCATAGAAGACTGCATTTCACACAACCACTTACGCCAACAACACAACCTACACTCAATGAGAGCTCTGTGGGAAAGCCCGATCGTGGCCATGGCCTTCCTCAGGGACTCGGGGCTGTTCGGCCAGGCAGCTTAGGGAACAACAACAACAACTGAACGATTTATAGGATTGACCACTCAACTTAGGGTCCATCTTACTCCAAGGCCTTCTATATATATCTTTAGCACTCTTTTAAGTATCTGGGCAGTGTGTTGAGTAAAGATGGGACTATGGATGAAGAATTGCGGGAGAGGGTACAACAGGGGAAGAGGGTTGTAGGAACGCTAAAAGCAGTAACAAGAAATAGGGTGGTCAGTATGGAAGTGAAGAAGTCCTTACATGACAGTGTGGTAATCCCGACTCTGACTTACGGAAGCGAAGCATGGACGTTGGTTGAGAGACTCAGACCAAGAGTGAGAGCAGTGGAAATGAATTACTTAAGGAGTGCGTGCGGAGTTACATGGAGGGATAGACAGACTAATGAGGAAGTAAGAAGGTGTGGTGTGGAGGTAGATGTGCTGGAAAGTGTGAAAAGGAACAACTTGAGATGGTTCGGCCATATGGAACGTATGGAAAGCGAGAGAATGACTAAGAGGGTGTACGAGAGCGAGGTGGAGGGACAGAGAGGGAGAGGTAGACCGAATGAGAGGTGGAAGGATGGAGTGAGGAAGTACATGAACGAAGGCGGTGCTGGTTGGGGAGAGGGGCGTCGACTGACTGGGGACAGAGGTGCATGGGGGCGGTTCGTTCGTGGCCACCCCTTCGGGGATCGCGGCGTCAGGCAATAGATAGATAGATAGACTATTTTTTTTACAGTAGTGTGAAGCTAGTCCATCCACTAACCTGCTTCACACTTAGGTGAGCAGTACGGATATATATAAAAGGCTTACTCCCTTAGACAGGTTGCCGACCAAGGCTGACGAGTCCCATCCACCCGGGTTCGTATAAGGTTGTCTCCCCTAGATGGGTTGCCGACCATGGCTGATGAGTCCCATCCACCTACCTAATTTAACAACAATTAAAGCAATTCTGTGTTTTCCTCATTTCCTGCATGAGCAATAACACAAAAATACACATACCGGTACTGTACTCTACAGTATTATAATGAAAAACTTGCAAAATAGACAAACCAAAACTGGGACAACATAAGATAAATGCAAAAGAACTAATCAAAATTGCTATGTGGAAACAACGCTTAATAATAATTTATCTATTCTATCTATCTATCTATATGCTCAGGCCCAATCCCCATTTTGGGGGTAGCCGACTCAAGACAGAGCAAGAACAGGGAAAACACAAAAACAACATAAAACAAAAAATAAACACAGATAAAAAACACAAACACTCACACATCCAGGTCACCCAGGAGAAGACCCAGAGACCAGAGTTACCAAGGTCGCTCCAGCACTCCCCCGGCCCCTGACCACCCGGAGAGGTTCCGATCTCGGCAGGCAGACATGCAGCGGAGCCAAAGCCACAAGACCTCCCACCACACTTCCAGGCACACCCTTCATATTAATCGTCTCCCCGGGCCAGGCGCCTGATGGACTATTATCTAGTCCAACTTGCGCCCGACCCCTTACTCCAAATGACCACGTGTTCACGCAACTATTCACAAGCATTCTCCATTCACTCCTGTCCACCACCACTTCCCCTGCCTGATCTATAGTCATTCCTCTATCATCCAAAGCCTTTCTTACACAGTCTCTCCATCTCAATGGGGGTCTTCCTGCCCTTCTATCTCCCCTTGTACCTGACTCATATATTCTCTTTGTAAGCCTTTCATCTCCCATTCGTTCAACATGACCATACCAGCTCAGCACCCTTCTGTCCACTCTGGCTGACAAATGTTCCTGCTGCCCCACTCTCCTACGTATCTCTTCATTCCTCAATCTGTCTCTACGAGTAACTCCACACATACTCCTCAAGCAGCTCATCTCCATCACATCCAGCCCTCTTTTCTCCTTTTTCTTCAGAGCCCATGTCTCAGCCCCATACATCACTGTTGGCACAACAATTCCTTGATACAGTGCACTTTTTACTTTCACTCCGAGATTTCTCGTCTTCCACATACTTCCCATTGCTCCGAAAACCTTCCTTCCTTCACACACTCTCTGTTTTACCTCCACTTCCATTCCTCCACTCCTGCTTATTGTTCCTCCTAGATATTAAAAACACTCTACTTGTTCCAATATTTCCCCATCCAGCCTCACATCTAGATTCACCCTATGCTCTCCCCTATTACACACCATTACTTTACTTTTATTGACGTTCACCTTCAGTTTCCTCCTTCCACAAACCACACCAAACTCTTTGACTACCCGCTGCAGTTTCTCATCAGAATCCGCCACCAATGCTGTGTCATCAGCGAACAGCAACTGATTCAACTCCCAATCTCTACCATTCTTTCCTACTAAACCAATCCTCTTCCCATAGTTCTCCTTTTCACCTCCCTCACCACACCATCCATAAACATATTAAACAGCCATGGTGACATTACACAACCCTGTCGCAAACCTACCTTTACCTCAAACCATTCACTCAACTCACCATTTCCTACTCTCACACATGCTCTGCTCCCTTCATAAAAACTCTTAACTGCTTCTAACAAATTTCCTCCTATTTCATAAATCCTTAACACCTTCCTTCACGGTCCACACGATCATACGATTTTTCCAAGTCCATAAAAGCCCAAAATATCTCCTTATGCTTCTCTAAATACTTCTCGCATAACTGTCTTACTGCAAACATCTGATCCACGCACCCTCTTCCCCTCCTAAAACCGCACTGTTCTTCTCCTATTGCAACTTCCGTACACTTTATTATCCTCTCTATTAACACCCTGCCATACAGCTTTCCAACCACTGACAATAAACTAATACCTCTATAACTTGAACACTCCTGCCGATCTCCCTTCCCCTTGTACAACGGCACAATACATGCACTCTTCCAGTCTATTGGTACCATTGACACAGCAAAGCACACATTGAAAGTCTCACCAACCAATCTATTATCACATCTCCACCCTTCTTTATACACTCCACAGCAATACCATCCAAACCTTCTGCTTTTCCCGTTCTCATTTGTTTCACTGCTTCTTTCACCTCATTTTCCTCAATCCTTTCATTCATTCCCTGCCACCTGGGTGGCCTGGGTAACCTATCTCCATCCACCTCTGCTTCAATCACTGCTTCTCTTCCATCTCTTGTATTTAACAAAGATTCAAAATACTCGGCATATCTTTTCCTCACTTCAACTGGTTCCACTAGTAATTCTCCATTTTCATCTTTCACTGACTCTTCCCTCTTTTGTCCTCCTTTCCTTACTTTATTTACCTCCTTCCAGAACATCTTCTTTCGTTCTTCAAAATTCTCACTCAGCCTTTGGCCCCACCTTTCGTTTGCATCTTTTTTCGCTTCTCTAATTTTCCGTTTTGCCTCTCTCCTTTTCTCCTTGTACCTCTCCCATATTTTATAATATTTAATAATATAAAATTTGAAATAAAATAACACAATCAACCACATATGGTATGCATTACTGCATGAGCAAGTCAATCTGGTTCCCAAGCAAACTGATCGCACATATAACAATGCACCATCGTCATGTTCAAGGAATTAGTCAATTTGGGAAGTCATGCATTACAGTAAAAAATATCCCTACTAAATTAAACTGCTAAAAAATACATATCAATGAAATAATACCAGCAGGCACAGCATACCTTATAGACTTTCCCATAGGCTCCATCGCCCAACTCTCCGATGATATCCCAGAATTCTTCGGGGCTGTCCAGTCGAACATTGTGAAATTGTTTTTTCTTCTTTGCCGCAGATCCACCTTTGAATATGTCTCTGAATTTTGAGATCAGCGGCATTGTTTCTTTGACTTGTGATCACATTATACAGCACTCTTGATGATCTATAAATAAAAATAAATAAATGTTAATAAATGCAGTGCATTAAATTATTTCTTTAAAATTATATACGGTACAGCCTACCGGTACCTAAATTTGTACCAAATGCCGCTTCCTACCTGGGTGAGGGAGCTAACAGAAAAGCAAATAGACCTTAAGTAACAATCATAGAGAAAAATTAATAACAAAATAATACGGACATTCACACACTTTCTATCTACAGTAATACTTATCGCAGATAGTGTGCTGGATACCGAGGCAAAGGTCAGAAAAATGGAGAGAGGGTATGGCAAGTAAAGGATTAAGAGTTAACCTAAACAAAACCAAGGTCTTACACAGTAGTTTGAGGCTTGGAAAGGTAGAAAAAAGTGGTGCATACCCATGCGCAGTATGAAGAAAAGTGGGCGCGAACTCAATATACAGTAGTGCACACAGGTAGCGTCTGCCGCTGCTGGGTATATCACGGGAAGAAACGCTGCACTGAATAAAGGGACCTTTACTGAGAAAGAAGTCCAAAGTTGAGAAATTTGTATGCATAGTACCGTAAGCAAAGGTGAGCAATGAAAAAAATGAGCATGTGTTCAATGACCGGCTCAAAAGTGATAATTTTGGCAATGAGGCACTGGGAGATGGTGGAGAAGTTTTGCTACTTGGGAGATACTATATCTGCCGGTGGTGGGACTGAGACCGACACTATCAACAGAATAAGTTGCAGCTATAAAGTGCAGAGAACTGTTACCACTACTTGCCGTACCATGAGAAGAGTCTCCCCTTGAAGAGCATGGTGTATGCTTCATGCGTTAGAAGCGGCGAAGCGCAATGACATACCGGTATGCTTGAAAAATGTGGTCTGTCAAAGCGGATGATATCAACAGAATGGAATGCAATGAGATGAGAATGGAGATGGATGTGGTGCCAAACTGCAAGATAGGATATCTAGTGAAGAGCTGAGAAGGTGGTTAGGTATCAAGAGTATGAATGATGAGATGCATACTAGCAGACTTGGATGTTTTGGACATGTGGAGAGGATGGTGAACTAAGCTGGGTAAAAAGATGCAAATCCATGAACGTGGAGAGAGCTGTACCAAGGGTACAGACCAAGAAAGACGTGGGATCAGACCTAGCTGTCTGATCTTGAATCGAAGAACCTGACAAATGAGGCAGTTCTGAATAGGGCTGCCTGGAACGCCGCCATTAGGACACACGATCGGAAATGCACTTCGTGTGGAGCACTTGGTCTTTAACCCCTGTCCAACGGGGATGTTTGTAATTTCTACTACCTGTGTGGCGGGCATATTTACCCTAAACGAGCTTCATTCCATGCTCTTTTTCATGCATAAACAAGAGCCAGAGCGTAATACAATTATGTATCCGTGAAAGGGCGATAATAGAGCTTTCCAATGACACCTGAATCATCCTTGTATGACCAAGGGTTCGCTTGCAACGATCGTGTAACACGAGGGGAAAAACCCTAAAATACGGTAATTTCCCCGATATATTACCTTGCCTCGCGAGGTCAGGCAAGTGTAGGGGTGTAATAATGACACCAGTCACCTCGCTAGGTCCAGGCCAAGCGGTCAGAGCCCCCCTGCGGTCCTCCCAACGCGTGGACTCTCTCTCAGAGCCGATAATGTGCTCAAAATCCCACCCGAATATTGTCGGGAACCGCTGAATAGGCCATGGTTCTCTCACTCGAGTATTGTCGAGTCCCGCAGCTTGAGTGTTAAATCTACGTAGTAGGGAAGATGTCCAGTATTTACCTAATTGTATTTACCTAATTGTAGTTTACAGGAGTTGAGCTAAGCTCGTGTTGTCCCGTCTCTCAGTCTACTTTTTATCAATTTTTTTCTTGAAAATATGGATGTTCCTTGCCCCTACCACCTCCTCCTCCAGCCCATTCCATTTGTCAATACATCTATAAGGGAAGCTAAACTTCCTGATATCGTTCTTGCAGGTAGGTCTTTTTACTTTGTAGCTGTGGCCTCTAGTTATTCCTGTATCCATAATTAACATATCCTCCCTATCCAGCCTCTCCAGCCCCCGGGTGCATTTGTACATCATTATCATGTCTCCCCTCTGTCTCCTCTCTTTTAAACATGGTAGATTTAATTTGTCTAGCCTCCCTTCATATGGCAGTTCTCTGAGACTTGGAACCAATCTAGTAACTGCTCTCTGGATTCTTTCTAACTTGTGAATATGCTTCTTTAGATGCGGGGACCACACCACTGCTGCATACTCCAATCTTGGTCTAATCATACTCTTCATAATTTTCGCTACCATGGTCTCATCCAAGTAGTTCAGAGCAACTTTCATATTCCCGGCCATTGCATACATTCCGCTAAAGAGCTTGTTAATATGTTTCTCTGGCGACAAATTATCTTGTATAATCAACCCTAAATCCTTTTCTTTTTCGACCTTGCTAATTATATTATCTCCCATCCTGTACTCCCAATTTGGTCTATTCACACTTCTTCCCATATTTAACACATGGCATTTACTTATATTAAATTTCATTTTTCACTTGGTGCTCCATTCATATATTTTATCTAAATCCCCTTGCAGCTCCTCACAACTACTTTTCTTTGTTATTTGTCTCATAATTTTTACGTCGTCTGCAAACATTGACATGTAGGAATTTATGCCTATCGGCAGGTCATTCACGTACATAAGGAACATGAGAGGTGCCAACACAGATCCCTGCGGCACACCACTCTCAACTTTCCGCCACGATGAGTAAGTTCCTCTAATGTTGGTCCTCATTTTCCTATCTGTTAGATAGCTCTCCATCCATTTCAGCAAACTCCCCCTGACACATCCTAGCGTCTCAAGCTTAGATAACAATCTCTTATGTGGTACCTTATCGAATGCTTTGGAAAGGTCTAAGTAGACGCAGTCCACCCATCCGCCTCTTTCTTGGAGTACATCTATCACCCTACTGTAATAACATAGCAAACTGGTAACACAAGATGTCCCTTCTCTGAATCCAAATTGCTTTGGGGTTATTATCTTCTTTCTCTCCAACATTTTCATCCATCTCTTCCTAATTAGCTTTTCACAAATCTTGCATACAATACTAGTAAGTGAAACTGGTCTATAGTTTAGAGGGTCCTCAGGGTTTCCATTCTTGTATATCGGGATGATATTAGCTCTTTTCCATTCAACAGGAACCTGTCCTTTATCTAAGGAAGCTTGAATTATGTCCCTCACTGGCTCCACTAATTGCTCTGCACACTCCTTTAAAACCCAGGCAGACACTTCATCCGGTCCCATAGCTTTCCTTACTTCAAGTCCTCTCATCGCAGATAACAGCTCATCTCTAGTTATTTCACTCTTACTAAGACCACTCTCCAGTACTCCCGCCTGTGGTTCGTCAAAACCTTCCTCTCTAGTAAAAACTGACCCCAATTTGTTATTCATTACCTCACACATGTCCGATACATTTTCATACGTCCTAGCATCAACTCTTAATTTAGTAATTGTTTCTTTACCTTCAACTTACTGTTTATATATTTATAAAATAATCTAGGGTCACTTTCACATTTATTTACTATGTTCTTCTCATAATTCATTTTAACTTGCCTAATTATGTTAACATATCTATTCCTCTCCTGTTTATATTTATTCCGATTACTCTGAGTGTTCCTTCTTCTTAATCTAGCCCAAGCTGCATCACGCCTACCCAAAGCTCTTTTGCATTTCAAATTAAACCAATCTTTCTGCTTAGTAAAATTTCCAGTTTTATATCTTGGGACAAACAGATTGGTTCCTACTCTATAAATTTCGAGGAATCTACTATATTTACCTTGTACGTCCTGTTCCTTAAAAATAAGATCCCAATCTACTCCCTCTAAATATCTTTTCAAGTATACATAATCAGCTTTACTATAATTTAATCTGTCATTTATGTAGCTATTGTCTAATCTATTGGCATTACTCGAGGTCAACTTCCATTTTAGTAATAGGTTGTTGTTGTTGTTGTTTTTCCCCAAGCTGCCTGGCCGAACAGCCCCAAGGCCCCGAGCAAGGCCAAGGCCACAACCGAGCGCCCCCACAAAACCCTCCCCGCCGACCACAATAAAGCCTGGGTGACCGAAGCCACTCCACGGCGGGGAGCTGAGGAGGGTGCGGAAACGCCCGGGAAACCAAAGCCCCACCCAGGGCCCTGTGCCCCTCAGCAATTATGAAGAGAAAGTTGAGGGGCAAAGGAAAGATGTGACGCTTTGGCTTCCAATCTTGGTAGATTAGGAGGTCAATCCACGCAAGAGACGCCGTCACTTGAGATCTAGAAAATATATAAGTAAAAGGAACAGTCAGAGTAAGCTATGGGTATGGCAGAGATCGCTCAGTTCTCACTCTGATAGACCAGCCCATCACCACATGACTAGAACCCAATCCTCTCAGCATCAGCTAGGAAAGGCCCTAGAAAGCCGCCTTTGGCGGGGGGATAGCTCCCCTATTTCAACCCTTTTCGGGGTTGGGCACCCGCCCAGTAATAGGTGATCACTTTTACCTACAGGACATAGATAGTTTATAGTTTATATCACTAATTTCGTGAGGATCTTTTGTAAAAATCAGATCGAGTTTAGAAGGTTCGTTATTACCCCTCATTCTTGTATTTTCCTTCACATGTTGTGCAAGTACATTTTCCGTAACCAACTCCACTAGCCGACTTCCCCAAGATCTCTGATTTGGCCCTGCATCTCCCGATTCCCAATCAACCTCACTACAGTTGAAATCTCCTACCAAGATCAATCGATTCTTCCTTAAAAGCAATCTTCTCAACGACTGAATCATATCCTCTACCATCTCCTCAAACTCCAACTCCCTCCATGCTCTGGTCTTTGGTGGCATGTAAGCTACTGCTATGTCTAGCTTTTTTCCTTCTATATCATTGAGTTCAACTGCCATTATTTCTGCCTTGTCATTATTTAACTCCACGTGCTTTGCTGTCATAGGGTTCTTAACTAATACTGCCACTCCACCTCCCCTTTTACCCTTCCTATCATATCTCCATATATTATATCCTTCACTAAACACTATGTTGCTGTCAAAGTCCTGGTTCAGCTTTGTCTCCGTCAAACAGACTATCTGTGGTTGATCTTTTCTTAATATATCATCTAACTCTACCTTTTTACTGTTTATTCCATCTACTGCATATTAGTGTAGTAGCACAGTATATTAGAATCCACCTCCTTGTTTCTCTTCCCTCTCTGCCTCCTACCAGGTTCACCTCCTCCTCCATCCCTTCCCTGACCCAGTTCCACCTCCCCTGCTAATTCTATTCTCCTCCCTCCCCCTCTCTCTCCCTCTGTTCCACCTCCACCACATCCTGACTCTCTCTCCGGTCCCCTGCTCCCTGCATTATCTCTCGCTCCGTCTCCTTGCTTTGTGGGTAGTGATCGAGAGAGTGAGAGCAAGAACGGACAAATGGGTACGGTACCGGTGGGTGATGAGCAGGGCGGGTTTAGGAAGGTAAGAGGATGTGTAGACCAGAGTTTTGCCTTGAAATGTGCCGTGGAGAAATATCTGGAGAAGGGACAAAAGCTATATGCTGCCTTTATGGACTTGGAGAAGGCTTATGACAGAGTTGATAGAGAAGGTCTGTAAAAAGTACCGTACCGAGAATATACGAATAGATGGCAAGTTGCTGAAAGCAGGGAAGAGCATATATAAGGGTGCAAAGGCATCAGTACGTGTGGAGAATGAACAGAGCGAATTCTTTTATCTGAATGTTGGGCTAAAGCAAGGGTGCGTGATGTCCCCATGGTTGTTCAATATATACAGGTATATGGATGGAGTCATGAAAAAATACAAGGTAGAGGTGGATGTTGGTGTACCGTACCTCTGATAAGGGAAGGAAATGAGTGGAAGTTGCCTGTACTGCTGTTTAGTGACGATACAGTTCTGATGAGCGATAGTGAATGGGAGTTGCAGGGACTGGTGAATATGTTTGGAACAGTGTGTGAAAAACGGAATCTGAAGGTAAATGCGGGGAAGAGTAAGGTTACGGTCTTTGAAAAGGGTGCAGCCAGAGTGTGAGATGAGGTTGAACGATCAGGCTATGGAGAATGTCAGCTCATTTAAGTATTTGGGCAGTGTGTTGAGTAAAGATGGGATGAAGAAGTGTGGGAGAAAGTGAAACATGGGTTGCAGGAATGCTGAAAGCAGTAACAAGAAACAGGGTGGTCAGCATTGAAGTAAAGAAGTCCTTGCATGACAGTGTGCTAATCCCAACATTGACTTAAGGGAGCGAAGCATGGACGTTGTTGGATAGACAAAAACCAAGAATGAGAGGGATGAAATGAGTTACCGGTACTTGAGAAGTGCATGCGGAGTTACTTTTTTTTTTTTTTTTTTTTTTTTTTTTTAAAGAGACAATGAACGGAGGAAGGAAAAACACAGATAAAACAAAAAGGTCCATGTGCCTAAAGGCATCCTCCATTCATAAAATGTTTGTAACAACTGGATTTAAACATTTGTAGATTGTAAGTTTGTGGAAAGCAATTCGAGGGAAGTGAATTCCAAAGAGTAGTAGCTCTGGGGATAAATGAATTCTGATAAGCAGAAGTTCTGCATTGTGGAGGAGAAAGTGTAAATTCATGGGCGCTCTCAGCTGCCCTAGTTCTACGGGGAAAGATGTGGAGAGGCGGCACAATTGAAGCAAGTTCCTCGGAACAATTGCTGTGAAAATATCTGTAGAATAATGCAAGGGATGCAACGTTTCTTCGTATGGATAATGTAGGAAGGTCCTGTGTGATTGCAGGGTTATTGATTAATCTAATAGCTTTATTTTGAATTTTGTCCAACTGCCTCAATGCAACCACTCCACTTCCACCCCACAGAGGTGAACAGTAATCCATCTGAGAACGCACATGACTTTTATATATCACGGCCAACTGCTCGTCAGTGAAGAATTCTCGAACTCTGTACAGGAGTCCCAGTTTTTTAGAGGCATTCTTAGCAATGCTTCTAACATAATGTGTCCAGCTCAAGTTAGTAGTTAATGTTACACCGAGAATGTCAATACTAGGGGAAGTGGGAATATTTACATCATTAAAAAATATATGGGAGTCAGTGAGATTCTGTCGGTTAGAAAATTGAATGTACTGTACTTGATTTTCTGTGCATTAAAGGAAACTAGATTCTTTTGTCCCCATCCATTAATTCTAGAAAGGTCCTGGTTCAGAGAAATTGCAGTGTTTATTTTTGAATTTATAAGATCGGGTTGGGTGAAAGAATTGGTAAATGTGAAGGAACTGTGGAGTGTTGAGTCATCTGCGTAGGAATGTATTGGATTATGAGTGGTAGATATGAGATCATTGATATGAATGAGGAACAGAATTGGGGCCAAAACTGATCCCTGGGGAACACCAGCATTTATTGAGTGAAATTGAGAATAAAGGCCATCTACCATTACACATATTTTTCTGTTATGAAGATAAGAAGAAATTAGTGGAACTAATGATGCAAGGCCGTAGTGTGACATCTTCGACAATAAGGATTGATGCCAGACTCTATCAAATGCCTTTGATATATCCAGTGCTATTGTATGTGTTTCACCATGTTGGTCTGTAGCTTGGTTGATTTGATGCGTAAGAAGGCAAAGCATGTCTGCAGTTGATCGACATAGTCTAAAACCATATTGCCTATCACTGATTAATTTATTATTCTCAAGATGCATAATTATGTGATTATTTAATATAATTTCAAAGACTTTACCAAGAGTGGAAGTTATAGCTATTGGTCTGTAGTTTGATGGATCTGAAGAGGCACCTTTTTTAGGAACTGGATGGATGTTTGCTTCTTTCCAGGGTACTGGGAAGCATGAGGTATGAGTACACAGACGGAAAAATTTTGCCAATACAGGAGCGAGCACCAAGGAGCAATTCTTAAGTACTATTGGAGGAATTTCATCTGGACCAGGAGCCTTATCTACCAAGAGATTCTGCAAAATAGTTTTGACATGTCTGGTGTGGATCTTAAGTGAGGGAATTTCAGGCGAATTAAAATTAAGTACAGGGACATCTTGATTTATTTCATCTAAGGTCGAGTTGGTGAAGAAAATATCCGCAAGAAGGTTAGCTTTACCTCGTGGGTCACTTACAAGATTGCCAGTCAGAGATTTTAATGGTGGAATGGATGAAGCAGTAGTAAAGTTGGATTTAAATGAGTTAAGAGTAGACCAAAATATTTTGTTATCATTTGGATTATTTAGAAGTTTATTTGCCTGCTTGTGGAGAAAGTTTGATTTAGTTAGGTTTAATACAGTTTTGGCATGATTTCTGATGTTTCTAAAGTAATTAAAGGCTTCATGTGTTTTTGATCTTGTGTATGCATTGTAGGCTATTGCTTTTTGTTCAGTTACTCTAGCACAATTATGGTCAAACCATTTAGGTGAATTAGATCTTTTACTGTACTTTTGATGAGGAATAAAAGTTTCCATTCCAATTTTTACAAAATCTTGTATGTGGCTCAAGGTGGAGTGTGCATCATTAGAAAAGAAAGAGGTCCAGGGAATATCAATAAAGAAACCTTGAAGACCCTCCCAGTCTGCCCTATCGTAATGCCATTTAGTCACCAAAACAGGTTCAGAGTGGGAAGGTGTGGTAGGTGATAGACAGGTGGCCTGTATCAGACAGTGATCAGAAGATCCAAACATGGAGGGATACTGGATAGACAGACGAATGAGGAAGCGCAAGAGCGGTGTGATCTAGATGTGCTGGTAAGTGTGAAAAGGAACACCTTGAGATGGTTCGGCCATGTGGAACGTGTGGAAAGGGTGTGGGCTTTAACTCGATTCGATGCAGCATCTGTCGATGTTGGGTGCACCATGGGAGTAAGCGCTGTAGTAGAATGAAAGGACCCCTGCCGAAGGATACCGTAAACTGGGGTAACTTCGGACATTTTTCGAGTTTTTTTAACAATTTCTCCTGACTGTAAACACATTATAGAGATTTAACTAGGTCAAGTGATGTGTGGTGATAGTGTGCCGTAATCCAGGAAGCCTCCTAAAATTATCCCCCATAATAAGAGAGCTATCCTTATCCTAAATGATGTCCGAAGTATTCTTGAAAAGTTGAAAACTTCGGACTTGTATGGAATACTTCGGACATACAGTGATTTTTTATGGAAAATTATTGCCAAGAAAGCTGGGATAACTCCGGACAAACGGAGAACTTCGGACGTACGTTCGTGACTTTATTTCATTCATTTTTCGGCTCCTACTATTTTATATGCATATATTATTATTGCTGCTTATTCCTGTCCGATGTTTTAGTGAAAAATGCAGTCAATACTTTTAGGCCTGTATAATCAGTATAGGAGGGGGTTATAATTGCTGAGGAGCACAGGGCCCTGGGTGGGGCTTTGGTTTCCCAGGCATTTCCGCACCCTCCTCACTTGTGGATGACGTCAGATTAGCATCATTAGCTTGTGAAACAATTGGAACTGTGTTTAGCTATTATTTGTTTATTTATTTTATTTTATTTTTCTATATTCCAACTACAGTACTCCCTCTCGGGCATAGGCTGATAGCCTTTACACTCTACCACTGAACACGGTGAGGCCCGTGAGGTCTTGTTCCAGTCTAGGGAGTGAGACATGAGAAGCTTCACGGCTCGAAGCAACTCCATCTCTGAAGCTGCTCCGCCTCTGAACATAAGAACATAAGAAAATGGGAGTCTGCAGAAAGCCGATTGGCCTAAGCAAGGCAGATCCCTGTCCCACACAACCCCAAATCAATTACAAAGCCCAATTATAGGCTCAACACTCTAATACCCTGAGGATCATCTTACCAAAACGGTTAGAGATTAACGCAGGATTATGGGGGTCTGCAGAGCGCTGATTGGCCCAACCCGGCTGATCCCCCTGCACACCCAACCCTTCTCATCCATATGCTTATCCAATTTTATCTTAAAGCTCCCTACAGTTTTAGATCCCACTATAGCACTTGGTAGTCCATTCCACCCATCTACAACTCTGTTACCAAACCAATATTTGCCTATATCTTTTCTGAAACGAAATTTATCTAATTTGAAACCATTGGTACGAGTTCTTTCGCTATCACTGAGCTTTAGTACATTTGTCATGTCCCCTTTGTTAATCCCACTAACCCACTTGAACACCTCTATCATATCCCCTCTAACTCTGCGTCTCTCTAACGAATGTAAACCTAATTTCTTCAACCTTTCTTCATACGGAAGATTTCTAATATTATGGATCATTTTTGTCATTCTACGCTGTACTCTCTCCAATGAATCTATGTCCATTCTGTAATAAGGACACCAAAATTGGACAGCATAATCCATATGGGGTCTCACTAATGACAAGTAAAGTTTTAAGATAACATCAGCAGTTCTGTTACTCACACTCCTTGAGATGAACCCGAGAATCCTGTTTGCCTTATTACGAACGCCTATACACTGTTTTCTAGGCTTCAAATCATTGCTAACAAACACACCTAGATCTTTCTCGCAGTCTGAATTTTCTAATTCTAAATTAGCTAGTTTATATTTAACATTTGTTTGCATCTTCCCTATCTTTAATACCTTGCATTTGTCAATGTTAAACTTCATCTGCCAATTTACTGACCATTCATGTAAGGTATCTAGATCCCTTTGGAGGCACTCTATATCGCTATCTGAATCAATTGATCTCCCCATTTTAGTATCGTCTGCGAATTTACTTATCCTACTAGTTATACCTAAATCTAGGTCATTTATGTATATAAGAAACAACAGGGGACCTAATACCAATCCCTGGGGGACACCACTTTTGACTGCTCCCCACTCTGACTTGGTACCATTTATGCGGACTCTCTGTTTCCTACCAATTAGCCATGACTTAATCCATCCCAACAACGCCCCACCTATTCCATGTGCCTCAACCTTTCTCATCAATCTCTCATGAGGGACTCTGTCGAAAGCTTTACTGAAATCTAAATATATAATATCGTATGCCTTGTCATTATCTACTGCTTCATATACCTCTGAGAAAAAACTAAGCAAATTAGTAAGGCAAGAACGTCCCTGTGTGAATCCATGCTGAGAAGAATTGATTAAGTTAAATGTTTCTAAGTGGTTTCTCATTTTCCTAGCAATAATTGACTCTAGTAGCTTTCCTATGATTGAAGTGAGACTAATGGGACGGTAATTGGATGCTATTGATTTATCACCTTTTTTGAAAATCGGAACTACATTTGCAAGCTTCCAAGCTTCTGAAACTATACCTGTTTCTAATGAATTGTTAAAAAGAAATGTTAATGGGTAACTTAACTCATCTCTGCATTCTTTTAATACTCTGGCATATACCTCATCGGGACCAGGCGATTTCTGAGGTTTCAGTCTGTCAATTTCCTTAAGCACATCATTTCTACTTATAGTAACCGTACTTAACCTATTTTCTATACTATCTCTATATATCTTATATACCTTACGGACTTCTGGAATCTGTGCCAAATTTTCATTAGTGAAAACGGATAGAAACTGACTACTTAATGTACTGCACATTTCTAAATCATTTTCTGTCATTTCTCCTATCGAAGTTTTAAGGGGGCCTATTTTATCTCTAACTTTAGATTTATATAGCTGGTAAAAAGCCTCAGGGTTATTTTTTGAGTCATTGGCTATCCTGATTTCATAATTTCTTTTGTCTGTCCTTATACATTTTTTAATCTCTCTTGATAGATTCTGATAGTAAGCAAGTAGGTGAATTTCGCCTTTCTTTATTTTTCGATATATTCCTCTCTTTTTTCCTAGAAGGTCTAATAGTCTATTATTCATCCATTTGGGTTGGTTCTGTGCTTCACAGTCTCATCCCCCAGGCTCGGACCCTCACTCTCAGAACGCCACCTATTGAGCAATTAACTCACTAGGCATTGCCCCCCTGTAGCATATTTTTGAATATGGGAATATTCATACAATGCTACTTAATCAGGGAACAATGAGGGTATTTATTTGGCATTTCGGTGTGCTGTGGTAATGCACTGATACTAGGTACAGCACAAATTCCATCCCAATAATATTTTCCCATTGACATATTGGGATTCGAACCCGGGTCCATTGGATTACCAGTCCAGTGGCATGACCACTCCGCCACACCTCCCCTTTTTATTTACTGATAGTTTAGTGGAAAATAAAGTGAATTAAGGGGCTGGAATATAACATTGACTTCATGTGAATTGCAAGTGCCCTACAAATTCTAAAATCATGCATGTTAATCTTGGGGAACTCGTATATAAGATCCATTTCCAGTGCCAGGATTCCACCACACCACAGCCTGTGATGTTATTGATAATATTGCCTATTGGTTACTGGTAAACCTGAGTACCTGACTCTTAGCAGTCACCAACAGTGATTTTGAAAGTAGCCTACCATATATTTTTGTGTGAGCTATTTTTTCCTTCAGATAGGCCTAGCCTAGGGTGTTGTATTAGCCTAGGCCTAGCCTATGATGATATGGGGCAGAAATTAGTATCCTAGGCTTATTAGGCCTTTAGAACCCTTTATCCAACAATCTTAAGAAAGCCCACCACTAGTTAAAGACAGCAAAAAATATGCTTAGCTAACTAAGCTAAGCTAGGCTAGCCTAG
Organism: Paralithodes platypus; assembly: GCA_032716605.1. Lineage (NCBI taxonomy): Eukaryota > Metazoa > Arthropoda > Malacostraca > Decapoda > Lithodidae > Paralithodes > Paralithodes platypus. The sequence goes on from CM064521.1 coordinate 25,520,128, forward strand.
GCCTACCCTATGAGTTCTTAAGACAGCCCCCCCCCCCCTCACTAGTGGGGAGGGCTATGATAATGAAGATCAAGGAAGATTTGAGGTTAAAGACAGCAAAAAAATAAGCTAGGCTATAGGATAATAGGCTAGCCTATGACAATAACTGTTTGCCGTGGGATTATATGAATAGCCTAGGCCTAGCCTATAGGGTAGCCTACTACATCCTTACCATTATTTTTTAGTAACGGTATATAAGCTTTCTATAGTAGGCTAATGATTAAACCTAGGCATATTACTAGAAATGAGTATTTACCCTTTGAGAATTTCAGTCCTGGGAGGGGGGCTTCCTCCCCCCCCCCCCCCCTCAACTTATTCTTTACAGTATCCCACGGCAAACGGTTAGGCCTAGGCTATGTGCAAATTAATGTTTTTGCTTCCTACTGTTAAAATATACGCTATGATAATTTCAATAAGTCCTGGGGGGGGGGGAGGGGGGGAGTCCCTCGACTTAGGCTATTCGGGATGGATGTAGAGTTCGGTCGTACGGTCATCATTGTTTACATAGGGCGATCGCCGCGGTCGTACTTACGTTCCCGTCTATTTCGACGCTATATTTTCTGCTATTTGCCCCCTGTCATTACTACATGAATACTAGATTAGGTTAGGTTAGGTTAGGTTAAAATAGACGGGAACATGATGGGAAAGGTCCGACGCCACTACGCGTAATGTAAACAAAGATGGCGGTACGCCCGCTCACTACATCCTACCCGGCTATTCTTCCCACGGCAAACGGTAATGGGAAAATTATGTTTTTGCCCCCTACTGTTAAAATATATGACTTAGCCTATTATCGCTTTTTATCCCTCAATTTTTGGGATGGATGTAGTTTTCGGGCGTACGGTCGTCATGTTGTGAGCTCGCAGTTACATTCCCGTCTATTTCGACGCTATATTTTCTGCTATTTGCCCCCCTGTCATTACTACATGAATACTAGGTTAGGTTAGGTTAGGTTGTTCGGTTAGGCTAATGTATTTTTATATCCAAAGGCAGTCAAAATAGACGGGAACATGATGGGAAAGGTCCGACGCTACTACGCGTAGTGTAAACAAGGATGGCGGTACGCCCGCATTTAACTTCCTTGCCCAATTTTTCATATCCCTTCCCACTATCAGGGGTCGTTTCTTAACATTGATGAGCTACATAAGAGTACACTGTACCGGTACCGTACTGTACTGCATTTCTAGAGTTCTCGGTCATGATTTGGGTATCACTGAAGACTACTTTCGCAGTCTTACCGTTATTTTATATTTTATATTTTTTCTTATTTCATATAGGCTAGGCTACCGGTAACTTTTTAGCCAGAATACTGGTACAATTTAATACGACTGTTCAGGCTAGCCTACCGCCTACAGTGCATTTTTAGATTGGAAAAACTCCATTTATTGGTCACCAATTTTCCCATGGATTTTTTTATTTTTCCCTGTTAGTTTTCATCAATATATAGTGTTTAGAAATAATTTGAACCCTCGGCGAAACCGTTTCCCCCATTATACAACGATCTTAAGACACGCCACCCGATAGTGGGGAGGGCTATGAAGTACAGGGAAAATGAGGGGTTAAATGCGTAAAACGGCGATACAAACGTATTCAAGCAAAACTTGGCTCGGGTTTGAAGGTATTTCAAAGGCCTAAAACCCAATATTTCGAAAACCCGAGCCAAGTTTTGGCCAAAGCTGGCTCGGATTTTGCGAGTTTGTAAACAAACAAATGACAGTAACCTCATTTAGAAATTTGGCTCAGGTTTCCCAAAATTGCAAAGCCATAAAACCCGAATTTTGGAAAACCCGAGCCAGGTTTTGGCCAAAGCTGGCTCGGATTTTGCGAGTTTGTAGACAAACAAATGACAGTAACCTCATTTAGAAATTTGGCTCAGGTTTCCCGAAATTGCAAAGCCATAAAACCCGAATATTGGAAAACCCGAGCCAAGTTTTGGGAAAAGTTGGCTCTGATTTTGCGAGTTTTAAGAGTAAACAAATTACACTAACCTAATTTCGATTTTTGGCTCATGTTAATCTATCATAGTGTTTGCAAGCCTATACCCCTTTGAAAGGACATTAGCCTAACCTAACAACCTTACCTAACCTATCCTAGTATTATGGGTGGGGGCTGCTGCCCCCACACCCCCGCTATTTGCATCTTTGACAGATTGTTTGTGTATTTGTCTGTGAAATGGGGGTAATTGTTTAGTGTATGGCCTGCTAAAGAAAATGGATTTTTGAGCACAGACTAAACCAAATGTTCACTACTGTATTTACATAGCTGGTCATTAACCTAACCTAACCTAACCTAACCTAACCTAACCTAACCTAACCTAAGGTAACCTGGGGGCTGCTGCCCCCAGACCCCCACTGGTCTTGGGATGAAAAGTGATAGAAAACACATATCTCTTACCTCATTATTCAAAGTTTTGTATTTGGTTTAATATACACTTCCCAGATCATTTGAACAGTTCTATTGCTTCTATGTATCATATAATACACCATAGAATACGTTTTTAATAACTAGAAAAAAAGAGGACTTCGATTAAACAATTACGGAAATACCTTAAAACACGAGCCAAGTTTTGCTTACATAATTTTGTTTTCGCCGTTTTTAAGCCCGCGAAAATATGAAAGCGTAATTGCATACCTTATTGAGATGTGGAGGGAGTAGGTGGGGAAGAGATGCGTCCACGTTTTCGACGAGGAGTTACGACGAGTAGTGATTTTATTTCAAAACCAATAATGACCGCTTCGCCACTGGTCTGCCGGTTCATAATAGTAACATTCGTTTGAGCAGAGTTTGCAGGAAACAGAGGTAGGCAAACAACCATGGTCAGTAAAAACCTTAAGGGCTGCACTATTGTTCCTTGTAGTGTCAATAATCACTGAATGTGGGAGGGGTGAACAACCATTACAAGTGGCGTCCATGACTAAAGTGAGGAGAGACTTAAATGAAGGTGTGTATCTGTGATTGGTTCAGTGCAATGACGTAATCAAGGTCAATAAACTCGCCTGATAGGTTGCTGGTTGTATGCGTGACGGAATCTATGAGTTTAATGACGTGGTCAGAAAAAAACCCCAATAAGAATCCAGAAGTGTCTCGTGACGTATTGCGCAGGAGTTAGGAAATGAAACTCAGTATTTCCAATGAGGATTGGCGTGATAGTATTACAAAAGTTGAAGGATAAAGCTCTCCAGTTCACGAAAAAATGGCGTCGCTGAAAGCCGCGCCGTCTATAAGAGAGTATTGACAACCGTTTTACGGTAGGTAGACATGTTGTTACCGGTTTTTTTAATAGGTTTTGCCGAGGGTTGAAACTAATTTTAATATGATGCTTAGAGCATATAGATTCCATATCTGTCTTCAAATATGTCAAAATAATTGGTGACCAATAAATGGAGTTATACTTTTAGATTTCCCGGCCAGGACTTGGGTATCACTTAAGAATCTTTCTGCAGCCTTATGTACAATTATTTGTTTTTTATTTATTCAAGGAATATAGTACAGTAATTTATTGTTCAATTGTTTATAGCCTAATGTTATGAGTAGAAAATGTGCATTACCTTACCATAACCTAACCTCACTGGTGACTGGACGACTCGGCCCATGGGACAACTCGGCTCGGACAGCTCAGCCCACTTTTGGACAACTCGGCCACGACGGCAAGACAGCTCGGCCCATTATTTGAGACAGTTCGGCCCCATGTTATGCTATGGTTAAGTTTGGTTAAGTTAGGTTACAGTGTGTCAAAGCATAAAAGCTGGGTTTTAGGACTGACTTAAGACACCCCCAATTGAGACTGGCGTACGAGGGGGGGTTTGTTATCGTAGCGCGATGGAGCGGCGAGCGCCAAAGGCGCGAGCTCTAGGGGGTCCGGGGGCATGCCCCCCCGGAATTGTATAATGATAGGCCTAACAGAAACTTCAGCCTAATATAAAAAAATAAAAAAAATATATAAATTGACACAATTTTGGTCTCCACATATTCCATCTGGATTGCTTTTAGATTGCAGGAAATGCTGTTTTAGACACCTAAATTCTCAAAATTTTCTGGGGGGGCATGCCCCCGGACCCAGTGTGCCAAAATTCGCCCATTTTCTTCGTGATCCCGAACCTAACATTGAAAAAATATTGATACTGAAATAGGCTAAGAGCCTGTGACTGTCCCGGGGCGGCCGGGAGCCCCGCTAAACCTGCCATTCTATTTCTACATTACACTTATCAAACGATAGTTGCTTTGCTCTACACTGTACTCTACATTGGCTATGATCTTAGAACTATTATATATCACCTGTATTGAAGTCCAAATGCAGCTACTAATGTAAATATAGACGGATAAATCCAGAGCTCGAGTCATGAGAGCGATTTGTTTACACTGTGAAAACACAACTTGTTCGGTTCGGATGAGGTGACTGACTTTAGCACCAATATAACAAATATATATTACAATAAGGAAACAGCCATCATTCATAGAACGAACTCCTGGATGGGAGAGTCCGCTAAAACAAACAAACAAACAAACAAACAACCAATGTACCCCTACACTCCGATGTTATATTGCGCCGAAGGCTGAGTCAAGACGAACACAACTACCGTAATTTTATTGGCACTCGAATGCTCAATAATATGTAGATTAAAGGATAATAATAGGTATTTATCTAAAACTATGTATATATTAACTAAACTACTCCATGTGTTTAATATATTGACTAAATTTCACTGAAATGAATAATGTAAAATATTAATTTAAGTTTGAATGTTAATTTTCTGATCTGATCTGATCTTAATTAAACTCCCACAAAATACACGATATTTTTTCGTATGTGCTAATTTTATGGGGTCTCTAATTTCTTAAAACTAGTGAATGAATATAAATTTTATGTGTTTGACAAAGAGCGCAAGACCTTGAGGCATAAGGTAAGCTATAAATTAGTACGATTTTATGATGAATTATTGGTTTTTCAGGGGTATATATGTGGTTGGATTAATGGAAAACAACGAACGAATATCAGCAATGTTTTCCATTGTGGTGTTTCCGAGAATAATCCAATGATGACGTCAAATTAGCTTGCCGCCAATCAACTGTGGAACACTTGGAAATGTGTTAGCTGTTATTTACCGATATATTTGTGGGAAAATAGAGTGAATTAAGGGGCTGGAATATAACATTGACTTCATGTGAAGTGCGAGTGCCCTACACATTCTAAAATTGTGCATATTAATCTTGGGGAACTCATTATATATAAGGTATAAGTTCAAGGTGATACTTTGGATAAACCTGACTTCTAGCAAGCACCAAACAGCAATTTTGTAAGTAGCCAAGCATATTATTTTTTTCAGATAAGCCTAGGCCTACTTGTATTAGCCTAGGCCTATGATGATAATGATGATTTGAAGCAGAAATGAGTAGCCTAGGCTGAGGCTAGGCATATTAGGCTTAGGATAACCCATTATCCAACAATCTTAGGACTGCCCCCACTAGTGGGGCTATGTATAATGTATTGATAGGCTAATGAAGATCAAGGAAGATTTGAGGTTAAAGACAGTAAAAAATAAGGTTAGCTAGGCAGCTGGGAATCTGGTTCTGGTAGGCTAAGACTCAGAGCCCACTCTTAACCCGGGAATGGCGAAGGTCCTCAATTATGGTAATTATTTAGAAGAAGACCTTTTTTTCTAGTTATTAAAAACTTACTCTATGGTGTATTATATGATATATAGAAGCAATAGAACTGTTAAAATGACCTGGGAAGTGTATATTAAACTTAGCCTAGACCAACATTCCTGTATTTTTTTTTTTTTTTTTGTAAGGCTAGGCTAGGCTAACCTAGCCTAGGCTACTCTTGAGTTTTGGAACACAGTAGGCCTAAGCCTAGGCCTATTTTAGATGTCTAACTTTTAAAATAATAATATAAAAATACGTAGGCTAGACCTAGGCTAGGATTAATTTTGTTTTTATCATTATACAGAAAGTTGTATCACTCAAAAAATCAGCGTCATTCGACACCCTGGCTAGGCTATAGCCTATGACAATAACAGTTTGCCGTCATGCCGTGGGATTATAGGGGTAGACCTGTCACTGAAGAATACTTTCGCAGTCTTACCGTTTGTTTTTGTTTTCAAGGTATAGGCTATAGACAGAATAGGCTACAGTAGTATCTTATCTACTGGTATCTTATTTTATTGTAGTTTATATTATGAGTGGAAGATTTGCAATAACTTACCCTAACCAAAGTCCAAACTTAGTGTCCAAAGTGGGATCTGCACCCTGCCTCTATGTTCTCATTTTGTATACCGGTAACTTTTTAGCCAGATTACCGGTACAATTTAATAAGTGTACAGCCAGCAGCTAGGCCTACCGCCTACAGTGCATTTATAGATTTCCCAGAATCCCGGCCATGACTTGGGTATCACTAAAGAATCTTTCCGCAGCCTTATGTACAATTGTTTGTTTGTATTTCTTCAAGGAATATAGTAGAGTAGTTTATTGTTCAATTGTTTATCATGTTATGAGTAGATAATTTGCATTACCTTACCCTAACCTAACTTTACTTAGTCTTAGTGTCCAAAGTGGGGGCTGCCACTATCCCCACAGTCCACACACCCGCTAACTAACATATATTATTGGTATGTCTTGTCATTACTATAACCTGACTTCATGGGGGTAACGGAGACTTTATTGAATATTTTCGGAATTAGCCTCACAGAATCTCGAGTCTTTTAAAGTTGTGAAAATTAAAGTAAGTTTCTACGTTCCTACTGATTGTACTTAACCCGAGATGGGAATAGCCTACCCAGGTATTTTTTACTCGGCCCAGGGAAAATAATAGACAAACAAATGTTCTAATCAAAGTTTATTCTTGAAACTTGGTACCGGTATGTATTTTAACCAGTACTCTATAGTAACTCATGTATCATATGAAAGGATATAAATTAAGTATGTAATAGTTCTTGGAATGCAACAACAAATATACATGAAATCTTTATTGGACAAAAGTTACAAAACTAAAACAGGGACTGCTAAGAATAATTTAAAAACCTGTTTTCAATGCCTATATTAGTGGACCTGAAGTGCATCTCTTTGAGACTGAAGTACAGGCAGCCAGCTCCCCTAGTATCCTGATTAAACACCAGTAAACATACATAACATCCCTTTTACTTACAATATTATTCATTCCTTTTAATACATTTTGAGCATGTAGGCCTATTGTGGGTCAATATACAGGAGGCGCTACAATATAGGTAGCAAAATTCTAATGGTAGTTTTGGGTTCCTATCATCATATGCTTCATGTCTATATACTTTTTATCCCCGGGAAAAAAAAAAAAAAATCTTGGGTTTTTTATTTTTTTCTTGGATTTTTTTTTTTTTTTTATTAACCTAACCAAAAAACCTAACCTAACCTAACCTAAATGTATTTGGGGGCTATTAGGTTAGGTTAGGTTAGGTTTTTTGGTTAGGTTAATGACCAAAACAAAAAATCCCAAGAAAATAAATGAAAAATCCCAAGATTTTTTTTTTTTTTTTCCCCGGGGATAAAAAGTATATAGAAATGAAGCATATGATGATAGGAACCCAAAAATACCATTAGAATTTTGCTACCTATATTGTAGCGCCTCCTGTATATTGACCCTATTGTGCATATATTTACCTTCACATCTCAAAATTTCTCCGGCGGCCGGGGGGCTATGCCCCCCGGACCCCCTGTTATGAAGCGGGGGGCTGCGCCCCCCGCAGACGCCGCGCAAAGTTGATCCTTGTAAGCTTAGAAAAATGATCCAGAACTGGATAATTTCTGTTTTGGCACCCTGCCCGGACCACCCTAGAGCTCGCGCCTTTGGCGCTCACCGCTCCATCGCGCTATAATGATAACAAAATAATAAACCATAATGATAACACAATTCACATTTTGTGGATTGACACCCTGTCCTTGATATCCTATAGCCTATACCAAACTATCTAGCCTAGCCTAAAACCAAAAAGGAAAACCATGGGAAAATTAGTGGTAGTTTGGGTTATATTTTCCAGAGTAACATTCAAGGAGACTACTGCAGGACTCTTCTTCTTCTTACCTCTGACTGGGTAGGCTATAGGCTATCCTAGTGTTTACTAGCCTATACCCCTTTGAAAGGACATTAGCCTAACCTAACAACCTTACCTAACCTAACCTAGTATTATAGGTGGGGGCTGCCGCCCCCACACCCCCGCTTTGACTTAGATTTTTGGTGTATTTGTCTGTGAAGTAGGTATTTTTCAATTTGTTGATAACGAAAATCCTCCATGCGGACTAGGCTAGGCTAGGCCCTATATGGAGAAAAATATGACGAATCTATTGGTGCCTATTTTCCCTAATAAATTGTTTCTCATAACGTCGCACTACTGTCCTTGAATATTATCTTTTCCAGTAAAATCGTACCAAATAGCCTAGCCTAACCTTAAAAATAGCCCTAGCTGTGGTGGCTGCATCTCCTTAATATTGACTGTAGCCTAGCCTAAATGCTAAAACTCTTAGTTGTCAAGCGGTAAAAATATACCAAAAAATGTCCATGAACTGAAGGAGTAATGATATGATGATAACTGTCAAGTTGGATGGCTCCCACTGTTCAACAGTCAACACACATAGGCTAGCCTACACACTGACAGCCAACTACCATTCACACACTACTAGCACTAGGCCTATAGCCTAGGTCATTCACTAGGCTATAGCCTACACTACATTACCATTCACGGCAACAGGACCATTCCTCGCTGGCTCGGACTCTTGGAATTCCAGTGTGTAATTATGAACGGAAGACGCAAGGAACTTTGGTTAACTCATTTCCTCATTACCAACTCGGGGGAAACAAAACATCACTGTAAACAACACTTCATTTCACACATTACTTATTCCACAGGTTTTCCAGGCCAGTCACTTTCAGACTACCGTTATTCTGGGTGGTCTTGAGAGAGCGCAGTGTATTCCAAACTCACTACTTACATCACAATCTTTAAGTAATTACTCATAACCCATGCACTCGGAACGCCATATTGTGTCTACCACACCTCAGGGTGGCTCGCTAGCCAGCATAGCCAGGCCAACAACGAGTCTCACCACGTCTTCTATAGGTAACTCCCTGTTGTGCTCATTTAGACGCCATATTGAACATCTTTTGCTGTACATGTAATTTATTTTCACTTTTAGCTGTTAATTTTCGTTTTCTACGGTGTGATTGGGAGATAACTTATAGCCAATATACAAGAAAGGATCAACAGTTACTTGCTGCTTGAAAAGAGTAATGTTCTTATTATAAACCGTGTTAAACGTTGCAACATGACAAATACTGTAAAACAGTTATAGAAGTTTCTATTGACGGCTCTCTCACAGACCATCACCGTTTTCTATTTCTTGCAAATACATGAACGTTCATATATTTCTTAATTTCAGTATTAGACTATTATTTTCAATATAAACAAATATACAGGCACCAATATTCGCTCTATAGTAACCTATAACAAAATTTGGAAATGTCTTCCGGCGCTGAATGAATGCCCATTCATTTGCAATGTGTCATTGCTGTTGGAACAGTAGACTTCACATTAGGGTAAGGACATCGTGTAATCAATGATCTTCAAGTTATCAGATTAAAGTGTGAGGCTACCTTAGAAAGTCGACAGGAAGAACAAGCGTGTTCAGTAGAGAACATAATTATCTTCTCCATCCGTATACAAACGGATGGAGATCAAATTATGTTCTCTACTGAACACGTTCTAATACATATTCGCCCTGTTAGTAACCCTGCTGGTCTGAGGCAGTTTTGGTCTGCAACCATTTTGGTCATTGGCCGATAGGCCTATATGTAGGCCTAGAGCTCGGGTTACTCGGGTTAGTAGGCCTATTCACCTAAGTGACCATTTTAGTATGCATGAGCCTTTTGGGCCAGGGTAATTTTTATCTGTGGCATATAGCCAAGGCCTATGGGTAGAGACAACGGTCAAACTAATTGGAGTGACCATTTTGGTCTATGGCTGTTTTGATTCGTGGTTTGTCCAGGGTCATTTTGGTACGGTCAGCGGCTGACTTTGTTCATGGTCAGTTTGAGTCATTAGTAGGCCTAAATGCTGCATAGGCATACAACTTGTAAAGCTCATTCAAATTCATGTTAGAAACAATGGCATGCTCAGTAATTGGGGTATTGGCCCAGTTTGGGTCATTTGGAGGGGGGGGGGGGGGATTTAACAGTTTATCCAAAAGTTTTTTTTTTTTTACTAAGGTATCAAATGAAGGTAATGATGAAGTTTCGTGCAATTCCGTCCATTAGTTTTCAGAAAACCTGTTTATGAACAAACAGACTGCAGCGACGATCATAATTTATGATCTAAACATAGGCTACAGCAGGATCACATAATATCCGCAAACTTCGTTTGGGAGAGAGAATGCATAAAAATATACTCTCACTAGAACATTTTGACACATATATCTTTTTAAATCATTCACTTGGAGTCTTGGACCACATAGTCATAGAGTTATTCAATGTTTTCTTCCAATCTAAGTTTAGTCTCGAGTTTAACATACAGTAATGTCCTGTAGCCTACCAGCTGCTTGCGCAAGTGATTGTACACATAAGTAGCCTACCTATATGAGCTACATACAGTAGCCTATACAGGATATCTGATTTAGAGTTTTATAGTTAATCCAGCGGAAAACTGTAACATGGACATTATGTCGCACACAGCTCAGGACCTGGGCATTATAACATTACAGGGCTTAATTGTCGAGGCATTTATTATTTAACAATGTATCTTCTGTGGTTCAGTTGCAAGGCTGCTATTGATTAGTAACGGGAGAATAGCCTGAAAAAAGTGTAAGCGTGTTACGAATGGTATACAGTATGTATAGCATAGGATGTAGCTGTGTTGAAGCGTGACCGACTTGCCCCTTCCCTCACAGCCAGCCTTGATCCACAGGTCACAGCCCACAGGCACCGTATTCATATTTTTTCACCAACCAACTTCACTTATAAACTCAATTAATTAAATCAACCAATACATATGGCACTCCATGACTCCAAGGACTCGAACCTAGGACACTCGCACCGAAATTCCGCGCACTTATGCATTACGCTATCAAGACAGAAATATGCATGTACAGTAGGCTACTCATAAGTGGACCGGTGTATATTCCCAGGCATAAGAATTTAACTAGCTGGATATAAGACGAGATGAACTAGAAAACAACTAAAATCGGTAAAGATAAAGAAGATAGTCTTTGTTGTTGTCGATAAGTCAGAGAAAAAACAACTCGGTACAGGACACACTTCCTGTACCGTTAAGGGGGCCCACCTCGCTTTTATCTCTCTCTCTCTCTGGGTTGTATCCATTCGGCTTCATTCAGCCTACTGTTTTAAGACGTTTATCCCCATCCAGGTGTCGATTTTTTCGTGGCGAGCGGTAGCGAGCCATCATATTTGTTTTAAAAAAATTGACAGCAGGCTAAATTTGTAATTTTTTCGATAGAAAAATGTCTCCGGCGAAGCCGGGTTTCTCCTTACACATAATTATGTGATGGAGGATAAGTGATTTGTTAAAGATAAAGGGGAGAAGGAAAATAATGGAACGAATTAAGGTGGATTGCTGGAGGAAGGATGGAGTTTAGGTGGGGTAGTGGAGATGTAATTTACTTCTGTATATTTAATGTCAAATCACTTAGAGACGCATCGTTCCACTGCCTACAATGCTTGTTTCTTATATCAAAGCTTAAGTCCAAAGAATTTTCCACTAAACACTGGAGTAACCAGCTTAAGGGGCCCACCTCGTATTTTTTCTCTCTCCGTCTCTCTCTGGGTTGTATCCATTTTGGCCCTATTCAGCCTACTGTTTTAAGACGTTTATCCCCATCCAGGTGTCGATTTGTTCCTGGCGAGCGATAGCGAGCCAGGAACAAATCGACACCTGGATGGGGATAAACGTCTTAAAACAGTAGGCTGAATAGGGCCAAAATGGATACAACCCAGAGAGAGAGAGAGAGAAAAAATACGAGGTGGGCCCCTTAAGCTGGTTACTCCAGTGTTTAGTGGAAAATTCTTTGGACTTAAGCTTTGATATAAGAAACAAGCATTGTAGGCAGTGGAACGATGCGTCTCTAAGTGATTTGACATTAAATATACAGAAGTAAATTACATCTCCACTACCCCACCTAAACTCCATCCTTCCTCCAGCAATCCACCTTAATTCGTTCCATTATTTTCCTTCTCCCCTTTATCTTTAACAAATCACTTATCCTCCATCACATAATTATTCCTTTAAAAAAATCCACCTACACAAAACTCAAAAACTCCACCTACACCCTATCTTCTATTGTTGTCTCCTCCATGTCACCTTCCCTCAATCTTCATCACTTTACGTTACTTTACCTTCATCACTCCACCCGCTCTCCTATCTCTGCTTTTCCTTCTACCTTACACACACACACACAGTTTATATATATATATATATATATATATATATATATATGTAGAGAGAGAGAGAGAGAGAGATTGCAGATACAGCGTATATCCAGTACTATTAGGCTTGGAGTTATTTAGGTAGAGGTCAAACACAGCACGGGGCCGGTCTCTGACCTCTTCAACATGTGCAATGTTAGACTTAAGCAGTGCACTATCATTATATATGTATATCTAATTTGTGAACTTTTTCCATTTGTTTTTGTCAAAGCAACCAATAACTTGAAGATACTGAGAGGTGAAAGTGAAACTGCAATATCTCAAAAGTAGGGTTAGAATGACAAAATGTTGATGGGAGTGGAAGTATCAGTAAACGCAATTTATGGGGTGTCACTTATCAAAATATAATTATCTAATGTTCACACACAATGAAATATGCCTTTCAAGCATATACTTGTTTTGCCCACCATCATGCAACAGTATCAAATATAAGAATATTATGCATATAGCACAAGGTTTATTTCAATAAAAATGCACGAAGTTTTATTCTTGAATTATGATTTTCAAATGAAAAATCTGAAATATCTATAGCTATAAGGCACAAGGAATGTCATATCTTGTTTGGGTTCCATGTAGGCTATATGAAAGAGAATATTCCACAAAACATATATGTATTTCGGTATGTAGGCACCGTGTGGAATTAAAGTTGAATGCAGTCAAAATAAAGAGAATATGTGAAGTCTTCCAACATTTCCAGTAACGAGTAATGATTTACAGTATGATTTAACATATGATTTTAAGCCCTACTGAGATAATATACAGATGATGAAAGGACACCTCTATGTAAAGCTGGTACTATCATATATATAAAAATATATATATTTAAATGATTTTATTATCTCTATAACCCGGATGTGAATATATGCAATTTTGTAAATATACTGTATTCAACTTTTGTGTCAATAACATATTTTGAATTGAATTGAAATGAAAACTTTTTACTCAGTTCATGCTCATTATATATTTTACTGCATAGGACCCCACCAAGGTTAAGAGGTACCAATATTCTGAAGTAATTATGGGTACCAATGAAACAAATTGATGATACTAGCTATTTTTATTTATTTATATACGAAGATAGTCCGTAATAAGGTAGTATATATGCCTCATTATGCAGTATACGAGGGCAAGTGTTCCCAAGTGGGAGTTATTAATGGCTGAAATTAACTATTCATAATATGTTTAATGTGGTTTATTAATAAACCGGTATATATTAAAATTACCACATGCCAGTTTATAATGGTCTACTTGTCTAATAAATAAACAAACAGGCAAACATGCGAGGTAAACACAGCTTATGAGTGACTATGTACAGTTGGCCAAATAAGTGATGTCGTGGTACCAAGTATATTTCGATCAATAATTGGTATCAGCACTATCTAGGCATTAATTCGTCGTTTCGAGTGAGATATACACACCTGTTCCTATCTTTACACCCTATTCAACATCTGACAGACATTAATACAGCACACAGCGAGCAAAACGTAATGACAGCGGAGACAACAAAACAAGCCTCCAAAAATGTAAATATTAAGGGGGGAGGTTTGGTTTTTACTAGCCTCCCTTCTCCCTCGTGTCTAGCACCCATCAGTTTTCAGATTTTAAGACGCTCGGCCCATTAGTTTGACGATTTTAACACCCTTCTCCCTATTTCGTTGTCAAATTTAAGACCTTTCGTGCCATTTAGGTGTGGATTTTTTCCTGGCGAGCGATAGCGAACCTGTAATTTTAAGAGGAATCGGCCTTCGGCCACGACATTTTTCTACCGAAAAATTTACAAATTTGTCTTGAAGGGGGACTAGGGATTTTTTTTTGTTTTTTAAGCTTTATGGAAGTCTAGCAAGGAAACTAAAACATATATGAATAACTGAATAAATAGACCCTCAAAACAGCCACTATCCCCTTAAGACATTAACCCTGTCCCAAAATGAACCCCCCCCCCCCCCAACAACAAAACAAACCTCCCAAAAAACAAATATTAAGTACACAAATAATAAGACGCTTCCAGTCGGTTCGGGATTACTTTCGGGGGGATGGTTCGTTTTTCGGGACCCTCTTATCCCTCATGTTTAGCCCCATTAGTTTTCAGAGTTTAAGATGTTTGCCCCATTAGTCTGTCGATTTTAAGACCTCTCACTCCATTTCTTTGTCAATATTAAGACTTTTCGTGCTTTTTATGTGTTTATTTTTTCCTGGCGAACGATAGTGAACCTGTAATTTTGGAAGAATCGGCCTTTGACCGGAACATTTTTCTACCGAAAAATTTATAAATTCATCTACAAGGGGGATCTAATGGATTTTTTTTTTTTTTTTTTTTAATGGAGGTCTAGGGAGTAGGCTACACTAGACAATTAATGAATACATGAACAAAATCTTCCAAAAAGTGAAAGTGAAAGTCCAGGCATTTTATGAGTGACTGTACAAACGGTTTAAGGTATTCTTTTGTTCTATATCATTCCATATCTCTAATTGAAACCTTTTCCTTCGTATATTGCACATGAATAAGAACCAAAACAAGTGCTATTAGGTCGTTATACTGTTCAAGTCAGTGATGCAATAATTGCCAAATAAAGAGGGGTATCACACAAGAGCTTTTATCGTCAACCTTTCCTCTGCAACTTCATTCTGGCAACATAATGAAAATCTGAGACTATTTTGCACTACATTGGCTATTAGACTGAAGGTAGATTATCATAGATGATATCATTCTTAGAACACTTAAATACATAAACAGCTAACTAGAGTTGCCTACAAAACTAGAGGGAAAAAGCTCTACTGTGATACCGACTACAGCTGATTAGGAATTATGCATAGTAATTCGCTTGCCTTTCATTGCGCACGCATATGTATGTAATCTGATTATTAATGCATGTTTTTTAAATTAGTAATAGCACCGTATCTTCCATTTAATATAAAACAAATTGCATGTATAAATCAGTCTTAAGGTTTGCATTTGCATAAGGAAAACAAAAGGTTTACATATATTTTAGAAGTGATTGTACTGTACAGTCCCTGTAGTTCAAAAGTGGGAGTGCACTGACTTGAATCCTGTATGACTGTGGAAGCAAGGCCAACAAGTAGTGTGTGTTGTGGGTAGAGCTGCGTGTCCAGTGTTCAACCTTACAGTATATATAGTAAACTTTCAATACGGAGGCCTTATTTTAAAATGCACACCCAATATATATATATATATATATATATATATATAGGCCTATATATATTATTATTATTATTAAATTAGGGATTCGCACCAAGCCTAAAAAGACTGGCACCAAAATAAACTTTGTGGAAAAAACATCAGAGTTGTTGTGGGGCTGGGCGTAATAGGCCTACGTAGTAGAGGATAAGAAGACTAGGAAACACTAATTAAAGAAGCTGAAGGAGACGGGTATGGAAGAGAAACCGCATAAGATGTGGGAGGGAGAAAGTGGGGGACTCTCCAAGCATATCGGATATATATATATATATATATATAATATTGCAGGATTGAAGTATACACCTTGGAAGTTTTTATTGTATATTTGTATATAAAGTGTACAATATAGTATACATTTTTAAAATCATAATTACAATGTTTCCGAGTTGATCCGCTGATTATATTTTATCAAATTAAAAAAGGGAAACTTTTTAAACGAATTCAAATGTATTTTTAGATGAACTGCTTAGACATTAAATGTAACATTATAATACAAGATGTTTTTAACTTGCCATGCAACCATGAACGTGAGGTTCTATCGTATATTATATTATACTGTACAGTATACAGTATATATATATATATATATATATATATATATATATATATATATATATATATATATACTTCAGCAATGGACCTTCCTCTTGGGAATCTTAGACCTTCGGAGACCTTCTCCATCATCAGAGTATATATAATAAAATAAAGTAAGCTATAATCACCTTTATAAAATCGTAGATGAATGGGTAATTTAAAATAAACAATCGTTAAAACCTAAAATTAATTAAGCTATATTAAACAAATGCCTAATACTCAATACTACATTTGTATTTAGAATAATGCAGTATTAAGTATGTATGTATGTATGTATAGCCTACCCCCATAGCTGGGGGTGGCCGACTCGAGACAGAGCCCGGACAGGGACAACACAACACAAAACACAAAATAAAAATTCACACACATCTACTGTAAGTCACCCGAGAGAAGACCCAGAGACCAGGGATCACTAAGGGCACTCCAGCACTCCCAGGGCCCCGACCTCCCGGAGAAGTTCCGGTCTCAGCAGGCAGACATGCAGCGATGCACACCACAATGCCCGCCCACTACGCATCCACGCATGACCTTTCATATATTCTGGCTCCCCGGGCCAGGCGCTGGACTGACTATTATCTAGTCCAACTGGCGCCCGACCCTCTCTCCCATTTTTTTTATGCTAAAATATTTTAGGTTTTAACGATGGTTTCTTTTAAATGACATTTTCATGTACGATTTTATACTGATGATTGTAGCTTTTTTTATTTTAATTTTTAGATACACTGATGATGGTGAATATCTCCGAAACGTTTGTGCCATAGAACATAAATATGTTCATCTCTACAATGGTAATCCCATTGCTTTTGAAGCTTTAACAAAAATTAATAAAAAAAAATCAATTTTTTTGTTTTTTATATATATATATATATATATATATATATATATATATATATATATATATATATATATATATATATATATATATATACCGGTATATATATAGATTACATTGGTGACACATTTTTAGAAATAAGACGGCATTATTATGACAGGGTAAACACTAACATACTATCTACCGTGGATGACATTTCTGCATACAAATATATTTATTTCACAGGTTTCACTAAACACTAAGTTATATCCAAATAAGAACAAGTTTATCATTCGTTATGGTTACTGTCAGACGATTTTAGTTAACACAAAATAACTACAAATTCTAAACATTGCTCCATTTTTCCTATATTGAGATATTCGCCAGAATAAAACATGAGCTTTCAGCTAATGAAAAGGTCAGTTTACATCCTGTAGATAGTAAAGGTTATTCATTAAACATGTGTAAGTATATGTGTGTGTTCATTCATTCTCGTGTTACTTTGCGAAGTGTACACATAATATTTAGCGTGTATTCGTGTTGTCTGACAATTAAAATCAGACGACCATTATTGTTTTTATCCTTGCTATCATTAATTGATAATTAACATATAATTAGCATATACACGACTTCTAGGAATTAAGAGGCCAACAAAATCTGCATTAAGCCTTTGACTCTAATACTTAAATAAAGTTAAAATAAGTTAAATAAAATCGTCTGTAAGTACAATGTGCAGAATAGAAGCCTAAATTGGTTATTTAAGTTATTTTACTGTGCCAAAATAAATGGATTGATATGTACAGTAACACCAAACCAATTGATAACGGGAGGCCCTTAGTAAGATCAATACAATTTGTCTGAAAGTAGTAAAAGCACTATCAATCTCGACATATATTTGAGCGAGTCATTTATGACAAGTCCTTACTCAAGGTACTCTCGGCGAGAGAGAGAGAGAAAGAGAGAACTAGAGAGAGAGAGAGAGAGAGAGAGAGAGAGAGAGAGAGAGAGAGAGAGAGAGAGAGAGAGAGAGAGAGAGAGGGGGGGGGGGGGAGACATGGAAGATAATCGTTGCCGGTGCATGTACAGTACAGTCGTAAGCTATAACGTGGTGTAATAATATTAAATGTTTAATATAATAAAGCTTTTACCATATTGTTAAGATGCATAGGCCTACTAATTGTCTTTTTTAGCTAGAATAGTATAATTTTTCACACACTCATACACATACACACACATACGTTATAACTGATATTGAAGCTTATCACTTCCCACAAATCACTCTCCATCTTAATTACCCCACTTATCATGATGTGGGGAGATCAAAATTTCTACCTGCATGACACGCTACAACAAACCCTACTAAATAAACCCCCACCACCAAGACTACACCACTGTCGACACCACAATGACTCACACAACCATTACTCACCCATCAATGTCCGCACACTCCTAGGTGGCATCTTTAAAGAGGGTTCGCGCACGGCCATTTTCACCAACTCTTATTAATTCAAGTTTTTACAAGAATTCTATCACCACCTAAAAGATAATTTATCATATAGTCGCCGATAACAGTGCACAATTGTCCGGATATATTGCCAGAATCAAGTAGCATACCAATTGTTTTTGCAAATATTAATACTCTGTAAATCCGCCAAAGATACACTAGAGTTCAAATCCTGCAATCCAATTTCATAACACCGACACGGCCTTCGTAAGTATATTAAAATTATTATCTTGAAGGTTAAATTAGCTCAAGTTTGCAGTAGAACATAGTATACATTTATATTTTTGCACAACAGTAATTTAAAAATGTTTTTCGCAACTATGTGTAGTCACTCTTAAGAAACTGTGAATCTCTATGCTTTTCCTAATCTAAATACATCATCGTGATTACTGCATTCAGGTGTCGTTTTATGCATCAAATGATAATTCTGGATATACAATATTACTGGGAACAGCTTGCGTGTTGAGTGGGTAGTGTGTTTGCCTGGCATGCAGGAGGCCGTGAGTTCGATCCTCGCTGGTTGAATGTCGCTCACTAATCACCATGGTCACTCTGTGGTCATAAGAGGTGTAGTAGACCAGACAACACACACAGCCACAGTCACTCCAACAGGACATGCCACTGGATTGGTAATCCAATGGACCCGGGTTCAAATCCCGATATGTCAATGGGAAGATATTATTGGGATTGAATTTGTGCTGTACCTAGTATCAGTGCATTACCACAAAGCCCACCGAAATGCCAAAAAAATACCCTCATTGTTCCCTGATTAAATAACACTGTATGAATATTCCCATATTCAAAATATGTTACAGGGGGACAATGCCTAGCGAGTTCACTGCTCAATAGGTGGCATTCTGAGAGTGAGGGTCTGAGTCTGGAGGGTGAGACGGTGAAGCACTTGGGCGAAGCAACCGGCCGCTTCAGAGATGGAGCTGCTTCGAGCCATGGTGGATGCTTTGCATGTCTCACTCCCCAGACTGGAACAAGACCTCACGGGCTTCACCGTGTTGAGCAGTGGAATGTACAGGCTCTCAGCCTATGCCCGAGAGGGAGTAATTGGAATATAGAAGAAAAAAAAAAAAAAAAAAAAAAACTAAAAACTACACTTGTACCAACGAGGATAGAACACCTGCTTGTACTAGCAAGGTATTTAGAGCTGGAGTCACAGGCTGAATAAGCTTTCCTGATAAGAATGGCATTATGCCTATGTCGAAAATACAGTATATGTGTAAATTTTTAATATTCTCAGTACTGTACAGTAGGCTATATATAATTCCACCCATAACAAAAATCCCATGGATTTACATGCATATAAATGTACGTGAGCGTCATCGGTCATTACCTGAAAAAAAAAAAAAAAAAAAAAAAATTGGCGCCTATTTCCCTATATAGCTTCCATGTCCTCCATATAGTAGGTAGGCTATACAGCGCCGGTACATTTATTCCGTCATTCACCAGCCCTTAACTTGAATCCACTCCTCAATGTTCTTTGTTCACACTCATGACTCAACTCGAACCATATTCAGTCTTAAATATGTACGCTTCTGCATCGATTTATTTAGTTTTGTTTAAAATTAGTATCTATAGGCTGTATACAACCATGTTATCTGACCTACTTTTTATTTATATAACCAATTGATTTTTGGTTTATGTCTAACATACAGTATATACATGAAGATTATCTGTAATCCTTGTATGCTGGTTGCACATGCATCCTCTGAACTGCTCCATTCATTGACCCTGCTCACGCTCGTGCTTGCAACTTCACGTTATCAATTTTACGTGCATACGATTAGATTCCTCGCATCCTTGCCGAAAATTGATATAACTAAGGTAAACGAATATATTGCTATCAAAGTACACGAGGACAAGTGAGAGTGAGAGTAAGGGAAGAGCGTGAGTCAGGCCTAGACAACTGCCTCCGGACCGCTGTCTGACATCGGCTTCTACTACATCCTGCCTCCTCCCTGCACCGAGGATATCCCCGTCCTGTGTGTCTGGCAGTGGGTCCGGACGAGGTGGCAGCCAGTTTTGTGGGATAGATGGTGACGTAACATGGCCGCTCGCTGTTGGTTGAAGGGCTCGTGACGTCACCGTCTTAGGTGTGACGACTCCCTCCCAGTTAGGTGGTGATGTCACGAGTATGTGTAGCCCTGACTCACGACGCCTGGATGACGTCATTGTCTCGTCAGTCCGGTGGAGGTCAGAGTCAGACAGGTCAGCAGTTGAGGTAGAGTCCTGAGGTGGAGGAAGAGCCCGCATCACATCCACACTTTCACTCCTACAATATATGAATGACAGTATTAACAACAATAACACTGTTAAAACTAAGATTTCAACTATATTTATTTTTATAACGAGCCTGTTGTTATTGAGCACATAACCCACACGAAATGATAGCTTAAACGTTGTTGATTGAAAAGGATAGGCCTACACTTATTTTATGTCAATTTGTTTTGTGAACGATGCTTTCCGACCGCACTTCGATCGTTAATGATGCCAAACTATAGATTAATGGAAGATATAATTATTAGGACACTCCGTATACTGTATAACCTTTACTGAGCTGGTGAGCTACTGTGTCTTACTGTCTGCTGTTGAAGGCCGGACCCGGGGAAGACGCAGGCCACAGGGAGGGGAAAATCGAAGACGAAGGGTCGGGGTTTGGGGTCCCGTGGCTGGAGGGCTATGAGGGGCCGGGGCTGCAGTAGGGGGCGGCATCCCTTGGCTCGGGCACGGGCACTGGCACATAGGAGGGATATATATGTTAGTGACTGGTGCACGGAGATGACAAGTGGGGTAGGGGCACAAACAGAGAATACACGATTTACATGTTGTGTTTGTGTAGGGGGCAAGGGTAATGGGGGAGGGGAACAGGTAGAAGGATATAATTATGGAACAGAAAAGTTACAGTCGGGAAGATTTCCAGCTGGTCTAGGGCTACTCTTTATTTATGTTATAGCTATTCATAAACAAAGAAATGAGAAATGCAAAAAAAAAAAAAAAAAAAAAAAGAACAAACCAATGGGCAGATTAAGTGTGTATATTTTGTTTGCCATTGCTCTTATTAAAATAGCTAAATTAACAAATATAATTACTAATGAGCCAAAAAGGCATTTAACATGTAGGCCTACAGTAGGTGGATCCCTGCGGAATTGGCAAAGACATAAGAAAATTAATGAAATTGGCACACACAATGTGTGGCGCGGAATACATGACCAGGGAATGGGGGAAACGGAAATATGCAAGACATACATGGTAAGCAACACAAGTAGGGGGTACAGTTGCCAAGGCATAAACCTGAGACAAGTGCTATGAATATATAACTGGATAAAATGGTCTACACTACTTGGAGAATGTATTTCAATTTATACACAAGTCGTAGGATCCATATTCCAGGATACCATACAGGGATTTTGACAAATACACCCTCGCAACTCCCTGTATGGTATCCTGGACTATGGATACTACTGTTTACTACAACACTTTGTATGGAATGAAATGCATTCTCCAAGTAGGATTTCTCTTCTCAATATAAATAGGAAAAAGGTCAAGTATCCTTTATCACGCCGTGGTAGAGTTGGTTAAAGCGTGGGTAATCGTCCTAACTGTCGGTGGTTAGATCCCCGCTGAGAGTATGAAAACATTTTCGTAGCTCATGTCTATTTGTTAGATATACTGAATATATATATATACAATACATACATACATACATATCATATATCTATCTATCTAATTATATATATATATATATATATATATATATATATATATATATATATATATATTTGCATATACTGTATATTGAAGGATATTGGGGGTTCTAGAGCTTACTTATTGAGTAAAAAAATACTGGGAATATTGGTTCACTATTCTGTTAGAGAGTTGGAAAGAATAGGGGTGGGAATGTGTTGAAAGGCGGGTGAGAAATTCACTGAGAAATCTCTGAAGAATACTGATTATTTCAATAGTGGTAGAAAAGTGAGAGAGATGCAACATTACGATGTGTAGAGAGAGATTGTAGGGAATTAGTAAGAGGAGGTGAATTGATGAGAAGAAATATTTTAGACTACCCTTTCGAGATGTGCAGACCGTATGGGTGGAACTTCCCCACACATGGTCTCACTGTGCCCTGTGCAGAACAAGAAGCTGTGCGAGGGTGAAGAACCCACGGAAACTGTTGAGCACATCTAACTTCTGGGAAGATTGTTTAGCAAGTGTGGTAATATAAGAAAAAGAAACACCAAGAAAAGATGAAGGTTTGATTTGTGTATTGTTGAAGAGTAAAGAATAGTCATGTGAAGGATTGTGACGGGTAGCTAGATGGAGAAATTGGGTTTTGGAAACATTGGAAGTAACAAGATTCTGCCGCAGTTGGAAATAGTTTATAGATTAGAAGATAAGAGTGCTATGGCCTCATCACGTGGTAGTCACGTTAAGGGGAGCGTCCGCCATGTTTTTCAAAATGTTAATTTTTATACAGGTGATAGACACCACATCTAGGAACAATATATCCAAAAATTAATAAAATCGGACCAATAGTGTTTTTGCTACCTCGGATTTTCGTATTTTTAGCGAATTTTCGAACCGCTAAGACTTTGTTATTTTTGGCCCAATTTTAATAAATAATATATCATTGGAAAGAGGGAAGAAATTGAAATAAAAATGTTGGCGGATTTTTGATACACCCTTTAGTTTTGCCGTTGTATGAATAATACATTTTTCAAATTCCGGAATTGCAAAATTTATTATTCATACAACGGCAAAACTAAAGGGTGTATCAAAAATCCGCCACACGGTTATATTTAATTTTCTTTCCTCTTTCCAATGATATCTTATTTATTAATATTGGTCCAAAAATAACAAAGTCTTAGCGGTTTGAAAATTTGCTAAAAATACGAAAATCTGAGGTAGCAAAAAAACTATTGATCCGATTTGATTAATTTTTGGATATGTTGTTCCTAGATGTGGTATCTATCACCTGTAGAACAATGAAAATGATCGGCGCATTTTGAGAAAAAAAAACATGGCGGACACTCCCCTTAATGGGGGGATTAATGGGTCACTGAAGGGGAGGTGTGGCAGAGTGGTCTTGCCACTGGACTGGTAATCCAATGGACCTGGGTTCGAATCCCAATATGTCAATGGGAAGATATTATTGGGATGGAATTTGTGCTGTACCTACAGTAGTTTCAGTGCATTACCACAGCACACCGAAATGCCAAAAAAATACCCACATTGTTCCCTGATTAAATAGCACTGTATGAATATTCCCATATTCAAAATATGCTACAGGGGGGCAATGCCTAGTGAGTTAATTGCTCAAAGGTGGCGTTCTGAGAGTGAGGGTCTGAGTCTGGAGAATGAGACGGTGAAGTGTGGAGGCGGAGCAGCTTCAGAGATGGAGTTGCTTCGCATGTCTCACTCCCTAGACTGGAACAAGACCTCACGAGCCTCTTCGCATGTCGCACTCCCTAGACTGGAACAAGACCTCACGAGCCTCACCGTGTTCAGTGCTTGAGTGTGCAGGCTCTCAGTCTATGTCCGAGAGGGAGTAGTTGTAATATATTAAAAAAAAAAAAAAAAAAAAAAAAAAATCTGGTCCGGTAGCCTCGGGGTAGACGCAGCTGCTTTGGGTGGCTCAGGTGTGAGTCACATGTGTAGAAGAATTGGCTCCTGTCTTTTCACAGTTCTTCAATTCTTTGGTGGGATTTTTGGGGTGGTGAGTCTATTATACACACATAGGGGAATCATATAGCGAGAACCATAGCGATATTCAACCCAACTATACAGTATATATTTTTTTTTTTTTTTTTTTTTTTTTTAAAAGAGACAATGAACGGAGGAAGGAAAAACACAGATAAAACAAAAAGGTCCATGTGCCTAAAGGCATCCTCCATTCATAAAATGTTTGTAACAACTGGATTTAAACATTTGTAGATTGTAAGTTTGTGGAAAGCAATTCGAGGGAAGTGAATTCCAAAGAGTAGTAGCTCTGGGGATAAATGAATTCTGATAAGCAGAAGTTCTGCATTGTGGAGGAGAAAGTGTAAATTCATGGGCGCTCTCAGCTGCCCTAGTTCTACGGGGAAAGATGTGGAGAAGCGGCACAATTGAAGCAAGTTCCTCGGAACAATTGCTGTGAAAATATCTGTAGAATAATGCAAGGGATGCAACGTTTCTTCGTATGGATAATGTAGGAAGGTCCTGTGTGATTGCAGGGTTATTGATTAATCTAATAGCTTTATTTTGAATTTTGTCCAACTGCCTCAATGCAACCACTCCACTTCCACCCCACAGAGGTGAACAGTAATCCATCTGAGAACGCACATGACTTTTATATATTACGGCCAACTGCTCGTCAGTGAAGAATTCTCGAACTCTGTACAGGAGTCCCAGTTTTTTAGAGGCATTCTTAGCAATGCTTCTAACATAATGTGTCCAGCTCAAGTTAGTAGTTAATGTTACACCGAGAATGTCAATACTAGGGGAAGTGGGAATATTTACATCATTAAAAAATATATGGGAGTCAGTGAGATTCTGTCGGTTAGAAAATTGAATGTACTTGGTTTTCTGTGCATTAAAGGAAACTAGATTCTTTTGTCCCCATTCATTAATTCTAGAAAGGTCCTGGTTCAGATAAATTGCAGTGTTTATTTTTGAATTTATAAGATCGGGTTGGGTGAAAGAATTGGTAAATGTGAAGGAACTGTGGAGTGTTGATTCATCTGCGTAGGAATATATTGGATTATGAGTGGTAGATATGAGATCATTGATATGAATGAGGAACAGAGTTGGGGCCAAAACTGATCCCTGGGTAACACCAGCATTTATTGAGTGAAATTGAGAATAAAGGCCATCTACCATTACTCGTATTTTTCTGTTATGAAGATAAGAAGAAATTAGTGGAACTAATGATGCAAGGCCGTAGTGTGACATCTTCGAAAATAAGGATTGATGCCAGACTCTATCAAATGCCTTTGATATATCCAGTGCTATTGTATGTGTTTCACCATGTTGGTCTGTAGCTTGGTTGATTTGATGCGTAAGAAGGCAAAGAATGTCTGCAGTTGATCGACATCGTCTAAAACCATATTGCCTATCACCGATTAATTTATTTTTCTCAAGATGTTTAATTATGTGATTATTTAATATAATTTCAAAGACTTTACCAAGAGTGGAAGTTATAGCTATTGGTCTGTAGTTTGATGGATCTGAAGAGGCACCTTTTTTAGGAACTGGATGGATGTTTGCTTCTTTCCAGGGTACTGGGAAGCATGAGATATGAGTACACAGACGGAATTTTTTTGCCAATACAGGAGCGAGCACCAAGGAGCAATTCTTAAGTACTATTGGAGGAATTTCATCTGGACCAGGAGCCTTATCTACTGAGAGATTCTGCAAAATAGTTTTGACATGTCTGGTGTGGATCTTAAGTGAGGGAATTTCAGGCGAATTAAAATTAATTAATATAGGGATATATATATATAATATATAATTGATATAGGGACTTTACGGGGTGGCAGCAAGGTAGGAGCCATGGCGGTACGTGATTTAGTTATAGAGGCATTGCATGGGAAACTGAAGGGTGATTCGGTATACCGTTTCGATTTCCTCGTCACTCTTGTTGGTGTCTGCCAGTGGTGTCGTACTGGTCATCCTCTCCAGCCAATGCCTCCATTGTAGGGTGGCTCTCTCCTGCAGGGCATAGGCCTGGTACTAGTGTAGGAAGTCCTTCTGCCACTCTCGAAGAGTCCTGGGGAGCTCCTCCTGCCACTCTCGACTCAGCTGTTTTTAGTTGTCGTAAGGGTTGAGCAGATCTTTGAACTCCTGTAGCTCCACACAGTCAGTATATTCCTCATGCAGGACAGAGTCGAGCGGCGGACTCGGGGTGTCTAAACACTTTTTTTGGCTCCAAGGCTTGTCAGGCCTCGGTGGGTTGTCTGCATTTCATAAAAGTTCCTGAAGTTCCTAAATGCCTTTCTTTGCCACATGGTAGGTCTGTTGCTGCTGCAGGTTCAGGGAGGAAGGAAGAGCGTGAGTTCTATGCTCATGGCGAGCATCTAAACTTGCGCGCTCAGGAGTGTGTTTATGGGCGTTTTATGGTCCCAGTCTGTATCAAGTAGCCTGTCTGGCCATCTTCACTAGACCAATCATAGATCGAGGTAGATTAGTGCTGTCTTCTCTTCATCCTGCGGAAGGGCGAAAGTCGGAGGTGGTTTTGGCTGCGGTCATGGGGTGAGGAGCTAGACCAATCTGCTTTCTCCTTGCCTCTCTCATTCCTGTTGTTCAATTGTGGGGTCCTTGATTGGCCTGGGGAGAAATGGTGGGGTTGGGTGGATTCAGCCAAAGTGTCAGGAGAGGCACAGGTCTTGGGGCGGCGGCCGTCTGGTGGATCCCCTGGTCGATTTCCCTTGTGTACTCTGCATTGGTCTGATGCACTCGTGACCCTGGGATATGGTGAGCCTTGTTCTTGAGTCTGGGGGTTTTGGGAAGTGATACTGCTGGGGACGTCGAGGGGGCTGGTGGTGTCTGGTGTACTGGCCTCAATATATATATATATATATATATATATATGTATTATACTTGAACATCACTTAATTATGATCATGAGACAGTAGACGATGAAACACACTGTCCCGAACTTGGTGACCCAGACATATAACTAGAACAAATTACGTCTCTGTGTCTCATCTGTTCCATATCAATCTGTGCCACGAACTTGTTACTATGACTGCAGCCTACACATAAAAAGTGGACTGGTTAGAGAGGCTCTGCACGCCTGTCACAAGCAAGCAGGCCACGGACACATTTATAATCAAGGGAATAAGAAGGGAAGACAAAGGTATATTAAATAATTTGGTACATTGATAGAAATTGATCTTTCGCTCAATATATTAGATGGGTTTATTGTTACCAATATACCTTTATATGGGTATATTGTTATGAACAAAATAATTGCCCTTTTCAAAGCTACATTTTAACACATCGCCCTTTCGGTATAAGTTGACGCTTTAGTTTTGCTATCTGTAGACAAATTTTATCAAGCTTAGGAAGGAATTGTTGGTGTCAGAGGGTTAATTGAGATTTACAGAGGGCCTTCCAAAGCTGATTATAATCGTCGTATGCTAACCAGAGTAAAATAAATGAATGCATAATGGTACAGAGAGGGTTAAAGTCTTATAAGCTGAATACAGGCACGTTCAAAAGTCGTATCGTACAGCCAAAATAAAAAGAACATCGAAAGCCTTGATGGTAATTTGTGTGAATTCCATTTACTCGACACCTCAATGACGTAAAAGTAATACTGTACTACTTTTTATGAGCTATTAGAAGCACATGAGGGCCAAAAATAGGAAAAAGCGATAATAACACATATATACTGCATACAAGTTTGCCGGAGAATTGTGGATTTTGACTTGTTCCTCAAATATTTCATCTTGGGTTACTTTCCACGGAAACAAATAAATACTCTCCGCAATCCATGTAAGCAAAGCCTTTAATAATATCCAGGTTTCGTCCAGTTTAGTAGATGAATGAATATTTGAAATATAGAGTTAAAACTGGGATGGTGGGGAAGCAAGTCAAAAAGTCACATTCCTAAACGGCCACATCCTAAACAGACGCCCCCCCCAAAAAAAAAAAAAAAAAAAAAAAAAAAAAAATATATATATATATACTGTGTATATATATATATATATATATATATATATATATATATATATATATATATTATATATATATATATATATATATATATATATATATATATATATATCACAAAAATAAATAAATAAATAAAAAATAAACAAATAAATAAATCTTAAACATTGTAGATTTGGTTAGGTTACGTTAGGCTAGGTTTGTCTGGGTAAAGTTAGCTATGGATATGTAAGTTAGATCAAGTTATGTCTGGGTAGGTTAGATTTGGCATAATTTGGTTCAATTGGGTCAAATTAGGCTAGCAGATTGTGGCCGTTCAAGTTGCGCTTGGCGTTTAAGGGGATATGGTTGATATTTCTGGCCGCCGTTCTCCCTCATGTTTATCCCCATTTCTGAGGTGTTAAGACGTTTGCCCCTTTAGTTTAGCGATTTGAAGATCTTTCGCCACATTTCTTTTGCCAATATTAAGACCTTTCATATAATTCAGGTGTCAATTTTGTTCCTGGCGAGCGATAGCGAGCCTGTAATTTAAGACGAACCGACCGGGACATTTTACAATCGAAAATGTACAAATTTATCTTGAAGGGGTGTTTTTAAGCTTGGTGGAGGTCTAGAGAGGAAATTAGGTGCATATACAAAGATAGAATAATAAGCAATTAAATACGCCCATGCCCCTTTAAACCTACTTGTCATGCCCCAGTACCCCCTAGTCCTGATCTACATACTAATAAGTCCGATCAGCTGTGTCGTCCATAACACTCCCAGTGGCCAGGATATCCAGCCAATCACCGCACATCACTTTCCCTTGTGGCCTAGAGATTGTGCAGTGTGGGAGATCGGTAGCTTTAACCCCTTCTGTACCGGCGCCGTCCTTTTAACTTTATTCTGGCTACTATTAGAATATTTTATTCAGCTTAGTACGAGCCTCCAGCAATCTAAAGGCTATATGAACGATCTCACTTAACCCTTGTTTTTTGTACCACAGATCCGTCTTGAGCTGCACAAAATCGTCTATATGTAGCTAACATAAACGTGAAAATGCGTCGCCGGTACAGAAGGGGTTAAGGGTATGGCAGTATTATGAGCGTAAAGAGGCTATAATTACACCAGTGGCACCAATATGAAGGACGTTGACCGATCTCTGTTAGCTTCAGGGAAGCTAACAGCTTTAGGGAAGTTAACAGCTTTAGGAAAGCTAACAGGAACCGGCTATTAAATTACAAGCTCGCTTTCGCTCGCCAGGAAAAAATAGACACCTAAATTTCATGAAAGGTCTTAATATTGGCAAAAGTATGGAGCAAAAGATCTTAAAATCACCAAGCTGATGGGATCAAACTTCTTAAAATTTCAAAACTAATGGGGCTAAACATGGGGGAAAAGGGTGGCCAGAAAAAACAACCATAGGTCTATTGACACTTCCCTTCCACAACCCGAAAATTATCCTTCCCATAATTCTATACTGGAATCTTGTTTGTAACTTGCAATGTGTATTACCTTACGGGGGTAGGGTTTATTTTTGGTGTATATATATATATATATGTTTTTGTTTTTCCTCGCTAGGCCTCCATCATGCTTAAAACAATACCCTCATGACCCCCCTTCATGATTAATTTGTACATTTGTACATTTATTATTTTACAGGCTCGCTATCACTCGCCAAGAAAAAAAAACGACACCTGAATAGCACGAAAGGTCTTAATATTAACAAAGAAATGTGGTGAAAAGTCTTAAAATCGCCAAACTAATGGGCCTGACGTCTTAAAATCTGAAAAATAATGGGGCCAAATATGAGGGCGAAGGGAGGCCAGAAATATCAACCATCACCCCTTAACAATAACTGTCATAACACTGCTCTAACCACCGCTTGTTAAATAACATTATTCTGCATATGTAAGACACACCATCTTCAGTGGGTTAGCCTAATATTCCTACTTTAACATTATTCCCATTCATTTTACGAGGGCTAACAATGATTCTCAACCACATTAGACGATTTTACGCAGCTTTGGAATGTCATTTTTCAATCAAAGGACCCTCTGCCTGTCACAATTCCCTCCTAAGCTCAATAAAATCGTCTACTAACAGCCAGAATAAAAGGAAGAACAGCGTCATAATATGTAGATATAGTCAAATTCACATATCTCTACCAGGTGCGCTGTAAAATATCAAAAGAATAATAAAGGCATGACAGTGGTCTAACTCTAATTAATACGCGCTATGGATTAAAATACCCACACATATGATGAGTTAGATTAACAAATTTAGTGTTAAAAGTTACCTAAACTATCGTAAATTTTGACACTAAGCATATTTATATAACTTTACTAATTTTTGGAGAAAATTTATATGGATTTCGCGTACTATATTAGTACAATCTGGTATATGTGAAGATAGACGAGATGTGTGACTCGACCTACTTTGATTATATTGATCTAATATAGTGATATAAGTGAAGAGAGGGTTAGTGTGTGGGGAGAACTACTTATTCTATTGATCCACTATATGCTGGGCACGTCTGTCTGACCACCAGCACATGACACACACACACACACAGTGGCACACACACACTGGGGTATACCAAGCCACCACTTCTTATGCACACATGCACAACATCATCAGCACATTTTAATAACACACACTCTCACTCTCACTTATTCTCGTGGTCCGATGTTAATTAATAATTTACACTTATTGTCTAAGGTTTTAGATTACATTTTGATATTAAGTAAATATTATATTAGGACAGTACGCTATGAACAGCAGCAGAGGGGTGGGTAGGGTTCCACGCCACCTTTGGGCTTCCAGCTTCAATTGTTGAGTGGGTTACTCTCGTACAGTTGTAGAATCTATGCACATGTTCTACAGGAGAGAGACCCTGGCCACGTACAGTATGTCCGCTGGTGCTGGCTGGCGTGGGACCTTGGTACCTCCAAGAGCTCGTCACTGGACAACACCGTTCTTATACTCCTCTCGATAGCTTGCAGAGGGAGCCTCAGCCTTGACAGGTGTGCTATTCCTTGGAACTGGCCCTTGCAGTGCTCCAGAGGGTCCAATGATTTCGTGTCCTGATGGGGTGGTTGGTGATCGTTTGCCTGAACCAACTGTAGGGTTCGTTGTTCGACTTTATCCAGTCTCCAAAGATGTGTACCTTAGTACCTACACTGGACATCCATGTCAGGGTAGCATACTCTAAGTATGGTCTTGTCTGGGCCTTAAAGGGAAGTAACATACCTCGCTTGTCAAGGATCTTGCTACCCTGTGCAGTGCAGAGACACATATAGGGAGGTTTGTCAGGCGATGTTCTTCAGATGCAGATCAAAGCGTAGCTCACGCTCCACGTCCACTCCATTTTTTTTTTTTTAATGTGGTCTTGAAGTAGTGGGGTGATACCTCCAAATTGCACCCCTCGCTCAGCTGCTTGTGAGGCAGCGGGGCGACCAAGAAACTACCATGGCCTGGGTCTCCCGAGCAAAGTTCACCTGGCAGCTTGCTCCACACTCCTTGATCAGGTGTAGGCTTTAGGCTTGATAAAGGTCTAGGGAGCAAACTGTAAACAAAACTTAACCAGCCCCTCAGGGTTATACAAGGGAGATGTTAATATATGGTGTGAAGATGGTCGATGCTCTATTTTAAACAATGTTACTGCTAAAATATATAAAGGCTACTATTCAAGTATGTTATTTTTAAAATACATTCTGGTATCATGAATAACAACAGCTTTATTGTTATATTTCGTACAGCTATATTTGATTTTTTTTTGCTTGAAAAGTGTTGTAAATAATATGACACAAAATAAAAAGACTCTCTCTAATCTACACTATAACAAAATACATGGCTTGATTTTGTGTTCATAATGACTAACATTCATTAAGGATATCGCCAATTATTGCTTTCACCAAAACTCGTCAACTGAATAAAATAAAGAAGAGCGTCATTTGTATACAGAATACATAAAACCAAAACCAAAACACAAAAACAACAACCTGCCGTTATCTGGCCCACCAATAGTCTGTCTTGAACAAGGTGGTGTGGAGAGGAAGCAGTTGTTAGCCAATCAGCGTTAATCTGGTGGAGAGGATGCCAACTTATCTCCGCCAATAGACGGGGCGGAAGTTGTTAATATCGGCGGGGGGAGGCTGGCTTTGTCTGTTTGTCAGTAAATTATATACAACCTATGGAGGAGTTTATTCTTTTAGTGTACGATGACGCGTTTCTTAATAATGTTTTGCCATTTAGAATGTTATATTATTTGTCTAAGTAGGATCTGTGTGAGTTGAAGTGTTAAGAGAGTTTGAGGCTTTTCATTTATAGATATACTGTACTTCCTAAGCTACATTAAAGGCTCTAGTGATAAAGAGCATAACATGAAGAAAGTCGCGTATACATCCTGAAGAGGTTAAAGAATCTGTGACTGTGGCTTGACATGGTGCCCTCATAATAATAAATAACGTTTAGTCAAGATTCTATGACTCCCAAAGTCCATTATTTAGATAGACATCTGCAAGCTAAACGGAGAACGAAGAAATAATACAAAACATAACTAGGAAGGGTTTTTGCTACGCTATACCTAATGCAATAAGGACTGGGGTGTGTGTATACTGTATATACAGTACAGTATATATATATATATATATATACCGGGTATATATATATATATATATATATATATATATATAATATTTTCAACAGAAGCGAGCTTGGTATCACACAATTCTATGAAGATAATATATTTATTTATTTTTTGCTTTGGAAATATAATTATATATATAATAATTATACAGTTTATATATTATTTTCTGGGTCTCATTAGAAGACTGTATTTTACTTTTAAAGGATCTGTGGTAGTCAGAGGGTTAAATGGGAGACTCTAGGGAGGAAACTAAAACACATAATATAAAGATAAATGTCCGTGAGTAATACAGAAAGTCTATACGGGCAGCGGACGCTTAACACACAAACCTCATTAACCTCTTCAACCGGGTGCCCAACCCCGAAAGGGGTTGAAATAGGGGAACTATCCCCCCGCCAAAGGCGGCTTTCTAGGGCCTTTCCTAGCTGATGCTGAGAGGATTGGGTTCTAGTCATGTGGTGATGGGCTGGTCTATCAGAGTGAGAGCTGAGCAATCTCTGCCATACCCATAGCTTACTCTGACTGTTCCTTTAACTTATATATTTTCTAGATCTCAAGTGACGGCGTCTCTTCCGTGGATTGACCTCCCAATCTACCAAGATTGGAAGCCAAAGCGTCACATTTTTCCCTTGCCCCTCAACTTTCTCTTCATAATTGCTGAGGGGCACAGGGCCCTGGGTGGGGCTTTGGTTTCCCGGGCATTTCCGCACCCTCCTCAGCTCCCCGCCATGGAGTGGCTTCGGTCACCCAGGCTTTATTGTGGTCGGCAGGGAGGGTTCTGTGGGGGCACTCAGTTATGGCCTTGGAATTGCTCGGGGCCTTGGTGCTGTTCGGCCAGGCAGTTTGGGGAACAACAACAACAACAATAACAACCTCTTCAACCTAAAAGTTGGCAGATTGGGAGCCAAAGTGTCAAATTTTTCCGTTGCCCCTCAACTTTCCCTTCATAATTGCTGAGGGGCACAGGGTCTTGGGTGGGGCTTTGGTTTCCCGGGCATTTCCGCGCCCTCCTTAGCTCCCTGCCTTAGAGTGGCTTTGGTCACCTGGGTTTTGTTAGTGGTAAGCAGGGAGGGTTTTGTGGGGGCGCTCTATGGCCTTGGCCTTGCTCGGGACCTTGGGGCTGTTCGGCCAGGCAGCCTGGGGAACAACAACAACAACCTCTTCAGGATTAGGAAGCTATTTAACAGTTCATTTTGGCTGTTATTAGAAGATTTTATTCAGATTAGCGAAGGGTATATGGAAGTCAAAGGGTTATTGGAGATGGTCTTTACCCTTACGATTCCCACAAGGGTATAGGGAAGTCCGAGGGTTAATGGAGATGGTAATTACCCTTATAATTCGCACAAGGGTATATGGAAGTCAAAGGGTTGTTGTTGTTGTTGTTCCCTAAGCTGCCTGGCCGAACAGCCCCGAGTCCTCAAGGAAGGCCATGGCCACGGTCGGGCTTTCCCACAGAGCTCTCAAAGAGTGTAAATTGTGTTGTTGGCATAAATGGTTGTGTGAAATGCAGTCTTCTATGATGTGTTTAATGGTATGGGGTGCTGTGTTACAACCCGGGCAGGTGTCGACGATGGAGTCATCCAGTCCCTTCTGATAGCTCAGAAGAGCCGGATGGTGTCCGCATCTCAGCCTGGCCAGGTGGACTCTGTCCTCGCGAGGAAGGGAGGATTCAGAAGGATGGATTTCGGGAGGTCGTGCTTGCAGCTGCGTGTTGTCTATGAGTGAGTGGATGGAACGGCGAGTGATATGAGTATGGATGTGCTTCCGAAAGTTGGTTTGGGGTGGGCAGGGAGGGAGAGAAGACAGTATTTGTGTGTGATAGCGTGTGCTGGGTGTTGTTTTGATATTTCTTGGTGTCTGTGGGTGTGTAGCCATGTAGTGTAGTGGGTGGTGTTGAATCGTGGAGGCTGCTGCTAGGAATTGTGTGCCTCTCATGTCTAGATGATCTTTGACTTTGAGGACTTTGGTTTCTTGATGTAGGTGATCTGTGGGTGTCGTAGCTGTGCATCCTGTGATGATTTTCAGGGCTTTATTTTGAATAGTCTGTAAGGTCTTATGATGTGTTTCAGCTAGGTTAGAAGCCCAGGCCGGGCTTGCGTATTCCATAACTGATCTTATGTATTGTTTGTAGACTGTGGTGGTGGTTTCTTTGTTGTGTCCAAATTTCGTGTGGGCAAGTGATCTGAGGGCGATAAGTCTGGGTGCCAGTTTCTTTTTCGTGTTTGTGGTGTGCTGTTTGAATGTCATTTGGGTGTCGTATGTTACTCCTAGGATTTTGGGTGTGTGTGTGTGTGTGTTAGGGGTGTGTTGTTTATGTTGAGTCCCGGGACGTAATCGTGCTCTCCTGTCCAGCTTGTGAGGAGGGTTGCAGTGGATTTAGCTGGGGCTAAATTGAGTCTGTTTGTAGTGCACCATTCATGTAATGTGTCGAGATAGTCTTGAAGGAGTCTTGTTGCTGTGTCTGGGTTTTGGTGCGTGCTTGTGAGTGTTATGTCGTCTGCGTAGGAGGCTATGGTTATTTGGGGTGAATTTGGTGTATTTATATCATGCATGTACAGATTGAAGAGTGCGGGCAACAGGACGGATCCTTGCGGGACTCCGTTTGGGAAATTTCTAATGCTAGATGACTGACCGGCAAATGATACGTGTGCACATCTGCCTGCTAAGAAGTTGGCCAGCCATCTTTTTGTGTTGTTGTGCATGTTTGTGTTGTATATTTGGTTTGTTAGGTTGTGGCGGGGGATGGCATCGAAGGCTTTACTAATGTCGAGTGTGGCAAGTACTGATCTGTGTGGTGGTCTAGCTGAGTTGATGCTGTCAAAAGCTCTTTGTGTAAGGTCTGTAAGAAGAGTGTTTGTGGAGTGCAATGGCCTGAAGCCGTGTTGTGTTGGAGAAAGGGGTAAGTCAGGTGTCATCAGTTGTAGTACAAGGCGCTCTATGACTTTGGAGGGGGTGCAAAGGAGTGTGATAGGGCGGTGTGAGGAGGGTAGCGTGGGGTCTTTGTTAGGTTTGGGGAATGTGATGATGATGATACCATGCTTCCAGATGTCTGGTATTGTGTTGTGTGAGTAGCTGTAGTTTGATATGTTAGTGAGTGCTTGTATGCCTTGTGGTCCCAGGTGTCTGAGGTGAATGTTGCTTATGTTGTCTAGGCCAAAGGCGGGTGAGAGCTTGAGATTGTTGATGATATGCTTTGTCTGGTTGTTGGTGAAGGGTGTATAGTCAGGGTCTGTGGGGAATTGTCTTTTTCGTCGGATGACACGTCGGTCGTCTTTGTGGGGTTTTAGGTGACTGACATGAGAGAAGTGATTGATGAGAGTGTTTGCTTGTTGTTTACGTGAAGGAGTAGAGTCTGTTGTTGTGATTGCAGCATGTGATTGTGTTGTGTTGCTGTTGGAAAGTGTGATGCTGTTTAGTGTTTTGTAGAGTTTTTTGGGGTTTGTTTTGTGATCGAGTGTTTGTAGGAAGTTATTCCAATTTAGTGTTTGTTGTTCTTGTATTCTGTTGTTAATCTGGATGTTGAGTGCTTGAATTTGTTGATTGATGTCTTGTGTGTGGGGTGCTGGGGAGTGTTTCAGTGTGTCGCGTTGTATGATGAGGTTTTGAATTTCTGGTGAGAAGTTGGGGTTGTGTTTTTTTTTGTTACCTCTTGGAATGTGTTTCTTGTCGGCGTTTTGGATAGTCGTGTTGAATGTGTGTACAGCATTGTTGATGTTAGTGATGGGTGTACTGTTTAAGGTTTCAAAGTGTTCTGTCTCATTTGTGAAAGCTTCCCAGTTAGCTCTTTTATAGTTAATGTAAGTGTGTCTGTGGCTAGCTGGGATGAGTCTTGTTTTGGTGGTGATAATGATCGGGAGGTGGTCTGAGCCCAAGGTTCTGACCACCCTCCAGGATGTTGTGGGGGCGAGTTCAGGGGAGCAAAAGGTGAT
This sequence comes from Paralithodes platypus, assembly GCA_032716605.1. Classification (NCBI taxonomy): domain Eukaryota; kingdom Metazoa; phylum Arthropoda; class Malacostraca; order Decapoda; family Lithodidae; genus Paralithodes; species Paralithodes platypus. The sequence goes on from CM064521.1 coordinate 25,556,957, forward strand.
ATCAGGAGATGATGGGGTGTAGAAGGCTTGGTGGGGAGTATGGGTATGCTGATGAATGTTATTGAGGATATATAGGTTGTCTGTTTGGTGTTGTAAGACCAGCCCTCTGTCTGTGTCGGGGTTGTCGACAAACCAGGCCGACGTCTTTGCATTAAAATCACCACCCAGGATGATGTGTGGGGTGTTTGTGATGTGTTGTATTTGTGGTCTGTAATCGTTTGGTACTGTAGGGGATGTTTGGGGAGGGATGTATGTGTTTATGATGACAATGTTGGAGCTGTTGCCAGTGCGTATTTTAATTGATTGAATGTCTGTTGTGTTATCGTTTGGGGGGAGGAGGGATTTGGTATGTCCTTGGAAGTCAAAGGGTTAATGGAGATGGTAATTGCCCTTATAATTCCCATAAGGGTATATGGAAGTCAAAGGGGTGATGGAGATGGTAATTACCCTTATAATTCCCACAAGGGTATATGGAAGTCAAAGGGGGTGATGGAAATGGTAATTACCCTTACAATTCCCACAAGGGTATATGGAAGTCCGACGGTTGTTGTTGTTGTTGTTGTTGTTCCCTAAGCTGCCTGGCCGAACAGCCCCGAGTCCCTGAGAAAGGCCATGGCCACGATCGGGCTTTCCCACAGAGCTCTCATTGAGTGTAGATTGTGTTGTTGGCGTAAGTGGTTGTGTGAAATGCAGTCTTCTATGATGTGTTTAATGGTATGGGGTGCTGTGTTACATCCCGGGCAGGCGTCGACAACGGAGTCATCCAGTCTCTTCTGATAGCTCAGGAGAGCTGGATGGTGTCCGCATCTCAGCCTGGCCAGGTGGACTCTGTCCTCGCGAGGAAGGGAGGATTCGGAAGGATGGATTTCGGGAGGTCGTGCATGCAGCTGCGTGTTGTCTGTGAGTGAGTGGATGGATCGGTGAGAGATATGAGTATGGATGTGCTTCTGGAAGTTGGTTCGGGGTGGGCAGGGAGGGAGAGAGGACAATAATTGTGTGTGATACCGTGTGCTGGGTGTTGTTTTGATATTTCTTGGTGTCTGTGGGTGTGTTGCCATGTAGTTTAGTGGGTGGTCTTGGTTCGTGGAGGCTGCTGCCAGGAATTGAGTGCCTCTCATGTCCAGATGGTCTTTGACTTTGAGGATTTTGGTTTCTTGATGTAGGTGATCTGTGGGTGCAGTAGCTGTGCAGCCTGTAATGATCTTCAGGGCTTTGTTTTGAATAGTCTGTAAGGTCTTATGATGTGTTTCAGCTAGGTTAGAAGCCCAGGCTGGGCTTGCGTATTCCATCACTGATCTTATGTATTGTTTATATACTGTGGTGGTAGTTTCTTTGTTGTGTCCAAATTTTGTGTGAGCAAGTGACCTGAGGGCGTTAAGTCTGGGTGTCAGTTTCTTTTTAATGTTTGTGGTGTGCTGTTTGAATGTCATATGAGTATCATATGTTACTCCTAGGATTTTGGGTGTGTGTGTATGTGTTAAGGGTGTGTTGTTTATGGTGAGTTGAGGGATGCATTCGTGTTCTCCTGTCCAACTTGTGAGCAGGGTTGCGGTGGATTTGGCTGGGGCTAGATTAAGTCTGTTTGTAGTGCACCAGCCATGTAGTGTGTTGAGATAGGGTTGAAGGAGATCTGTTGCTCTTTTTGGGTCATGGTGTGTGCATGTGAGTGTTATGTCATCTGCATAGGAGGCTAAGTTTATTTGGGGCGTATTGGGTGTAGTTATATCGTGCATGTACAGATTGAAGAGTGCGGGCGATAGGACGGATCCTTGTGGGACTCCGTTTGGAAAGTTTCTGATTTTAGATGACTGACCGGCAAAAGATACGTGTGCACATCTGCCTGCTAGGAAGTTGGCCAGCCACCGTTTTGTGTTGTTGTGCATGTTTGTGTTGTAGATTTTGTTTGTTAGGTTGTGGTGGGGGATGGCATCGAAGGCTTTACTAATGTCGAGTGTGGCTAATAGTGATCTGTGTGGTGGTCTAGCTGAATCGATGCCGTCGAAAGCTCTTTGTGTAAGGTCTGTGAGAAGAGTGTTTGTGGAGTGCAGTGGCCTAAAGCCATGTTGTGTTGGAGCTAGGGGTAGGTCAGGTGTAATTAGTTGTAATACTAGGCGTTCCATGACTTTGGAGGGGGAGCAAAGGAGTGTGATGGGGCGGTGCGATGAGGGTAGCGTGGGGTCTTTGTTGGGTTTGGGGAATGTGATGATGATACCATGCTTCCAAATGTCTGGTATTGTGTTGTGTGAATAGCTGTAGTTTGATATGTTAGTGAGTGCTTGTATGCCTTGTGGTCCCAGGTGTCTGAGGTGTATGTTGCTTATGTTGTCTAGGTTAATGGAGATGGTAATTACCCTTATAATTCCCACAATAGTAAAAGGGTTAATGGAGATAGTCTTTACCCATATAAATCACAATTTTTTTTCCTAAACTCTAAACTAATTTAATGATAACCAGAATACACTTTTTAAACGCGTCATGATCCTCAAGGGGTTAAGGGATGATGGTTGGGTTTTTGGTCTATTATTGATTTATCTATATATTTTTTAGTTTCTTCGCTCGACCTCCATCAAGCTTATATATACCACCCCTTAGACCCCCCCCTTTTGAGACACATTTTTACATTTTTCGGTAGAAAAATTCCCGGCCGAAGGCCGGTTCCTCCTAAAATTATAGGATAGCTATCACTCGCCAGGAAATAATCGACACCCAAATGGCACGAAAGATCCTAATATTGACAAAGAAATAGGGTGACAGGCCATAAAGTAGCCAAACTAATAGAAACTAGAAAGAATGTCATAAAATATGAAAACTAATGGGGCTAAGCATGAGAAAGAAGGGGGACCATAAAAGCAACCCTCCCCCCTTAAGTCACTGTTAATAAGCGCGTTCACAGTCACACTAACCACGGGTCTCACATTTTCTAGTGGATTTGTTTGACTGATGGTTAGATGTGAACCACAGTGACCATCCTAAACTTTGACAGGGACCAATAATGTCACTTAAGGGGGGGGGGGGGGGGTCTGGCCCAACTTCTGCCTCATGCTTAGCCCCATTATTTTTGAGATTTTAAGACGTTTGGCCTATTAGTTTGGCGATTATATGAACTTTCACCCCATTTCTGTCAATTTTAAGACTTTTCGTGCCTTTAGGTGCCGATTATTTCCTGGCGAGCAACAGCGAGCCTGTAATTTAAGAGGGGGACATTTTTCTACCGAGAAATGTACAAATTTAAATTAAAAGGGGGTCTAAGGGGTGTAATTTTAAGTTTGATGGAGGTCTAGGGAGGAAACTAAAAAATTATAACAGATAAAACAACAAACAAATAAATACACCCATCTCCCCTTAAGTCAGTGTTAATAGGCGCGCTCACAGCCTCACCAACCACGGGTCTCACATTTTCTGTTGGATTTGATTGATTGATAACTAGATATGTGACCATCCTAAAGTTTGACTGGTGCCATTAATATTACTTAAGGGGGGGTGGGGGATGTTTTTTTGTTTTATTCTGGACTCACTTCTCTTTCATGTTAGCCCCATTGCTTTTGAGATTTTAAGACGTTCAACCCATTAGTCTGGTGATTATATGAACTTTCGCCCCATTTCTTTCAATTTTAAGACCTTTCGTGTTATTTAGGTGTCGATATCTTTGCTGGCGAGCGATAGCGAGCCTGTAATTTTAGAGGAAACGGCCTTCGGCCGGGACATTTCTCTACCAAAAAATGTACAAATTTATCTGGAAAGGAGATCTTAAGAGATGTTTTTTTTAAGCTTGATGGAGGTCTAGAGTGGAAACTAAAAATAAAATAAAATAAAAAGATAAGTAAATAAGCAAATAAATACGCCGACCCCCCTTAACCCGTGGAGCCCCGGCTAGTTTTGTAATGTTTGCGCACCAGAACCCGGCCGGTTTTCAAAAAATTGTTTTATTCCAGAAACAATAGCGAATGGGTTAGGAATGAAGGAAAAACCACGAAAAACCGCTCAAAAAGCTTAAAAAATGGTCCTACAGAGCCCCCGAAAACGGATTTTACAAGAGTAAAAAATTGAAGGCAATTATCCCAAAAAAACAGGTTATTGCGCGCTCGCGCGCACGCACGTGGACTTTGAGAGTTTTCAACCATCGGCACGGTTGCATGGGATACGTATACAGTTCCCATACAAATCTGAGCCCTCTTGAGTGGCTACACCTGAGGTTACGGTCGGCGCAATTAGGGTGACGCGTCAGGCGCGTCTCTGGGGCTGTGCGTTACATACATCGCCGACGCGTCAGACGCGTCGCTGGTGCTGGACGGGTTAAAACCCTTACTATTCATACCTATTGATCGGGGATGGCCTCATTGCGCAACTGTTAGCTTTTGAATGGGCTCAATAAGCACCTGGGCCTAATCTCAAGCCTTGTACGCGCCAATAGAGGTTTATCAAGAAACATTTTCACTCTATTTCCATAGCACGATTCGATGTGTGTGTGTGTGAGGTGGGGTGGGGTGGGGTGTGTGTGTGTGTGTGTGTGTGTGTGTGTGTGTGTGTGTGTGTGTGTGTGTGTGTATATATTATACGCAATATATTATTATGTTCTCTCCACCAACCAACTTTACTCCTAAACTCAATTAATGAAATTAACAAACACATGTGGCAGTCCGGGGATTCGAACCTAGGATGCTCACACCGAAAATCAACACACTTATGCATTGCACCATGAAGACAGTGCAAGATTTAACCCAAGCGTACTATGCATTAATAGGTCACGTCTGCTGTACATGAGTGTAATATCATTTGAGGGGTTAAGCACGTAGTTTATTTTTATCTTATTATTATTATTTTTTATCTGTTTTTTTTTTTTGTTTTTTTTGCCCCGTACCCCACCAAATAATATGCTGAGTCACCTTCCTTTACGTTTATGAAGCTTAAGTTTAACATCTCAAAAAATACTTGGAAGATATATAATGATCTTCCTCCAGGCTCTAATTTTCAATATACGATGACGTTTTCTTCACTTGTTTTCTGTCTAGCATTTGACGATTTCACTCAGTTTGGGAAAAATATATTTGAATCAAACGAATAAAGCTTATCTCAATTAACCGTCTACCTTCCAAAACTCGTTCCTCAACTCATAAAAAACCGTCTAGCGATATCCCATAATGAAAGAAAGAATGGTGTCATTATAAGCTGAAAAAGTTAGGAAGTCAAACAACAACAACAATAACGTGTACCATTTGTCGAACACAAAACGGTATTTCCTTGTGTGTGTGTGTGTGTGTGAGAGTATGGGTGTATGTGTATGTGTGTGAGTGGAGTGTGTGTGTGTGTGTGTGTGTGTGTGTGTGTGTGTGTGTGTGTGTGTGTGTGTGTGTGTGTGTGTGTGTGTGTGTGTGTGTGTGTGCGTATGAGTATGTGTGTATGTGTGTGGTGACAGAAGAATGTACTTGAAAACCTTTGTGGACGATTGACATATTGTATTCACGAACGGAAATGGTTACTATTTACGGATGTACAGTACTTACTTATTACTTAGTAATGTAAACACACACACATACATCAAACACACACACTCTCTCTCTCTCACACACACACCCATTCACTATAAAACTATACATTCATAATCAAAGTATATAAGATAATTGAGCACGCTGATAATTATATACCTCTCTATCCTTATATTAAACGGGTATATTACTGCCAGTATACTTAATTGACAAAAATATATCATTATGGACACTTTATAAACCCCTTTCATACCTACATTTTTCTTGGAGTATACTGTCCGAGTATATATATACACAATATACATGTACAGTATATATAAACACGTTCCTCCATGAATATTATAGTAACAGTAAATGGTTGACAAAGGTATCAGAGTACATTTGTCTCTGACCACAGACACGTGACTCAAACAAAGAACCTCACTGTCTCACCTTGGTAGTAATGGTGAAGGGATTATAACGTTATGTAGTTTATATCCTACACACACACACACATGTCTAGACACATACTGACACACACACACATATCCAGACACACACTAACACGCACATATATACACACACGCACTCTCACACCTGGTATAAGTGGACGAAGTTGTGACGTCCCATCTGGGGTTGGTGATCGGTTACAAGGTGAGATGGGTATCGTACTGGTCAACCTAAGCCTTCGGGTGAGACTGGTACCGTAGTGAGTATGGTACCGTACAGATTAACCCTAAGCCTTCGTTTCCAGATGTCGCCAATTGGCTAAAATACAGACTACACACACATCCACAGCCATTCCAACGATACATAAACACTTAACATGCTTTTCACGCAATACATTCCCAGTTAAGGAGGCGCGATAATAATGAGCTTAGCTCGCATTGCGTGGATTCCCCTTGACGAACAAGCAAGTGAACACACCTACACACACACACACACACACACACACACACACACACACACACATACACACACTCGCCCAAATATCCATTTATCTATCCTTCCATATGTATCATGCCCATATATTTTAATATCGATTTATACATTATTTTCTCTCTCTCTCCTATATAAATCAGTTTAAGCACACACTGTATTCCCTACGATATTTTAGAGTACATGGCTCGTCTTCCTAATTGATTTAACTTATATTAATGATAATTTACTCCATTGACTCGTGATATTAAGGTAAGTTGCTTTATACTCTCTATTATTTGTAAGGAAATTCATAAAACAGTTTTGTGAACTTTAATTTTTTCTTCTGCAAACAGCCATAATGATTGATCTTTGGTTCTATTTTGCCATCAATATTGATAATCTGAAATTAACTTTAACTGCCTTGGTGGTGTAATGGTTGAGGTGCTTATGTTCTGGGTGTGGTGTCCCGAGTTCGAATCCCGGGAGGACCATGCGCTTTCATTAGTTTATTCAAGTACATTGGGGTTTGTAATTGATGATTAATGTTAAAAACGGGGTGTTACTTATTTTATATAATACATACATTGGTACAATAATAATAAACTTTAATAATATTTGATTCCAGAATAAAGAACGTTCACGAGTGTTTTGATAATAGAGTGAATTGTTTCCAGAAAATATGACAGCCAACGAAAATGGAGGATTCAGCTCTCGTGTGATATCCATTAAGGGAGTCCACCTCGTTTTTTTCTCTCGTTCTCCCTCTCTCTCTGGGTTGTCTCCATTCGGCCCCATTCACCCTACTATTTTAAGACTTTTATCCCCATCCAGGTACCGATTTTTTCCTGGCGAGCGGCAGCGAGCCAGTATATTTTTTGTTGTTGTTGACAGCAGGCTAAATTTGTAAATTTTTCGATAGAAAAATTTCTCCGGCGAAGCCGGATTTCTGCATACAATGCTGGCTCGCTATCGCTCGCCAGGAAGGAATTGACACTTGGATAGGGATAAACGTCTTAAAACAGTATATATAGGCTGAATGGGGCTGAATGGATACAAGCCAGAGAAAGAGAGAAAAGGAGATAAAACAAGCAGGTCACCCCCCTTAAGGTGCGGCCAGGCAGGGAGGGCCATATAGGTCGCCGCTTTTGTATACACCTTCAGGATATCGCCGCGGGAAATAAATACAATACTGTTTTCGTAGCAGTGTCGTAGATTTGCTGTGAAAGCCTGCGAGATTGGATAGTGTAATATATATATTCAGAGTTCTTATTTCGTATATAAACATTGCTTTGCAAGTCTATGGGGTCTTATGTGACTGTGGAAACCGTTCACTCTACTATGAAGTCACTTATATAAGTTCTTTGTTTTGGGATAATTTTGATATTGCAAGAATATTATTATTTGGCCTTACTCTTGCAAAAAAAAAGAAAAAAAAAAAAAAAAAACCACACACACACACACACACAATATAGTGCTTTTATGGGTAACTTCACAATAAATAGAATGAAGTGTGTCCACGGTCATATAAGAATCCCATAGCCTTGCAATCCAACATCTATATACAAACTAAGGCCAGGAGAATTCTACAAATATATTACACTATCCAAGCGCGTCGACTCTCCCAGCAACTCTTAGGAACTAGCTAGAGGAAGCCTTGTATTGATTCCCTGCAGCGACCTGTGGCCCTCCCTCACCCCCTCTACCATTCCCTACCACTATAGTTGAACTCACGGTTGGGGGCTGCTTTTTTTTTTTTTTTTTTTTTGGTGTTTACTTGGGGAAAACAATAAATATAAAGGTAATATTGTGGGTTTTGTTTAATTTAGTTTCTCCGGACATTTTTTTTTGGCTCTCTTAGACCCACTTCAAAGCTATGACAACGCCTTCCCAGCCCCATTTCAAACACCACAGATTACTCTTCAACCTAAATGTATATAATCGCCAAAGTAATAGGGCGGAACGTCTTGTGTAAATCTTGTGTATAGCTACCGAAAAAAAAAAATCTACGAAAAAGCTGCAAAAACAAAACAAAACAATGTATTAAATTCCTGTGGCAGTATGTGTGAAGTCTGTAAAGGCCGTGACCTAAGACCTTCCTTCCTCCAGGCCATTCCTTAGGGGATATCACACGAGACATTGTATCACCAATTTTCAATAGCCATAATTTATGAGCATTTTATTGTTAATTTGCCCCCTAGACTCTTCTCCAAGCAAAATTTTCTAATTTTTCGGTAGAAAAATATCCTGGCCAAAGCCCGGACTTCACTAATTTACAGGCTCTCTATCGCTCACCGGAAAAAATATCGATACCTGAATGGTGCGAAACTTCTAATAATCACCAAACTGATAAGGCGAAACGTGATATATACAGTATATCGTATGAATAGGTAGAGAAAGTCATTGTATTGCCTCCACGCAGCGATATACGGAAGGTGTATACAAAGGCCACGACCTATAGCCCTCACCGACTAGGCCATTCCTTAAGGGAGCCCACCTCGCCTTTTTTCTCTTTATCTCCCTCTCTCTTTGGCTTGTATCCATTCGGCCCTATTCAGCCTACTGTTTTAAGACGTTTATCCCCATTCAGGTGTCGATTTCTTCCTGGCGAGCGATAGCGAGCCAGCATCGTATGGAGAAATCCGGTTTCGCCGGAGACATTTTTCTATCGAAAAATTTACAAATTTAGCCTACTGTCAGAAACATCTAAACAAATATGCTGGCTCGCTACTGCTCGCCAGGAAAATATCGACACATGGATGGGGATAAACGTCTTAAAACAGTAGGCTGAATGGGGCCCAATGGATACAAACCAAAGAGAGAGGGAGAGAAAGATAAAACAAAAGCGAGGTGGGCTCCCTTAAAGGGTACCACAACACAACTATCATCAACCATTTTCGGTGGCCGCCAGCATTGTTTTCAGCAGACTTTTTGGGATATTTCGCACTGCTATTGTACACTCTGATACCATAGTCTCTAGCCCACTCATGAGAATTCGTGGAACCCCTATATTTTTAATTATGCACTCATAACTATCGGAAATGATTTTTGGATAGAACTTGCTTTTCAATAAACAGTATATACAGTATAGTTGTGTAGTTGATGTAAAGACAAACATGTTCTTAAATTTGTTTCCAGAGATATACTTCCATAATTAGAAATAGGTGAAGTCCACAATTTTTTATGAGTGGGTTAGAGACTATGGCATCCGACTGTACATTAACCCTTTAAGATATTATTACGCATATCTTGTCTGTTTTTTTGGCCCTTATTATACGATTTTATTCAGATTAGGAAGGGTGTAAGGAAGTCAGAGGGATAGTTGAGATCGTCTTCACCCTATTATTTCCCACACATCCTTCCTAAGCTGTATAGAATCGTCTAATGGCAGCCAGAATAAGCTTTCAAAACGCGTCATGATCCTCTATGGGTTAAGCTTACTTTCGGAATTTGAATGCTTATAAAGCTTTAAGGGGACATGAGTCGTTTTTCTGGTCCCCTTTCTCCTTCGTGTTAAGCCTCATTTGTTTTAAGATTATAAGACGTTCGGCCCATTAGTTAGGCAACTTTTAACACCTTTAGCTCCATTTCGTTGTCAATTTAAGATCTATGGTGCCATTTAAGTGTCGATTTTTTCCTTGCGAGCGATAGCGAGCCTGTAATTATAAGAGGAATCGGCCTTCGGCCGGGACAGTTTTCTATCGAAAAATGTACAAATTTATCTTGAGGGGGGTCTAGGGGTATTTTTCTAAATTAGAGGTAGGTCTAGCGAGGAAACTAAAACAATAAACAAATTCATGAAAAAAAAAAAAAAAAAAAAAAAAAAAAAAAAAACACACACACACACGCACACACATGGCCCCATAATAAAGAAACTGCACCCCAAAATTGCCGAGGATTGTTGCGATGGTGTGGTAGCAGCTGTGTAGTGTGTGTGTGTGTGTGTGTGTGTGTGTCTGTGAGTGTGTATGCCACTTTCACCCGGCTCCATATATAGGCAGCTACTATTCCATTAAGGGGGTAGTGCTTGGTTTTTGCTCTATGTATATATTTAGCAATGTATTGTTGAGTGTCCTTGCTAGACCTCCATCAAACCTAAAGATACACCCCTAGACCCCCTTGCAAGATAAATGTGTACATTTTTCGGTAGAAAAATGTTCCGGCAGAAGGCCGGTTCCTTCTAAAATTACAGGCTCGCGGTCACTTGCCAGGAAAAAATCGACACCTAAATGGTACGAAAGGGCTTAATATTGACAAAGTAATGGGGCGAAAGGTCTCAAAATCGCCACACTATTGGAACGAACGTTTTAAAATCTCCAAACTAATAATTATGCTAAACACGAGGATTGTTGTCGGAAGATCAATGTTGTGGTAGCGGCTGTAGTGTGTGTGTGTGTATGCCACTTTAATTTGGCTCCATATATAGGCAGCTGCTATTTCCTGTATTCTAAGGGGACACTGGTTATTTGTTTGGGTCTATTTATATATTCACTTATTTTTTCGTTTCTTCCCTAGACCTCCATCAAACCTTAACAACGTCCATTAGATCTCCCTTCGAGATTAATTTGTAAATTTTTCGGTAGAAAAATGTCATGGCCGAAGGCAGGTGCCTCCACAATTACAGGCTCGCTATGTCTCGCCAGGAAAAATATCGACACCTAAAGGTTACACTAAGTCTTAATATTGACAATGAAATGAGGCGAAATGTCTTAATATCGACAAACTAATGGGGCAAACGTCTTAAAATCTCATAACTAATGGGGATAAGCATGAGGAAGAAAAGAGACCAGAAAAACGGCCCATCTCCCCTTAAACAATTCTGTCCATTCATAGCGTTCTTAACCCTTTCTGTACCGTCGACATCCTTATTAGTTTTATTCTCTCTACTACTAATTGATTTTATTCAGTTTAGGAAGGATCTCTAGCCATTATAAGGCTTCGAACTACCTCAATCAATCACTTTAACTACCACAGATCCTTCGATTGCTGGAGGTCCTTCCTAAGTTGTATATATTGACCTTGTGTCAACAAGAATAGAAAGACGCAACGCTTATGACTTTTTTCAGATTATTTTGAAGTAATCTTACATTGTATTCTGGCTACTATTAGATGATTTTATTAAGTTAGGAAGGAATTATTTGAGTCAGAAAAGGTTATTTGAGATCATAATATCTATATGGTTATTTGCTCTTTATATCTTGTCCCCACCCACATGTCATCACCGATACTCACTCACTTACCTACCTACCTCACTCACTCACTCACTCTCTATCTCTCTCGTGTCCTCACTGATACTTTACCCACCTCCTGGTCTTTAACCCTTACAGTACCCCTGACGTCCTTTTCATTAGATTCTGACAACTAATATACGATTTTATTCAGTTTAGGAAGGACCTCTATCAATTAAAAGACCTTAAACTCTCATTATTCCTTTTATTTCCCACAGATCGTAACATTTTCTTAAATTGTCTAAAATAAGACAAAACACACGTCACCGGCACTGACAGGGTTATAGTGTGTGTGTGACATGTAGACACTATTTGCGATACCTTGACAATATTGTGATCTGACTCTAATGGTGTTTTTATCTTCGATCTGAGATAATCCAACAGGTGCATTAAAGTGTGCAAAGTACCATCTACTCTCTTCGTGAACTGCTCAAGACAGAGAGAGAGAGAGAGAGAGAGAGAGAGAGAGAGAGAGAGAGAGAGAGAGAGAGAGAGAGATAGAAGGAGAGAGAGAGAGAGAGAGAGAGATAGAGAGAGAGAGAGAGAGAGATGAAGAGAGAGAGAGAGAGAGAGAGAGAGAGAGTACAAAGGAGTACAAAGGAAATCAAGCAACAACAGATCTAGTGACCCTTCTAGGTTGCTTGTCCTCCAAAACACTGAGGATCAAGTGTCCAAACAGTGGTTTAGAGTGGGTAAGGGAACATTGGAAAGGGAACTACTGCCCTGCCACTAACGTGGCAGGACTAGGAAGTTAGTAGGGGACATATGGGTTAGTAACTGAGGGGAGGATAAAGTTATTCATTTACAAACGCAGTCAGTCGCGGGTTTGATGCGAGATATTTGTCTAGGCGGAATTTAAATGAATCAACGGTGCTGCAGTCTATAACGTCTCGGGGAAGCCCATTCCACAAGTTGACAACTCGATTGAAGAAGAAATTCTTAGATTCGTGCGAGTTAAAAGATTTACCAATAATTTTGCAACCGTTTCCCCGCGTGTAATTAGATTGGTCGATAGTGAAGTACTTACTACAGTTCATATTGTCGATGCCTTTGATGATTTTGAACACTTGAATTAAGTCGCCTCTTAATCTGCGCTGGGTTAAAGGAAATAGATTTAATTCTCTAAGACGCTCTTCGTATGGTTTGTTCTTTAGGCTAGGTATCATTTTGGTAACTCTACGTTGAACTCGTTCTAGCTTGTTTATATCTTTTTGGTAATAAGGGCACCAGGATTGAACGCAGTATTCCAGAAGAGGGCGGACTAAGGAATTGTAAAGGGTTAGGATAACTTCTTTGGATTTATGCTCAAATGACCTGCCTATAAAGCCAATTATTTTGTTTGCCTTCTTAACAACTTCTGAACATTGTTGACTCGGTTTTGGGTTACTCGATATTGTTACTCCCAGATCAGTTTCTCTGTTTACATTCTTAAGCTGAGTGCCATTCATCGAATAGTTTGCTTTCTCATTTAGGTATCCGACATGTAGTACTTTACATTTATCCGCATTGAAACTCATTTGCCAAATTTGGGCCCAACATGACAATTTATCTAGATTGTGTTGCATATCGTCAACTTGTTCTTTTGAGAGTACGCTATTTGCAATTTTTGTATCGTCAGCAAATTTTGAGATTGTGCAGGTGAGACCCTCATCTATGTCGTTGATGTAAATTAGAAAGAGAATTGGTCCTAGTACCGATCCCTGGGGTACCCCGCTACTTACATTGGTCCATTTAGATGCCTTACCGTTTATGACTACCCTTTGCTTTCTGTTGCTGAGCCAATTTTCTATCCATTTCAACACACCGTCTTGTATTCCATGCGCTTTTAGTTTTAGCAGTAAACGTTTGTGGGGAACTTTGTCAAAGGCCTTTTGAAAATCAAGGTATATAATATCTACAGCTTTACTCTCATCGTAGAGGTTGAGGATATCGTGGAAGAAGTCCAAGAGGTTTGTTAAACAGGAACGTTTTTTACGAAAGCCGTGTTGAGTATCTTTAAGTATGTTATTTTCCTCCAAGTGATTTACGAGTCTGTCTCGTATGACCGTTTCTAGCATTTTACATACAACTGAGGTTAAGCTAATTGGACGATAGTTACTGGGTAGGGATTTGCTGCCTTTTTTGAATATCGGTGTTACGTTGGCTAGCTTCCACTGATCAGGCATAGTTCCAGACTGCAAGGATTTATTGAATAGTAATGTCAGTGGTTTGGAGAGCTCATTCTTAGCTTCCTTTAGAACTCTAGGCGAGATTGTATCAGGTCCTGGCGTTTTATTTACCTTGAGTTTATCTAAACAATTCAATACTTCTCTCTCTGTAACGGTGATATTGCTTAGAACATCTGAATTATCAATCTGAATCGGCGATGGTGTAGGGATATCACTGAGGTCTTCTGTTGTAAAAACTGATGCAAAGAAGGTATTGAGGGCATTACTCATTTGTACTTCGTCTTTGGTGTATTCTCCTTTTTCATCGACTAACGGTCCAACAGTTGAATTAACTACTTTTTTCTTTCTGATATAACTATAGAATTCTTTCGGGTTTGTTTTACTTTGATTCGCAATATGTAACTCTAAGGTCTTTTTACTTTGCTTAATTAACTTTTTGGCTTTGCGTCGTAGCTCTACAAATTTCACCCGTTCTTCGTCATTTTGTGAGGATTTTAATCTATCATTAGCACATTTTTTAGCAAGCAGGCAGTTTGAAATATCTTTATTCCACCATTTGGGCTTATTATTATGGCCTGGACGCCGTATTTTCGATGGTATGCAGTCTTGCACTGCTTTTAGGTAAGTGGTTTCGAATAACTTCCAAGATGTATTTATGTCGTTATTGTTAATTAAAAAGCTCCAGTCAGTTTCTTTAAACATAGCTCTAAGTTTATGGAAGTTTGCTTTCTTGAAATTAGGGACTTTTTCGATGCTACTATTTGGTTCGTTACTAGTAAACTTTAAAGTGAAAGTTATCGTACGATGGTCGCTGTTACTGAATTCATCACCAACATTCAAATTCTCTATCAATTCTTCTTTTGTTGCAAGTACAATGTCAAGAACGTTATTACCACGGGTCGGCATTCGAACAAATTGATAAAGCGAACTCTCTTGCAAGTTCGTATACAAGTCATGACCGGAGTGTGAAGTAAGAGTATCGCCCCACTTGGTAACAGGTAAATTAAAGTCGCCAAAAATTACGGTATCTTGTGAGTTACTTACATCTGCAATTTGTTCGTAAATTTCTCGGTCAGTTTGCACTGATTGAGCTGGAGGTCTGTATATTAACGCAAGTATTATTTTTGTACCTTTATTATTCTTTATTAGCACAAAAGATGTGTCGACGTTCACAATTTGAGGTTTTGACACGAGGGTCGGGTTAAGACTTTCTTTGATATAAAATAAAACGCCACCTCCATTTTTATTTATTCGGCTGTTCTCAAACATTACATAACCGGGAAGTGAATACTCTGCTAAAAAGTCTCTATCTTGTGTATTGAGCCAAGATTCTGTTATGCCAATCACATCATAATTTTCTGTAAACACTAGTTCCTCTAAATCTGAAAATTTATTGCGTATGCTACGAGCGTTTGCATAGAAAACCTTTAAAGTTGCGGTTTTAGAACTCGCAGATCGTTCTTTCATCGAATTTTTGGTTCTGGTCGGATCTACATTTACATTCATGGCTGTCCTCGGTCCTCGGTCGTTATCCCTGACGGTTTTGAATTTGGGTCGTGTTGGTGGAGCTTTATCCAAATTCGCGGTTCTTGACGGATTAGTATTTAATTCCTTTGTAGATTGCCGTCCTCGCTGTCTTCGGTCCTCCTTCCTGGTTGTCCTGTGCTGAGTCGATTTCTTCTCCGAAAATCCTTCACCGCATCGTTGAGAAGACGCCCAAAACGCGCTGCTCCCACCTGGTTCAGATGAACTCCATCATCCGAAAACAAATAGTCATCGTAGTAGAAATTGTCCCAGGTGTCGACGAATCCCACGTTCTCCTTCCTGCAGAGGTTTGCTAGACAACGATTTGTGCTGGTGGCTATGTTGTAAAATCGGCTCTCTACACCGAGCCGGGGGACGATTCCTGAGACGATGATCCTTGATGACTTCTCCTTAAACGACTTGATCAGCTGCTGGTACTTTAAAAGCAAATCTTCCGACCGGGTTCGCTGTATATCGTTGGATCCAACGTGGATGACGTACATTGTATTTGCAGGGGCCAGCTTTGATACTTCGTCAACTGCTGCAACTACGTCATCCACACCACCACCAGGGATACAAAAACGCTTCCTGGTCTTAGATGCCCTGGCGCAAAACTCTGTGAGCTGACCACGTATCATCGAGTCTCCCACGAGCCGGACTTCTTCTATTTCCTCTTCGTCATCTGAGTCTGCGAGAACATTGATCCTCCACAGGACGTGACTAACCTGCAGGTGGTGACGGTGACCGGCTGTGTGAAGGGTGGTGACTGTAGGATGACGAACCAGCTGCCAAGGACATCACGAGACCAGCTCAGAGACACCGGCCTCTCCTCGCTCTCGCAATCCACACTGACACCAAAGTAATATGATCAATTTAAGTAATTTATTGGTTTTAATGTCTAATACTTTAAGGATAATATAAAAGCTATGTTGATATTTAATGTCCTGTAATGTAAGCATAAGAGAAACATGTTGGTATATTTAATGTCCTGTAACATAAGGATAGGAGAGAAATCTTGATATATATATATATATATATATATATATATATATATATATATATATATATATATATATATATATATATATATATATATATATATAAATGACCTGTAATACACATACATAGATACATAACATTTTAAGACTGAGTGCTCCACACATACGTGCAGTTTCAGAGTCTATTGTCCTAATGGCGGCGTAATCTAAGAATAAGATAAACATTATGGTATATTAAATGTCCTGTAGCCTAAAAATAAAAGAAACATGGTATATTTAATGTCCTATAACCTAAGAATAACAGACAAATTATGGTATACTTAATTTCCTGTAACCTAAGAATAAGAGTACATCATGTCATCTCTTTCGTCCTGCAACCTAAGAATATGAGATCCATCATGGCCTCTCTCTATCACACCCACTCACACACACACAACCTAGCTAGGCGAGTTAAAAATCACAATAAGGATATTATAGGTGAACAGTGTGGTAGAAACGATAATGGAACGATATGCAGAAGATGAAATCAGAGAAGCATGGAAGGCACACTATGAACGATTGCTAAATGTAGAGTTTGAATGGGATAAGGAACAGCTTAGTATCGAAAAACCAATATCTGGCCCTCTCCTTTGATAGCACCAGCTGTAGTGAGCTGCGCAATCAATAACATGAAGGACGGTAAAGCTCCAGGGTGCTCTGACATTGTCGTTGAGATGATAAAAGCCTCAGGGGAGGCTGGTGTCAGCTTCGTCACTGAGATGATAAACAGCATTATTAAAAAGGAGAAAATCCCTGAGGATTGGCTCAAAAGTGTAATAGTAAACATATACAAAGGAAAAGGGGATGCGCTAGATAGAGGTAATTATAGGGGCCTGAAAATGCTCGACCAAATCATGAAGTTCTGTGAGAGAGTCTTTGAGGGTTTGATCAGGCAAAGCATCTCCATTGATGATATGCAGTTTGGTTTTATGCCAGGACGTGGTACAACCGATGCTATCTTCATAGTCAGGCAGATACAAGAAAGATACTTACTAACAGGCAGGGATCTATACTTTGTGTTTGTAGACCTGGAGAAGGCCTTTGACAGGGTGCCTAGAGATGTTGTGCAGTGGGCTATGAGGAAACTTGGTGTGGAAGAGTGGCTGGTGCGTGTGATAATGAAGATGTATGAGGATTCGCGAACTGCGGTGAGGGTGAAAGGTGTACTGAGTGAGGAGTTCACAGTCCGTGTTGGAGTGCATCAGGGTTCAGTGTTAAGCTCCCTCCTCTTTATTATGGTCCTGGAGGCACTGTCTAGAGATTTTAGATCCGGACTCCCGTGGGAACTGCTTTATGCAGACGATTTGGTCTTAATAGCTGACAATATGCAAATGCTGAGGCCAAATTCAGAAGATGGAGAGAGGGCATGGCGAGCAAGGGCTTAAGAGTCAATATTAACAAAACCAAGGTTATGCATTGTAGATTGAGAAGAGACAATGTGGAAAAGAGCGGTGCATGCCCATATGCAGTGTGTGGAATGGGTGTGGGCGCTAACTCGATTCGGTGTAGCGTCTGTCGATGTTGGGTGTACCATGGGAGTAAGCGCTGTAGTAGAATAAAAGGATCCTTGCCGAAGGATGAGTCAGAAACCGAGAAATTTGAGTGCGTAGTGTGCAAGGGCGAGCTTGTGTTAAATGATGATCCTGTGGCTGTGAATTTTGGAAATGAGTCATTGGAGCTGGTGGACAAGTTTTGTTACCTAGAAGATACCATCTCTGCCTGTGGTGGGGCCGAGGGTGCCACTGTCGCTAGAATTGATGTGGCTGGGGGAAGTTTAGAGAACTGCTGCCAATTCTGACCATGAAAAGAATGCCTCTCCCCCTGAAGGGAAAGGTGTATGCCTCATGTGTTAGAAGTGCAATGAAGTATGCCTCCGAAACATGGGCCGTTAAAGTAAAGGATGTCAACAGAATGGAACGTAATGAAATGAGAATGGTGAGATGGATGTGTGGGGCCAAACTGCAGGAGAGAATAACTAATGATGAGCTGAGAAGACTCTTAGGTATAAAGAGTAGACTGGGATGGTATGGGTATGTGGGTGAAAAGATGCAGGTCTGTCATTATGGAGGGAGCTACACCAAGGGATGAACCGAGGAAGACCTGGGATCAAACTATACGTGCCGATCTCGAATTAAAATACTTGACAAGTGAAGCAGCCCTTAACAGGGTTGCCTGGAACACCGCCATTAGGACAAGAGACTGAAACTGCACATATGTGTGGAGCACTCTTAAAATCTTATGTATGTATGTCCACACACACACCCTTACTTGAGGTCGATGTTTGGTAGTGGTCCATGTAGGTCTGGTAGGAAGGCCTGGGGTGGCAACTGGGATAACACCGTCCACGCCTCCTGCACCTCGGTCTTGTACTCTTCTACCAGGGAAGCCGCCAACTCCCTGCAGAAGGGAAGGAACAGGGGTCGTCTTCAGTAACTTACATTGCAACAGTCTTCAGCAAATCATAAAGTAATTCACCTTGCCAGTACTTTAAGAGTGTGTCAGTCCTTCCTTCATCCTGCTAGAGCTCCCAGGGCCGGTCAATCAGTACCTCATCTTGTTGGTGCCTTCAGAATAATCCGTTAGTAATTCGTCTGGCCAATACTTTCAGTTAGTCAGTTATTTATACTACCAGTGTTTTCTGAGTCACTCATGAATCTACTCTCAATCTACTGTCAGCCTGCCAGTGATTTCAGAAAAAAATATGTTAACTACCTTATTGTAGTTTTCAGAGTCAACCAGGAATTAACCCACCTTGACAATGACTTGCAAATAATATGGAACTCATCTTAATAGTGCTTTCAGTCAGACAGTGCCTTCTCTACAGTCAGTCAGTCAGTAACTCACCGAGATAGTAGGTTCATCAGAGTCAGTCTGTCCGTAATTCACACTCCCAGTGTCTTCAAAGTCAGTCAGTCAGCAAAACACCAACCATGCCAGTGCCTTTGATCACAGTCTGTAAGTCACACAAACAATGCCTTACAAATCAATCAGGTAGTAAGACACTCTGATAGCGAGTTCAAGATTCAGACAGTAACGAATAATTATTCCTTTTTTGTTGTCATTCAGAAACTAACCCTGACTCCCTACATTATATATATTGAGATAATTATAATTATCAGTAAGCATAACCCAAAACCAAGTTTAATATAGCGTCCTTTCATCCTACAATAACGTATTTATTGTAGTAACAGCTAAATATAAATCTCAAATTTTATATGATCAGGTTTTCTGTCAATAATGCCCACACAAAAGTTTAACAGGCTTTTATAAAGGATGTTTTGTTAAAATAAATAAATAAATATCATCTCACTAATCCATAAGCTTGCATGGCATTCGTCACATGAAATTGTTCATGAAAAAAAAAATATATATATAATTATGTTCTTCCCTAAAAAATGCAAGTTAAAATCATGGCGTCTCAGGGGACGAACAATATTTATAAATAAATTAACATAAACGTAGCCGGGGTGTTCCGTCGCGTATTGATTAGCCGGCTTGATCCACAGCCAAGAAGATCGGGGTTCCATTCCACCTCAGGAAGAGTAATTTGGACAATTCTCCCTACACCCTGAACCTCTGTTGACCCTAGGTGTACGTAGGATATTAGTGTTAACGGACTGTTGTGAAGTCCCTGTTGGGGGTTGGAAGGGCACCGTTCAGGTCACCCAAGTCTTCCATCCAGATGTCACCAATGTAAACGTGGGGCGCCAACTCCTGACTATGCTTCAGTAACAAAGCCCATGGAGGGTACTGAACAAGCTCTATTCCCTTGGTATTCTGTCTCACTCAGACATTAATGAGGACCTGTGAAGTAAATCTCTTTAGCTCCGCAGTATTCCAGGATAAGTTTGATTGCTTTCCTCACCTTTCCTACGCTCATGCCATGTCGTGTTTATTGTCCTGCCCGTCCTACTAGCCATCTTTAAAAATATATTATATCTCACGCATGTGGGCAAGCCCCGATGCCTTAATTTCCTCCTCGAGCTCCCTTCCTTATCCTCTACTACTTCTTCTGTCCCTTTCCCTGCTTCGAGGTATTAATGTGATTAAAATTGCTTGTCACACCTTTTTCATGTTCATGTTATGGTATATCAATATAGCAAAACCATTGATAAGTAACCCACTTTTATTGCTTATATTATAATCTCAATAATAGCCATATGCTTAGGAGAAAAATTAATATAAGAAATACATAAATAAACATAACTAGTTGATACACATTCTTCTGAAGTTTCATAAGAAGGGTACATGACCTCATCTGCTCCGAATCTAAAGGCTGATCACGCCTGGGTCCTTATGCGCACATACTATACTTTATATCCTATTGTATGGGTCCACCAAGTTTCCGCTATGGTATGAGGGCCATGGGGGGTCTACCGATAATTCTAAGCTAAGGAACAGTCTATGGCTTGTATGTAGTTGTAATAGTCCTCCATCTAACTTAGCTCTCATTTGATTACATCGCATAATACTTACAATGAACTTTATATATGTCTTTCTATAACGTTCATACTACTGGCAATAAATATGCACGTTGCATACAATTATCACACAAATTAACGATATAAAATGTTGTAACCCTGAAATAGATTTGGATTTTTTTTTTTTTTTGTCGTATCACATATTGGATGTGAAATAATTTGGGCTAGACATTCTATTTATTAATGTTTTGGTTACGAGCCGTTTGGCTATGGTATGTATCAAAACTTAATGCAAACTGGATATGAAAAGCAAATATTAATAAATGACTGAGCTTGAAGTTAATGAATCACAGCGTATGAAGATGTTCAATGAATGTTGTCATCAAATTTTGTGTTAATCTGTTTATAAAATATACAACAAAATTAATTTAAAATTTTACTTTGGTGTTTAGCCCCATAGGCTTATTATATCTAATGGGTTCATAGAATAGTCATCAAACGTTAATCCCGTATGCCATTCTGTATTATTACTATCAAAACCAAAAGTTAATCAAATGTATAAAAGTATGTGACGTACAGTAATTATTGTAGTACCACTGAAATACATATCCCAGGTTTTAAATTATCAGGTTTTTGTCAAAATAAGTTAAAATGTAACTTGGAAGAAATCGGCCTTCGGCAAAAGATATTCTTCAATCGAACAATATAAAACATTAGCTTGAAGGGGTCTGAGGGGGAATTTCTTAGTTTGATGAAAGCCTGGGATAGGGCCTGGGCGACAATGTAATATATACATTGCTCGAAAATAGTAAAAACAAGCAAAATCCTCAAAATAATAATTAAACAAAATATAAAAATAACCAATCTTCTCATATAAATTTACAATAGATCTCTTGGAGACAAGTCCCTTACTCCCAATTACTGTAGGTTAATGCAATTATCATCAAACTTTATGTGAGAGGTATTATATTAATCACAACAGTGAATACTGTGAATATTTGCTAACATCTTTTCAAGGCCATTCGGAATGTGGGGGTCAGTGAGAGTGGCACGTGTGTGTGTGTGTGTGTGTGTATGTGTATGTGTGTGTGTGTGTGTGTGTGTGTGTGTGTGTGTGTGTAGTGGGGGGGGGGGGGAGAAGTTATCCAATGCTAGCAAATGGTACTAGTCTTTTAAAGGTACTAAATGAAGATACATACACAAACTCACTACATACAACTGGCTGGCAATAAACGAAGCTATAACATATTTGCATAGATATACACATAAATATAGACATAAACAAATAGACATTATAGCGTATATAGAGAGAAACAAATAACACAGACAAACAGACATAGACAAATACACCAATGATCACTTAATCTCCACATCTGATGTTAGAAGAGATAATATAAATATTCATACGTTTCTGCTTGACTTATCATTGTACCATATCTCTGTACAGTCACGTGCAAAAGTCGTGTCTTACCTTCACAAATATTTATAAACAGAAAAATAAAATAGCCACAAACACACGAAAAAAGTATATACAGTACAGTATACTGTATATATATATATATATATATATATATATATATATATATATATATATATATATGTTTTGTGATTATTGTCAAATACACTAAATAAAACATTATGCGTATGTAACTGTTAAATTCTTCATAAAAATATAACCCTTAAATGTATATTGTTGTGATAAACCCATTAAATACAGTGATAAAGGGTATATCGAATAATCAAAGGTATATCACTATCAATATACAGTATATCCGACTTAATTAATGTATACAGTATACATTCATCCCACCAGTTTATATTTACAGCGTCCTATTTTCGCATATCAACAGCAGACAATGAAGTTACAATAACGTAGGTGATCCATAACATTTGGTAGTGACTGTACACGGCTGGTTAACCTTGGCCGCTCTCTGGCATACCTTCAGTGCCGTGTTGCTTTCAAACGAGGAGGTACACGGCCGCTTTTCTCTGCAAGCTCTTTCTGTAAATGTGCTCTGGCGGCTTCGAAATTAAACTTATATATAAATTTTCCCTCCTAATATGTTCCATCTTCACCCTAGTTGCCAATACGAGTGAACAAATAGTAACTGTATGTTGGTAGAATAATATTGTTGATAAAGAGTTGCCGGAATAATGGGTGGTGTGAATCCGTCCTTGCCCACCGTTAGCTGCGCTACTACTGCAGTGGTACAGTCGGGGACAAAAATCTGCAAGCACATATAAAATCTCCACCAAAATATAGAATACATTTAGGCCTACACTTTTTACAAATTTTAACCCTATTTGGTCCGAGGGAGTTCTCTATGGATCTTCCCTGTTTCGTTCCATTAGTTTGGAGAATTTGAGACGTTGCATCCCATAGTTTGGTGATAACGATAAGAAGACGCTTCACCTAATTCAGGTGCTCTAAAATGGCAAAAGCAAGAGGTCTCATAAATAATTAAACAAACTAGAGAGACTCTCGGGAGAGCGCTTACCTCTGCCAACGCTGGCGGATGTATGCACTCTACCAACCACTTCCTAAATAAAATAACTTTTTCCTTGGCACGTATCCTATCTGCCCACCAAATTTCGTGATTATCGGTTCATAACTTTGTGAGCCGCTTATTGTCGCTGAGGTATGCGTTCTACCGAGCACCTCCTAAACTAAATCATTGCTTTCTTTGCGCAAATCCTGTCGGTCCACCCAATTTCGTGTACATCGGTTCATAACTTTGTGGGATATTTTGTTTACAGCCACACAAACAGTACACAAACTGAGGCAAAAACATTACCTCCTCCAACTTCGTGGGCGAAGGTAAACAAATATCACAGCCCACGAGAGGTCGGCCCAGATAATGCTAACAAGACTAGATTAGGGTAGACTACACAATTCGTACGCAGTGATCCAATTAGTACTTAACCCCTTCTGTACCGGCGACGTCTTTTTGATAATATTCTAGCTATAATTAGACGATTTTATGTAGTCTATGAAGGATCTGTGGTAATAGAGAGGGTCAAGCGAGATAGTTTGAAGCCTGATAATTGTTGGATGCCCTTTTTAGACTGAATACAATCGTTTAATAGTAGCCAGAATAAAGTTAAGAATAAGTCACTGGTACAGAAGGGGTTAACAATCGATAAACATACCCTAGAAATAGAGAAGTTAGATTATCAAGTTTAGTGTCATGGTGGAACTTAACTATCGTACATGTTGGTAGTCTGTTTAACCCCTTCCGTACCGGCAACGTAATTTTAATTAAATTTTAGCTATATTCAGACGATTTTGTGCAGTATAAGAAGGTTCTGTGGCAGCAAAAAAGGGTTAAGTGAGCTAGTTCGAAGTCTGCTAATTGCTGAATAAAATAATAAACGGAATACAATCGTGTAATAGTAGCCAGCATAAAGTTAAAAACGACGGCACTGGTACTGCATGGGACAATAATTCAACTTTATTATTTAGTGTTCTCGAATAGTAGTTTCATAGATTTCTTGCACAAATCACCACGTACTAATTGACTATTCTACTCTGTAAGGGATTGCTTTTTTTACCCCTTTCTCCCTCACGTTTAGCCCCATTTTCGTGCCATTTAGGTGTCGATTTTATCCTGGCGAGCGATAGCGAGCCTGCAATATAGCCGAGGGATTTTTCTACTAAAAAATGCACAAATTTATCTCAAAGGGGGTGTTGAGAGTATTTGTTTTATTTTTATTTTTAGCTTGCTGGAGGCCTAGGGAGGAAACTTAAAAATAAATATATAAATATATTAAAACATAAAAAACAAAAAATGAATATATATATATATATATATATTTTTTTTTTTTTTTTTTTTTTAAAGAGACAATGAATGGAGGAAGGAAAAACACAGATAAAACAAAAAGGTCCATGTGCCTAAAGGCATCCTCCATTCATAAAATGTTTGTAACAACTGGATTTAAACATTTGTAGATTGTAAGTTTGTGGAAAGCAATTCGAGGGAAGTGAATTCCAAAGAGTAATAGCTCTGGGGATAAATGAATTCTGATAAGCAGAAGTCCTGCATTGTGGAGGAGAAAGTGTAAATTCATGGGCGCTCTCAGCTGCCCTAGTTCTACGGGGAAAGATGTGGAGAGGCGGCACAATTGAAGCAAGTTCCTCGGAACAATTGCTGTGAAAATATCTGTAGAATAATGCAAGGGATGCAACGTTTCTTCGTATGGATAATGTAGGAAGGTCCTGTGTGATTGCAGGGTTATTGATTAATCTAATAGCTTTATTTTGAATTTTGTCCAACTGCCTCAATGCAACCACTCCACTTCCACCCCACAGAGGTGAACAGTAATCCATCTGAGAACGCACATGACTTTTATATATCACGGCCAACTGCTCGTCAGTGAAGAATTCTCGAACTCTGTACAGGAGTCCCAGTTTTTTAGAGGCATTCTTAGCAATGCTTCTAACATAATGTGTCCAGCTCAAGTTAGTAGTTAATGTTACACCGAGAATGTCAATACTAGGGGAAGTGGGAATATTTACATCATTAAAAAATATATGGGAGTCAGTGAGATTCTGTCGGTTAGAAAATTGAATGTACTTGGTTTTCTGTGCATTAAAGGAAACTAGATTCTTTTGTCCCCATCCATTAATTCTAGAAAGGTCCTGGTTCAGAGAAATTGCAGTGTTTATTTTTGAATTTATAAGATCGGGTTGGGTGAAAGAATTGGTAAATGTGAAGGAACTGTGGAGTGTTGAGTCATCTGCGTAGGAATGTATTGGATTATGAGTGGTAGATATGAGATCATTGATATGAATGAGGAACAGAATTGGGGCCAAAACTGATCCCTGGGTAACACCAGCATTTATTGAGTGAAATTGAGAATAAAGGCCATCTACCATTACACGTATTTTTCTGTTATGAAGATAAGAAGAAATTAGTGGAACTAATGATGCAAGGCCGTAGTGTGACATCTTCGACAATAAGGATTGATGCCAGACTCTATCAAATGCCTTTGATATATCCAGTGCTATTGTATGTGTTTCACCATGTTGGTCTGTAGCTTGGTTGATTTGATGCGTAAGAAGGCAAAGCATGTCTGCAGTTGATCGACATCGTCTAAAACCATATTGCCTATCACTGATTAATTTATTATTCTCAAGATGCTTAATTATGTGATTATTTAATATAATTTCAAAGACTTTAACAAGAGTGGAAGTTATAGCTATTGGTCTGTAGTTTGATGGATCTGAAGAGGCACCTTTTTTTAGGAACTGGATGGATGTTTGCTTCTTTCCAGGGTACTGGGAAGCATGAGGTATGAGTACACAGACGGAATTTTTTTGCCAATACAGGAGCGAGCACCAAGGAGCAATTCTTAAGTACTATTGGAGGAATTTCATCTGGACCAGGAGCCTTATCTACCGAGAGATTCTGCAAAATAGTTTTGACATGTCTGGTGTGGATCTTAAGTGAGGGAATTTCAGGCGAATTAAAATTAAGTAAATAAATGAATGAATAAAGAACAATAATAATAAATAAATATATAAATAATGAAAAAGAAATACTTCCCTTAACACCTTGACTAGGCGTTATGTAGAATGTTCTACTGCTCTATCTAGGATAATGTTAACCCTTTCAGTGTCAGGACGCTATTCTTCACTGCATTCTGGCCATCATTACAAGATTTTTTACAGTATAAGAAAGACCTAAGGCATGAATGCAAGCTGTTAAATTTATCTCAATTATCGCCTTTACTCCAACAGGTCCTTTCTATACTCAATAATAGCGTCTACAAATGGCCACAACAAGATGAAAAAATGCGCCGTTGTATACAGAGCACGTTAACCTGGATAGGGTCCGGACATTGGGAGCGTATTATTTCTGGACGACAGCCCACTTTAACTATCACAAGGCCGCACACGTACGAACACACTCAGTCTACCATGTAACATTATTGTGCTATGTTTATGCTACGATAGGATTCATACTACAAAATCTGATATAAAAATGACAAAACTACCATTGTATGTTATTCCCTCCTGTATCTACATTAAATACGGATAGCTAATTCAAAAATAAGAATGTAAAGAAACACTACCAAACCACAGTGATTGGACAGGCTTTCGTTGCGTGCGTGTGTGTGTGATTAATCAGACGTCATCCATAGTAGGCCTAGTTACTATTAAACCCATACCGGTACTCACATATAATTCATCCATTTTTAATCATACTATAAACCTTGTTGCACTGTGTAAACATTGCAATATATCAGATACCGTTAATATAATTACTAACCTTCGAGAAGGTATCTATAGCCATTGCTAAACGTAATATCACGATGCGATGCTTATATAGCCTTTTACCCTTTAGTGTTAAATATATTTTGTATACAATTAATACCGAATATATAAACCTATCAGCGTCCTAAGCTCAACTTTCTGTGGTATTACATAATACCCCCCATATGTCACTACTGATAACTCATTGCCATTTCACACCTGAATTTCATAACCAGATGATAACATTTAATATTACATTACATGGTTCGTTGTGTTGTATGTCATGAAGCAGACGCTTCTGTTTTCAGTGTTTGTCACCTACTGTAGAGCATCATGTCTATTACAACACACATCGGTTCACTTACACACACACACATATAAATCCTGTTCGTTCACTGAGCAATTTGAACGTATTTATTTTTATTTCTAATTTCTTAAAACCTATGGTAATATTCGTGTCCGTATTTACTGTAGATACGTAAGGGAATGTAATAACAGTATTTTTGTTATGTGTATATCCATAAATATTGTATATGTTTAAGAATTTAAGTTTGCGTTTACGTTGAGGGACCTGCAGAGGACCGCTCTCGGGCGGCATGATAGGCGGGGGTTGTGCCTTAGGACTAGTGGTTGGGGACAGGATCAGGATTAGGGATGTAATGATTGGTGATCCTAGTTCTAAATGAATCAAGGGTTGGGGCTATAACTACATGAAATGGGAGGTGGTTCCACTCTTGGATACTGCGGGGAAACAAATATTGTCTAAATATGGCCGTGCTTGCCTGATACGTGTGGTATTTTAGGTTGTGGCTGTTCCTCGTAAATCGTACTATACTTGTAGGGTGTAAATATATATCTTTGTCTATGTCTACTAATTTGCTAGTGATTTGATATAACATCTGCTGTCTGTGCATTTGTCTTCTTGTAGCAAGTGGGTCGAGCCTAATGTCTGTTTGAG
Source organism: Paralithodes platypus (assembly GCA_032716605.1). Classification (NCBI taxonomy): domain Eukaryota; kingdom Metazoa; phylum Arthropoda; class Malacostraca; order Decapoda; family Lithodidae; genus Paralithodes; species Paralithodes platypus. Next base: position 25,584,929 of record CM064521.1, read on the forward strand.
CAAAGTGACAGATGTAGTGCCTGTAATCACGTCTGATCCATCTTACAGCTTTGTTTTGTATGGCCTCTAGTTTATTTTATATTGTTGTGAGTGTGTGGATCCCAGACGGTGTCGCAGTATTCTAAGTGTGGCCGAACAAGTGTTTTAAATGCTAGAATTTTGATGTTTACGTTACACTTGGTGAGATTCCTGCGCAGGAAGCCCAGGGCCTTATTAGCCTTTGCTCTGATGCTTGCTCTGATGAATGCGGATCATAGCATAGCAGCAGCATTATAATTTTACATGGCAGACTGAGTGAAGCATATATTGGTTCGAAACGTGTGTTCCTAGGTATGCGGCCTTATGGTGGGCTGTCATCCAGAAACGATGGGCTCCACAGGTCTGGGCAATATCAAAGTGTCTCAGAAATTGCGTTTTCTGACTGTACTGTACATGCATTCGATTCGTCTTAATTTTGAGTAAAACGAAATCTCTGTCTGAACAAATATGACAGCCTGTTTCCGAAATAAGCATTCATGTCTGACAAACCTTGACTTTTTCCACATCTTAAATGTATATGATGAAAATAAAACAGTTGAAATCGTCTACCTTGCGTTTCAAAAAGCATTCGATAAAGTGCCTCACAACAGACTGGTAGTAAAATTTAAAGCTCACGGTATTCGCGGGTCTGTTCTTCATTGCATTCAGGATTGGCTAACTGATCGAAAGGAACGAGTATTAATAATTGGTAAAGCCTCAAATTGGATAAATATTGCAAGCGGTGTACCACAAGGCTCAGTACTCAGTCCAATGCTATTTCTTATTTATAATAACGATATTGATGATAGACGATCATGCAGAATCTACAAATTCGCTGACGACACAAATATTGTGAGCAAAGTAAATTTTCCTTCAAAAAATACAAGAGATTCAGAATGATCTACACAAACTGTCAAACTGGGCTCAGTCTTGGCAGATGAATGTCAAGAGATAAATGCAAATTGGTAATAGAAATGAAAGAGCAAACTATTCGATTAATGGAATTCAACTCATGAGCGTAAATACAGAAACTGATCCTGGAATAACTATAACAAGTGATTTAGAACCTGCCTAACCTGTCGCCGAAGTTATTAAAAAAGCAAATATAATTATTGGCTTCATTGAGAGATCTTTTGCATATATATTCGATAACGTTATACGCCCTTTATATAATTATTTGGTTTGTCGGCATTTAGAACAATTTGTCAAGTTTTGGTCGCCATACTATAAGAAGGACATTGAAAAACTAGACCCCGCCGAACCGGAAACCCGCGACTTCCAGACTAGAAATTCAATTCGGACTCTGACCTCAGACTTCTGGAAAAGTCGGGAAGTCTGAGAATTATAGTACAGATACGATCACATCCGGACTATAATACTGAAACTTCCAGACTTTTCTGGAAGTCTGAGTAACATAGTCCAGAAATGTGGGACTATATTACTTAGACTTTCGAAAAAGTCTGGAAGTGTGAGTAACATAGTTCGGATGAGAGATCTTGTCCGAACTATATTTCTCAGACTTTCGGACTTTTCCGGAAGTCTGAGGTCAGAATCAGAAGTTTCTGACTTTCAGAAAAATAACTCTTTCGGGCAGTCTCTCCCTCCAACGGAGAGTAACTAAAATGATTCCCCGACTAAGAAATATACTACATGAGGAACGACTAAACGAGTTAAACCTATTGACCTTGACATACCGCAGAATAAGAGGGGACCTAATCCAAGTTTACAAAGCTCTCAAAGGCAATGACAACATGGACTCAAGTAAGTACTTCACATTAGATAACTCAAATTACACAAGAAGTAATTGTTACAAATTTGTTGGAAAAGTGTTTCATTCACAAGACAAGAAGAGAAACTCTTCTTTTTCAACAGTTGAAAACTTAAGGAATAAATTGCCTATACAGTAAATGTTGTAGAGTGCCCTACAGTCCAGGCAATTAAATATCGCTTTGATAAATACCTGTACCTCGCCATAAATCCCAGACTGACTTCGTTTGTGCCCGAGTAATGTGACCTTATCAATATCATTCATAACATAGCACTGTAATTTTGTTGTCTGTACTACAGTCTTTCTGGAGCGGAAGTCCTTCAGTTGATTGATGTAGTAATGATTGTTTTTATTAATTAATTAATTTAAAACAAGTAACCTAGTAAGCACCATTAGGTCTGTTGTTGCTTGTCTTCCTTTGTATTCCGTTGTTGTCTATACAAACCCTGTACGCAAGAAACAATTATCTGACTAAGAGTATCCGTGTGGCATTAGACTGAAGGCCTTGTTGATGGGCATGGTGGCAAGGGTATTAACATTTCGTGTTATATATATACTGTATATATATGTATATATATATATATATATATATATATATATATATATATATATATATATATATATATATCAGGAATTGGATGGGAATCAATCACAAATTGATTTGGGGGGTAAACGTATCATAGGTTTCGCTTGACAAATCACTTAACACGAAACTTATTAAACATATTTATCTAACCTGGGGCATCTGTATGGCATGAAACAATAAGACTTGGTGAGACAGGTATTTTATAACGAAAAGTATGATTCCAAAAGTGCTCCACTGACCTGGGATACCCGTGTGGCATGAGACAGAAGGACCTGTTTGTTGGAACGGTGGCACAGGTAGGGGGCTCTCTCAGGTATTCAGGTAACTGGGCCAGGGCTTCGGGGGGCACTTGGGGAGGCACTGAGGAGGGGGGACGGCGGCCACCTTTATAGAAAAGGGGAAATGGAAAAATAAATAGGAGTACATGAATGAGTATCTATAACTAGGGACATAAAACTTCTACTACTACTACTACCACCATACCTACCACTACTACTACTACTACTACTACTACTACTACTACTAATAATAATAATAATAACAATAGCATTAATAGTAATAATGTAATAATTCCATGTAATAAGAGGAAACTATAAGCATGTAAAAGGATTTATGAACAAATATACATCAATTAGGGTGACAAGTGATTTGTGACAAGAAACAACATAAACGTACATGTACTATCATAAAGATAACACCAATAATTATGTAGCTGTAAGGATAACTGCATAAAAATGAATGATGGGTATACAAGAAGAGAAAACATGCAAAGTAAGATCGGATGTGGCAAAAGAATGACAATCGTATGTTGACATGAATACTGAATGCTGGGAAAATGAAAGGAAAAAGGCGCACACCCATAATCTCTCTCTCTCTTTCTCTCTCTCTTTCTCTCTCTCTCTCTATATATATATATATATATATATATATATATATATATATATATTTAAACAAACTTAACATAAAGATTGGATAAAAAGGCTTGTATGTGCTTAGGATGTTTCAACTCGGTATACTGTACGATGAAGCCATGTTAATTCTATTAATACTACATTTACAAGATTCTACTCAGCTCAGGAAGGAAGTGTTATATTCGAAGGGCTACAGGAGATTGTTTTTGTCCATTATATCTCTAGAGATCTCTTTTAAGTGCCCAAAATATTTTAAATATCGCCAAAATTCAATGAAGAAAGGCATTATCGTAAGCTGAAATGATAACGCGATATCAATAGTTGCAAATATGGAGACAAGACAGGAATTTGATGTGACCTAACTATAAAAACTGAGGGCCATTAGAAAGAAAAGCAGTCTATTATCTTCCTATTGTTATTCTTAGTGTGGGTAACCCTCTCAATCAGATGACTTTTTATATTTCCTATGGCTGACACCAGGCGATTGTATTAGGCTTTGAATGGCTGTGGATAAAATGGTTAAAAATACAATACTAAACCCTCTCCAAAATATCATTGCCTGGTAGTCATAATTCTTCTTATAGCATAATTCAACCAAATGACATAATTGTTTGCATTATTCTAGCTACCTCCAGACGATTTTTATCAACTGAGGCAGGATCTGTCAGAGTTAGGCATTTAATTGAGACACGCTTTAATTAACCGTTTGACTACTGGAGGCATTTTTCTAGGAAGTAGCTAGAATATAGGAAATAATGGCATAAAAACATAAGAACATAAGAGAAATAGAAATCTGCAGAAGGCCTATTGGTCCATACTAGGTAGACCCCTTCTTCCCTACATCCCTATTTCTTCTTTTACACCTTTATGCCCTACATCTTTATGCCTTAAGGGGGGTCACCGTCTTTTTTTAATCTTTATCTCTTTTTGTCTCTTTCCCTGGCTTGTATCCATTCGACCCCATTCATCCAACTGTTTTAAGACGTTTATCCCCATACATAAGTCGATTTCTTCCTGGCGAGCGATAACGAGCCAGCATTGTATGGAGAAAACCGGCTTCGCCGGAGAAATTTGTCTATCAAAAAATGTACAAATTTAGTTTGCTGTCAAAACAAATATATATATATATGCTGGCTCGCTACCGCTCGCCAGGAAAATATTGACACCTGGATGGGGGTAAACATCTTAAAACAGTAGGCTGAATGGGGCCGAATGGATACAAGCCAAAGAGAGTGGGAGAGAATTTTTTTTTTTTTGTTGAAAAGGTGAACTCAATGACCCACCTGTGGGGCCAACTCGTGGGTCGGAGAAGGGGAGGCCGTTTGACCCCACTCTCTTGGGCATCGGGGGGCGTCTGTTGTTGTTGTTGTTGTTGTTGTTGTTGTTGTTGTTGTTGTTGTTGTTGTTGTGAGGGATCTTGGGCAGCGAGAAAGATGGTGGGAAAGGTTGAGATGGCTTGAACCCTCCCTGTGTCTGAAATTAATAAAGTTTTGTTTTACATAATGAACTGTCAAATTCTATTGGAACCATACTTAACTGTATTTCTCTATACTATAATTTATCTAGCAGAGTACAGTATTCATAGCAAAAGAAGATTAATGATGAACACAATTATCTTTATTTTTATTAATTTCACCAAAACACCAAACACCCCCAATGAATTTAATTAAAGTATATATGATCCACCAGGATTCGAACCCAGGTTATCACACACAGATTTTTGCCACCTTAACCATTACACCACCAGGACGGTTAAAGGTTTATGCACACGCCTACGACTTATTATCCATTCTCGAATACTGGATATTAATCTAATCATGTTCATATTCCCAACCGCGCTATGGTAGCCTACTGTTTAAGTGAGAGGAAAGAATATTCATGGGGCACAGATGATATAGACCGGCCTCGCGACGAAATATCCCTGAACCTACTAATATAATATAATTTATCTACAGTATTTATTATAGTTATTGCCGGACGCCTTACTCTCCTGTATGAGGGTGGCCATGCACGTAAAAACCCAATGCAAATTTTGATTTTATTATATTAGCTTGTTTTTTCCACCAGTCAACTTCACCTCTAAACTCAATTAATGAAATCAACAAACACATGTGGCACTCCAAGGACTCGAACTTAGGACACTCACATCGAAATTCCGCGCACTTATGCATTACGCTATTAAGACAGGTAAAGCAATATGCACAAGCCTACGATTTATTATTCAGTTTCGAATCCTGCATATTAATCTGAGCATGTACATACATTCCAACTGCGATATGGTAGCCTGATGTATAGATGAATGGAAGGAGTAATTAATGGGGCACTTAGCCCTTGGGAAGGGCTTGCTATAAATTGCTCCTGAACCAGAATTAATTATTATGTTTTTTCCACCAAGCAACTTCACCTCTAAACTCAATTAATGAAACCAACAAACACACTTAATACAATACAATAATATAATGGAATCGATAATGGTATTCATCCCCTAGATTGGTTTAACAATGTGTAGTAACCAAAAGATTGTCAGTCAGTAATCTATACTGCAATTTTTCGTTTCCTATTAAAAGCTATTATGCTAAATAAACTTAGCAAACTTCAAAAGTTGGTTTATACATTGCATATGCATACGAGACAGAGAAAGGGGCGAGAAAGGGGCGAGGGAACGCGAAAGTGGTCCCGGACACTAAGAATTGGTACTTTACAGGTTTCTGTTCGGGCTCTGTCTTGAGTCGGCCACCCCCAGCAATGGAGTATGTGCCTGAGTATATATAATACAATACATACAATACACACATATTAGAATTGCAAAATATACATTCGTAATAGAAGAAAACATAATTACAATTAAAGCGCAAATAAGAATGTATAAAGGCAACTGAAATTATGAATGATAGCAATTGCAAAATGTCTCATTACTTTGGGAATATTTTGGGTGGCGTTGCCCTTTCTCTTGGTGAAGGGTGAGAGAATGTGTTCATCATCATTAGCATCAGTACCCGGGACCCGCTGGAGGTCACGCCCCGGAGCCAACACATCAACAGAGGTCAGCTTGTCTAGGGTCACTCCAGGCCGCAAACTCTGCAGCAACACGGCGTCGTCTTCGGTTAACTCACGGCTGTCGTCCAGGTTGCTATTGGGAAGGGAAAAGGAAAAGTGCTAACTATATCAAGATGAGACTGGACATTTAAGATTAATTCTGTTTCGGCCCATTCGTTTGGCAATTCTAAATATTTTTTGTCTCATTCAAATATCGATATTTCCCTGGCGACTGAAAGCGAGACTACAATTGGGAAGAAACTGGCCTTTGACCAGGGCATTTTTCTACTGAAAAGTGCACACATTTAGATTGAAGGGGGTCTTGGGGGCAAAGTAAAAATCTAAAAAAATTGAAAGTAAAATGAAATCCCTAAATAATAATTTAAAAAACACCACATTAACCCCCCAAAACGTGGGCTTAGCTATGACCCCCGCTGGAGGTCACACCCCGGAGCTAACACATCTACAGATGTCATCACAGTGATAGCTAAGCCAGTACTAGAAGAATAAGTTAGATTCCTTATTATGCATTCACAATCAGTATAAGCCCCAATACACTGTTGTTGTTGTTGTTGTTGTTGTTCCCCAAGCTGCCTGGCCGAACAGCCCTAAGGCCCCGAGCAAGGCCAAGGCCATAACCGAGCGCCCCCACAGAAACTTCCGTGCCGACCACAGTAAAGCCTGGGTGACCGAAGCCACTCCATGGCGGGGAGCTGAGGAGGGTGCGGAAACGCCCGGGAAACCAAAGCCCCACCCAGGTCCCTGTGCCCCTCAGCAATTATGAAGAGAAAGTTGAGGGGCAAAGGATAAATACACTGTGGAATGCTGTAGCTGAAGTGTGTGCATGTACTGAATGTGTGTAATGATACTTGTTATATATTTTATCCTTCAGTGTAAGCATTGACACTCTAGCTAGCACTGTAACTATGTGAAATAATTTGTCTAATTAGATCAAACTTACTCATGAATGTATTCAAGTGTTTTTTCTTTTATAAACGAAATTAGTAGAAAACCGAGTACTTTATTGACTGACTTGGATAATATTAAAACAATCATTGCATCTCACTAGACCGGTAACTGGAGTGTCCATGCTGATATCTAAAGGGTGAATAACGAATTTAGAACAAGCATCATTACACACATACAGTACATACTGTATAATCACCTCTTCAGAAATAGCATTCCCCAAGTTGTTAATGCTCGTACTGAAGGGTGAATACAGAATAAAGAAGAACTTATTATAATAATTGATAAAGACTGAGAAACTCGGTTTACTCTTGAGTTAGAGAGTTGGACAGAATAGGGGTGGGAGTGTGTTGAAAGGCAGGTTCCCCCCACTCTCCGTAAGGGAGGATGTATACACTGAGAAAGCTCTGAAGAACACTGATTATTGCAATAGCGGTAGAAGAGTGAGAGAGATGCAACATTGTGGTATATAGAAAGAGATTGTAGGGAATTAGTAAGGGGAAGTGAGTTGACGAGACAAAATGCTTTTGATTCTACTCTTTTGAGAACTGTGGTATGGATGGCATCTCCCCACACATGTGAACAACACTGATACATGGGCGCACTGTGCCCCTGTACAGAGCAAGAAGCTGTGAGGGGGTGAAGAACCCACAGAGATGGTTGAGCACACCTAACTTCTAGGAAGCAATTTTAGCAAGAGTGGTAATAGGATTTTATACTAAATCCCCTGTTGCTTCCCTTCCATTAACCAAAAATAGCTTCTCATGCAGTTAAATGATATCAAATCATCCGCTCTTTTTACCTTAGCCAAAGACAGTGTCACCTGCAACTGAAAATTGTGAAATAATAAATTATGTTCTTTCCCTACCTTAGCCAAAGACAAATACTCACCTGCAGTAAAATAATGTCATATCCTCTGGTTTTCTCTTGCTTTATCTATAGACAGCGTTGTCTTCTCGGTTACATAAAGTTAATAGTATAAACTGCATAGCCTACCTAAACGGCCTCCTGGTCTTCTTCTTCCTGTCGTAACCAAAACTCGGCCGGAACTGTTCTTCCAGGGTGGCGGCAGGGGTGAGGCGGAACACGGTACTGGAGGTGCCGGTGGAGGGGATCTCTGTCACCACGAACACAGGGGACGTGGCAGGGGTCAGGGTTGTGGTAGGAGGGAAAGGGGTAGCAGGGGTGGGTGTCGGGAAGGGGTTAAAAGTGCCGACGAACGAGGGGCGGGAGGAGGTCGGTCGGTTCCTCGGAGGTAAGAAAGTAGTGATGGGGATGTTGGAACTGTAGGTCGTGGTGGGGATTTGGGGTCGGTAGTTCGCGGTTGGGATTCTGGGTGTATAGGTTGTGGTTGGAATATTTGGTTGATAGGTTAGTGTGGTCGGTGGCTGAGGGCGGTAAGTAGTGGTCGGAATTCTAGGGCGATAGGTGGTGGTAGGAATCTTGTAATGATAAATTGTGGTTGGAATTTCCTGCCGGTAAGTTGTAGTGGGAATTCTTGGAGGTCGATAAGATGTAGTAGGAATTCTTGGCGGTTGATGGGTTGTAGTGGGAATTCTTGGAGGCCGATAAGAAGCAGTGGGAATTCTTGGCGGTTGATAGGTTGTAGTGGGAATCTTACGATGATAAATTGTAGTTGGGATGTTTGTTGGCTGATATGTTGCAATAGGAATTTTAGGTTGATACGTTGTGGTTTGAATATTGGGTCGATAAGTTGTGGTAGGAATCTTTGGGTGATGTGGTGTGGTGTGAATTGCTGGCTGGTAAGTTGATGTTGGAACTTCAGGATAGTACGTGTCAGTCGGCTTGGAGAGGGTCGTCGTTAGGAAACCCGGAAGATGAGTGGTCGTTAAAACCGGATTGGGTCGAATGGTATCGTAGGAAGTGTAGGTAGAGGTGATGACTGGGGAGGCGGTGGTTGTAAGCCTAGGGGGGAGGGGGAACAGTGGGGAGATGGGGGAGTGCGGTGGACAGACGTGGGATTGTCCTGGGAGTTTGTGAGTGACGTGGGAATGATGGCAGGGATGGCGGGAGTTGGAATGAGGATGATGTGGTAGGAGCTCCTGGGAATCGTGCGTGCTTGAAGTAGTCACTGGAGCAAAGAGGGAGTGTGGGCTTCCGTGAGGCCTGAGACTGACTCCTACAAATGTTGGGGGCATTGTCGAAGTCTTGATCAATACTGGAACTCCACCTGTATGGAGGGAAGATGCTTAATGTGAATATCCAAAATATAGTGGGGAAAGGCAAGAGCAATAGTGCAGAGAGGAGCAAAGATGCACTGCTTAAGAGTAGTTTGTACAGTAGGATGAATGATTATTTGTTATTATAGAAAACAAAGTCAAATAAGGGCACTTGATAGTAGGTACAATCGGGGGTAGTAAGTGTTGTCATAGATTCCAGTGGTTATCGCTCAAAAAGTGTTATTGGTATCTGTATAGTTACTGGGAAAAGTGCTTATCCCTCAAAATATTAGTCAGTGTCCGAAACTTTGTGAAATATCTGACAAAACTTATTAACCTCAACCGTACAATGACACATACTTCATAATATATAAATACATATACTGAAGATTTTTCCACCGAAAAATGTTAAAATATAGATAGGGCTGAGGGCGTTTAAATTAGCTTGAATTGGGGTTGGGGTGGGGTGTAGTGGGTTTAGTTTGGAGGGATTCTAGATGACAAACTAAAGGAAAATGCTTTAAATTTGTGAGGAAATACTTTTGATAGTGACTATACCGGGTATGATGGAATGAGTGAAGTGACTGGGACATTTTTTGTTACAGAAAAAAGTACAGCCTAAGAGAGCAATTTTTTAGCTTGAAGGGATCTATGGGTCAAACTAGAATCAAATGCTCGAAAATTGAAAACGCACTCGAAATCCCCAAACTGTATCTAAGGTGGTAGGGCAAGAGTATTGAAAATGACGATACTGACGATACTGGGTAATATGGGGAGAGTGTCTGACCTGGGAGTGACGCGACCATTACTACTGATATCGAAGGTCTAGATATGGTCATGAATATCATAGGTTTTGGTTTAAGTGCGTCAGGGCTAAATACCCAAACTTGATGTTTATTATGATGGGAAGGGATGACTTTTGAGAGTGACTATACCTGATAACAGGGAGTGAGTGTCTGGCCTTGGAGTAACGCTACCATTATTGTTGATATCGAAGGTCTGGTAGTGGGTGCTCTTGTGGTGGCCCTCTTGATGGCTCTCGTGGTGGCTACCTTGATGGCTCTCGTGGTGGCTACCTTTATGGCTCTCGTGGTGGCTACCTTGATGGCTACCTTGATGGCTCTCGTGGTGGCTCCCTTGATAGGTCTCGTGGTGGCTCCCTCGATGGTTCCCTTGTTGGCTCTCGTGGTGGCTCCCTTGATGGCTCTCGTGGTGGCTCCCTTGATGGCTCTCGTGGTGGTCCCCTTGATGGCTCTCGTGGTGGCTCCCTTGATAGGACTTGTGGGGGCTCCCTTGGTGGCTCTCATTGTGGGTCTCTTCACTCCCAGGGTCACCTACAGGCGTCTGGAGAAGGATAGTAACTCTTAGAAGGTCCCGTTTCATCACCTGGTCTCCTTTGCATTTTTTTTTTATATGACTCAGTTAGCTTACACAAAGAGCAATTCTAGCTTGATATTAAGATACACACATTTCCTTTCCTACATAAAACCACAAGCCTTACACACCCTACACTAACTTAACTTTTTGTGTTCAATTTTTTATTTTGGCGTAGGGATGCGGTGAACCCACCGCCCACCACTTTGGTGGTGCAATCAGCTTCTGCAGCAGTGGAAACTGGTTTCTATCTTCAGAACACTCCTGTGCTAGGAATGCTTCCGGCCAGGGCTCCCACGGGGTATATACATACATACATAACATTTTAAGACAGAGTCCTCCACACATACGTGCAGTTTCAGTCTCTTGTCCTAATGGCGGCGTTCCAGGCAACCCTGTTAAGGGCTGCTTCACTTGTCAAGTTTTTGGATTTGAGATCGGCACGTATAGTCCGATCCCAGGTCTTATTCGGTCCAACCCTTGGTGCAGCTCCCTCCACAATCACAGACCTGCATTTTTTCACCCAATTTTGTTCATCCATTCTCTCCACATGTCCATACCATCCCAGTCTACTTGTACGCATCACCTCGCTAATACTCTTTATATCTAAACGTCTCCTCAGCTCATAATTTGTTATTCTATCCTGTAGCCTGGCCCCACACATCCATCTCACCATTCTCATCTCATTACGTTCCATTCTGTTGACATCCTCTACTTTAACGGCCCATGTTTCTGAGGCATACGTCATTGCACTGCTAACACATGAGGCATACACCTTTCCCTTCAGGGGCAGAGGCATTCTTTTCATGGTCAGAATTGGCAGCAGTTCTCTGAACTTCCCCCCAGCCACATCTAATTCTAGCGACAGTGGCATAAATAGGGGGTATATATAAAAAAGATAAAAACAGTAGAGGAACTGCCCTCCGGGTGAGAGACTACTCTATGTCTGATCCTTCAGTGCTAACGGTCTTAATCCACTTAGTGGAAATTGAGTGGGGTAGTGGGGGCATGTCTAGGAGCCTGGAGGCAGTTTCCGCCATGGCCATCCCTTTTGGGGTGCTTCCTCTGGAAGCAGGGCATCATATTGATAGAGATAGATAGAAGTTATCAACATTAGCGATGGTTTTATATCCTAACCAGTTATACCTTCATTTTACCTGCATCTGTTTGGTTGCATAAACCTACTAGTAATTATTCACCTTAACTCATATTGTAATATATAGACACGCTAGTTTTACAGAGTATTCACATTTTCGCTCTTATTAATGTAACGGAAGTGTTACAGAGTATTCACATTTTCGCCCATATAAATGTAATAGAAGTGTATTATTGTACTGTACATAACAAGATATTTAATTATACATCTATATACAATAATATATTTCATTATCTGTATGATAATCTATGTTTATTTCTTTGAATAACCAAAATCATTCCAGCATTACTAACTTTGGGATGATGTGCAGGTAGCGGCAGGTGGTGAGAGAGGAGGTCATGGTGGTGGAGGTGGTGGTGGAGGTGGACCTGGTCGTAGTGGTCCCCTCCTTGGATGCTCGAGAGGTCGTGGTCATGTTTGTTGATGTTGATGTGATCGCGGTGATGTTTATGATCGTCAATATGGCCATGGGGAGATTTATGATCGCCAATGTCTTTATGGTGATGTTTGTGATCGTCTGCGTGATCGCGGTGATGTTTATGTTCGTCAATATGGCCGGGGTGATGCTTGTGATCGTCTGTGGGATCGTGGTGATGTTTGTGATCTTCGAGGTGATGGCTAAGGTCGATTATTTGAACATTGGGATGTTTATGTACATCAATGTGGCCCTGGTGATGCTTATGATCATTCTCTTGTTTGTGTTCGTGATGTTCGTGGTGGCCATGATGCTCAATATGGCCGTGGTTGTGTTCTTTCTTATGGTCATAGCAATCTTCACCTTTGGGCGGGCCATATCCATGTGAAGGCTTGATTATGGGCGGATGAGTTGGAATGACCGTAGTGGGAATAACATGAACCGTTGTGATGGGAATATGAGGCGTGGTGGTTATGCGAGGGAAAAATGGTGTGGTGACATGGCTATGTGGTGTGGTAGTGTGGATATGCGGTGTGGTGGTGTGGATATGCGGTGTGGTGGTGTGGATATGCGGTATAGTGGTGTGGATATGCGGGGTGATGGTGGGTATATGGGGGGTGATGGTGGGTATATGCGGCGCTGGCGTAACAGGCTTGGGTGGGGGGCCGTAGGAGTAGGCTGGAGTGACAGGCTTGGGAGGAGGACCGTATGAATGAACTGTTGTGACGGGTTTGGGAGGAGGGCCGTATGAAGGGGCTGATGTGACGGATTTGGAAGGAGGGCCGTATGAAGGGGCTGGTGTCACAGGCTTAGGGAGCTCATATAAAGGAAGCGGGGGTTTGGCAGGTTGATATATAGCCGTGGGGGAATCGTACGGCTCCAGGGTGGCGTACGAGGAGGTGATCTTAGCTGGGGGAGGAATGGGCGTAGTCGGGGGTGCGTAGATGGGCGTGGGTGGACCGTAAACAGGTGTGGGCGTCCCGTAACCCTGGCCAAGGACTCCCGTGGTGGTGTGGGGGGACAGGTGACGCACAGAGTTACGGTAGAGGCGTGGGAATAACGTCACCAAAAATTCCCTCTTGGTCCTGAAAACCACATCTAATTTACAGCTCCTCATATATCATAGCATGTAATTGATACCTCGACTAAATTAACTACTCAACCCCTTAAGGATACGAATAAGCTGTTTAGTATTTTATGTTAGCCAATATTTAACGATTAAATTCAGTTTAAGAAGTACCTCAAGGAATCAAAGGAGTAATGTATATCTCAATGAACTCCCACAGGCCTTAACTAAGCTTGGTAAAATAGATTAATGATAGCCAGGATGAAAAGGAAAAAAAAGGCTTCATCGTATAATGAAAGGGTTAATGGTCTGGGAAAGAATGTGTAATTGACCACTTCCCTTGCGAGTTTCAATCTATAAGGAAGTTGGAACTATAGACTTCAGTATTAGTTGGAACTATAGACTTCAGTATTAGTTGGAACTATAGACTTCAGTATTAGTTGGAACTATAGACTTCAGTATTAGTTGGAACTATAGACTTCAGTATTAGTTGGAACTATAGACTTCAGTATTAGTTGGAACTATAGACTTCAGTATTAGTTGGAACTATAGACTTCAGTATTAGTTGGAACTATAGACTTCAGTATTAGTTGGAACTATAGACTTCAGTATTAGTTGGAACTATAGACTTCAGTATTAGTTGGAACTATAGACTTCAGTATTAGTTGGAACTATAGACTTCAGTATTAGTTGGAACTATAGACTTCAGTATTAGTTGGAACTATAGACTTCAGTATTAGTTGGAACTATAGACTTCAGTATTAGTTGGAACTATAGACTTCAGTATTAGTTGGAACTATAGACTTCAGTATTAGTTGGAACTATAGACTTCAGTATTTAGAAACATTACCAGCTAAATACGCCTGTAGTGCATATACTGTAGAGACAAAATAAAATCCAGTAACCATCCATCATATAATATCTTAGCCATGTAACCATCCATCATATAATATCTTAGCCATGTAACCATCCACCATATAATATCTTAGCCATGTAACCAGTAACCATCCACCATATAATATCTTAGCCATGTAACCATCCACCATATAATATCTTAGCCATGTAACCATCCACCATATAATATCTTAGCCATGTAACCATCCACCATATAATATCTTAGCCATGTAACCATCCACCATATAATATCTTAGCCATGTAACCATCCATCATATAATATCTTAGCCATGTAACCATCCATCATATAATATCTTAGCCATGTAACCATCCATCATATAATATCTTAGCCATGTAACCATCCATCATATAATATCTTAGCCATGTAACCATCCATCATATAATATCTTAGCCATGTAACCATCCATCATATATCTTAGCCATGTAACCATCCACCATATAATATCTTAGCCATGTAACCATCCATCATATAATATCTTAGCCATGTAACCATCCATCATATAATATCTTAGCCATGTAACCATCCATCATATAATATCTTAGCCATGTAACCATCCATCATATAATATCTTAGCCATGTAACCATCCATCATATATCTTAGCCATGTAACCATCCACCATATAATATCTTAGCCATGTAACCATCCACCATATAATATCTTAGCCATGTAACCATCCACCATATAATATCTTAGCCATGTAACCATCCATCATATATATCCATCCATCATATAATATCTTAGCCATGTAACCATCCATCATATAATATCTTAGCCATGTAACCATCCATCATATATCTTAGCCATGTAACCATCCACCATATAATATCTTAGCCATGTAACCATCCATCATATAATATCTTAGCCTTGTAACCATCCATCATATAATATCTTAGCCATGTAACCATCCACCATATAATATCTTAGCCATGTAACCATCCACCATATAATATCTTAGCCATGTAACCATCCACCATATAATATCTTAGCCATGTAACCATCCATCATATAATATCTTAGCCATATAACCATCCACCATATAATATCTTAGCCATGTAACCATTCTTACAAGAAACAAAACTCCGCACAACACAAAAAACACCCACATTTCATAATTTCACCACCATCAGACAAGACCGGGCTGTCGGCGGGGGCGGTGGACTCATCACCCTGGTACACAAAGAAATATCATACATAGTAACCAGTGTACAAACCAAATCACTCCTCCCCCCAAATGATAACACAACAGAAATACAGTCAATTAAAATACGCACTGGCAACAACTCCAACATAACCATCATAAACACATACATCCCTCCCCAAACATCCCCTACAGTACCAAATGAATACAGACCACACTTACAACACATCACAAACACCCCACACACCCCACACATCATCCTGGGTGGTGACTTCAACGCCAAGACGTCGGCCTGGTTTGTCGACAACCCCGACACAGACAGAGGGCTGGTACTACAAAACCAAACCGATAACCTCATCATCCTTAACGACATCCATCAACATACCCATATTCCTCACCAAGCCCTCTATAACCCATCATCTCCAGACATCACCTTTTGCTCCCCAGAACTCGCCCCCACAACATCCTGGAGGGTGGTCAGAACCTTAGGCTCTGACCACCTCCCGATCATTATCACCACCAAAACCAGACTCACCCCAGCTAGCCACAAACACACATACACCAATTATAAAAGAGCTAACTGGGAAGCATTCACAAATGAGACAGAACAACACTTCACAACTCTAAACAGTACACCCATCACTAACATCAACAATGCTGTACACATACTCAATAAAACTATCCAAAACGTTGACAAGAAACACATTCCAAGAGGTAACAGAAAAAGACACAACCCCAACTTCACACCAGAAATTCAAAACCTCATCAGACAACGCGACATACTGAAACACTCCCCAGCACCCCACACACAAGACATCACACAACAAATTCAAGCACTCAACACCCAAACTAACAACAAAATACAAGAACAACAAAAACTAAATTGGAATAACTTCCTACAAACACTTGATCACAAAACAAACCCCAAAAAACTATACAAAAGCGTAAACAGCATCACACTTTCCAACAGCAACACAACACAATCACATGCTGCAATCACAACAACAGACTCTACTCCTTCATGTAAACAACAAGCAAACACTCTCATCAATCACTTCTCACATGTCAGCCACCTAAAACCTCACAAAGACGACCGACGTGTCATCCGACGTAAGAAAAAATTAATTCCCCACAGACCCTGACTATACACCCTTCACCAATCACCAGACAAAGCATATCATCAACAATCTCAAGCACTCACCCGCCTGTGGCCTAGACAACATAAGCAACATACACCTCAGACACCTGGGACCACAAGGCATACAAGCACTCACTAACATATCAAACTACAGCTATTCACACAACACAATACCAGACATTTGGAAGCATGGTATCATCATCACTTTCCCCAAACCCAACAAAGACCCCACGCTACCCTCCTCGCACCGCCCCATCACACTCCTTTGCTCCCCCTCCAAAGTCATGGAACGCCTAGTATTACAACTAATTACACCTGACCTACCCCTAGCTCCAACACAACATGGCTTTAGGCCACTGCACTCCACAAACACTCTTCTCACAGACCTTACACAAAGAGCTTTCGACGGCATCAATTCAGCTAGACCACCACACAGATCACTATTAGCCACACTCGACATTAGTAAAGCCTTCGATGCCATCCCCCGCCACAACCTAACAAACAAAATCTACAACACAAACATGCACAACAACACTAAACGGTGGCTGGCCAACTTCCTAGCAGGCAGATGTGCACACGTATCTTTTGCCGGTCAGTCATCTAAAATCAGAAACTTTCCAAACGGAGTCCCACAAGGATCCGTCCTATCGCCCGCACTCTTCAATCTGTACATGCACGATATAACTACACCCAATACGCCCCAAATAAACTTAGCCTCCTATGCAGATGACATAACACTCACATGCACACACCATGACCCAAAAAGAGCAACAGATCTCCTTCAACCCTATCTCAACACACTACATGGCTGGTGCACTACAAACAGACTTAATCTAGCCCCAGCCAAATCCACCGCAACCCTGCTCACAAGTTGGACAGGAGAACACGAATACATCCCTCAACTCACCATAAACAACACACCCCTAACACATACACACACACCCAAAATCCTAGGAGTAACATATGATACTCATATGACATTCAAACAGCACACCACAAACATTAAAAAGAAACTGACACCCAGACTTAACGCCCTCAGGTCACTTGCTCACACAAAATTTGGACACAACAAAGAAACTACTACCACAGTATATAAACAATACATAAGATCAGTGATGGAATACGCAAGCCCAGCCTGGGCTTCTAACCTAGCTGAAACACATCATAAGACCTTACAGACTATTCAAAACAAAGCCCTGAAGATCATTTTTTTTTTTTTTTTTTTTTTTTCTATATTCCAACTTACTTCCTCTCGGGCATAGGCTGAGAGCCTTAACATTCACCGCTTTACAATGAACAGTGAAGCCCGTGAGGTCTTGTCCAGTCTAGGGAGTGAGACATGTGAAGCACGTAGAGCACAACGAGCACCTGCCATCTTGCCTTCACATGAGGCACGGTGCTCACTCATGGCCCGAAACGACCCCATCCCTGAAGCCATCTCGTTCCCGTGCTTCACTGTCTCACCCACTACACTCGGACTCTCACACTTACACACACACAACGCCACCTGTTGAGCAGATAACTCACCAGGCATTGCACCCCTATAGCATATTTTGAATATGGGAATATTCATACAGTGCTATTTAATCAGGGAACAATGAGGGTATTTTATTGACGTTTCGGTGGGCTTTGTGGTAATGCACTGATACTAGGTACAGCACAAATTCCATCCCAATAATATCTTCCCATTGATACATCGGGATTTGAACCCGGGACCTTTGGATTACCAGGCCAGTGGCAAGACCACTCCATCACACCTCCCCTGGCCACGACAGGCTGCACAGCTACTGCACCCACAGATCACCTACATCAAGAAACCAAAATCCTCAAAGTCAAAGACCATCTGGACATGAGAGGCACTCAATTCCTGGCAGCAGCCTCCACGAACCAAGACCACCCACTAAACTACATGGCAACACACCCACAGACACCAAGAAATATCAAAACAACACCCAGCACACGGTATCACACACAATTATTGTCCTCTCTCCCTCCCTGCCCACCCCGAACCAACATCCAGAAGCACATCCATACTCATATCTCTCACCGATCCATCCACTCACTCACAGACAACACACAGCTGCATGCACGACCTCCCGAAATCCATCCTTCCGAATCCTCCCTTCCTCGCGAGGACAGAGTCCACCTGGCCAGGCTGAGATGCGGACACCATCCAGCTCTCCTGAGCTATCAGAAGAGACTGGATGACTCCGTTGTCGACGCCTGCCCGGGATGTAACACAGCACCCCATACCATTAAACACATCATAGAAGACTGCATTTCACACAACCACTTACGCCAACAACACAATCTACACTCAATGAGAGCTCTGTGGGAAAGCCCGATCGTGGCCATGGCCTTTCTCAGGGACTCGGGGCTGTTCGGCCAGGCAGCTTAGGGAACAACAACAACAACAACAACCATCCATCATATAATATCTTAGCCATGTAACCATCCATCATATAATATCTTAGCCATGTAACCATCCATCATATAATATCTTAGCCATGTAACCATCCATCATATACTATCTTAGCCATGTACTTAACCTGTAACTGTCTTGATGGTGTAATGGTTATGGTGTTTAAGATCTGTATTTGCTAACCCAGGTTCGAATCCCGGGAGAATCACATGCTTTCATTAATTTCATTGGGAGGTGTTTGGGGTTGGGAGTGAAATTAATATATTAGATTAGTATTATACATTAACCTAGTACAGTGGTTAATTACAACTAAGCTCTCCTCAACACTTGCTCCAGGTTCATATCTTTAAGTTTCTGTATCTCAGGTATTTAAATTTAATCTTTTGCCCCTCGCTCCCACGCAAATCTAATAATCGTACCTCGGCTAATCTATCTGAAGGGGGGATGGGCTTATCTATCTGAAGGGGGGAGGGGCTTATCTATCTGAAGGGGGGATGGGCTTATCTATCTGAAGGGGGGATGGGCTTATTTATCTGAAGGTGAGATGGGCTTATCTATCTGAAGGGGGGATGGGCTTATCTATCTGAAGGGGGATGGGCTTATCTATCTGAAGGGGGGATGGGCTTATCTATCTGAAGGGGGGATGGGCTTATCTATCAGAAGGGGGGATGGGCTTATCTATCTGAAGGGGGGATGGGCTTATCTATCTGAAGGGGGGATGGGCTTATCTATCTGAAGGGGGGATGGGCTTATCTATCTGAAGGGGGGATGGGCTTATCTATCTGAAGGGGGGATGGGCTTATCTATCTGAAGGGGGGATGGGCTTATCTATCTGAAGGGGGATGGGCTTATCTATCTGAAGGGGGATGGGCTTATCTATCTGAAGGGGGGATGGGCTTATCTATCTGAAGGGGGGATGGGCTTATCTATCTGAAGGGGGGATGGGCTTATCTATCTGAAGGGGGGATGGGCTTATCTATCTGAAGGGGGGATGGGCTTATCTATCTGAAGGGGGGATGGGCTTATCTATCTGAAGGGGGGATGGGCTTATCTATCTGAAGGGGGATGGGCTTATCTATCTGAAGGGGGATGCGCTTATCTATCTGAAGGGGGATGGGCTTATCTATCTGAAGGGGGATGGGCTTATCTATCTGAAGGGGGATGGGCTTATCTATCTGAAGGGGGATGGGCTTATCTATCTGAAGGGGGGATGGGCTTATCTATCTGAAGGGGGATGGGCTTATCTATCTGAAGGGGGGATGGGCTTATCTATCTGAAGGGGGATGGGCTTATCTATCTGAAGGGGGATGGGCTTATCTATCTGAAGGGGGGATGGGCTTATCTATCTGAGGGGGGGATGGGCTTATCTATCTGAAGGGGGGATGGGCATATCTATCTGAAGGGGGGATGGGCTTATCTATCTGAAGGGGGGATGGGCTTATCTATCTGAAGGGGGGATGGGCTTATCTATCTGAAGGGGGGATGGGCTCATCTATCTGAAGGGGGATGGGCTTATCTATCTGAAGGGGGATGGGCTTATCTATCTGAAGGGGGGATGGGCTTATCTATCTGAAGGGGGGATGGGCTTATCTATCTGAAGGGGGGATGGGCTTATCTATCTGAAGGGGGGATGGGCATATCTATCTGAAGGGGGATGGGCTTATCTATCTGAAGGGGGGATGGGCTTATCTATCTGCAGGGGGGATGAGCTTATCTATCTGAAGGGGGGATGGGCTTATCTATCTGAAGGGGGATGGGCTTATCTATCTGAAGGGGGGATGGGCTTATCTATCTGAAGGGGATGGGCTTATCTATCTGAAGGGGGGATGGGCTTATCTATCTGAAGGGGGGATGGTCTTATCTATCTGAAGGGGGGATGGGCTTATCTATCTGAAGGGGGGATGGGCTTTTCTATCTGAAGGGGGGATGGGCTTATCTATCTGAAGGGGGGATGGGCTTATCTATCTGAAGGGGGGATGGGCTTATCTATCTAAAGGGGGATGGGCTTATCTATCTGAAGGGGGGATGGGCTTATCTATCTGAAGGGGGGATGGGCTTATCTATCTGAAGGGGGGATGGGCTTATCTATCTGAAGGGGGGATGGGCTTATCTATCTGAAGGGGGGATGGGCTTATCTATCTGAAGGGGGGATGGGCTTTTCTATCTGAAGGGGGGATGGGCTTATCTATCTGAAGGGGGGATGGGCTTATCTATCTGAAGGGGGATGGGCTTATCTATCTGAAGGGGGGATGGGCTTATCTATCTGAAGGGGGGATGGGCTTATCTATCTGAAGGGGGGATGGGCTTATCTATATGAAGGGGGGATGGGCTTATCTATCTGAAGGGGGGATGGGCTTATCTATCTGAAGGGGGGATGGGCTTATCTATCTGAAGGGGGGATGGGCTTATCTATCTGAAGGGGGGATGGGCTTATCTATCTGAAGGGGGGATGGCCTTATTTATTTATCATGTTGTTGTTTTTAGTTTCCTCCCTAGACCTCCATCAAGCTTAATAAAAACTCCCAAAAACCTCCCTTCAAAATAAATTTGTAGATTTTTTGATAAAAAAATGTCCCTGCGGAGGCCGGTTGCTACTACATTACAGGATCGCTATCGCTCGCCAGGAAAAAAAACGACACCTAAGTTGAACGAAAGGTCTTAATACTGACAAAGAAATAAGCTGAAAGGTCTGAATATCGCCAAACTAATGGACCGAACGTCTTAAAATCTGAAAACTAATGGGGCTTAACGTGAGGAAGAAGGGGGGGGGGGGGCATACAAACCAACCATCCTCCCTTCTTTGACCTGCACAGTCATACTCTATAGTTCGGCGACACACTTGCATATAAACTGTGTAATTTTATGTTACTCTCACATTTCCATGACAGTCATTTTGTGTGAAATGTTTGTTTCATGTTGTAGAAATATCGGGTTTATTCACTCGCTCCAGACTTCTTAACACATTAACCCATTAACATTTGACTCATATATATATATACAGTATATATATACAGTATATATATACAGTATATATATACAGTATATATATACTGTATATATTAACATTTAAGGCGAACTATTAATTCTGACTGCACCTGTAGCCTACCTCCACTCACCAATCTTATCGGCCTGGTATCTGATAATGACAAGTGGTGGTGAGATAAACGGTATCTTTCTGCTTCATGATATAACCTTCAATCATAAGTCAAGGACGTTACAAGTTATGAAGCTTTTATTATCACGAAAAGATTGAGGGACTTTTAAAAACACCAGCTACAGGAGTATTCTACACGCTTTAATTCTATAATATGATAGAGTGTTTACGTTATTTTTGGAAGACCTACAATTGAACCGGTTGGAACTAAATAAACCCCATAAGTCCCAGTGGATGGAAGGGCAAGTGATTGTTTCGTTATAATCCATTTATTTATTTGAAACATTTTGCAAACACGCTCACAACCATACACTACATATTACAATGCAGCTGCTCAACGCACTCCTACCAATGATATGCAGGATAAAACAATATAATATAATAGCTTAAGGGGTCACCGTTTTTTTCTTCATCTTTCTCTCCTTTTCTCTCTTTCCCTGGCTTGTATCCATTCGGCCCCATTCAGCCAACTGTTTTAAGACGTTTATCCCCATCCAGGTGTCGATTTCTTCCTGGCGAGCGATAGCGAGCCAGCATTGTATGGAGATTTCCGGCTTCGCCGGAGAATTTTTTTTATCGAAAAATTTACAAATTTAGCTTGCTGTCATAACAAAACATATACATGCTGGCTCGCTACCGCTCGCCAGGAAAATATTGACACCTGGATGGGGGTAAACGTCTTAAAACAGTAGGCTGAATGGGGCCGAATGAACACAACCCCGAGAGAGGGAGAACAAAAAGGAGGTGGGCTCCCTTAAATAAACCAATATTCCCCAACATGAGGACTCTGAACCCACGTGCTAGTGACGGTGTGGAAGAGGTCCTGGGGCAGGCCGAGAAGGTACTCTATAAACTCCGGATCAAGGGGCGGCTCCACAACCTCCCGCAGGTAATCCGGTAGGGAGAACGGCGGGGGAGTCACCACCACATGCGACGTCTGCGGAAACAAATAATAATGTAAAACTGGTTGATATATAAGACTGATAACACACACAACATAGCCATAGAGTAGTTGAGATAATATAAAAAAAAAAAAAAAAAAAAAAAAAAAAAAAAAAAAACTCAAGCAGCTTCCTCTCTCTCCAACACCCCTTCTCCCCTTTCTACACTCTTCACAAAATAGGAAAAGTAGAAAGTATCTATGAGGTGCCATTGTAAAGGCTTATCCCTCAATACCTTCAACTGACCTGATATATATTTATTAATAATTATTTTAGTTTCCTCCCTAGACCTCCATGAAGCTTTAAAAAAAAAAAAAAAAAAAAAAAAAAAAAAAAATCCCCAAGATCTCCCTTTTAGATAAATTTGCACATTTTTCGGTAGATAAATTTCCCAGGCGAGGTCGGTTCATCCTAAATGACTTGCAAAATAAACAAACCAACACTGGGACGACACAAGATAAACACAAAGGAACTAATAAAAATCGCTATGTGGAAATAACGCCTAAGAAAAGAAAATTTGAAATAAAAGAACACAATCCACCATACAGGGTGTACAGTCGTGCTAATAAGTCATGTCTCGGCACCAATTATATTTTGATCAATAATTGGTATCAGCAATATCTAAGTTTCATTTCTTCATATCCAGTGAAATATACAAACATGTTCCTACACTTACCCACCCTATTCAACATCTGACAGACATTAATACATCACACAGCAAGCCAAACGTAATGACAGCTGGGACATGACTTATTAGCGCGACCGTACATCACTACACAGGCCATAAATCATAATATATAAGTGGTTAAAACAACATATATATGTTGGTTATGGTTAGGTTAGCTTAAGGGGAGATTTTCACTTGAGGTATTATTTTTTGAATCCCTCTCTCCTTCGTGTTTAGCCCCTTTAGTTTTCAGATTTTAATACGTATGCCACATTAGTTTGTCGATTTTAATACCATTCGCCCCATTTCTGACAACATTAAGACTTTTTGTATGATTAAAAGATTGATGTTTTCCTGGCGAGCGATAGTGAGCCTATATTTAATGAGGAATCTGCCTTAGGCAGGGATATTTTTCTACCGAAAAATGTAAAAATTTATCTCGAAAAGGGGTACATGGGGTATTGTTTTTAAGCTTGATGGAAGTCTAGGGAGCAAAAAAAAAATCCCTTTAAGTTAGGTTTGTTAAGTTAAGAGAGTCCAACGATTTTCGCTTTATGATCAACACCACATGTTTTGGCCTTTTTCGATCACTGGGCCTAACATATACATACAGCAATAACAAGCCAACAAATTCAACCCTTATTAGGTTTCACAGAAGTACGCTTGCACTAGGTTCCAATATACCGAGTTTGACAAGACTGCCCATCCGACTCGTCTTGCCCAGGATTCGACAGACAGACTCTTTTTTCGCTAGTCCACTTTCATATAATATAGTTATATTTTGGGAGATTCTACGTCTTATTATGTTGTTTTAAGTGTTATTAACCCCTTCTGTACCGGGGCCGTCCTTTTATCTTTACTGTGGCTACTATTAGACGATTTTATTCAGCTTATAAAGGACCTCCAGCGATCAACAGGCTTCGAACTATCTCACATAGCCATTCTTACTACCACAGATCCCTCTCAAACTGCACATAATGTTTTAAATATAGCTAGAATTAAATACAAAAGACGTCGCCGGTAAAGAAGGGGTTAAACGGTTCTAAATAAATGCCAAAACCACAGCGTAGAAGAATGGAACAAATGAAACAAAATAAAAACCAGTAACAAATAAAGTGGATTAGATAGGTGCCTCTAATAAAGTGGATTAGATAGGTGCCTCTAATACAGGAAAGGTGTGAGAATTGATACAAACTGGTAAGGAACTAATATTTGGTAAGGGGGTACTGTTTGGTTTTTGGTCTATGTATGTATAGATTTTATATATATATATATTATTTTTTTTAGTTTCCTCGCTAGACCTCCAAGCTTTAAAAAAACACCCCCTAGACCCCCTTTCAAAATAAATTTGTACATTTTTCGACAGAAAAATGTCCCAGCCAAAGGCCGGTTCCTCTCAAAATTACTGGCTCGCTATCGCTCGCCAGGAAAAAATCGTTACCTAAATGGCACGAAAGGTCTTGAAATTGACAACGAAATGGGGCGAACGGTATTAAAATCGCCAAACTAATGGAAGGAACGTCTTAAAATCTCAAAACTAATATGCTAAACACGAGGGAGAAGGAGGTCCATAAAAAGCGAGTAGTACCCCCTTAATCAGCCTCAAACCACCTATAGTTCTCACGGTCCCACACCACCTATGTCAACTCGTTTCAAAAGGCTAAGTGAATGGTGTATGAATTTAATTGTCTTATATAATTCAAAAATGTGGAAAGAGAAGCTACACATTATATTATACAATTTGTGTTCAATATGTACACCATTGTTCATTAATACGGGTTAATATTTATATGCACTTCTCCCGTGTGTATTTTGGGCCTTTAGATACAATTTTGAATAAACTATATATTATTATTAATACAAAAATATAATATTAATGCTTACCTACATGCACACACACCTCTATGCAAGCACACCCACACATATAATATCCCCCCCCCCCTCTCTGCTCTCTCTATCCACCATCTATCTTTATCTCTCTTTCTCACTCACTATCTCTCTCTTTCTCACTATCTCTCACTCTCACACTCGCTCTCTTTCTCAATATTTCTCACTCTCACTATCTCTCACTCTTACACACACTCTCTCTCTCTCTCTCAATGTATCTATCTATCAATCTACCTCTCAATCTACCTCTCTCTGTGTCAACCTACCTGTATGGGTATCGTTGGCAGACCTTGGACTTGATGGGGTGTGAGCCGGGCACCAGGGGGTACGTTGGGCAGGCCGGGCGGGAGGGCGTAACCAAAACTACTGGACTCGAAGTACGGTCTGGGGAGAGTTAGGACGAATTAATCAACTATACACACATATAATCCACTCTCTTATAATAATCATAAATAGATTGGCACAGATACACTAGCCACACAGACCTTACGGTTCAAACGATACCTGGTTGTGTAGATATACGAGAAACCCATACAAATATAAGTGGAACATAATGTGATGAGTTAAAACTCGAAATATCAGTACAATCACTTATAAAAATTCGTGGACCCCCTATGTTTTTCTTTATGCAATTATAACTACTTGAATTGATTTTTGTTTGGAACTTGCTTCTCAATAAACCATGTATATAGTTATATAGATGATGAATAGATAATGATAATAATAGATTCGTTTCCAGAGATATACTACCATGATTAGAAGTAGATTAAGTCCACGAACTTTTATGAGTGACTGTACATATTTTGACATAATCACGTCAAATGTGTATGATTAAAGTCTGTGTTCCCATGGCAGTATTCCAGGAATCACTGCTCGGAAGGGTGACATCAACACACTGAGAGGCCAATAGGAATCAAGAGGAAAACAATGTTCACGACCCAATGCCTTTCTTGTCACAGTTCAACATCACAGTTCCACATGACAAACAAATAAAAACAATAACAAAATAAAATCAAAACCACAAATATATAAATACAAAATAAATAAATAAATAAATATATAAATAAATAAAAAGGCGAGTTGCTAGTTAATCTGGAGAGCACTATACAGTATAATATATCCTAGTTATATGATTATTAATTTCAGTAAAACAAATAAGAAATATTATTCTTGCTTACACTATGCGACTTTACTGTATACAGATTAAGAAGGATATCTGACTCCCACAGACCTTTTCTAATCTTAATTATATTATTAGCAAAAATAAGCACTGCAACATGATATACTGAAACTTTAACCTTCATGCGTTGTCAAGTAATTATCAGGGACACTGAACACTGTGTCAAAACCAAACTATTCTGTACATAGCAAATATAATTGGGTGTGGTATTGAGGACAACAATGAACTAACGAGAAGCGCACCGGGAAGCTACAAGTGAGCCCGATTGTTACTTTAATTTTTGTTTTTCTATGTGAATGAAAGGGAAAAAAGGCAAAGCTGCCTGTAACAAGTGTCTCCCCAAAAGTTGAAAGAGTGACAGTGCCAAAATCAAGGTACGTTAGAGTAAAAATATCTGGACACACGGAGCTTGAAACCGTTTAAGTCATGGGATGAGGGAAAGACAGATTAAGGGAGAGAATTTCAAAGTTTGCTTTGTTGAGTAGAATAAAAAAAGACTGGTAAAATTCAGTTTCCGTAAGGGAAGGGGTATATAGGCTACTTAAAGAGCTCTGAAGAACAATAATTATTGTAATAGCGGTAGAAGAGTGAGAGAGATGCAACATTGCAGCGTGTAGAGAGATTGAAGGCATTTAATGGTGTTTCATTCATAATATTATACGAAAATGAGAATAGTGAACAAAAAAAAACGTAGGAAAAAATCCCTAAAGTAAATGAAATGATAAGTGGACAGTACATGCAGGAGTTCAAAATACTAGACAGGTGTTATAATGGGAAGATCAGCGGAATTTGAGCAAAAGAACAGGGGAAAGTAAAGGAAACAGGAGGCGAGTGATAAACCGTGTATCAAGTAAAAACAAACGCATGATAAATGTAGGATAATAATGAAGTATAACTGACAAATGGAAACTAAGTGCGAACGGGAATGATTGCACGTGAAATGGAAGATATAGATGCGTGGGGGGATGCAGGAGAGCGCAAGAAAGAATATATAAAAAACGGTATATATATACATATAATATATACACACACACACACGATAATGTAAGATTGAAAAAAATAATAATATAAAGCAAACGGAAGCCTACGGTTAAGTGAAAAGGAGACTAGCGAGGCATATATTTAAAAACAACTGAAGATATTATGAGTAATCTATATTTTTATTAATTTCACCATAACACAAGCAGGGAGGTTTTAGGAAGGGAAGAGGATGTGTAGATCAGATTTTTACCCTGAATTGTGTTGTGGAGAAATATCTGGAGAAGAAACAAAAGGTGTATGTTGCCTTCATGGACTTGGAGAAGGCCTATGACAGAGTGGATAGAGAAGGTTTGTGGAAAGTACTTAGAATATACGGAGTAGATGGCAAGTTGCTGAAAGCAGTGAAGAGCATGTATGAGGGTGCAAAGGCGGCAGTACGTGTGGAGAGTGAGCAGAGTGAGTTCTTTGACCTGAATGTTGGTTTGAAAAAGGGGTGTGATGTCCCCGTGGTTGTTTACTGTATATATGGATGGAGTCATGAAAGAAATACTATCAAGAGTAGTGGATGTTGGTGTATCGCTGAAAAGGGAGGGAAATGAGTGGAAGCTCCCTATACTGCTGTTTGCGGATGATACAGTCCTGATGAGCGATAATGAATGGGAGCTGCAGGGTTTGGTAAATGAGTTTGGAACAGTGTGCGGAAAACGGAATTTGAAGGTAAATGCGGGGAAGAGCAAGGTTATGGTCTTCGAAAGGGATGAAGTCACAGAGTGTGAGGTGAAGTTGAACGGTCAGGCTATGAAGATCGTCAGCTCTTTTAAGTATCTGGGCAGTGTGCTGAATAAAGATGGGACTGTGGATGAGGAGGTGCGGGAGAGGGTGCAACAGGGGAAGAGGGTTGTAGGAACGTTGAAAGCAGTAACAAGAAATAGGGTGGTCAGTATGGAAGTGAAGAAGTCCTTGCATGACAGTGTGGTAATCCCGACACTAACTTACGGAAGCAAAGCATGGACGTTCGGGAAGAGGCTCAGACCAAGAGTGAGAGCGGTGGAAATGAGTTACTTGAGAAGTGCGTGCAGAGTTACATGGAGGGATAGACAGACGAATGAGGAAGTAAGAAGGTGTGGTGTGGAGGTAGATGTGCTGGAAAGTGTGAAAAAGAACAACTTGAGATGGTTCGGCCATATGGAATGTATGGAAAGCGAGAGATTGACTAAGAGGGTGTACGAGAGCGAGGTGGAAGGACAGAGAGGGAGAGGTGCACCGAAGGGGAGGTGGAAGGATGGAGTGAGGAAGTATATGAATGAAGGCGGTGCTGGTTGGGAGGACGGGCGTCGACTGACTGGGGACAGAGATGCATGGGGGCGGTTCGTTCGTGGCCACCCCTTCGGGGATCACGGCGTCAGGCAATAGATAGATAGACCACAACACCAAACACCCCCAATGAAATTAATTAAAGTATATATGATCCGCCGGGATTCGAACCCGGGTTATCACACACAGATTTTTGCCAACGGAGACAAATGGTGTGAATTACTATCATGTAGTGTAAACAATAAGATATATACCTGTAGATGACAGGGGTAGGAGGTCCCAAATGGTAGTAAACTTGGGGAGGGCGTGGGAAGGAGAGAATGATCATGACAAACAGAACGAATGAAAAGTTGGATACATGTAAATATGCAAAAAAAAGAAAGAGAGAAAGAGAGAGAAAGAGAGAGAGAGAGAGGATGAGTGCCTAAATGAGCGATGAGAACAATGCCAAGGGAAATAGAGAAGGTGGATTTAGCAGAGGGAGATGATTCAAGGAGTAACACAGGAGAGGAGAAGAGCTTGACGGAGCATTAGGAAGAGGGTTGGTGGATGGACCCTAAACAACAAGACTAATGATAGAATAGGGTCGGAGATTGGAGAATAGGAGATAGGTAGAAGAGGTAGAATAAGATAATAGGAGAATAGGTAGAATAGAAACTTGGGTAAAAGGGGGTATCACACAAATGTCTTTCATTGTCAATTTTTGATGGTCAATATTTTTCTAGCAACCTGTCTGGGATCTTTTGTATGGTAGCCTAATTGGAAAGCAAATTGCAGATATATTTATTTAGGCGAAAAAGTTATTTTATAGTTTACCTCACAAGTTGTCAGAACAGTGTTGACGAAAAAGAAAAATGCTGAAAAAAGGGTTCGTGTTGGTATCCCCTTAGGGTATGACGGCTGGCTTATGGTAGCCAATATTCTAAGATAGTAATGGGATCAAGTGGTGTATTGCAGATGCCTTGGCAATGCTCAGTGTTAATAATGTTATGAGAACAGGTAAGGAATATAAACTATCCTAATTCACTCTCAATCACTCTCCCACACACACACAACACATCATGTTGCCAAAAAGAGTCAATCACTATATCTTATACTAAATTGAATTGAAGTGCATTGTGACTTGTAACACACACCATGATATAGCACATTTACTGACAACGAGAAGCTACTGGGGACAAACAGGGTTATTCTAAAATTGGTACATACACATAGCACCTTATCTGATCTTATACCTAATATGGAGTATTATCGATACATGTGAAATGTACTGCATACACTACTAAAATAACGAAACAATAGCATAATCTATTCTAAGCAGTATGCTGGCCAACAATAATAGTAACACATATGTTTGAATTCACAGAAATAAGTGTCCATCTCTGCCGGTGGTGAGGCCGAGGCTGCCTCTGTTGCTAGAATTAGGTGTGGCTGGGGGAAGTTCAGAGAACTGATGCCAATCCTGACCATAAAAAGAATGCCTCTCCCCCTGAAGGGAAAGGTGTATGCCTCATGTGTTAGAAGTGCAATGACGTATGCCTCAGAAACATGGGCCGTTAAAGTAGAGGATGTCAACAGAATGGAGCGTAATGAGATGAGAATGGTGAGATGGATGTGTGGGGCCAGGCTACAGGATAGAATAACAAATGTTGAGCTGAGGAGACTTTTAGGTATAAAAAGTATTAGCGAGGTGATGCGTACAAGTAGACTGGGATGGTATGGACATGTGGAGAGAATGGATGAACAAAATTGGGTGAAAAAATGCAGGTCTGTGATTGTGGAGGGAGCTGCACCAAGGAAGACCTGGGATCGGACTATACGTGCCGATCTCAAATCCAAGAACTTGACAAGTGAAGCAGCCCTTAACAGGGTTGCCTGGAACGCCGCCATTAGGACAAGAGACTGAAACTGCACTTATGTGTGGAACACTCAGTCTTACAATTTTATGTATGTATTTATGTATGTATGAACCTGAGAAAAATGATGTAGAAATCGGACTATATTCAACCACCATAATAAGCTGATGAATAGTATTATTGACAATTAATGGTTTTACGGTACCTACTGTACTTCATAGAATATTATTACACAAAGTTAAACTAATACACTCCACTTCACACTGTATGCAGACCTGTGGGAACTTTAATTTACATTATGCCTTCACAGCAACTGTTGGAGGTCCATGTCTAGGTAACTGTACATACTGTATAGAACATTTACATACCCAGCTTTCAACCTTAAAGTTCTGGGTTAGAGTTCTGGTTGGGTACGTTACAGTACTTACTACATGTATGCCTACAGTACATTCAACGATATATATAAGCAGTGGCCAGTGGGTATTCGTCCGGCAGTAAAATATATATTATTTACAAAACTTTCCCTGGTCAGCTTGTTAACATGAAAGTGTATGGCTCCACCTACTGAATAATATTAGCAGTGATTCATACAATTGTGTGATTATTTTTCATTGATCCTTCGTATAAAGCCAAAACACTGGGAAACGCTTAATGGATATGTTACCATGTAAGATACCGATTAAGTATTTTAAGTGTGAAAGTAATTATGACTGCAAATACGTCGCTGTGATTATGTGCGAGCACAATTATGCCTCATTCTTTATTCCGTTGAATTTTGTCATACTCTGGGGAACAATGTAGTTTAAGGGGTGTATGTTAGGATGTGTGGGTGAAAATGTGGTCAGTGGACAAAACATGTTTTAGTTATCCCCTTCATAGAAAGCTGAAGCGTTTTCTATTATAGAAGACAAATGTTATGCTAAAGAAAACTGATATTGCAGGAGTAACATCGCTGAATATGAACAAAATACGCGCACAAACATATAGACGGAGTTCAGTTTTATTGGGTATCCGCAGTGGGTTGTTTTCGAACATTCTGGTTTGCAGATAATTCATTCATTCATATTTCTCTCTCTCTCTCTCTCTCTCTCTCTCTCTCTCTCTCTCTCTCAGTAACAATATTCCACAACTAGTTGGGGGTTGTTTTGAACGGTCAAAGGAAAGTGAAGATACAAAGACAATCGAGTTCATACGTAATTAATAGGTTAGAAGAAAATAACCTAAATAGCTAATCACAATGTCACACAAATAATTATAAAAGCATATTGTTGCGCGATTTGGATAACACGTGTAAACGGTTTATTATTATTATTATTTTTTTTTTTGAATGAAAAGCACATAGACCTTTACAGTATGGGATATTTTTGCTCTTTCGAAATGGTATTATTTGTGAAATGATTAAAGATTGAAAACTAGAATACTGTAATATTTATCGAGGACCACCACAGTACAGCAAATGAAGAAATTTCAATTATAAAGAAAGTAATAATATGGGAATTGGGATATACTGGTAATTGTAAAAATGTGTTCTTTATGTAAATGTAAAACAATTAGGAAATTAGAATGGGACAATGATGGAGTCGAGTTTAAGGGTGAATACTTAAGTTAAGAACACTCGGATTCGCTGATAGTTTAATATTGTTTCTACTCACTCTCCTACTCTTATATTGGTACAAATAACTAGTCCACTAACCACTTGCAATGAGCTCAAGGACGAGTCAAAACTGTCTTACCATTACAATGGACTCTTCGTTATATTCTGGTTAACATTTGACGATGTTACTCAGTTTTACAAGAACCTTCAGGTTGAAATGAGTACAAGGTATTTCAATTTCCCATTGACTCTCATAGGTCCTTCCTAAACTAAATAAAACTCGTATAATGATAATCACAACATAATTAAAATTGGTGTCACCATACAGTAAGTATTAACATCTTTAGTCTGGTATTCATGACCCTATACATTTCCACAACAACGCTTTTTGCAGTGACTCGGGGATGGGGGGATGCTGCAGTACATGATTAAAAAATATATACAGAACATGAATGCAAAAACGAATACAATAATTTACTCATTTTGTGTAAAAAAATAGAGATAAGAAATGAGGTGATATTAGCAATTTACGTGGAATAGATTCGGAAAATATTTTTTGGAGAAAGAGTGTACAACTATCGTGTCTTTGTAGTAATTTGTCTATAATAATTCTGAAATTTGAATAAACTTTAGACGTAGATTCAAGAGTGCTAAACAAAATATAGAGACGATTATGATAGCCGTGACTTAATGAAATATGAACAGGATATTTGGATTAGGAATATACACAAATATATTAGATTCTTCTTAACACATAAAATTAGATGAACTTTTTCGCATCTCATATTTCGAAGAGATCGTAATAGATGGACTGCCAGAGTAAGACAGTGTGAACAGAAGAAGAGTTAGACAGAACTAGATTGAGGGAGGACGTCCAAAATGTACGGAGAATTAATGAAATTTCAAGGAACACCAGATCTACGAATCATCGCTATGCTGACTGTTGGTGTAAGGTTGAAATGACATAGAATACTGGCAGGTTTAGGGTCTATTAATATGAAAGTATTCAGAATTGTTATATTGTGTATTCATTCACTAATACTGCATAATATTCTTCCGTGAATTGTGGTAATAGGTACAGTTGTCATGACATGAACCTGGGACAAGTGTTGTGATTATGATATGGAGTTTACACTCAAAGGTTTATATAGAGTTTGAAGGTTGGCTTAGGAAATTACCTTTATGTAATGCGGATGTTTGAAGCGGGTAAGACCATTATATTATAATTAAAACTATACAATAACCTGCTATGGTGGTTAATCACAGCCAGTTATCCATAGCGTTTGTCCCGGGTTCATATCTTGGAAACTGTACACTTGCATGCACATGTAGCTGGCACTTTACAATAAATGTTAGACAGTAAACATTGATACCGGGACAGCACTGACTCCTGGTTTATGGCTCGGGAGAATATTTCGAGCTATTGTATCAGTGTGTCATAATCGCTTAGTGCAATTTATACTACTTATCATTGCAGGCGATTAGACAATATTACAGTACAAATGCAATCAGTCCGGGAATTAGGGCGAGATTAGGGCGAGCTTAGTTTTGAAAGCTTGTATCATACAATTATTGTTGTTGTTGCTGTTCCCCAAGCTGCCTGGCCGAACAGCCCCAAAACCCCGAGCAAGGCCAAGACCATAACCGAGCGCCCCCACAGAACCCTCCCTGCCGACCACAATAAAGCCTGGGTGACCGAAGCCACTCCATGGCGGGGAGCTGAGGAGGGTGCCATAATGCCCGGGAAACCAAAGCCCCACCCAGGGCCCTGTGCCCCTCAGCAATTATTAAGAGAAAGTTGAGGGGCAAAGGAAAAATGTGACGCTTTGGCTTCCAATCTTGGTAGATTGGGAGGTCAATCCACGGAAGAGACGCCGTCACTCGAGATCTAGAAAATATATAAGTAAAAGGAACAGTCAGAGTAAGCTATGGGTATGGCAGAGATCGCTCAGTTCTCACTCTGATAGACCAGCCCATCACCACATGACTAGAACCCAATCATCTGAGCATCAGCTAGGAAAGACCCTAGAAAGCCGCCTTTGGCAGGGGGATAGCTCCCCTATTTCAACCTCCTTTCGGGGTTGGCACCCGCCCTAGATCATACAGTAGATAAATAATCTAGGCAGTTTATTCCGCAGGAATACCAATTGATTGAACAATAAATCCTATGCCTCATACGATTGAAAGGGGTATCTAATTATCTTATAAATATCTTCTCGGGTACCATTTGAATGACTATTTTTGAAGAACTTCATGGAATCATATTGTTGACGCCTCTAGTACTAATATACCCTTGAAATTAACCCCACTTATAAACTTGATATGGATAATTGCTCTAGAAGCAGGTAACTCCTGAGTTGAGACACAATGACCATAATATAACACAAAAAATACTTTTGCATGACTTACTTCAAGAGAACGAGTCTATGGAAGAGGTCATCTCGGAGGGAGGGATGGGAAGAATGGTGGACCACGACCCCGACTTGAGCTCCAGCTTTCTTGTTGTTTGAAACATTGTGTTGTATTAATGTATGCAAGCGATCTTTCAATTTCTTCTTGAGCTTGGTTTTAATGGCCTGATTGACCTGCCCCGCCGCTGCAGCTTGTTGTAACCTAGCGGCTTTTAGTCGTGTGGCCGCTGCTCCTGCTGCCACCTGCTGTGCTACCAGTCGTTGGGTCAGGGCTTGTTTGGTAGCTTCACCCACTAAATGAGCAGCTACGGCTTGTTGTAGTCGGGTGGCTTGAACCGCCTGAGCTTGTAGTGCGTGGCTGATGGCTGCATGGGCTTTGGCTGCTTCTGCTTTGGCCAAATTACTGTTTATAACTTGTGGTGGGATAAGTGGATGTGCAGGTGGTGGCACAGGTGGAGGGATAGGTGGTGGAATAGGCAATACACCACCAAAAGGAAACTTGTGAGGA
This sequence comes from Paralithodes platypus, assembly GCA_032716605.1. Lineage (NCBI taxonomy): Eukaryota > Metazoa > Arthropoda > Malacostraca > Decapoda > Lithodidae > Paralithodes > Paralithodes platypus. Next base: position 25,620,513 of record CM064521.1, read on the forward strand.
TCAACATAACCGTTTGGATGTAGGTGAGGGTCTCCATGGGGGTGATAGCCATGATGTTCGCCTAAGATCGCGACATGGACATCGCCATAATTGGAGGGATAAGTACTAGGGCGGTCAGGACGGCGATCCAGCGTTGTACTGGGGCGTGGCAGGATGACTGGGTGATCTGGTCGGCGAGTATCCTGTAGTGGGCGAATATCTTGGTGTGAATGAGGATGATGATGGTGACTACTGGGTCGATGAGAGGTTCCTTGCCACATGGGACGACCTTGGGAGTCTAAATCGTGATGTCGATCTCCATAGTGTTCTTCTGGAGGATGTTCTGTGACAAAAATTTGCTCGTATATAAGGATGGGAGCTTTTCGATTACTTGGTCTTTCTCGTTCACTCAGACGACTTACACTTTCATAGTTTCTACCATCTCTTACTCCCTTATTTCTTTCTCTGTCTCTCCTTTCTCTGTCTCCTAATTCTCTGTCTCTCAATTCTTTATCTCTCATTTCTTTGTCTCTCATTTCTCTGTGTCTTGCTTCTCTGTCTCTCAATTCTCTGTCTCTCAATTCTCTGTCCCTAGATTCTATGTTTCTTTCATCATCCTTGATTTCCGTGTCCTTTAATTCATCTCCACCGCGCAAGGCTCTGTCCCGTTGTCTCTGTAAACCAATGTGAGTTTGCCCAGTGTCTCCATCTCGCCTTTTGTCTCTGTTATCATTTTTAGAAATGGCAGAACCTTCGTTTTTCTGAAGGATCTCTCTCTTTCTCTGCTCTGCCTTTTGAATTTCCCTTGCTATTTCATCTTCCCTATCTCTCTGCCTGTGTAGCTCCATTTCCGTGCTGGACATCCTGTGTTCTCTCTTGAAGCTATCCGATCCTTCTCTAGTTCTCCTTTTTTCCATGGTCACCTCCATATCTCTCCTCCTTTCCCTCTCGGCATCACTCTCCCGATCTTCCCATCTCTTCGTCTGTTCAAGGTGCATCTTCCCATTTCCTGTCAATATTCTACTCTGCCTCTCACTGGCTCTATCCCGCAGCGGGTCTCTGTTGTGCAAGGAAGTACTAGAGGCCGAATTATCCTTGCCCCCGGAGATCTCGGTCCAGGGTTGAGGGTGATCAATGGGTTGCTGGAAGTCTAAGGGCCCAGAGTTGACCACTGGAGTGCTGTCCACCTGCTGTGAAGACACCTCACCCGGGCACCTGAGACACAGCAGGAACAGCAGCAGGAAGGGCACCATTCTGGCTACCTCTCACAGCCACCTGGAAGGAATAAAATTCAATTTGAAATGCTTGCTGACAGAAATAGGTTAAAGAGTGAGCACAAATGCAGTATAAGGTACAATCACCTGCACAAGTAACAAGTAACTGGTACACTTCTTAACCCCTTCACCATTATCACGTAATATTCATCATATCTCTGCGACTCAAATGGGTAAACACGATCTCAACCCTCTTAATAACATAGGTTCATATTAAGCTCCATGAAATCGTCTAATTTTAGGCAGAATCAAAGGTAAAATGGCGTCATGGTGCTGAAGGGGTTAACAAACTTGGCACAGTGAAAATTAGAAGAACGCAAACTCGATCTATTTTGATATTTAACAAACTAAGTATGCATAAAGGTAATATTACGCTATAGACGTTACATATGTACCCGCATCACACCAGCAGTAATAGCCGAAACCAGGGCAACACCTTCAGTATATTATAGTCATTTATGTAAGAAACACGGATTTGTTGTTGGTAAGAATAGAATACGATAATAACATACATCATTCGGCCCCATTCAGCCTACTGTTTAAAACGTTTACCCCCATCCAAGTGTCACTATTTTCCTGCGAGCCAGCATATATATATTTTTGTTTTGACAGCAAGCTAAATTTGTAAATTTTTCGATAGAAAAATGTCTCCGGCGAAGTCGGATTTTTCCATACAATGCAGGGTCGCTATCGCTTGCCAGGAAGAAATCTACACCTGGATGGGGATAAACGTCTTAAAACAGTTGGCTGAATGGGGCCGAATGAATACAAGCCAGAGAAAGAGAGAATAAGGAGCGAAAGAGAAAAAAAAGCAGGTGACCCCCCTTAACGATAATGATGACTAGTACATTATTAAAAAGGCGATGTCATGCAGCTTACGAAAGACCTCTTACAGTCAAAGGGCTAATGGTGATGATGACTAATATTATTGTATAAGATATTTGTCAGGTTTATATAATGGAAGCCAGTTAAGGGGAGATGGGCGTATTTATTTGCTCATTCGTATATATTTTTATAATTTTATAGTTTATAGTTTCCATCAAGCTTTAAAATAATGGATAAAAAACACCATCTGAGGAAGAGCACTTTATTGACAATGTTTCGCAGATAGCTTGATCAGCTCACATCAGTGACCTGATGAAGCTATCTGCGAAACGTTGTCAATAAAGTGCTCTTCCTCAGATGGTGTTTTTTATCCATTCTGTCTACTTTTCAAGTACCACTCAACTTTAAAATAATATCCCCCAAGACCTTCCTTCAAGATAAATTTTGTAAATTTTTTGATAGAAAACTGTCCAGGCCGAAGGCCGGTTCCTCTCAAATTACAGGCTCGCTATCGCTTGCTAGGATAAAATTGACACCTAAATGACACAACAAGTCATAATATTGACAAAGAAATGGGGCAAAAGATCTTAAATCGCCAAACTAATGGACCGAACGTCTTAAAATCTGAAAACTAATAGGGCTAAACATGAGGAAGATAGGGGGCAATATAGTGGTGGCACACATTGCTGAGGGGTGTCCATTCCAATAGACAAGTTGGACTATGACAGACAGCTCGTGGTAGGGGGGACAAACTTCACTCACTTTTCATAGTCTGTCCGGTGTGGGGGGAAACTGATGAAATTATGAAACTCTCTTGACAATTGTTGGCCAAATATGTGAAAAGTCATGCTAGTGAAAAATGCATATCCACGAGAAAAAACATAGTTTTTCGATGATGTATTGTATATATGTATATATGTATTTGGTATTTACTCAGGCCCATTCCCCACTTTTCCTATTTATTTTTCCTTTTTTTTCTTCTTCTGGGGGTGATATATTGCAATAATTATCTTACTGAATAAGTAGGTCTTTCGGAGAACAGTAAACCTACTGGTTTGTAATTTGCAAGGCACATTAATAGTTTTGAGAAGGGGTTACAAAAAAAAAAAAAAAAGAGCTCCTTAATTACATGTCACACGAGCCCATTAAAGGCAGATATCCGGAGTCACAGTATTGCAGTCAAAATTATGCTTATGTAATTTTATCAGACAGTATTCACTTTAAATCTTATTGCTCATAAAACAAAATATTAATAAATAACTTTTGCTATACATAGATATGAAGAACAAGAAGTCCTCAAAATAATATTACAACATGTAGGTGTAGCTAATACCAGTTAAAATTCACCACTAAACTTGTTTGTGTCTCTCTTGCCTAATGAAGTAATCCCTTCTGTGATTCCGTTTCGACAAAATTCATTAGGTTCGTGCCTGTCCTTGGGTGAGACTAAAGTTTTGTTGACAGTGAGGGCGCCAAAGGAACAAGTCGACCTTCTCTTGTTTGTCAGGCCACATCAGCCTTGAACTTTCCACATCCTAAATATTATATCGCCACCTGTAAACACATTGACGCCCTGAAATGAACACCAATCTATCTAAGGGGAGATGGGCCGTTTTTCTGCTCCCCCTTCTTCCTTGTGTTTAGCCCATTAGTTTTCAGATTGTATGACGTTCGACTCATTAGTTTGTCGATTTTCAGACCTGTCGCCCCATTTCTTCGTCAATATTAAGACCGTTCGTGCTATTTAGGTGTCGATTTGTTTCCTGGCGAACGATAGTGAGCTTACAATTTTGGAAGAATCGGCCTTTGGCCGGGAATTTTTTCTACCGAAAAATGTACAAATTAATCTAGAAAGGAGATCTAATGGATGAGTTTTAAAGCTTGATGGAGGTCTAGGGAGGAAACTAATAAAACATTAAAAATATACATAAATGATCAAATAAATACGTCCACCTCCTCTGAAATTTACGGGCGTGAGGGTAAAATGATTGATGCTGTACGTTTCAATTATGCAGCAGAACAATCTTAAGCTTTTCAAACCGTACACAATATATTCATATTTGTTTTCACCAACTCACCAATTAATTTACAAATAAACCTAACTAATGAAATCAATGAAAGTAATGAATACATGTGGTACTCCAAGGACTCGAAACTAGGATACTCAAATTGAATATCTGTCAATTTACTATACATTTTCATGTGTAAAGGTGGAATTTTAATGTCTTTCAGTATACGATGAGGCATATACTTTTATTTTTTCTAGCTATTATTTAATGCTTATATTTAACTTAGATAAGAAGATCAAATGGGTAAAACTATGTTATTGATACTTCTGGCTGCCACTGGTCTTTCTCAATCTGTTATGTTCGTCTCATGATAACAAAGAACTAGATAAACATGACAAGATCATATACTGAAGAGGTTAATACTGTATAACTTTGTTCCAAATAAACCTTGAACTTTCCACTCCACAAATAATATATCGGCATCTATAAAGAACATCGACTCTCAACAGTAATATTTATAATTTTTTATGCAATTTTGTCAGGATAAAAGCATAGCATTTCCATTAATGCTGTGCTTTATATTTTACTGCCAGTGAATCTTTTCACGCCTACTGTTAACGATAACAACTTAACACTCCCAAATGGATTGCGATTAATTTGCATGAGTTGGTGTGATGATTAAATAATTAAAGCTGTCAATTCAATTTTGTTACGGAATAGTCTTGATATATTCACACCCCAACTATTATATCTCAAATTCTAAACGAAATTAACATCCCGAAATAGATAACAATAAATTTACATACATACATACATACATAAAATCTTAAGACTGAGTGTTCCACACATAAGTGCAGTTTCAATCTCTTGTCCTAATGGCGGCGTTCCAGGCAACCCTGTTAAGGGCTGCTTCACTTGTCAAGTTCTTGGATTTGAGATCGGCGCGTATAGTCCGATCCCAGGTCTTCCTCGGTCCACCCCTTGGTGCAGCTCCCTCCACAATCACAGACCTGCATTTTTTCACCCAATTTTGTTCATCCATTCTCTCCACATGTCCATACCATCCCAGTCTACTTGTACGCATCACCTCGCTAATACTCTTTATACCTAAACGTCTCCTCAGCTCCACATTTGTTATTCTATCCTGTAGCCTGGCCCCACACATCCATCTCACCATTCTCATCTCATTACGCTCCATTCTGTTGACATCCTCTACTTTAACGGCCCATGTTTCTGAGGCATACGTCATTGCACTTCTAACACATGAGGCATATACCTTTCCCTTCAGGGGGAGAGGCATTCTTTTCATGGTCAGGATTGGCATCAATTCTCTGAACTTCCCCCAGCCACACCTAATTCTAGCAACAGTGGCAGCCTCGGCCCCACCACCGGCAGAGATGGTATCTCCTAGGTAACAAAACTTGTTCACCAGCTCCAAAGACTCATTTCCAAAATTCACAGCCACAGGATCATCACTTAACACAAGCTCGCCTTTGCACACTACGCATTCAAATTTCTCTATTTCTGACTTATCCTTCGGCAGGGGCCCCTTTATTCTACTACAGCGCTTACTCCCATGGTGATGTACTGGTGTGAACAACAATAAATATAATTACGCTTTAATATGGTACATTGTATTGCTTTGGATGAACCTTGCACTTTCTACACGGTAAATAATACATCGTCAGTCGGAACAATTCTGACGCTTTGCTTATCTCTGCAGTACAAATGAAGACTCTTTTACACACAAATAAAGCCTGCATATTTATGTTCTCATCAGGTTTGTTGGAATAAATTTTTACTCTTTATATCAAAGGGACACATAGTATTAGAGTTATGAAGGGGGGATGCAACAAATGGTGCAAATAGCACTGATGGTGAACATAAACATTGATCATAAACGTTTCTACTTTGTTAAAAATAAACCTTTGACTGTCCTTACTCTTCGCTATAGTGAACAAAATATGTAGGAACATATTGCTAGCAGTAGGAAAATGGGTGATATCAAGCAATATAAAAACAACTAGGCCTATGTGTAATATAGAACAAATATTGTTCATATACACGGCACTTGTTTATAAATTGCCTACATTATACAGTAAGTACATACAATTTCAAACATGAACATACTTTGTATTTTACTCTATGTTCTCCTCAATAATATTTTTTGTTGGAAGTACATACTGATGTCAATTATGCAAGAGGTCTGTGGTTAACTCTTACGACTAGAAGATAAATGTGTTAACTTTAATAATTATAATCGTCTGGAGGTAATTGGACAAAAGTGATATGTGTGAAAGGACTGGAGTGTAAACAAATTGATGAAGAACCTGAGAAACACTGATATATATTATTGATTTGTTTAATTTAATCATGCTGCTTAGTAAAATTGCTACCATTAGTACTATTATCGGGTCAAGGTATAAAAGTGTCGATTTAGTAACAAATCATTACCAGGGTATGGAAACATGTCATGCAATTTTTGCAAGTTATCATGGAGTAAAATACTTGGAAACCTTTGGTAAAAATTATATGGATTCATTTAAACTAATAGTTTCTGAAATTAGCTATTAATTCGATTATTAAGTATTTACTATAAATACAATTTTTAACAATGTATGGTATAACTATTTTCATATAAAATAGGATTCATTATAGCATAGCTATCGCAAAATCATCTTTGTGACATGTATATGGACCCCAGTATGGTCCCCTCTGTACTGTGTGAATCTAAAATAAAGCATTATTATTATTATTATTATTATTACACTCTCTTGTGCCTTACGTCTCCCCAATGCTTTCATGGACGAAAATATTTTCGAGTCCCCAGAGGGCCGGAGTACCTATATTTAACTCGTCCCCACAGGAAGACGAATAGAGCTTCATGCAGTATGGTGGTGTCTGTTTGCAGAAGAAATAACGATCTTGACCATGAGCTACTTCTTTTTCTTTTCTAAAACTACTCATTAGAGAGAAAATTGGATAAACATTAACGAAGAACGTCAAAATGCCTGGGATCAAGGGTTAAGCTTATGAATGAGCTGTTAATGAATGAAGCTTATGAATATTTACTACTGCATGTTATGGACGATTTAGTTCAGTTTAGGAAGTCTACTATAGATTAACGGGTTAAATTTAATATACTGTGACCTGTTGAGCCATTTAGCACTAATGACAGATTATTTCAGCTAACGATTAATTAATTAATATATATATATTTACTTTATTATGGAATATGTTGACGGTCAAGGGGCAGAGGAAAACACGAGAAGACATTGATATGGGGTAAATAATTATTAAGCAATATCCGATATGTTAGTGAATCATGAACACAGAATGATCAGTTAAAGATAAAACTTGCAGGGGAATTAAGAGGAATAATATTATCTGTCTATTGTAATTTTAAGTTGAAACAAAGGAGTAATATTTTGGAATAAATGGTAAGCATACAGAAATGCTAGCCAAGTAAATACACAATATTTCATATAGGCATACAAAGCATATCTGAAGCATGAAATAAATATAGTAAGGTCTAAGGATAAAATATCAGGTGGAATAAAGGTTTTTAGAAACACAAAACTTCAAAACCACACTGTTCATGTCCCAGAATATAAAATATATATATTCCTAGGCGTTCTTCAACAAAATCCTACATAATGTTAGTAATAAAGTTCTGGAATATGTCACAAGTTGATGAAGAAGGGACATAACATCTTAACAGTACAACTTGAAAAGGAAATTGAAATATCTTTATAAAGGAAGATGCTAATCAAATAGTTTTTTTGTAATATGTAATGAAGATTATAACAAATATTTATAATGTAATAAAACAATACTAATACATATGATAATGAACAGACAATAACGGGGATAACTAATTAGTACCAGAGAAAGGCGATGTTCGAAATGACAAGAATCTATTTTTATTGATTTCACTCCAACACCAAACACCCGCAATGAAATTAATTAAAGCATGTGATCCTGTCATAATTTTCACATTAAACTATGAATTTCCAAGCAACGCCAAAGGTATATTAAGGGAGCCCACCTCGCTTGTTTTCTTTTTCTCTCCCTCTCTCTTTGGCTTGTATCCATTCGGCCCCATTCAGGCTACTGTTTAAGACTTTTACCCCCATCCAGGTGTCAATATTTTCCTGGCGAGCGGTAGCGATCCAGCATATATATATTTTTGTTTTGACAGCAAGCTAAATTTGTAAATTTTTCGATAGAAAAATGTCTCTGGTGAAGCCGGATTTCTCCATACAATGCTGGCTCGCTATCGCTCGCCAGGAAGAAATCGACACCTGGATGGGGATAAACGTCTTAAAACAGTTGGCTGATTGGGGTCGAATGGATGCAAGCCAGGGAAAGAGAATAAAAGGAGAGAAAGATATAAAAAGCCGGTGACCCCCCTTAATGTAGGACACTGATGCTCAAAACATCTACGACATCGCATCTACCTATCGCCATCATATCTTAATATCCGTCGTGCTTATTCCCACACCATTAGGAGTGTTTTATGAGAAGCATGAGCAGTTCCTTAAGGTTCTCGCGCCCCTTCTCGCCTGGTGCGTGATATGGCGAGATGGTGACAATGGGAGGGTGTGGCGAGGCCCAGCAGGAAGTGACGCAACAGCAGCCATTTTCACTTTTCTCGTAGTGACCCCCCCCCCCCCCCTCCCCACTATATACCCCCGTTGCAACCCCCCCCCTCTCTTCCTCTCTCTAACGTCTCTCACTACCTTCCCTTTGTCCAGTTGGCGCGGCTCTCTCTCTCTCTCTCTTTGATATTGCCAACTGCCTATGAATATTGTGGATGTATATTTTGTAAGTTGATAAAACCTCTCTCTCTCTCTCTTAATATTGCCTACTGTCCATTCATATTGTGGATGTATACTGTGAGTTGATCATATATCCTGCTACGTACCAATAATGTAATCATGCATTTTCTGTATCTAGGCCTGTTGTGTGCCTTTGTAACGTTCTCGCGCAGACTAAGCACATAGCATCAATCCATACCTCCTTGTCGATCTATACACTTTGGGGGGTAGTGCTTTTTTTTTGGTCTGTATATTTATTTATCAACTTTATTTTTTAGTTTCCTCGCTAGACCTCCATCAAGTTTAAAACAACACCCCCTAGACCCTCCTTCAAGATATATTTGTACATTTTTTGATAGAAAAATTTCCCGGCCGAAGGCCGTTTCTTTCTTAAATTACAGGCTCGCTATCGCTCACCAGGAAAAAATCGACACCTAAATGGTACGAAAGATCTCAATATGGATAAACAATGGGGCGGAAGGTCACAAAATCGCCAAACTAATGCAACGAACGTCTTAAAATCTCAAAACTGATATGCTAAACAGGAGTGAGAAGAGAGTCCAGAAAAAGCGACTACCTCCCCGTAAATATACACCATATTTTAACCCTTTCAGTATCATCGCATATATTGTCCATTATGTTCTGGCTAACCCTAGAACATTTGCGTACAGTATAGGAAGGACGTCTAGTATTGACAGTGGTAAAATCCATCTCGATTATCCACTACATAAAACTGCCACAAAGTCTACCTAATTATTTTATATTTTAACAATAGCCAGAATATGACGAAAGTAGTATACTGAGAGGGTTAATGATACAACCCGCCCATATCTGTAGCGCCCACACATGCAATACACAAATACTAATATAAATACTAATATAAATACTAATATAAATACTAATACTAATATAAATACTAATATAAATACTAATACTAATATAAATACTAATACCAATATAAATACTAATATAAATACTAATATAAATACTAATACTAATATAAATACTAATATAAATACTAATATAAATACTAATACTAATATAAATACTAATATAAATACTAATATAAATACTAATATAAATACTAATATAAATACTAATACTAATATAAATACTAATATAAATACTAATACTAATATAAATGCTAATATAAATACTAATACTAATATAAATACTAATACTAATATAAATACTAATACTAATATAAATACTAATACTAATATAAATACTAATACTAATATAAATACTAATACTAATATAAATACTAATACTAATATAAATACTAATACTAATATAAATAATAATACTAATATAAATACTAATACTAATATAAATACTAATATAAATACTAATACTAATATAAATACTAATACTAATATAAATACTAATACTAATATAAATACTAATACTAATACTAATACTAATATAAATACTAATATAAATACTAATACTAATATAAATACTAATACTAATATAAATACTAATACTAATATAAATACTAATACTAATATAAATACTAATATAAATACTAATATAAATACTAATACTAATATAAATACTAATACTAATAAATACTAATACTAATATAAATACTAATACTAATATAAATACTAATATAAATACTAATACTAATATAAATACTAATACTGATATAAATACTAATACTAATATAAATACTAATACTAATATAAATACTAATACTAATATAAATACTAATATAAATACTAATACTAATATAAATACTAATACTAATATAAATACTAATACTAATATAAATACTAATACTAATATAAATACTAATACTAATATAAATACTAATATAAATACTAATATAAATACTAATACTAATATAAATACTAATACTAATATAAATACTAATACTAATATAAATACTAATACTAATATAAATACTAATATAAATACTAATACTAATATAAATACTAATACTGATATAAATACTAATACTAATATAAATACTAATACTAATATAAATACTAATACTAATATAAATACTAATATAAATACTAATACTAATATAAATACTAATATAAATACTAATACTAATATAAATACTAATATAAATACTAATATAAATACTAATATAAATACTAATACTAATATAAATACTAATATAAATACTAATACTAATATAAATACTAATACTGATATAAATACTAATACTAATATAAATACTAATATAAATACTAATACAAAACAACGAAGTCAAACAATAAAGTACAATGGATAATTTCACGTATTCATGTATGACGTGTACCCTATGCCGCCACCACACACACACACACACACACACACACACACACACACACACACACACACACACACACACACACACACACACACACACACACACACACACACACACACACACACACACACACACACTCTCTCTCTCTCTCTCTCTCTCTCTCCCCCCCCCATCAATGAAGCCGATTTATGACCCATTTCACGACCTGGATCTCCAATCGCAGATAATTGGCCGAGGAGGGTCGTGGCCGCTGTGTGAGGGTCGTGCTGGGGTCATTGTGAGGGCCTTGTGAGTGTCATGTGGGGATTGGGAGTGTCTTGTGAGGTTGTGAGTGTCTTGTGAGGTTGTGAGTGTCGTGTGAGGCTTGTAATTATCTTATGAGAGGATTGTGAGGATTTGGAGAAGGTTGCGGATGTTATGTGAAGATCGTGATGGGGTGCCTGTGAAGGTTGTGCAAGATCTTGTGAGGATTGTGAGGTCAAGGTGAAGATTATGAGTGTCTTGTACTGATTAGGAGGGTGCTGTGGTTATTGTAGGTGTCTTAGGAGGATTGTGAGTGTCCTTTGAGGATTATGAGTGTCATGTGAGATTGTGTCTTGTGATATTATGAGTCTTGTGAGATTGTGAGTGTCTTGTGAGATTGTGAGTGTCTTGTGAGGTTGTGAGTGTCTTGTGAGGTTGTGAGTGTCTTGTGAGATTGTGAGTGTGTTGTGAGATTGTGAGTGTGTTGTGAGATTGTGAGTGTGTTGTGAGATTGTGAGTGTCTTGTGAGATTGTGAGTGTCTTGTGAGGGTGCATGGGGAAATATTGGAACAAGTAGAGTGTTTTAAATATCTAGGAGGAACGATAAGCAGGAGTGGAGGTATGGAAGTGGAGGTAAAACAGAGTGTGTGTGAAGGAAGGAAGGTTTTCGGAGCAATGGGAAGTATGTGGAAGACGAGAAATCTCGGAGTGAAAGTAAAAAGTGCACTGTATCAAGGAATTTTTGTGCCAACAGTGATGTATGGGGCTGAGACATGGGCTCTGAAGAAAAAGGAGAACAGAGGGCTGGATGTGATGGAGATGAGCTGCTTGAGGAGTATGTGTGGAGTTACTCGTAGAGACAGATTGAGGAATGAAAAGATATGTAGGAGAGTGGGGCAGCAGGAACATTTGCCAGCTAGAGTGGACAGAAGGGTGCTGAGCTGGTATGGTCATGTTGAACGAATGGGAGATGAAAGGCTTACAAAGAGAATATGTGAGTCAGGTACAAGGGGAGATAGAAGGGCAGGAAGACCCCCATTGAGATGGAGAGACTGTGTAAGAAAGGCTTTGGATGATAGAGGAATGACCTATAGATCAGGCAGGGGAAGTGGTGGTGGACAGGAGTGAATGGAGAATGCTTGTGAATAGTTGAGTGAACAAGTGGTCATTTGGAGTAAGGGGTCGGGCGCAAGTTGGACTAGATAATAGTCCATCAGGCGCCTGGCCCGGGGAGATGATTAATATGAAGGGTGTGCCTGGAAGTGTGGTGGGAGGGCTTGTGGCTTTGGCTCCGCTGCATGTCTGCCTGCCGAGATCGGAACCTCTCCGGGTGGTCAGGGGCCGGGGGAGTGCTGGAGCGACCTTGGTAACCCTGGTCTCGGGGTCTTCTCCTGGGTGACCTGGATGTGTGAGAGTTTGTGTTTTTTATCTGTGTTTATTTTTTGTTTTATGTTGTTTTTGTGTTTTCCCTGTTCTTGCTCTGTCTTGAGTCGGATACCCCCAAAATGGGGATTGGGCCTGAGCATATAGATAGATAGATTGTGAGGGTTGAGAGAGTTTTGTGAGGATTGAGAGGCTCTTCGAAGAATGTTGAGTATCTTAGGAAGGCTTTGAGTGTCTTTTATGAATTATGAGGTAATTAAATATATGGAGACATATATGTAATGGATTTAGATAAATGCATAGAACAAACGCATAATAAATAGATGGAGCCCATTATATTATAAACTAATATCTAGAGTAGTGTCTAGATTAAATGAGAACACATAAGGCACACCAGTATAGCTATAGTATAGGATCTCTCTGTCTATCTATCTGTCTGTCTGTCTGTCTATCTATCTATCTATCTACAGTATATATCTATACATTGGTGTTGATGGAAGAGTAAATGCAGCAAATACAGTATATAATGAAGATAGGTATGCGTAATTGGCTAGACTTAATATGAACACAAGACGGGATAGACATGTGGATAAGAGTGATATACATGACACAATAATGGAGGTAGCAAGGTTAGAGTAAATAAGAGTGAAACATAGAGAGAAGTGAAGTTTAAGGGAGCCCACCTCGCTTTTGTTTCTCTTTATCTCCCTCTCTATTTGGCTTGTATCCATTCGGCCCCACAGCCTACTGTTTTAAGAAGTTTACTCCCATCCAGGTGTCAATATTTTCCTGGCGAGCGGTAGCGAACCAGTATATTTTTGTATGTTTTTTGACAGCAGGCTAAAGTTGTACATTTTTCGATAGAAAAATATCTCCAGCGAAGCCGGATTTCTCCATACAATCGACACCTGGATGGGGTAAACGTCTTAAAATAGTTGGTTGAATGGGGCCGAATGGATACAAGCCAGGGAAAGAGAGAACAGGATTGAAAGATAAACAATGCCGGTGACCCCCCCTTAAGCATTCTATACTGCACATACCAAAGTAATATTACACACCAACTATACGTACCAGTTGTGTTGCAGTCTTATAAGGGAGCCCACCTCGCTTTTTTATCTCTTTCTCTCCCTCTCTCTTTGGCTTGTATCCATTCGGCCCCATTCAGTATACTGTTTTAAGACGTTTACACGCATCCAGGTGTCAATATTTTCCGCGAGCCAACATATATATATTTTTGTTTTACAGCTAGCTAAATTTGTAAATTTTTCGAAAGAAAAATGTCTCCGGCGAAGCCGGATTTCTCCATACAATGCTGGCTCACTATCGCTCGTCAGGAAAAAATCGACACCTGGATGGGGATAAACGTCTTAAAACAGTTGGCTGAATGGGGCCTAATGGATACAAGTCAGAGAAAGAGAGAACAGGAGAGAAAGATAAAAAAACAGCCGGTGACCCCCTTAAGCATTCTATACTGCACACAGCAATTAGACAGTGTAGCGGAAGGTGTAACAAATTGTTGAGCGAGTGATCCATGCATACCCAGGAAGCCAGACGGCAGAGGGGGAGGGAGGGAGGGAGGGGGATGGTAGATGTCAAGTATGAGATGAATAGCTGTGTGGACGGAGGGACACAAGTACACAACAACTAATAGCTGTGTGGACGGAGGGACACAAGTACACAACAACTAATTGGGGCAGGTTGTGGAGGAAATTGATAGGTTGAAATATCTATCGCAGAATATCTATATCTCAATCAATCTATTTTAGTTATCTGAACGTTTAGCTCCATATCAACCTACCTGAATATTTTTATTAAACTATTTCCATATATTTTGGTATTGCTAACAGCCGCATTCTCTCTCTCTCTCTCTCTCTCTCTCTCTCTCTCTCTCTCTCTCTCTCTCTCCATCATCCTCTCTCTCTCTCTCTCTCTCTCTCTCTCTCTCTATCTCTCTCCTCTCTCTCTCACTCTCGCTCTCTCTCCTCTCGTCTCACCTCTCTCTCTCTCTCCTCCATCGCTCTTTCCTCTCTCTCGTCCTCCGTCTTCTCTACTCTCTCTCTCCTCTCTCTCTCTCTCTATATATATATATATATATATATATATATATATATATATATATCCTATATCAACTATAATTTAACTAAAAAATTACCAATGTCGACACTGGCTTCTTATATAAAACAAATATTGAGCGGTACTTGAAAAGTAGACAGAATGGATAAAAAACACCATCTGAGGTTGAGTACTTTATTGGTAACGTTTCGCAGATAGCTTCATGTGACCTGATGAAGCTATCTGTGAAACGTTGTCAATGAAGTGCTCTTCCTGATATGTTTTTTTTTTTTATCCATAACACAAATAGTTCTTCGGTAAAACTGAACAAAGAAAAAGTTAATTATATATATAATGTTTCAAAATTCAATGAATGGTAGTGAAAAATGGACGTTATATTTTTAGAGAGACGTGAATAAGTGATATACTGTATATACAAATATTTTCAGACTTATGAAGTTAATAACAAAATACATTATTAATAATTTAATTAATAAAACAATAATATAATTACCGTGAGTGTATTTTTATCAAAATATGAACGAGTAGCAAATATAAACGATATATCTGTTGAACACATTATTCAGTAACATATCTTTTTTTTACTCTATCTGAAAATAACAAAACTATAAAACAAAACAAGAATGCCTAGCTCTGCCGTGATGTAGAGTTCATCTTAACATCTTCAATACACTGGAGTCATTATAATATAGTTGTGAATAATGTTCTACGATGGTATTAAGCATGTGAAGGATCTGTGCGAATCAAAGATTATATGATATATTGTCGCCCCCTTTCGGGTCAAGAAATAATTAATAAGTTGAATACATTAATCTAGTATTGGCAACTATAAACTGAAAGAGATGTCATGGTGCTGAATGGGTCAGGTACAGTCGTGTCTAAAAGTTCTTTAACACTTCCTAATGATGAAACAGTGAGCATTATAACAAGAGAATCTGGGTAATTTTCTTTTGCGGTTTAAAACAAATATTAAGTAAGCTAGACTATAAATATATATAATATATATATATATACAGTATATATATATATATATATACAGTATATATATATATATATATATATATATATATATATATATATATATATATATATATATATATATATATATATATATAAACTAACAGACAGCTGAATATTTAATGAAACATTGCGTCATACACAAGGAAAATGTTATGAAGTTTCCCACGAAGTGAAAGGACGGATGTCATAGTGAATGTTATTATAATAATGTACCGTATATATCAGTAGCCTGCATAAATCAGAAACCAGCCAGATTATGCCAAAATCGTAAGTAACTTTTGTTCCAAGATTATTACATTGTGTCGATGTGCTCATCATGCTAGTTGTCAGTTCTACCTTTTTGGTTTTTACTAATTACTGACTACTTTGCATAAACATAAATAATCCGTCACGCATACTGTGACAAATGATTTCTTGATAATATCTGTCCTTAATTAACAGCCTAACTCTCAAAGGTAATGAAAGCCGGACGACACCTTTTGTGAAAATGATTCCAGGCAATACATTGAGGAAAAAATTGTAGCACATTCTCTGGACTCCTATAAAGGGCCATTGCTTGTGTTCTTAGTCATTAGTGACAACAAATATAAACTGAAATACCTCAACATATACTGTACAAAATAAATTATGTAAAGTGAATATAAAAACTAGTTCCTGATCTCCCCTCGTAAATAATAATTATTACAATCAATAAATTACAAGTAAAGAAATATCTGAACAGACTAATACATGATTATTATACTATATTAATATTAAAAGCGTCCTATATATTTTTCATAGAATACTTTATTCTATATTTCACTCAGACAATTATAAGTCAATTCTGTCAAGTTTAGGAAATACCTCTTGGACATAAGGTCATACAATTAATATAGACAGAGAACATTACAACAGAGTCAGATGTTAACACCGTATGCAAGAATCAGTTTCCGGTGAGTGTCGTCCAAGCAGCGTCCCTTTCACTAACCCGGGGAGACAATAGCGAGAGATGCGTCCAGATAACTTACCGACCGACAACACCGACAAACACACTGATGTAATACGAACAACACTTTCCCTTTTTTACGTTCCTGTCTCCCCCCCCCCCCCAATCTTCTTGGAAAGAGTATATACCACTCTTGTTAAAACAGCTTCCCATAAGTTAGGTGTGCTCAACCATCTTTAAACACATACAATTATAAAATGCAACTTGAAATATTAAGATCATATAATTATAAACACAATCTAATTTAATTTCACTAGAGATTTCGGAAAATCCCTCATTACATAGATTCCCTGTAAAATAAATAACATAACAATAATATATATACTGTATAGTATATTATGTACACATAGTAATAGGTAATTATACAACTGAATAATTGGATTAAAGAGCAAAGCTCACCCCAAATCCTATCCTGTTTTTTGTCGTTCTTCAAAGCACGTTAATTTGACAAATAATGCATGTGTTTTGATTTGTTAAATTTTTTGCTATAAAATAGTAAACAAATTCCTGCAAGGCATTTCAATTTTAAGGCGGTGATGACGTCATGTGTGTAGTTCTCGATAGAGTATGCCGATACCCACACCACTTCACAGTTTTGTTCTGATTTTTGTCAACAGACTTACTAATGCTGCATTCATTCATTCTCCAATACTTGTTATTTTAGCTGTTATTCTATGTGCAACAGATTTTCCTCCGCCCAAGACTGTTGTACCCACCCACTATTTCAGACAGTTCATTATTAAAAAAAAAAAAACCCCAGCTCCGTCTCAGGGTTATCAAAACGAAAAACAAAATGCCGCTAGATCCATTCTGAAAGGTTTCTAGAATGTCGCTAGATATTTAATAAATGGCACACATCACTGCAAGAATACCATGATCTCTCTAATGTTTCATATGGCCAGAATTCCTAAAATATTGCGATAATTCGTCAGTAGATGTAAGAAAACACTGCTAGATCGAAGTAAATACCTCTAGATCTAGCGGTAAGTTAGCTAAATTGGCAACACTGTTTGATCACACGAGAAGCCCTTCATAAAGCTACAAAGGGGTTCATAATATCGACTTCTCTTCTGGTTTGATATTTCATTATGTACTTCTAGTCACTTTTCCCCCTCATGTTTAGCCCCATTAGTTTTCAGATTTTAAGATGTTTCCCCCATTAGTTAGTCGATTTTAAAGATTTTTCGCCCAATTTCTTCGTCAATATTTAGAGTTTTCGTGCTATTTAGGTGTCGATTTTTTCCCTGGCGAACGATAGTGAACCTGTAATGAACATAAAATGAACTAGCAAACCAGTAAATAAGTCGAGAGAGTAAACCAATATGAAAGAAAATGGCATATCAAAATAATATATATAAATTCCCGAGAGAAGAACGATTTTTTAAAGATAACGGCATGCCTTTCGTGTTATCCTTTGTAATCACATGGGACAGGAGAAGGTATTACTGTATTAAGGGACCCCACCTCGTGTTTTGTTTGTATCTTTCTCTCCCACGAAAGGATAACACGAAAGGCATGCCGTTATCTTAAAAAAATCGTGTGTATAATCTGCGATAATTGAGGATGACTCAGTATAATTCAGTATCAGAGGTAAAAGTTAAAACCCCAGGACTCAACCCAAACCAGCTACACCTCCCATATCAAGGACAGGGAAGGATAGGCCAGCAATGCACTCACAAACATCCTTTTCTTTTTTTGCATGTATTTATTATTTTTCTAGTTTCCTCCCTAGACCTCCATAAAAAAAAAAAACATCCATTAGATCCCCCTTCTAGATTAATTTGTACATTTTTCGTCAGAAAAATGTTCCGGCCGAAGGCCGATTCTTCCAACATTACAGGCTCACTATCGTTCGCCAGGGAAAAAATCGACACCTAAATAGCACGAAAAGTCTAAATATTGACGAAGAAATGGGGCGAAAAATCTTAAAATCGACTAACTAATGGGGGAAACACCTTAAAATCTGAAAACCAATGAGGGGGAAAAGTGACCAGAAAAACGGCCCATGTCCCCTTAAATTCGGAGACCTAAGCATACAAAATTAATTGCACCCAATTAAAGGATTAGTAATATCCATGCTTCTCTACCCCTCCATACCTAAATTGCTCTAAAAAACAAATTAAACAATTACCAATAGTTCAAAACAAAACTCTAATATTCGCCACAAACACCATATATTCTTGCACACACAACAAGAACTACATGAACATCACAAAATAACGCAGATAAACATAAAACTTACATAAAAAGCAAAAAGAATTTGGAAAAAACTTGAAATCACAAACCCAGAACTAGTAGAAAATATCGGAATATTGCAGGAAAAAGTTAGGAACTTCCCTAGCAGCCTCAAAGCAATAGTTATATATATATATATATATATATATATATATATATATATATATACAGTATATATATCCACATAGATCAATAGAATCAATCGAAATCAATTAACGTAAACTAATTTTAAGTAACTTCCTTTGCGCACACTTAGAACTGAGTATATTATTAGCTAGCTTAGATAATAGCAAAGTGGTTAGTCCACTATCTTTCACCTCATCCTCATTTCATACCTTCACCTCTTTCCCCCCTCCCCCACCTTACCTCTTCTACTAACCTCTTATATCCCCCTCCCTAAAAACAAATGACACACATATATATATATATATATATATATATATATATATATATATATATATATATATATATATATATATATATATATATATATATATATATATATATATATATATATATATATATATATATATATATATATATAGGGTTCCCGCAAAGTAAGCATATATGCCATCTTGACTCCGCTGTAGCCGTACTGTATATCAATATTAACAATACATTAGTTTATAAATTAAACAAAAAAGTAAATTAAGTAAAAACATAAAAGTAAGGGGCTGCGGGGGTTGGGGGCGGGGTGTGGGGGGTGGGTGGGGTGGGTGGGTGGGGGTGGGGGGTGGGGGGGGGGGAAGGTGGGGTCTGAGGAGAACAACATGTGAATAATCAGATTAGTTTTAACACTATCTGGTCCGACACTTGTGGGTTATTATTATCTTTTGATAAATTCTTCATGAAGATTTTACTTTTGAGTAATGTACTTTAGTTTGTCCCAAATAGCCTTAGATTATACATTACACTTAAATAACATATCGAATCATAAACATGTTAACTCTCTCATGATCTTTGACGCATTACTCTTTTCCAGTTCTGGCTATTATCTGGCTATCATCTGTGTGTGATAACCCAGGTTCGAATCCCGGTGCATCACATACTGTATTATGCTTTCATTAATTTCATTGGAGGTGTTTGGTGTTGCGGTGAAATTAAGAAAATATATATAAGACGATTTTATTCATATTAGGAAGGGTATATGGAAGTCAAAGGATTGATTAGGCCAGTATTTACCATTTTAATTCCCAAAGATCTTTCCTAAGCTGTATTCAATCGTTTAATGATAGCCAAAAGAAACTGTTAAAACGCGTCAATATCCTCATGGGGTTAAGGCTTATTGATGACGGTACAGCTTTTTCAATATTTACAACACATGTCCTTTTTATATAAGCTATACCTATTTTAGCATTACACTAAAATCGAGGGCTATGCATGACGTCATATACAGTCTATCTAACTATGGTAACATGAGTACATCTTAACCCTTTGAGGATCATGACGCGTTTTGAGTTTATTCTGGCTATCATCAGACGATTTTATGCAATTTAAGAAGGATACGTAGTAATCAAATTAACTCTTTAGCTCCTACATGTCCTTCAAGCTAAATATAATCGCCGAATGATAGCCAGAAAAACTGTCAAAATGAGTCATAATCCTCAAAGGGTAAAGGGAAGGTTTTTAGTTTGTTCCCTTGACCTCCATCAAGCTTAAACTTACACCCCTTTCAAGATAAATTTGTATATTTTTCGGTATAACAATATCCCGGCCGAAGGCCGATTCCTCTTAAATTTCACACACCTAAATGGCACGAAAGGTCTTAATATCGACTGAAATGGGGCGAAATTTCTTAAAATCGCCAAACTAATAAGGCGAACGTCTTAAAATCTCAGAAGCAATGGGGCTAAACATAAGAGAGAAAGGGGTCCAAAAACAAAAAAACCCAACAAGTGGAAATCTCCCCTTAAGCAATATATATAAATACACTCGCCAAGGACAACGCTCGAGTTTGTAATACATTCTGCCAACCTCAGCCCCGAAAAACCGTGGCCCTGATGATGGTGTGAGTCCTTCGTATGTAGCCTATACTTCCGGTAAAGTGAATTGTGTGCCACCCTCGCTGTTTTGCTGCCTTTCACACCTTGGCCAATCCAGACCTTGAGACCACTAGACCGCAAAACCTACTTTGTATTTTATTTTATTATTTTATTTTTGTGTTAATATTGTTCCTCTCATTTACTTTATCCATAACATATCAATATTAATTTCCATCTATAATTTATATATAGGTATATAATTTGGGATATCCTTAGACATTCGACAAAACAATAATGTTTTTGTTTGATCAAGTTAGAGTAATTAAGATATATATCGTATATTTGAATGGGGCTATATTATATTCCCATGTTTTGGTCGTCACTTATCACTTACACAATTGGAGTAGAGACAATAGTATGGAGGGATGTGAGGGGCCTTAGTTATGTAAGAATACCTCCCCCCCCCCATATAAATGCATTCTACTAGAGATTTTATGTATGTTAATACAGATAGTGAAACTGAATTACTATAGGGCAGTTATTATATATATATAGTAAAGTATAGTACGCGGCGCTCATCTCCATCTCATTACACTTAAGAGCCTGTTGTTATTAAGGGGAGGCAGACCGTTTGTTTGGTCTATTAATTAATGTATTCATATATTTTTTTAGTTTCCTCCCTAGACCTCCATCAAGCTTAGAAAAACACCCCCTAGACTCCCCTTCAAGATAAATGTGTACATTTTTCGGTAGAAAAATTTCCCGGCCGAAGGCCCTTTCCTCTTAAAATTGCAGGCTCGCTATCGCTCGCCAGAAAATAATCGACACATAAATGGCACGAAAGGTCTTAAAATTGACAACGAAATGGGGCAAAAGGTGCTAAAATCGCCAAACTAATGGGCCGAACGTCTTATAATCTCAAATCTAGTGGGCCTAAACATGAGGGAGAAAGGGGTCCAGAAAAACGGTCTTCCTCCCCTTAACACAATGCAGCGGCTTTACCACAGTGTCCTTCCCTAGAAGGGACCACAACTGTTTACTAAACCTAGGTGCTTTAGTCACTGCTTATAGGTGAACAGAGGCATTGGGTGTTAGGAGACTGCCCATACGTCTCGCTCTACCCGGGAATCGAACCAGGGTCCTATCGGTCGTCATCCCAGCGTGTTAACCACTGCACCACAGGTCACCCCCAGGTATTATATAGTAGGTTGATTATCATATAACATAATTTAATAGATACATTGATCATATTGTTGAAATGCCCTATTTCAATTTGATTAGTTGAAAAATATAATTATTATTTGACTGTGCATAGAAGCATACAAATCTGTAAAAGGCCGATCAACGAATACAATCGGGTTGTTGTCCTCATAGCTAATCTAGAACTTTGCCAATCACAGGATCTGAGCTACTATGCCTTCACCATTCTTATAGCCGAGAATTGTGCATACTATGAGTTTACATTGTAATATTTGGTCCTCATCTAATTTCACACAATACACATTCTCTCTAGAGAGAGAGAGAGAGAGAGAGAGAGAGAGAGAGAGAGAGAGAGAGAGAGAGAGAGAGAGATAGATAGATATGTTTTACCGTATTCATGATTTTCCTACATTTTTGTTCTATGTGTATGAAGGAGACAAAAGGCAGGCTGCCCGTACGAGTGTCTCCCCCAAAGCCAAAAGAGTGACAGAGAACCAAATTCAAGGGACGTTGCGGTCAAAATGCCTGGACACACGAAGTTTAAAGCAGTTTAAGTCATAGGATGAAGGAAAGATTGATTGAGGGAGAGAGTGCCAGAGTTCACTTGTTGAACTATCCTTCCCATATCCCTATTTGTGTCAATCCTTGGTATAACAACAACAACATAATAATAATCATCACAATAAAGGCATCCTAAACAAACCGAACACCGATAATACAACAGCAGTAATACCAACAAACATAATCAACACAACTGCAACAACAATGAACAATGGACAAACAGCAACTTGACAACAAAGACAACAACAACAACAACCCAAAACACAGCTAAAGTAATCATGAACACGCAGCTACATAGTAGATAATAAGGTGCTTCACCCCATTCGGCTGTTTTTGAGGTAGACTTGCAATATAATTAGCAATATATCACTCTGAATGATCTAATTGATCTTATTGGGCATATAATCATCTTCAACCCTTTCAAGACAATCTATTTTTCACATTTAGTACAGTTTCTAACAAATTTTTTACAATAAAAGTTTATCCTTTACAGGAAAACCGTCCGGAGATTTGATGATGGTAAATAATGAAAGTTTGTACATGGTAAAACAACCTGCATATATATAATTGATAAAACCTACACAAATACTTACAAATATAAAGTAGCGTAAACACTTTTGAATCCTATATCTACCTTTCTCTTACTTCTTCTATGATATAATTAATGCAGCATGTGTATATTATCCTGAAGGTACAATTAGTTTTCACTGTTCACTTATCACATATTCGTCAAAATACTCTGGGGATCTGAATATTTTATAGAATATTCGTATGGAAATGGAAATCGATTACTTTCCAAAAGCTTGTATCTGATTACAAATGTGAATACTTTTGAGAGAGAGAGCGAGAGAGCGAGAGAGAGAGAGAGAGAGAGAGAGAGAGAGAGAGAGAGAGAGAGAGAGAGAGAGAGAGAGAGAGAGAGAGAGAGAGAGAGAGAGAGAGAGAGACAGACAGAGACAGACAGACAGACAGACAGACAGACAGACAGACAGACAGACAGAGACAGACAGAGACAGACAGACAGACAGACAGACAGACAGACAGACAGACAGACAGACAGACAGACAGACAGACAGACAGACAGAGAGAGAGAGAGAGAGAGAGAGAGAGAGAGAGCAAAAACAACCTGTACGATTAGTCCCTCCCTGGTGCTATAGTCTATTCGCTGTAAGTAGGCGAGAAATAGGTGTTTATTTGTTGTTTTATGTTGTTTTTGTGTTTTCCCTGTTCTTGCTCTGTCTTGAGTCGGCTACCCCCAAAATGGGGATTGGGCCTGAGCATATAGATAGATAGATAGATAGGCGAGAAATCATGACCTCAACCTCTCTAACTAAAAAACGACTAGAGTAATCGAGATAATATTTTTATCATCTGGGAAGAGTCAGTCAAGGAATAGATGTGGAAATTTACAGCCAATTTGCTCTTGCCCTTTTTGAGTTACAGAGGATAGAGGTCATGATTTCTCGCCTACTTACAGCGAATAGACTATAGGAGGTATCTACATTCTATTCATATTAAGTAGGCCAGAACTCTTGGTCTCTATCCAATGTCACTCAAAAAGGTCTGGAGCAATTGGGATGTAAATGTACACATCTACTCCCTGGCTGACTCTTCCCAAATGATAGAAATAGTAGTTCGATTACTCTAGTGACTAGTCTTCTTGGAGTTATAGAGATTCGTGGTCAGGATTATTGGCTTAATTATTATAAATAGACTATAGGTGTAGATAAAAAAGGGCATTATGTTTTGAAAATAATATGTGTACGGCTGTGTGTGCGCGATTAAAGCAATTGTGCATTGCAATAGAATTAATTAAGGGCTATTAGATGATCGACTCTTATTCAATGGACGCTTGATGCATAATATCATAAGGTAACACCAGCAGAATAGATTCAGATATCGCATGGAAGGCGAATTATATATTCTGATAGGTGGATTGTGCTTGTGTGTGATTGGTCATGCGCATGCGCGTGTGTAACGTTCAATTAAAGTGTATGCAATTTAAGCGTAATATAAGCACATGAAGTGTGTGTGTGTAAAAGACAATCGTGTGTATGAGTACTAAATATTACGATTGTGAAAATGTATTCGTAAAATGTGTGTGTTTGTGTGATAATAGCGTTCACCGAGTATACAATAGCGTAGAGTCAATGAGGAAGAGGTGTGTGTGTGTGTGTGTGTGTGTAGGTGTGTGTGTGTAGGTGTGTGTGTGTAGGTGTGTGTGTGTAGGTGTGTGTGTAGGTGTGTGTGTGTTTGTGTGATAATAGCGTTCACCGAGTATACAATAGCGTAGAGTCAATGAGGAAGAGGTGTGTGTGTGTGTGTAGGTGTGTGTGTGTAGGTGTGTGTGTGTAGGTGTGTGTGTGTAGGTGTGTGTGTGTTTGTGTGATAATAGCGTTCACCGAGTATACAATAGCGTAGAGTCAATGAGGAAGAGGTGTGTGTGTGTGTGTGTAGGTGTATGTGTAGGTGTGTGTGTGTAGGTGTGTGTGTGTTTGTGTGATAATAGCGTTCACCGAGTATACTATAGCGTAGAGTCAATGAGGAAGAGGTGTGTGTGTGTGTGTGTAGGTGTATGTGTAGGTGTGTGTGTAGGTGTGTGTGTGTTTGTGTGATAATAGCGTTCACCGAGTATACTATAGCGTAGAGTCAATGAGGAAGAGGTGTGTGTGTGTGTGTAGGTGTATGTGTAGGTGTGTGTGTGTAGGTGTGTGTGTTTGTGTGATAATAGCGTTCACCGAGTATACTATAGCGTAGAGTCAATGAGGAAGAGGTGTGTGTGTGTGTGTGTGTAGGTGTATGTGTAGGTGTGTGTGTGTAGGTGTGTATGGTTTGATAGTCAGCGTCACAGCCCCCTTCAGCCCTATCATCCACCCACTCCACCACCACAATGCTCTATTATATAGTTTTTGTTGTGGTGTTCTGCCTCCCTCACGCCAGCCCGGGATCTCCCTTCATATCACTTCCTCGCATACAACACTTTCTTTCACTTTCACCCATGACTATCTTTCCCTCCTCACTCTCTGTTGCTAGTCTCTCTCTCTCTCTCTCTCTTCTTTATATATATATATATATATATATATATATATATATATATGTGCTGTATGTGGTATATTATTATGTTTTTTCCACCAACCAACTTCACCTCTAAACTCAATTAATGAAATCAACAAATACATGTGGCACTCCAAGGACTCGAACCTAGGATACTCACATCGAAATTCCGCGAACTTATGCATTACGCTATCAAGACAGTTAAAGAAATATGCACAAGCCTACGATTTATTATACAGTTTCGAATCCTGCACATTAATCTGAGCATGTACATACAGTATATTCCAACGATTTTTTCTGTTCTCACTTGTTTTCGCTTATCTATTTTCATCGCCTGCATGTTGTGTGGATAGTCTTTTTGTATTTCACCTTTCTTATTCATCCAATTAGCTTCCATCGTTTGTCCCATCTTCTCCTTTCTCTCCTTCACCCCATTCCTCATCATAACATTGCAGCAGCCCGCCTGTAGCTTCCCATATATTCCAACCTTACGTGTGAGACATGAGCACTTACTCCGCCAGGGCCATCAGTAATGTCTATACGATTATGGCTCGGCTGGAGGTGTTGTTGGGAGGGCTCTAGTTATTGAGGGGGCCCACCTCGTTTGTTTTTGTCTCTCTCTCTCTGGGTTGTATCCATTCGGCCCCATTCAGCCTACTGTTTTAAGACGTTTATCCCCATCCACGTGTCGAATTATGCCTGGCGAGCGATAGCGAGCCATCATATTTTGGATAATGAGTTAGACAACTGCCTAAATTTGTAAATTTTTCTATAGAAAAATGTCTCCGGCGAAGCCGGATTTCTCCATAAAATGCTGGCTCGCTATCGCTCGCTAGGAAAAAATCGACTCCTGGATGGGGATAAATGTCTTAAAACAGTAGGCTGAATGGGGCCAAATGGATACAAGCCAAAGAAAGAGAAAAATAGAAAAGGAGACAAAAAAAGTGAGTGGCTCCACTTAATTGAAATGGGTGCAATGGAAAACCACCTCTTCGTCGTAAGCTAACTGGCATTAAGTAAGGATTGCTTTAGTGTTATCGTATGCTTGTGTTTATGTCCGTAAATAATGGGTAACACAACCATCTTAGGCCTAGCAAGATCATCCTAGATATGTAGATTATACCTTACTTGATTAATAACCTTTCTGATTGCCAATTAGAGTTGAATACTTTACCTGAACGGCAAGTCAAGCTAAACTATATCATATGAAGACTTCATAATAAATTATATGACTTTGAAGAGGTACTATGGAGGTGGTATCGCCAGATTTGATAAACCTTATGAAGGACATCCTCTATCGAAGAGTTAGATACTATGACCAGTATACTCTAAACATTTACAACACAACATATCTCTGATCGTCATATCTTAATGTAGACATCGTATTTCTAGCCCCATTATTACTCAATCACAAATCATAACTAAGCTTATGATAACTTAGTGTAAATTACTATGAGCAAGTTAGGTCGTCGTGGATAAGGAATACATGGTAAGTTCAATAGTATCTTATGCCTCACTTTGACGTATCTTATGGCATCGTTCTGTATCCGGGACCAAATATTTCAACTTCGGGCATAAACCTTCTGCATAATTTCGGGCATACACCATCAGCCTAATAATCGTAGCATCATTTGGCGCTGGGATACACCTTATGGTCCTGGCTAAACACGGAACATATTCTGGAGTTAAGTGGTCGTCCTTCTCCTCCCTCCCTCCCTCCCTCCCTCCCCCAATAATGCTAGATTCATGGGCCTCAATATATATCGAGTACAATATACCTGCTCAAGAATTTATACAGAATATGAGAAAGATAGTTTTGGGAAGGTTTTAGAGGAGCCACAATACATTAAAATTACAAAATAAAAGGCAAACCTAGTCAAGGTATGTCTTACGATTAGGAAATAGCTGTGTGTGAGGTGACTATTTGAGACCCTATGGTAACAGAGACCGGCCAACCTCCGCTATATTGGTCCACTGGCGTCATTATAATATCTCTACACTCAATTACGTCCATACCCATAATACACGTTCAGAAATACTGGTCTATGATATATGGTTTGGTGTTTGGGTCTAAATTCTACATGATAAACAGCTTAATATGACCTCGTTGTTAAATAATTACGGCACCATAATGTCGCCCAAATTATAAGATGACCGATCTCACTGGTAACCCAGGTTCGAATCCCGGGTGGATCATTATGCTTTCATTAATTTCATTGGGAGGTGTTTGGTGTTGGGAGTGAGATTACTAAATTAGATTAGTAAAGGATATTTAGCCCACACCAGTCCATATTTTGAATAGCCTTCAGAGTAGTTGATTAATTACCGAATTAATTTGATTATTTTTTGATAATTCATGCGTTGTCTAGATTCAAAGAGTATGATAGTTCAATGGAATAAAGTAAATAGTTTACTTTGAATCACCTGATTAGCCAACAAATTATCAGACAATTAAATAATGGAAGCCGTTTGACTAATTATTAATGCTTTGTACATAATAAATCAGTACGTAAGTAAAATATATAATAATAAACTCATAACTGTTGCAGCTACAAGTAAACGCAAATTAATATGCGAATTTTGATGACACGAACAAGACTAAAGATCCACTTACCATTCATATATGACTCCTATTTTGTAACTGTTGGTTCTGTTGGTGACTATGGGCAACACGACACGTTCCTAGCACCACGGGAATAACACGGATCTCAATTGATAACACCGGGCTATCACCAGGAAGCAAGTCCAACCGGGGTTATAAATCGCCAAGAAATCGAGGGTTTTTCTCCTGGTGGTGGGGTGGAGTAGGAAAGTGGTTTAGATTGGTGGGGTTATGATGGGGAGGTGTGCACATTCTATCTATCTATATTGTTGTTATATACATTGTAGCATGTGTGGGGCTATATTAATATTAGTAATCGTTGTCGCAAAAACATCAAATTTATCTAATAGTGGTATTGCATTGGCTTGGCATAAGAAAGTGATCGTGTTCGATTAATTATTAAATATATATATTTTTGTTTTCGTAGTAAGGTGCTAAAAAGATGATATAAATAATTTGCATTGTTTTGATAACATGTAGATAGTGATACAAACGCGTTAATATTTGGTTACTTTTGGTAGAGGCAAGATATGATGAGGTTATAATAGTATTTCGGCTTTTAAAAAGGATAAAAGAAGTTAGTAGTTCAGACAAAAAAATTGAAAAGTAATCCAGTTACTGTTCTGAAAGGTTATAAAACTCGAACATTAGTGTTTTCAAATGAGTAAAGGCATATGATGGTTATGAAGTGTATGGTTTTGAAAGGCTGCACAAATAATGCCGTTAAATTAATAAAATTGTAAGCATGATTTGGCTTAGCAGGGAATAAAAAGGGAATCTAAAAGTTATATTGCTTTGAAATTATGTAATGATGCAATAACTGATGTATATTTGTCTTAGATGGAGGTAGGTGTAAGAAAGGGGATCTACTAATGTTTTTGTTTGAAAAGGATTCGAAAATGCGATTCATTGTCTTTTATAGCGGAACCAAGATACAGGAAAGGAATTCCAGCAGTAGCCTATTAATGCTTGAAAAAACTATCCAAATATTCAGTAGCGCTTATAGCAAATGAAAGATATAAGATAACGAATCCAGTTGTGATATCGTTTCACAAGTGTTGTAAACAGTTGCCCCTCAACTTTCCCTTTATAATTGCTGAGGGGAACAGGGCCTTGGGTGGGGCTTTTGTTTCCCGGGCGTTTCCTCACCCTCCTCAGCTCCCCGCCTTTGAGTGGCTTCGGTCACCTGGGCATTATTAGTGGTAAGCTGGGAGGGTTCTGTGGGGGCGCTCGGTTATGGCCTTGGCCTTGCTCGGGACCTTGGGGCTGCTCGGCCAGACAGCCTGAGGAACAGCAACAACAACAACAACAACAACAGTTGATTCTCTGGATTTAACAGTTTAATGTTATTGTATGGAAAGGCTGCAAAAACGCGAATCAGTGTTGTTTATCTCTTTCAGTATAATGACATCCTTACATTATATTCTGGCTATCATTATAGTCATTTATACATATTTGGAAGTCCTCGTAGGAATATATGAGTTAATACAATGTCAATGAACTCTCTGGCTCCCAAAAGTTCATCCAAACTTAAAGAAAATCGTCTGTGGATAGCCCGAATACAAATGCAAGCCGTGCGCCATTGTACACTGAAATGATTAAATATCTGTATTTATATGGTGGTAAGAGTAGGGACCCCACACAGACCACCCCTAGACGACCAACGACAACACCTTACCGCGGACAGTAACGAAGTGGAGCACAGAAAGCCGCCCTGGAGGAAACAACCACCCACCTGACCTTCTTGTGGAAAACGCCCACCCACCTCCACCTCCACCTACACCTCCTTTATCTGATGAGACACATTCACTCTCTCGCAAGGTAAAAGTGAAGGGGGACATTGTCTTTAGCACCGTTTCCGAATCTGTGTCGTTGGCTTGAGATGTAGTTGAATAACCATAAAGTATATATTAACACTTCACACGCCTTTTTATTAAGACAATAATTTTGATTATCAAGCACCCATCTAATAAGAACTATATACTGTACAATTTGAAAACATTCTCATATATGCTTTAGAAAATAGTGAACGTCTTTGGAATTGTGAGAGTAACTTAAGTGATAGTTGTAGGATATATTTGAATGTAAAGCCTTAGGGTAGGTTCTATAGTCTATTCGCTGTAAGTAGGCGAGAAATCATGACCTCTATTATCTCTAATTAATAAAGGGCTAGAGCAAATTGGCTGTAAATCTCCACATCTATTCCTTGGCTGACTCTTCCCAAATGGTAGAAATTGAGTTCGATTACTCTCGTCATTTTTGAGTTACAGAGAGTAGAGGTCATGATTTCTGGCCTACTTACAGCGAATAGACTATAGGTGTTGGACTGTGGGCATGTAGCGTGACTGTACAGTACTCCACAGTGACACACACACACATTGTCCAGGACACGCCCCAATGATGCTGCTCTGAAGGAAAGCTATCAAGGTCGGGTACTAACAGGTTAAATAGACAGTAATGGTCACTGTGGTATATAAATATAGGTTGTAACTAAATATTCAGAAAAAATAAATAAATACAAATAAATTGCCTAAAGTAATATGAATCTTGTGCAATAGCTAGCTAGTTAGATAAGTCTACTGTAGCTATCTACTGTATCTATCTACTGTAGCTATATATATATATATATATATATATATATATATATATATATATATATATATATATATAGAGAGAGAGAGAGAGAGAGAGAGATATATAGATATTGAGAAATATAGTTATATCCTACAATTAATTTATTCATGTGTGTAACTGTAAATGTTGCATCCGCAATTGTCATCGACGAATAACTCGTCTCAAATAGAGTAATGCAAGTATCAGATAGTTGGATAAGTGATGACTGGCTGTAGTTCGAAATAGTAGATTATTTGGATAAGATATTTGCAGCGAGACAGATAAATTTGAAAGCAGGGCATAGTAATCAGAAGACCTGTAGTTGCATGGTAAATGACCTATTGGTGTGAATAGCTTTCATGTTGGTAGTAAATGTGTAAATATTAAATGGTAAGCAGAATGGATGGTTTTCCTCGATTTTGGATTGGGACAGGCTATGCGATGTTATATATGTCTGCTAAATATATACGCAATATATGATAGTCTAAATGAATAAAACATGCATTTTTTGCAAGTACATAGTCACAATTAAGCAGTTTAATTGAGGTATTTGAGGAACTTTGTGAAAGTAAAGTAGACAAAGTAAAACGTCTATATAATATAAATTAAGCACAGATTATATATATTCCATACGACACTTAAAGTTGATAAATTCAAACGTCATGTACTGTAGTCGTAATTGATACAAATAGTAAAAGTACGGTGGCGCTAATAAGTCATGTCTCAGCTGTTATTACGTTTGGCTCACTCTGTGCTGTATCAATGTCTGTCAGATGTTGAATAGGGTGGGTTAGTGTAGGAACATGTTGGTATATCTCACTTAAAAAGAACACAAAATAATGTGTAAATATTTCTGATACCAATTATTGATCAACACATAATTGGTGCCCAGACATCACTTATTAGCGCGACTGTACAGCGTTTTGATATATTGATAGAGTAGCAGAGGGTAAACAACAAACGAACAAACCAAGAGATAGAATTGTACTGATCTGTGATAAAAAAAATAAAACTTTGAAATAAGAGATGCAAATGCATACCAATTGAAAATAGCAATGTGTGTGTATTTGAAACATTAAGTGGGGATGGGCCGTTTTAAAGACATTCACCGCATTAGTTTGTCGATTGAAATATTTCGTCAAATTTCTATATCAACATAAAGACCTTTCGTACTATTTAGGTGTCGATTTTTTCCTGGCGAGCGATAGCGAGCCTGCAATTTTAAGAGAAATCGGCCTTCGGCTGGGACATTTTTCTATCGAAAAATTTACAAATTTATCTTGAAACGGGTGCTAGTGAGTATTTTGTTTAAAGCTTGATGAAGGTCTAGGGAGGAAACTAAAAGATAAATGAATATACAAATAAATACTGTAGATCCAACAAATAAATACTGTAGATCCAACAAATAAATACTGTAGATCCAACAAATAAATACTGTAGATCCAATAAATACTGTAGATCCAATACATACTGTAGATCCAACAAATAAATACTGTAGATCCAACAAATACTGTAGATCCAACAAATACTGTAGATCCAACAAATAAATACTGTAGATCCAACAAATAAATACTGTAGATCCAACAAATAAATACTGTAGATCCAATAAATACTGTAGATCCAACAAATAAATACTGTAGATCGAACAAATAAATACTGTAGATCCAACAAATAAATACTGTAGATCCAATAAATACTGTAGATCCAACAAATAAATACTGTAGATCCAACAAATAAATACTGTAGATCCAACAAATAAATACTGTAGATCCAACAAATAACCACTGTCCCTTCAACATGCCATGCTGAATGTATATCCAAACACTAAACTATTTATCCTGTACCAGTCTTAATGACTGTTTAATTTGGGTATGGGCGTATGTAAGGATAAAGATAGGGTTATGACACCAGTAGCGCCAACTTGGTAGAGGTTGGCCGAACCATGTTACTATAGGGTACGTACTTCAAACTTATTTTGTACATTTATCGGTCGAAATATATCCCGGCCGAAGGGTGGTTCCTGCGGAGTACTCTACATACACGCTACACCCACACCAAAACACTTCATGGATTACACATAAGCAGATCACACTAAACTTTCTTTCATTTTATTAAGTGGGATTGTCACTTAACAAAGTCTATATGCCTATTAAAAAAAAACAAAAAAAACAACAACAACAACAACAACAGAACATTATTTGTATTTGGCCTATCATATCTACATTTGCTTACAGTGTTTTGGTAAGTATAGTACATTATAACGCCAATAACATAATCCAGTACCTAGATGCTCATAAATGCCTTAGGTTACGGCGAGGAAAAAGGCATAACAAACCAATTAATTTACAACTTATTTCTTGCGTACATCGTCATAAAGACTGGAGTATCACAAGTTATTATACCCATTTGTGATTAGTACATAATATTTATACGGTTAGCTCTAGAAATACGATGTCGGCATATAGGATACGACGATCAGAGGTAGATAAGGTGCCGTTAAGGGGTTTAGTTTTTAGTTTCCTCCCTAGACTTCCATCAAACTTTAATAAAACATCCGTTAGATCCCCCTACGAGATTAAGTTGTACATTTTTCGGTAGAAAAATGTCACTGCTAAAGGCCGGTTCTTCCAAATTTACAGGCTACTATCGTTCGTCAGGAAAAAAAAATCGACACCTAAATAGCACGAAAGGTCTTAATATTGACAAAGAAATAAGGCGAAAAGTTTTAAAATCGACAAACTAATGGGGCAAACGTCTTAAAATCTCAAAACTAATGGGGATAAGCATGAGGAGGAAAGGGGACCAGAAAAATGGCCCATCTCCCCTAAATGTTGAAAGTATCCGGCCCCTGTAGTTCATGTTGTGTCTTTCATAAGGGTTGTAATACTGATATAAACAATAGAACGAACACATATAATACTTCTTTATTCAGATATTTCGAGCCCTTTCTGCCAAATGGTGACCTCTTTATATTCTGTTCTAGCTCTCTGTATTAGTTTGTATTTAAATTGGTCTCAAAAGGGTCAATTCAGATATTAGACATTGGATACAAGTACAGCCCCTATAACAATAAAGATCGGCCAACTTCCGCCATATTGGAGCCACTGGTAGCATTAGTCTCTCTTTACACGTTTACATCAATAAGGAATATTCACCAATACTGGTAGGTGATATAATTATAGTTTGGTCTTTGGATGTAAATTGTACAGGATATATTCGAAAATACCACACCGTTCTTTGATAAGTAGGCTAAGGTACGAAATTGATGTGTATATATAAAAAAAAAAAAAAAAAAAATACTATACCCTGTTTCTTTTCAACTGACGGTAAATTGAAAAGTTCCTATCAAGATTTATCAGTTATCTTGAGGATTTTATACTGAAATATGGTGCGGATTATACAAACTTGGACTTAATATGATGGAGCGACATGGTAATTGACCATTTTCCCATGAAGTATCGAGAAATGAGCTGCTAAGGGATTCAATTTACCGTCAGATTAAATGAAACCGAATATAGTCTGGCAGCTTATTAGGCCAAGATCATAATATACTTCTCTCTCATAATTTAAAAAATTTCTTCAGTCTAGTTTCCGATACGATTTAATAAGATTCAGGACATTTTGCCATAGAATTCGGACGGAAATTTAATTATAAAATGTCTTGTATAAAACCCTCGTTATATTGTGAAGGTCAGGCATTTAAAGGGGGGATGGGCCGGTTTTCTAGACTACTTTCTCCATGTTTAGCCCCATTAGTTTTCAGATGTTAAGATGTTTGCCCCATTAGTTAGTCGATTTTAAGACCTTTCGCCCCATTTCTTTGTCAATATTTAGACCTTTCGTGCTATTTAGGTGTCGATTTTTTCCCTGGTGAACGATAGTGAGCCTGTAATGTTGGAAGAAGCGGCCTTCGGCCGGGACATTTTTCTACCGAAAAATGTACAAATTAATCTAGAAGGGAGATCTAATGCATGCTTTTTAAAATTTGGTAGAGGTCTAGGGAAGAAACTAGAAAAATAATTAATACATGCAAAAATCGCCCAAAAAGTGAACCATCTCCCCTTAAATTGGACTCTTCTTATTAAACATTGTAATCTATGTATACGATTTGACCAACTAAACTTACACTCAATCAATCAATCAAGGGGTTTATGTTTACTAATGCTAAGGAATCAATCAAGGGGTTTATGTTTACTAATGCTAAGGAATCAATCAAGGGGTTTATGTTTACTAATGCTAAGGAATATCAATCAAGGGGTTTATGTTTACTAATGCTAAGGAATCAATCAAGGGGTTTATGTTTACTAATGCTAAGGAATCAATCAAGGGGTTTATGTTTACTAATGCTAAGGAATCAATCAAGGGTTTATGTTTACTAATGCTAAGGAATCAATCAAGGGGTTTATGTTTACTAATGCTAAGGAATCAATCAAGGGGTTTATGTTTACTAATGCTAAGGAATCAATCAAGGGGTTTATGTTTACTAATGCTAAGGAATCAATCAAGGGGTTTATGTTTACTAATGCTAAGGAATCAATCAAGGGGTTTATGTTTACTAATGCTAAGGAATCAATCAAGGGGTTTATGTTTACTAATGCTAAGGAATCAATCAAGGGGTTTATGTTTACTAATGCTAAGGAATCAATCAAGGGGTTTATGTTTACTAATGCTAAGGAATCAATCAAGGGGTTTATGTTTACTAATGCTAAGGAATCAATCAAGGGGTTTATGTTTACTAATGCTAAGGAATCAATCAAGGGGTTTATGTTTACTAATGCTAAGGAATCAATCAAGGGGTTTATGTTTACTAATGCTAAGGAATCAATCAAGGGGTTTATGTTTACTAATGCTAAGGAATCAATCAAGGGGTTTATGTTTACTAATGCTAAGGAATCAATCAAGGGGTTTATGTTTACTAATGCTAAGGAATCAATCAAGGGGTTTATGTTTACTAATGCTAAGGAATCAATCAAGGGGTTTATGTTTACTAATGCTAAGGAATCAATCAAGGGGTTTATGTTTACTAATGCTAAGGAATCAATCAAGGGGTTTATGTTTACTAATGCTAAGGAATCAATCAAGGGGTTTATGTTTACTAATGCTAAGGAATCAATCAAGGGGTTTATGTTTACTAATGCTAAGGAATCAATCAAGGGGTTTATGTTTACTAATGCTAAGGAATCAATCAAGGGGTTTATGTTTACTAATGCTAAGGAATCAATCAAGGGGTTTATGTTTACTAATGCTAAGGAATCAATCAAGGGGTTTATGTTTACTAATGCTAAGGAATCAATCAAGGGGTTTATGTTTACTAATGCTAAGGAATCAATCAAGGGGTTTATGTTTACTAATGCTAAGGAATCAATCAAGGGGTTTATGTTTACTAATGCTAAGGAATTAAGGGGCGATGGGTATTTTTTCTGGTCCCTCTTCTTCCTCATGTTTAACCCCATTAGTTTTCAGATTTTAAGACGTTTGGCCCATTAGTTTGGCGATTTTAAGAACTTTCGCCCCATTTTGTTGTCATTATTAAGACTTTTCGTGTCATTCAGGTGTCGAGATTTTCCTGGCGAGCGATAGCGAGCCTGTAATTTAAGAGGAACCGGCCTTCGGCCGGGATTTTTTTCTCGAAAAAATTACAAATTTATATTGATGGAGGGTCTTGGGCAGGTATTTTTTAAGCTTGATGGAGGTCTGGGGAGGAAACAAAAATAATGCAAATATACATAAATGAGCAAATAAATACGCCCATCCCCCCTTAATACGCCCATCCTCCCTAACTAATTGAAATGGGTCTGTTACTAAACTTTTCATTTTTATGAATGGCCACGCTTTTCAATTTGCATTAAAACTTCGCTTCATCTGTTCTTACATATGCAAATACAAAAATATTATATCATTAATATCAGAAGAGAACTCCCAACACCAGAAATTATTTGAGGTAGCCTTTATATCGTTAATTCTCAGAAGTTCCTTCGTAAGCTGAATATAACTTCAAACATTATTAATATGGATAAATATAAAATCTTTACCTAAATAAATGAGATTGGTATACTGTATATTGTATGCAAAATGTATAGCTTATTATGAACACAACATACCTCTCTTTCTTGTTTCATTTGTGTGCCACAGTTCGAGATGTCTTACGAGTATATGTCTTATTGAACATAGCATTTTGTGAATAAATATTTATTATTCATATATGTTATTCATTAACTAATAAAAAAGAAAACAAAAAAGAAACAGAAATGTATGACCTAACAACCTTCAATTTTACGTAATAATCCATTTGTTTTTAAGAACTTTAGGCCCATGCTTTGGGTCATATCCTAATGCATTGGAAAAATAAAATAAAATAATAAATAAAATAAAATAAAATAACAAATAATTACCGAAGATAAATGATTGCATGCTTATCTCACGTGTATTTTTTCACGAGCATAATAAAACATCATGGTTAAGCCATTCAGTAACATGGTGGTTTGTTTTCGGTTATTCGTGCTAACACTAGACGATTTTTTCCCCAGCTCGGGAAGCAATTAAATGAGTAATATATATTTACATCATATTTTTAACTCTCACATATCCTTTCTAACCATGAGAAAATCGCTTAATAATAACCCGAACGAAATTAAAGATTGCGTCATGGAATACTCAAAGGAATACTGTATGGCATTTTCCCGCATAGTACATTAACCCTCTCCGACATATGGCGTAATGTTGAGCCTATTAGGGATACTTTAAAGCCTTTACCATCAGGGGTATTTAGAAACCTTTAGTTTAGTTACTTCAACCTCTGCAGTTGTCTTTGAGTTAGCTGTGGGCAGAAAACTAATTTTGGAGAGGTAATTATAAGAGTGAGAGAACTCTTTCTTATTGCTAATCTGCCAACCTATGCGTCATATGAGTCTGAAGGGGTTAAGGTGGGGGGGGGGGTCATATTTTGTTTTTATGTGTGTTTAATTCGTATGTAAATTTTCCTAGTTTTCTCCCTAGATCTCTCTTAAGCTTAAAACAACAACACCCCCAGGACCCCCATTTGAGATAAATTTGTACATTTTTCTGTAGATACAAAGGGTTTCCGAACAAAGTAAAGTGTCTAGTGTCCGCCAGAATAGAGTGGAAACAAGTGTTATAGTACTTAAAGAGTGTATTTTCTGAACCCCTTTCTCTCTCATGCTTAGCCCTATTAGCTTTGCGATTTTAAGACGGTCGCCACATTAGTTGGGCTATTTTAAAACCTATCGCCCCATTTCTTTGCCATTTAAAAAAACTTTCGAGCCATTTATGTGTCGATTTGTTCTTGGTGAGCGATAGAGAGCCTGCAATTTTGGAGAAACCGGCATTTGGCCAGTTCTCCTTACTTTCGCTTCTGTGAAACACAATCTTGTATCACGGTAATAATAATGTAATTTCACTGTTTATTACAAAATACATTTCAAACACCTACCTGTATTTGAAAATGTGTGTATTACTAATACACTTAATGTATCAACGATTAAACTGAAGAAAACCTAACAATGAACTTTCATAACAATATAATATCATGGAGGGTAATCCCTTCTGTACCGGCAACGTCTTTGTAACGTTAATCAGGCTACTATTAGAACATGTTATTCAGTTGCAAAAGGGCCTTCAGTAATTACTAGGCTTCGAACTATCTCACTTAATCCTTTTTGCTACCACAGATCCATCTTGAACTGCATAAAATCGAATACATATAGCTAGAATAAAAATAAAAGGACATCGCCGGTACATAAGGGGTTAATTTGAAATAAGTCCAGTATGAATGTTGTATGTCTAGCTGAAGGGTGAAGCTATGGTTGGATATTGGTTTATGGATATATAATGTGGTTAAGGGGGGTGACCTGTTTTTTTTCTCTCTTTGGGCTGTATTCGACCCCATTCAGCCTACTGTTTTAAGACGTTTATCCCCATCCAGGTGTCGATTTATACCTGACGAGCGATAGCGAGCCACCACATTTTTGGATAATGAGTTAGACAGCTGGCTAAATTTGTACATTTTTCGATAGAAAAATGTTTCCGGCGAAGCCGGATTTCTCTATAAAATGCTGGCTCGCTCTCGCTCGCCAGGAAAAATTTACACCTGGATGGGGATAAATGTCTTAAAACAGTAAGCTGAATGGGGCAGAATGGATACAACCAAGACAGAGAAAAACGCAAGTCACCCCCCTTAAATTGAAAAGAAGGGCTTAGCCACAAACCAATATAGATGCTACGTAAACCTGTGGGTAGGAAAGCGGAATATGGTGTATAGTGACCCAGAGACATCCCCTGATATACCTACAGACCCTGCCTACAACACTGCTGGTACGCCGCCATTTTGTGATACCTGTCTGTGAGTGCCTTAGGCGGTCACTAGAGATCCTGTATAATACCGAGATCGGCCACTAGTTCGCTAAGACTCAATTTTTACAGTAAAGAGCAATGGGCTTAAGGGGGGTGACCTGGTTTTTTATCTCCTTTTCTCTCTTTCTCTGCCTTGTATCCATTTAGCCCCATTTAGATTACTGTTTAAGACGTTTATCCCCATCCAATTATCGATTTCTTCATGGCGAGCGAAAGCGAGCCAGCATTGTGTGGAGAATCTGGCTTCGCCGGATACATTTTTCTATCGAAACATTTACAAATATAGCCTGCTGTCAAAAACATTAGCAAATAAATGCTGGGTCGCTACAGCTCGCCAGGAAAAAATCGACACCTGGATGGGGGTAAACGTCTTAAAACAGTAGGCTGAATGGGGCCGAATGGATACAGCCCAGAAGGAAAAAAAATAGCAGGTCACCCCCCTTAACCACATTATATATCCATATACCAATATCCAACCATAGCTTCACCCTTCAGCTAGACATACAACATTCATACTGGACTTATTTTATAATTAACCCCTTATGTACCGGCTATGTCCTTTTAATCATATTCTAGAGAAAACAAAAAAATACTAGGTAGACCCCCTTAAGAGGGCCCTTTTATCTATCTATCTATCTATCTATCTCTATATATATACCGGTATATATATATATATATTTATTATTATTTTTGTTTTGTTTTAGTTTCCTCCCTAGATCTCCATCAAGCTTTAATATAATATCCCCAAGACCCCATTTTGAGATCCATTTGTGCATTTATCGGTAGAAATATGCCTCGGCCGAAAGCCATTTCCTCTAAAATTACAGGCTCGCTATCGTTCGCCAGGCAAACATCGACACCTAAATGCCACGAGAGGTCTTAAATTCGCCAAACTAATGGGCCGAATGTCTTAAATTCTCAAAACTAATGGGGCTAAGCATAAGGGAGAAGGGGGACCTGAAGACCTCCCCTTAAATACTACTACTTTTAACAGGGGAAAGGAAGATCGAGGCCTTTCCCATACTTTCCCATACTTTAGGCTCCTTAATGGGAGAGGTTGTCGCTTTTTCTGGACCTCCTTCTTCCTCATGTTTAGCATATTAGTTTTGAGATTTTAAGACATTCGTTTCATTAGTTTGTCTATTTTAAGATCTTTCGCCCCAATTCTTTGTCAATATTTAGACCTTTCGTGCCATTTAAGTGTCTATTTTTTCCTGGCGAGCGATTGTGAGCCTGTCATTTTTTAAGGATCCGGTCTTCGACCGGGAAATTTTTCTACCGAAAAATTTACATATTTATCTTGAAAGAGGGTCTAGGAGGTGTATTTATCTTGAAAGAGGGTCTAGGAGGTGTATTTATCTTGAAAGAGGGTCTAGGAGGTGTATTTATCTTGAAAGGGAGTCTAGGGGGTGCTATTTATCTTAAAAGGGGGTCTAGGGGGTGCTATTTATCTTGAAAGGGGGTCTAGGGGGTGCTATTTATCTTGAAAGGGGGTCTAGGGGGTGCTATTTATCTTGAAAGAGGGTCTAGGGGGTGCTATTTTTTTTTTGTTTTTTTTGTTTTTTTAAGAGACAATGAACGGAGGAAGGAAAAACACAGATAAAACAAAAAGGTCCATGTGCCTAAAGGCATCCTCCATTCATAAAATGTTTGTAACAACTGGATATAAACATTTGTAGATTGTAAGTTTGTGGAAAGCAATTCGAGGGAAGTGAATTCCAAAGAGTAGTAGCTCTGGGGATAAATGAATTCTGATAAGCAGAAGTTCTGCATTGTGGAGGAGAAAGTGTAAATTCATGGGCGCTCTCAGCTGCCCTAGTTCTACGGGGAAAGATGTGGAGAGGCGGCACAATTGAAGCAAGTTCCTCGGAACAATTGCTGTGAAAATATCTGTAGAATAATGCAAGGGATGCAACGTTTCTTCGTATGAATAATGTAGGAAGGTCCTGTGTGATTGCAGGGTTATTGATTAATCTAATAGCTTTATTTTGAATTTTGTCCAACTGCCTCAATGCAACCACTCCACTTCCACCCCACAGAGGTGAACAGTAATCCATCTGAGAGCGCACATGACTTTTATATATTACGGCCAACTGCTCGTCAGTGAAGAATTCTCGAACTCTGTACAGGAGTCCCAGTTTTTTAGAGGCATTCTTAGCAATGCTTCTAACATAATGTGTCCAGCTCAAGTTAGTAGTTAATGTTACACCGAGAATGTCAATACTAGGGGAAGTGGGAATATTTACATCATTAAAAAATATATGGGAGTCAGTGAGATTCTGTCGGTTAGAAAATTGAATGTACTTGGTTTTCTGTGCATTAAAGGAAACTAGATTCTCTTGTCCCCATTCATTAATTCTAGAAAGGTCCTGGTTCAGAGAAATTGCAGTGTTTATTTTTGAATTTATAAGATCGGGTTGGGTGAAAGAATTGGTAAATGTGAAGGAACTGTGGAGTGTTGAGTCATCTGCGTAGGAATGTATTGGATTATGAGTGGTAGATATGAGATCATTGATATGAATGAGGAACAGAGTTGGGGCCAAAACTGATCCCTGGGGAACACCAGCATTTATTGAGTGAAATTGAGAATAAAGGCCATCTACCATTACACGTATTTTTCTGTTATGAAGATAAGAAGAAATTAGTGGAACTAATGATGCAAGGCCGTAGTGTGACATCTTCGACAATAAGGATTGATGCCAGACTCTATCAAATGCCTTTGATATATCCAGTGCTATTGTATGTGTTTCACCATGTTGGTCTGTAGCTTGGTTGATTTGATGCGTAAGAAGGCAAAGAATGTCTGCAGTTGATCGACATCGTCTAAAACCATATTGCCTATCACTGATTAATTTATTATTCTCCAGATGCTTAATTATGTGATTATTTAATATAATTTCAAAGACTTTACCAAGAGTGGAAGTTATAGCTATTGGTCTGTAGTTTGATGGATCTGAAGAGGCACCTTTTTTAGGAACTGGATGGATGTTTGCTTCTTTCCAGGGTACTGGGAAGCATGGGGTATGAGTACACAGACGGAAAAATTTTGCCAATACAGGAGCGAGCACCAAGGAGCAATTCTTAAGTACTATTGGAGGAATTTCATCTGGACCAGGAGCCTTATCTACTGAGAGATTCTGCAAAATAGTTTTGACATGTCTGGTGTGGATCTTAAGTGAGGGAATTTCAGGCGAATTAAAATTAAGTACAGGGACATCTTGATTTATTTCATCTAAGGTTGAGTTGGTGGAGAAAATATCCGCAAGAAGGTTAGCTTTACCTCGTGGGTCACTTACAAGATTGCCAGTCGGAGATTTTAATGGTGGAATGGATGAAGCAGTAGTGAAGTTGGATTTGAATGAGTTAAGAGTAGACCAAAATATTTTGTTATCATTTGGATTATTTAGAAGTTTATTTGCCTGCTTATGGAGAAAGTTTGATTTAGTTAGGTTTAATACAGTTTTTGCATGATTTCTGATGTTTCTAAAGTAATTAAAGGCTTCATGTGTTTTTGATCTTGTGTATGCATTGTAGGCTATTGCTTTTTGTTCAGTTACTCTAGCACAATTATGGTCAAACCATTTAGGTGAATTAGATCTTTTACTGTACTTTTGATGAGGAATAAAAGTTTCCATTCCAATTTTTACAAAATCTTGTATGTGGCTCAAGGTGGAGTGTGCATCATTAGAAAAGAAAGAGGTCCAGGGAATATCAATAAAGAAACCTTGAAGACCCTCCCAGTCTGCCCTATCGTAATGCCATTTAGTCACCAAAACAGGTTCAGAGTGGGAAGGTGTGGTAGGTGATAGACAGGTGGCCTGTATCAGACAGTGATCAGAAGATCCAAGTGGGGACCTCACTGTAACATCATAATTTTCTGAATTGGTTGTTAAAAATAAGTCCAGTAGGTGGGAATTATGATTAGGATTATCTGGTACACGGGTGGGTTGGTTGACTAGTTGAATGAGATTAAATGAGTCTGCAAATAGCTCACATTCAAGACCAGCATCATCAGTCCTGGCTGAATGAGTGAGCCATTCAACATTATGGACATTAAAATCACCCAACACAGTGATTTCAGAAGAAGCATTTAAGTTGAGGACACTGAGTTGTGAGGACAGAGAATCAAAAAGACTTTGCTCTGGAGGAGTATTTGGGGAACGGTAGATGCAACATATGTATTTAAATTTACCAGCAGAAATTAATTTGTATATAGAATAATCAAAATAGGGACAATTGAAACTAGTAACCTCCTCCAGGGCAATTTCAGATTTTGCGAAGCAACATACACCACCTTTAGGTCTGAAATTTTGGAGCAGTTGATAACCTGTAAAATTAAATCTAGATGTGTCAGATGTGGATGTTACTTGAGTCTCTGTCAAAAAAAGGAGAGTAGGGGATTCTGCTTGAAGAAATTGGTGTACAGAATTGATGTTAGAGTGAAGTCCCCTTATATTACTAAAGAAATAGCTGTACTGACAATCAGCTTTGGGACGTTGCAATGCTCTTGACACAGTATCTTGAAAGGGAGTCTAGGGGGTGCTATTTATCTTGAAAGGGGGTCTAGGGGGTGCTATTTTAAGCTTGATGGAGGTCTGACGAGGAAACTCAAAATTAAATTAATCAATAAATACATAGACCAAAAAACAAGCACTACCCCTTTAACGCCGTCAGGTATTTTATTCTGGCTATCATTTGTAGATTTTAGTCAGGATAGAAAGGGTTTGTGGGAGTAAATAGAGAACATGAGACATAATTTACTCTGTTGATTGCTAGAGGTCCTTCCTAACATGTATCCAATCGTCTAGTGTTAGCAAGAATTCAACACAAAATGACGCCATGTTACGGAAAGACTTAATGACAATGTAATCATAAGTTTTTGTTTTGAAAAATACAACAACTTTTCTTATTACTCAATTAATTACAACTAATTATTGTTAATAATGATTAGGATACAATTTGACGACAGTTTTCCATGTTCTGTTCAAGAGGGGGTGGGGGTGGGGTTCTGGACCCCCTTCTCACTCATATTTAGCCCCATTAGTTTTGAGATTTTAATGCATTCGCCTGATGAGTTTGACCTCTCGTTCCATTTAGGGGTCAATTTTTGTCCTGGCGAGCAATAGCGGGCCTGCAATTTTGGAGCAAACGGCCTTTGGCCTGGGCTATTTTCTACCGATAAAATGCAGTGTTATCATTTTCAGTATATATATGAGGTTGCCTCTTTGTATTTCCTTCAGGCTATAAATGGAGTAGGTTTGGCAGCTTAGGAATGTAGTAGGGTTAAGGGGAGATTTCCACTGGAGAATTTTTTTTCTGGACCCGTTTCTCCCTCATGTTTAGCC
Organism: Paralithodes platypus; assembly: GCA_032716605.1. Lineage (NCBI taxonomy): Eukaryota > Metazoa > Arthropoda > Malacostraca > Decapoda > Lithodidae > Paralithodes > Paralithodes platypus. The sequence goes on from CM064521.1 coordinate 25,665,352, forward strand.
CCATTGCTTTTGAGATTTTAAGACCTTCGCCCTAGTAGTTTTGACATTTTAAGACATTTTGCCCCATTTCTGTCAATTTTAAGACCTTTCGTGCCATTAAGGTGTCGATTTTTTCCTGGCGAGCGATAGCGAGCTTGTAATTTAAGAGGAACCGGCCTCCGGCCGGGATATTTTTCTACCGAAAAATGTACAAATTTATCTTGAAAGGGGGTCTAGGGGGTGTAATTTTAAGTTTGATGAAAACGTAGGGAACAAACTAAATACCTCCCCTTAAGCACTTGATTCGCCCTTAGTATTCTACATATTGTTCCTAAAATAATACAACCCTTTAATGTCCGCCAGATAATGAGGTAAGGCACCATATTGCAATGGAAAGGCGAGCTACTGTTTTGATTGTATAAGATTTACCAAACAAGTACAGTATATGTATTACTTTGACACAAACCATTAATTAAAGATAGAATGCGATACAAACCCACCACAACGAGAAGGTTAAAGATGACAGTCAGTATTATCAGGTTTTAAGTATGGACAAAGTTTAGTCTTAATGAAAATATAATAGTGTGACGGTAGGGTGAATGATAAATAATCTAGACACGATCGTACTATAGTCTATTCGCTGTAAGTAGGCGAGAAATCATGACTTCTATCCTCTGTAACTCAAAAAGGGCTAGAGAAAATTGGCTGTAAATTTAAACATCTATTCCTTGACTGGCTCTTCCCAAATGTTATTAGCTCGATTACTTTAGTCGTTTTTGAGTTACAGAGGTCAGAGATAATGATTGTTCGCCTACTTACAGCGAATAGACTATAGACTGTATTGGTCCTTAAGGGGGTATTACTTAATAGACTATAGACTGTATTGGTCCTTAAGGGGGTATTACTTAATTTTTGGGACCATATGTTTATCTGCACATTTATTTTTGAGTGTCTTCGCTAGACCTACACCAAGCTTAAAAATAGACCCTCTAGACCCCCTTTCAAGATAAACGTGTTAATTTTTCGGTAGAAAAATATCCCGGCCGAAGGCCCGTTCCTTCAAAAATTACATGCTCGCTATCGCTCGCCCGGAAAAAATCGACACATAAATGGCACGATATTTCTTAATATTGACAAAGAAATGGGGCGAAAGGTCTCAAAATTGCCAAACTAACGGAAAAAACGTCTTAAAATCTTAAAACTAATATGCTAACAATGAGGGAGAATGGGGCCCAGAAAATGCAACTACCTCCCCCTTAAGTGTAATGGTTAGCACTTGGACTCAGAATATATCCACTTGGAGTACAATGACATTTATGATGCCCCTCTTGGGAAGAACAAAGACACGGAGGTGAGCGCATCGGCCACGCACAGACCAGCGTACAATTTGAACTTACTCTTTACCTTTAAGTGGAGATGGGCGTATTTATTTGCTTATATAATTATATTTTTATTAGGTTTTAGTTTCCTCCCTAGACCTCCATCAAGCTTAAACCCGCCACCCTAGACCCCCCTTATAGATTAATTTGTACATTTTTCGATTGAAAAATGTCCCGGCCGAAGGTCGGTTCCTCTTAAATTACAGGCTCGCCAGGAAAATGAACTCTTAAATTGCATAACAGTTCTTAATATTGGCAAAAAAATAGGGTGAAAGATCTTAAAATCGCCAATCTAATGATGCCAACGTCTTAAAATCTCGGAACTAAGGGGGCTAAGCATGAGGGAGAAGGGGGCCCAGAAAAACTAACCATCCCCCTTTAATATGTACAATCGCCTGCACTAGAATCCGGTACACTGCTTTATGATAAACTGTAGACGGTGAACATTGATCAAGTGATAACAATGAGAGTTTGTCACTGAAGGGATTGTTTCAGAATATATAATTATAACATGGGAACTATTATGTTATTACACACAATTAATATACTTTTTTCATTGCAAGTAATTGTATATATTAATACTATTAATGTAAAGTTGTAGAATATAATTTTTAGTAAAGTAGTATTCAGTATTTAAGGAACTTACCTCAGTTCTTGTGTTCTCCATCGTCGAGTGAGAGAAAACTGCTAATTTCTTCTCCTAGATTCTATCGGCACCTGGAACAAGGACAGAAGGAGTAAATATATAAGGTTTTCATAATAGTAATCGCCAGTGTTCATGTGTATCATAAGCACAGACATCGGAGCATGGTGCTATTGCCTTCCTTTCATGTCTGAGATTCTGTAGCATACATAACCGCATTTAAGGGGAGATGGTTCACTTTTTGGGCGATTTTTGCATGTATTAATTATTTTTCCAGTTTCTTCCCTAGACCTCCATCAAGTTTAAAAAAACATCCATTAGATCCCCCTTCTAGATTAATTTGTAAATTTTTCGGTAGAAAAATGTCCCGGCCGAAGGCCGGTTCTTTCAACATTACAGTCTCACTATCGTTCGCCAGGGAAAAAATCGACACCTAAATAGCACGAAAGGTCTAAATATTGTCGAAGAAATGGGGCGAAAGGTCTTAAAATCGACTAACTAATAAGGCAAACATCTTAACATCTGAAAACTAATGGGACTAAACATGAGGGAGAAAGTGGTCCAGAAAACCGGCCCATTCCCCCCCTTAATAGAATTATTGTCTCTTATGATATTTAGAGAAGTATCCAGTATTCGATAAATGGATATCAATCGTGGTCATGTGCTGTACTTATAACTGTCTTGATGGTGTAATGGTTAGAGCGTTTAAGATCTGTATGTGGTAACCCAGGTTTGAATCCCGGTAGGATCACATGCATTCATTAATTCCATTGGGAGGTGTTTGGTGTTGGGAGTGAAATAAATCAATTAGATGGTGAGAATAATTTGAGATGGTGTTGCTGAATAACGTACGAATAATATTACAGTTGGCAACTTACCTTCGCACTACAGCGATATTAACCCTTTGAGTACCAGCGACGTGTGTTATATTGTATTCTAGCTATATTCAGACAATATTATGCAGCTTAGGAAGGATCTGTGGTAGTTAAAAAGGTTGGTTGAGATAGTTTGAAGCCATATTATTGCCAGAGGTCCTTCCTAAGCTGAATAAAATCGTCTAATAGTTGCCAGAATATGATGAAAAGGACGTCCCTGGTACTGTACGGGTTAACACTGCTTAAATCCCTTCAGGGTCATCATCAGCATTACTTTGAGTGATTTTGTCTATCCTACTACTCCTGCTTATCCTCACCATCATTATTGAATATACAGGGTGTCCCAGGAGGAAAGGGCATAACTTTGGGAAATGATAAAACAAGGTATTCTAAGCCTAAAATGTTCTAAAACAAAAAGTCCAAATCTCAATCGTTAAAAATATATTGAAGGTTTTATATACAATAGTGTCCTTCCCCACCTCATTGTAATGGACTCTTCCATGTCAGATAGTTTCCAACTGGTCCAAAGTGAGCTATTATATCTATAATCATTTTACAACTTATATAATTATAATATCTTTACAATAACATGGTAAAATAACTGCAGTTATATGGAGGTGTGGTAGGTACTAGGACAGCTAGGACAGCTTTCCCTTATGGGGAAATACTTAAGAAAATGCCATTTTCAACATGCAATATCTCTTTACTGTTTAAGATTTGCAATATTTATTATAAAACATTTTAGGCTTAGAATATTTTGTTTTATAATTTCCCAAAGTTATGCCCTTTCCTCCTGGGACACCCTGTATACTACTTAAGCCGGTATCACACGAACACTTTTTCCCTCATCATTTATCCTCAACACTGGTCTGGCAGCTTTTGAGGTCAACATTTGAAATATCTCTGTTACCTACATTCATCTACCATCAGTCTAGTTTCCGATACCAGTGCAAAATATTCCAGAAATGTTGCCAGAAAAATGTTGATCATCGAATGTTGACTATAAAAGCTCTCGTGTGATACCGGCTTTATTACCATCATAACCCTTTCAGCAAACGATGACGCATTTCTTCAGATTTGTTTTGTTACCTATAAATGATTATATTCAGCTTAGGAATAACTAGTAGGAAACAGAAGGTTAATGGAGATTGTTTTCACCCTTTTGATTCCTAATGTTTCTTTGTAAACTGTTATTACACAATGCTAACCAGGAAATAATGTGTTAAGGCTTCATAGGTTTCCTTTTCATCATTACCACCATCAACTCCATCATCATCATCATCCTATCACAAATATAATCTTCTTCCTCCTTTTCATCATTATCACTATCACCTCCATCATCATCCTATCATCACAAATATAATCTTCTTCCTCCTCTTCATCACTATCACCTCTATTATCATAACTTATCACAATTATCCTCTTATTATCATCATCATTATTACCACTTCCATCATCATATCATCACAAATATAATCTTCTTCCTCTTTCACTTCATCACTATCACCATCACCTCCATCATCATCATAACTTATCACAAATATCCTCTTCTTTATCATTATCATTATTACCACTTCCATCATCATCATCATCATCACATCACCTATTCTAGCTATTCTGTTTTCCACCGCTCAGTCCCATTATGTGAGTTAGCCGCCTCCCTGTTTGCCACGGCCCTCGCTAATGTGTTGGGTTTTCATCCCCCACCCTGGCTCTGTCTACCGCCTTATTTATCTCTCTCTGACCGCCACCTCTCTTGTTCGCCCGTAGCCACCACAGAAAAAGGGAAAAGAAAGACAAAAGGGGCACTGAGCAGCCACACGCTTTTCTTTTTCTTCGACGGCGGCTGATTTTCTTCACTTTTTATTCATGATTACATAACGCGCTGATTTTCTTCCTTTTTTATTTCTGAATAGCTGATTTTCTTTCCTTTTATTTCTGATTATGTAACTAGCTGATTTTCTTCCCTTTTTTATTTCTGATTAGGTAACTCGCTGATTTTCTTCCCCTTTTTATTTCTGATTATGTAACTCGCTGATTATCTTCAAGGTTTATTTCTGATTATGTAACTCGTTGATTATCTTCCATATATTCTTGATTATGTAACTCGCTGATTGTCTTCCATTTGATTTCTGATTATGTTACTCGCTGATTAGATTCCCTTTTTATTGCTGATTATGTAACTCGCCGATTTTATTATTTTTTTTATTGCTGATTATGTAACTCACTGATTTTCTTCCCCTTTTTATTTCTGATTATGTAACTCGCTGATTTTATTAATTTTGTATTCCTGATTATGTAACTCGCTGATTTTCTTCCCCTTTTTGTTTTTGATTTTGTAACTCGCTGATTTTCTTCCCCCTTTTGTTTTTGATTTTGTAACTCGCTGATTTTATTAATTTTCTTCCCCCTTTTTGTTTTTGATTTTGGAACTCGCTGATTTTCTTCCCTTTTTATTCATGATTATGTATTTTGAAGAGCCACGTTTTTTTTTAATGTTGTTAGCAATAGCTTTGTTTTTCAGTCCATATCTGAGCATCCTATTAAAGATATATTTTGTGTAATTACTATGAACTATTGAGGCCTAACTCTTATTTTTGTTTAAGTGACCTCTCTTTGGAGTTTGATTCATAAGCTCTACGATGGATTATTTGGAAAAAAACTCATGAATGGGAATAATAGTACAAAGCTATTTGAGGTACTTCGATTTTTTCGTTGGATATCTCACATGGTCAAACTTTGCAGCATCACTGCACATAATTTGACTGCCATTGACTATAGCATTTAATCATTGTAAACTATATGATGGGACTCCTAACAGTATAAAATAAAATTGTGAACAAAAAAGAAAGCAATGTACCAGGTATATAACAGGTCATATTGTACAATATGACTTTTGAGCATGTAAACAATGCTCTAGCTTCATACACAAGTGTTTCATTTTATATTTATTATGATTGGAAGCTAAAGTAGCTACTATAAACTGTAATCTATGTTGGAATTATCAATATGGTCAATGTTATTGTGCAATATCTGATTTTTGTATTAACATATTTTGAATGACATTATGTTGCTTACTCAATAGTGACTGATAAAATGTTTAATAGTTATTTTTTCAAAATAATATTAATGCATATTTTTTAAGGTAGTTGACAAATCTTATCTATTAAAATACAATAAGTGTTATAGTTAAATGCTATGAAAATTAATGATATATTAAATTGAACAATATCGGTAAATTACTCTGAATTACTCTGTGTGAATTTGTGTTTTTATCTATGTTTGTTCGTTGTTTTATGTTGTTTTTGTGTTTTCCCTGTTCTTGCTCTGTCTTGAGTCGGCCACCCCCAAGAAAAAAGGAAAACAAAAATAATAAAATAGAATGAAATAGAAAATAAAAATAAAAATAGGAAAAATGGGGATTGGGCCTGAGCATATAGATAGATATAGACTCTGAATCAAAATTATTTGTATGTATTCCACCTAGACGTTTAGGAGTATTTGTTGCAAATTTTGAGTATATAAACATAAATAATTGTATAAAGGGCTGAACACCGAGTTGAGTGATTATTGGTATAATTTATTATATTGAACGACTCAAGACACTATGAAAGAATAGCATAGTCAACTATAATTCTGAAATTCATGCGAACATTTAGGCTAGGAAAGAGCATCTAAGATTAAACCTAAGGTGGTATGATGCTGGTCATATTGGTTCCTCCTAGTTTCACTCCATTAGTTTGGAGACTGACATTTCACTTCATTTGTTCCCCGATTAAAATACGATGCACCTTAAGGTGTCTTATATTATTCTGGACCAGCAATAGCAAGCGTGTAATTAAGGAAAAACCAGCCTTCGGCTGGGATATTTTTCTGCCGAAAAAAATATTAAATAATTAGCTTGAATGAGCCGGGGGGTGGGGGTGAAGGGGAGGGTGGTGGGGGGGTGGGGGGGGGGGAGGGAGGGATTGCGGTTGTTTTCAGTCTAGAGGGAAACCTAAACATCTAGATCATGTATTCAGCTTAGTAATGCTATCTTTTAGGAAGTATGGGTACAATTGTATGGCTATGAATTTTCTTTAAGTCAAGTAAGCTTAACGTTAATAGTCAATGATAATATTAGTGACATAGCTCTTCCACGCACCATAGGAATACAAGCATATAACACATCAGCGAAGCTAAGGTAGAGGAACTTTGGTGTTACAACTAAATATACCATCACCTAGAGAAATATACAGCAGGAACACTATACTGTATGATAACATTGGTAGCGTGAACAATGGAGGAGGGAACACACTGACTTGGACAGGTGTTTAAACGGGTGGCCGAACAACTCAACCAGTAGACCATTTCAACCAGTAGCTCTCAACCAGTACCAAAACAACCAATACGGTTAGGTTAGGTTAGGTTAGGTTAGGTTAGTACTATATTTTGGCACTGGTTTGGTTGATCTTGGTTGATTTTGGCACTGGTTGATCTTGGTTGATTTTGGCACTGGTTGAGAGCTACTGGTTGAAATGATCTACTGGTTTAGATGTTCGGGAACCGTTTAAACGTAATGTGTTTAAGGGGTAATGGTTTATTTTTTGGGGGTTGATTATTTCATAATTATATATATGTATATTGTTTTTTTTAAGTTTCCTACCTAGACCTCCATCAAGGTTAAACAAACATCCATTTAGATCCCCCTTCTAGATTAATTTGTACATTTTCGGTAACAATATGTCCCGGCCGAAGGCCAGTTCTTCCCAAATTACAGGCTCACTATCGTTCGCCAGGAAAAAACATCGACACCTAAATAGCACGAAAGGTCTTGATATTGATAAAGAAATGGGGCGAAAGGTCTTAATATCGACAAACTAATGGGGCAAACTGTAAATCCAAGTCTATAGTATCCACCTTGGTTGATATTCTCACCAAGTTAACACTATCTGGTCCGGCGTCTTAGGGGCTATTGTGATTTTTGCCTTAATTAGTAATCATGAGGCTATCATAGTGCAGTTGGGTACATGTAGATACATCCTTAGATAAATATCTAGTATTCAAGAATGGATAATATAAAGTGAGCTGGCGCAAAATACCTTAACTGTGTTGGTAGCGTAATGGTTAGTGCGCTGAATTTCGGTGTAAGTATCCTAGGTTCGAATCCTTAGAGTACCACATGTATTCATTAGTTTCATTGATTTCATTAATTGATGACAATAGTTAGCGATAATATGAAATCATTGAAGTTTTGTTTGTTTTTGCCATTTTCGATTAATGTCTTTTAGTTTATCTCCTAGGCTAATAAAAACGCCTTCCCTAACTTCCCTCAAACTAAAAAATCCCCATCTAAACCACCTTCAACCCAAATTTTTAAATTTTTCGATAGAATAATGTCCTGGCCGAAGGCCGATTTCTTCTAAGTTACAGGCTCGTTATAATTTTCCCAGAAATATTTGCCATGTGAATGGGGTGAAGCGTCTTAATATCGCCAAATTAATGAGGGGGAAACATCTTGTAATTTTCAAAGTAATGGAGCAAAACAGGGAATGCCAAATATATAAATAAATAAATTAAAAAATAAACCCTCTCCCTTGGACCAAATAGTGTTTAACATAAACATTTTTTGGGGTAACAGAAATACCACAAAGCTATGTTGACCGTTCACCAAAGGCAGTGTTTCAAACGAGCGCTTTTTCCCTCAATTTTTACGAGCAATTGTAGTCTGGCAGCTTTAACATTTCAGTTAAATCATAATTCAGACATCATCTATCATCTACCTCCAGTCTACCGTAGTTTCAGATTCCAATGCGACAAAACCTCAAAATATTAAGAGAAGAAACTTGCTCATCAATAGGGTATGTTGGTAGTAGTAAGCCCTTCGCTTATAAGTATAGAAGGTAAATCACTTAATATACCCATTGATTTAATATACCCTTTATATAGCCTTGGCCCGTTTAAAGCTAAACATTTAAATTTTTCGGCAGAAAATTTCACGCTCGCTATCACTCGCTCAGACTAAAATTGACACCTGAATGAAGTGACAAACTAATGGAGTAAAAGAAGAAGGGACTAAAATGACCGTAGCCCGCGTCCCATAGCAAGGGGGACGGTGTGTGTGTGTGTGTGTGTGTGTGTGTGTGTGTGTGTGTGTGCGGGGGGAGAGGGGTTGATGGTAGGGAGCCTAAATCTTCCGCCATTTTACTGTGACCAAATTATAGCCTCATACCTATCTACTATACTGCTAAGCAAAACATATAAATCACTTAGCGGGGTGTTCAGGACCCCCTTCTATCTCATATTTAGCCCTATTAGTTTTGAGAGTATATAAGACATTTGCCACATACTGTAGTTTTGGCTATTTTAAGACCTTTCGTGCCATTTAGATGTCGATTTTTTACTGGCGAGCGATAGCGAGACGCAAATTTAGGAGGAAGCAGCCTTTGGCTGGGCAATTTTCTACCAAAAAATGTACAAATTCATCTCGAAGGGAGGTATTGGGGGTATTTTCTTAAGAAGCTTGATGGAGGTGTAGGGAGGAAAAAAAAAAAAAAAAAAAAAACTAATGAATAAATAAACAAATTAATAACTAAGTAAATAAATTTACAAAAATCTTCACTTAACAATGAATCTAAAGTGTCCGAAGATAACTTTAAAACAACCTTCGCATTTACTGTGTTGAGGTAAGTCAGATGCAAGCAGCCGAGTTAACCTTCTATTTTGTCATGTGAAAGAGGGGGGGGGGGTGATAAAAAGTAAACAGGGGAGTCAATTGGGCACAGCATGATGGCGGCTGCAGGCATCACCCTCTATAGCCTTGTTTCCTTGTTACTGACGACAAATTGCATCCCTTAGCAGCTAATTTCTCGATTCTTAATGGACAAATATGAAACTACTATGTTTCTGCATTTTAATAAGGCCAAGTGCATATAATTAGCACCATATTTCACTACAAAATCTTCCAAATAACCGATACATTTTGACGGGAACTTTGTAATTTACCGTCAGTTGAACACAGAGTTATGTATATCTTGGGGAAGTGGCTGTCAAAGATGCTAATAATACTTGTGATCGTCAACAAAATACTATCACTTCGGAGATTGGTTTGCTATTCTTGGTTTCATTTCATGTGACGGTAAACTTAATCCCTTAACCCCTTCTGTACCGGCGACATAATTTTCATTCTATTCTGGCAACTATTAGACGATTTTATTAAGTGTAAAAAGGGCCACCAGCAATTAAGAAGCTTGGAACTATCTCACTTAACACTTTTGACTGCCACAAATCCCTCTTAAACTGCACAAAATCGTCTCAATATAGCGAGAATAATACAAAAAAGACATCTCGGTAAAGAAGGGGTTAACAACTGATTTGTCGATACCTAACGGAAAAATAAGAAACTGCTGTCTCTGCATCATAAGAATGGCAAGTTTTCATAAACAGCAAACACATTTCGCTACAAAAGTTTCGTAATAGCCAAGTAATTAAGAGAGAGGGGGGGGGGGGGGGGGCACCTGTTTTTTTTTCCCTTTCTCTCATTTTCACTCTTTATCTGGCTTGTATCTGTTCGGGCCCATTCAGCCAACTGTTTGAAGATGTTTATCCCTATTCAGGTGTGGATTTCTTCCTGGCGAGCGATAGCCAGCCAGCATTGTATGGAGAAATCTATCGAAAAATTTACAAATTTAGCTTGCTGTAAACATAAAATATATATATATATATATGCTGGCTCGCTTCCTCTCGCCAGGAACATATTGACACCTGGATGGGGGTAAAAGTCTTCAAACAGTAGGCTAAATGGGTCCGAATGGATAAAATTCAGAGAAAGAGAGAAAAGGAGAGACAAAAAGCAGGTGACCCCCCTTAAGATGAAGATATGGCAATTTACCATCAGTTGGACAAAATCGACTATACTAGTAGTTTGAGAAGGGAAAGTAGGACGATGCTTGAACTAGGCTAACAAAAAACGCCTTCCCAGACTTTCTTTAAACTATAAAACTGCCCACCTAGACCCCCTTCAAGCCAAAACTGCCCACCTAGACCCCCTTCAAGCCAAAACTGCCCACCTAGACCACCTTCAAGCCAAAACTGCCCACCTAGACCACCTTCAAGCCAAAACTGCCCACCTAGACCACCTTCAAGCCAAATTTATTCATTTTTCGATAGCAGATGCTAATAATACTTGCGATCATGAACAAAATACTATCACTTTGGAGAGAAGTTTGCTCGTAGGGAACCGTAGTTGGAAGAGGGGAAGCAGAACAAAGAAGGACCAGGGCTTTCACAGAGACTGACCAATAATAAAGATAACTCTATATTTTGTAAAAGCTCTCATCCTTCTTTTCCTCCTCAAAACACTATCACCATTACCTAAGTATTACTGTCATATAATTAAGGGATCTCAGACGGTATTGTGCAGCATAAGGGATCTCAGACGGTATTGTGCAGCATAATTTACAGGTTCGGGTTTAGTTTGCTCTCTAAACCTCTATCAAACTTAAAAAAACACTCACAAGATCCCCCTTAGATATAAATGTGTACATATTTCGGTAGAAAAATGTCCCGGCCGAAGGCCGATTCCTCTTCAAATACAGGCTCGCTATCGCTCGCCAGGAAAAAACCGACACCTAAATGACACGAAAGGTCTTAACATTGGCAAAGGAATGTGGAAAAGGTCTGAAAATCGCCAAACTAATGGGGCGAATGTCTTGAAATCTCATAACTAATAGGGCTAAACATGAGGGAGGAGGAGGACTCGAAAAACCAACTGCCTTCCCTTAATTTTATTTTATTGGGCTCTCTACATCCAGTCACATTAGGATTGCTATTTAGTCAACTTGGCAAGATATTGTTTGTAGTATTCAACTGGCTCATTCAGTCATTATTCAAAAGCAGTTTTAAAATTTATGTGCACTACAAAATTCATGTGCATGACAAAAATATATGCATTCAAATCAATGGGTATAGTGATAGTGATTCACCAGTTTGTCTTTAGATAGGTTTATTTCGACCAATATACAGTACCTGAATGAGGCACATTATTAAGGATAACTTTAATTAATATTGTCATACTTCTTTATACCATATTTGCTTAGTGTAGGTTGGGGTTTTCTAGAGTGAGTAGAATTAAATAGGCCATGTGTATGAAATAATTATTATAATTCTAAAGTAATAAAACTGAACATATACATAGTCTCTTTGTTTTAAGAATTAGAGAGCGGAAAATAAGCACAAGTCAATATCTTCGAAGTTAGAAACCCCCCAGAATTGCTTCACTAGTTAGAAACCCCCCCGAATTGCTTCACTAGTTAGAAACCCTCCAGAATTGCTTCACTAGTTAGAAACCCCCCAGAATTGCTTCACTAGTTAGAAACCCCTCAGAATTGCTTCACTAGTTAGAAACCCCCCAGAATTGCTTCACTAGTTAGAAACCCCCCAGAATTGCTTCACTAGTTAGAAACCCCCCAGAATTGCTTCACTAGTTAGAAACCCCCCAGAATTGCTTCACTAGTTAGAAACCCCCCCGAATTGCTTCACTAGTTAGAAACCCTCCAGAATTGCTTCACTAGTTAGAAACCCCCCAGAATTGCTTCACTAGTTAGAAACCCCTCAGAATTGCTTCACTAGTTATAAACCCCCCAGAATTGCTTCACTAGTTAGAAACCCCCCAGAATTGCTTCACTAGTTAGAAACCCCCAGAATTGCTTCACTAGTTAGAAACCCCCCAGAATTGCTTCACTAGTTAGAAACCCCCCAGAATTGCTTCACAAGTTAGAAACCCCCCCAGAATTGCTTCACAAGTTAGAAACCCCCAGAATTGCTTCACTAGTTAGAACCCCCCAGAATTGCTTCACTAGTTAGAAACCCCCCAGAATTGCTTCACAAGTTAGAAACCCCCCAGAATTGCTTCACAAGTTAGAAACCCCCCAGAATTGCTTCACTAGTTAGAAACCCCCCAGAATTGCTTCACTAGTTAGAGAATGAGAGACCACCAAATAGACAAGATTCAGTGATTTAGGAATTAGTAAACACCGAAAGTTATATGTTTTTGTTCTCTTTCTCTCCCTCTCTCTTTGACTTGTATCCATTTGGCCCCATTCAGCCTACTGTTTGAAGACTTTTACCCCCATCCAAGTGTCAATATTTTCCTTGCGAGCGGTAGCGAGCCAGTATATATGTATTTTTATTTTGACAGCAAGCTAAATTTGTACATTTTTGGATAGAAAAATGTCTCCGGCGAAGCCGCATTTCTCCATACAATGCTGGCTCGCTATCGCTCGCCAGGAAGAAATCGACACCTGGATGGGGATAAACGTCTTAAAACAGTTGGCTGAATGGGGCCGAATGGATACAAGCCAGACAAAGAGAGAAAAGGAGAGAAAGAGAACAAAAGCAGGTCACCCCCCTTAATGTTTTGGACATCGGAGAACTGCAAAGTCATATGTCAATGCTTTTGGTATTAGAGAAAACACCAAATAGTAATTAGAGCTTTAAGATTATCGCAGTACAGTAATTGCTTTAGGAATTACACAGCATCAAATCATTTAAGGGGAGGGTTTTAGTTTGGTCCCTAGATATCCATCAAGCTTAAGATTACACCCCCTTGAGCCCCTTTCAAGATAAATTTGTACATTTTTCGGCAGAAAAATTTTCCGGCTGAAAGCCGGTTCCTCTTAAATTACAGGCTCGCTATCGCTCGCCAGGATAAAATAGACACCTAAATGGCACGAAAGGTCTTAAAATTGACAGAAATGGGTTGAAAGTTCTTAAAATCGTCAAAATAATGGGGCGAACGTCTTAAAATTAGAAAAAAAAACAATGGGGCTAAACATGAGGGAGAAAGGAGTCAAGAAAAACTCCCTCAAGTGGAAATCTCCCCTTAAATAGTCGGAGATCATAAGAGTGAGAGAGAGAGAGCCAGCTTTGTTATGATCAGATGAATGCTTTGGTAATTATTGTCCTATCGAGTTTATTATTAGCTATATGATCATTCTGGTTTCCGGAACTGAAAGAACGCCATCTTTGGATTATATCTGGTTATACAAACTTTAACCCTTTCATTATCAATGGTGTGCGTTTTAAGGGGGGGGGGGGGGGGGTCAATTTTTTTTTTTTTTTGTATCGGTCTCTCCTTTTCGGTAGCCTTTTTTTAAGTACATATCCTTCCTAAGCTGAATAGTTGCGTTTAATAGTTGTCAGAGTATAATGAAAAGGACGTCACCTGTACTGAAGGGGTTAAGAGGTTTCAATAAGCCTTGCACCACAACATCTGTTCTTTAGCTCAGTGTATTTGCTTTTTCCGAAAAGTTGAATAATGTGATTATAAGTGATACTCCTTAAGGAGGGTGACCTGTTTTTGTTCTGTCCTTTTCTATCTTTCTCTGGCTTGTATCCATTCAGCCCCATTCAGCCTACTGTTTTAAGACGTTTATCCCCATCCAGATGTCAATTTTTTACTGGTGAGCGGTAGCGAGCCAGCATATTTTTAAAATGTTTTTGACAGCAGGCTAAATTTGTACATTTTTCGATAGAAGAATGTCTCCGCCGAAGCCGGATCTCTTCACATAATGCTGGCTCGCTATCGCTCGCCAGGAATAAATCGACACCTAGATCGGGATAAACGTCTTAAAATAGTTGGCTGAATGGGGCCGAATGGATACAAGACAGAGAAAGAGAGAAAAGGAGAAAAATACAAAAAACAGGTCACCCCCCGGGGAGTTTTCTTTTTTAACATTTGTTCCCTGGTCTTCCATCAAGCTATCGCTCGCCTTGAAAAATCGACATCGAAGTGGCACGAACGGTCTTAAAATTGACAAAAAATGGGGCAAAACATCTTAAAATCGCCAAATTATAGGTGAACGTCTTAATATTTTAAAGCTAATGGGGCTAAACAAGAGAGAGAAAGGGGGGAGGAGGGCAGAAAAACACTCTTGAACTGAAAACATCTTACGGTATTATCCACAAGTATAATTAAATATGGATATATTGTACTGCAATTGACAGTATATTTTCAACCCCTTGGCTACGAAGGGTAATTTATAAGTGTATTATAATTGATTATAGGTAGCGCCAACGAACTGGACAATAATCTGGACCCCTTAACTTCTTATAACTTGAAATACATGAAAGCAATCGGGCTGATGTGTCTACCATATGGGAAGAGTCCACCGAGAAATAGGTGTGGATATTTACAGCCAGTTTGCTCCAGTCCCTTTTAATTAAGTTACGAGATCAGGGATCAAGATTATTGTCAAGTTCGTTGGCGCTACCTATAGTTGTAAATGGCATAGCAAATATTGTAATAGGTATCCCTATACAGAAACAGTCATGTATTTTATATTTTGGTAACTATTATACGATTTTATTCAGCTTAGGAACGACGTCTACCCATTTAAAGGCTACAGACTATACCAGATCCTCGTAGTTACCATATATCCTTCCTAAGCTTCATAAAACCGTCTAGCTGAAATAAAAACAATAATACGTCACCGGAACAACAGGGGTTAAGGGGGATCACCGGCTTTGTTTTTATCTTTATCTTCTTTTCTCTCTTTCCCTGGTTTGTATCCATTCGGCCCCATTCAGCCAACTGTTTTAAGACGTTTATCCCCATCCAGGTGTCGATTTCCTTCTGGCGAGCGATAGCGAGCCAGCATTGTATGGAGAAATCCGGCTTCGCCGGAGAAATTTTTCTATCGACAAATTTACAAATTTAGCTTGCTGTCAAAACAAAAATATATATATGCTGGCTCGCTACCGCTCGCCAGGATAATATTGACACCTGAATGGGAGTAAACGTCTTAAAACAGTAGGCTGAATGGGGCCGAATGGATAAAAGCCAAAGAGAGAAGGAGAGAGAGAGAGAGAATAAAAGCGAGGTGGGCTCCCTTACAGACTACCTGCCTTGCTTCCTGGTGTCTACTTGGGCCGGAGGAGAATATGAAAAAATGTCAAGCGGAAAGCACCTGTCAATTTAAAGGTCTCCCGGTAAACCCTTCTAAAGTGTCTTCCTCTACGAATATTAACCCCTTCAGTACCGGTGACATCCTTTGCATTATATTCTGGCAACTATTAGACGATTTGATTTACCCTAGGAAGGATGTCTACCAATTAAACCGCTACAGACGACCTCAATTCTTTTAGCTACCATATGTGTTTGCTAAGCTTCATAATGTCGTTTAAATGTAGCTAGAATATAATCAAAGGGACGTCGCCGGTACAGAAGGGGTTAACTTGATGCTTTGAATTAATAGGTATACGATGGTGTCATTTTACTTTGATTCTAGCTAACATTAGACGATTCTAGCTAACATTAGACGATTCTAGCTAATATTAGACGATTCTAGCTAACATTGGACGATTCTAGCTAACATTAGACGATTCTAGCTAACATTAGACGGTTTAATGGATCTTAGGAATCATATTTTGGTAATTAAAGAGGTAAATATAATGTATTGTACACTTCAGGTCCTTCATAAACGTAATACAAAGGAACATTAATCGCCAGAATATATAATGAACACAATTCGTCATGATCTACTGAATAGGTACCGTAAACTGTATTGATGATAACCGTCACGTGCATGAATAACGCAGAATATGATTGTGCATTAAGGGGAGATCTCCACTTCAGGGATTTTTTTCATGACCCCCTTCTCCCTCATGTTTAGCCCCATTGCTTTTGATATTATTAGCCCCATTAGTTTAGCGATTTTAAGAACTTTCACCCCATATTAAGACCTTTTGTGCTATTCAGGTGTCGATTTTATCCTGGCGAGCGATAGCGAGCCTGTAATTTAAGAGGAACCGGCCTTCGGCCGGGACATTTTTCTACCGAAAAATGCACAAATTTATCTTGAAAGGGACTCAAGGGAGTGTAATTTTAAGCTTGATGGAGGTCTAGGGAACAAACTAAATACCTCCCCTTAACTGTAGATCTCCAGACTGGTACACTCGGATACCATAGTCTCTACCCCACTCATAATTATTCATAGACTTCACCTATTTCTAAGTGTGGAAGTATAGCTCTGGAAAGGAATCTATATACATAATGCTTTATACATAATGCTTTATACATAATGCTTTATACATAATGCTTTATACATAATGCTTTATACATAATGCTTTATACATAATGCTTTATACATAATGCTTTATACATAATGCTTTATACATAATGCTTTATACATAATGCTTTATACATAATGCTTTATACATAATGCTTTATACATAATGCTTTATACATAATGCTTTATACATAATGCTTTATACATAATGCTTTATACATAATGCTTTATACATAATGCTTTATACATAATGCTTTATACATAATGCTTTATACATAATGCTTTATACATAATGCTTTATACATCAACTACAAAACTATAATTATGTACTATTTATTGATAAGCAAATACTATCCAAAGAAATAGATCCAGATAGTTATAATTGCATACAAAAAATAGATCCAGATAGTTATAATTGCATAACAAAAATAGATCCAGATACTGTAGTTATAATTGCATAAAAAATAGATCCAGATAGTTATAATTGCATACAAAAATAGATCCAGATAGTTATAATTGCATAACAAAAATAGATCCAGATAGTTATAATTGCATAAAAAAATAGATCCAGATAGTTATAATTGCATAACAAAAATAGATCCAGATAGTTATAATTGCATAAACAAAATTGATCCAGATAGTTATAATTGCATAACAAAATTCATAGGGGGTCCACGCATTCTTGTGAGTGGGCTAGGGACTATGGTATCTCAGTGTACAATGGAAAACAAATGTTTATTCCAAATATTAACGCTTTCAAGGCTTTAATTTAGTTTGACTGAAGGGGGGTCACCGGCTTTTTTAAAATCTTTCTCTCTTTCCCTGGCTTGTATCCATGCGGCCCCATTCAGCCAACTGTTTTAAGACGTTTATCCCCATCCAGGTGTCAATTTTTTCCTGGCGAGCGATAGCGAGCCAGCATTGTATGGAGAACATTTTTCTATCGAAAAATGTACAAATTTAACTTGCTGTCAAAACAAATATATATATATATGCTGGCTCGCTACCGCTCGCCAGAAAAATATTGACACCAGGATGGAGGTAAACTTCTTAAAACAGTAGGCTGAATGGGGCCGAATGGATACAAGCCAAAGAGAGAGAGAGAGAAAGAAAGAACAAAAAGCGAGGTGGGCTCCCTTAACCCCGCATGAATGACCACATTACACTTTAACCCCTTCTGTACCGGCGACGTCTCTTTGATTTTATGCAGTGTAGAAAGGGCCTCCAGCAACTAACAGGCTGCGAAATATCTCACTTAACCCGTTTTACTACCATAGAACCTTCTTAAGAGGAGGTATTTAGTTTGTTCCCTAGACCTCCATCAAGCTTAAAATTACACCCCCTTGAGTCCCTTTCAAGATAAATTTGTAAATTTTTCGGTAGAAAAATGTCCCGGCCAAAGGCCGGTTCCTCTTAAATTACAGGCTCGCTATCGCTCGCCAGGATAAAATTGACACCTGAATGGCACGATAGGTCTTAATATGGGGTGAAAGTTCTTAAAATTGCTAAACTAATGGGGCAAACGTTTTATAATATCAAAAGCAATGGGGCTAAACATGAGGGAGAAGGGGGTCAAGAAAAAAAAATCCCTGAAGTGGAGATCTCCCCTTAAATTGCAGTATTATTTTGACCATAGTGCTACCAGTCCTGTGGCTGCACATATTACAGATTTATTTGACATTAGAACACAAAATACTCGATTGCTTCTATCCCACCCTATATATTTACGTTATTTGTCTAGCTACTTATGCCAAACAATATTCTTTAGCTTATCCATATACATACATATTTTATTCGCCAACTAACTTACAAATAAACCTAATCAACGAAATTAATGAAAGTAATTAAATAAATGAAAGTAAAGAGACCGAAGTAACTATATTAGGTCTAGTAACTATATTAGGTCTAGTAACTATATTAGGTCTAGTAACTATATTAGGTCTAGTAACTATATTAGGTCTAGTAACTATATTAGGTCTAGTAACTATATTAGGTCTAGTAACTATATTAGGTCTAGTAACTATATTAGGTCTAGTAACTATATTAGGTCTAGTAACTAAAAGCTAAAAACAGCCGCGTTAACACTATCTGGTCCGACGTCTTATGGTGCATTATGATTTTGATATATATTTTATTAAGGATTTTTTTTTTATGTTTTGGTTGATTCTCGAGCAATATACAACCTTTATATTATATTATATTATATTATATAACCCCTAGGCTAACTTCAACGCCTTCCCAGACTTCCTTCAAACTAAAAAATGCTCACCCAGAACTCCTTGAAACTAAATTTGTGCATTCTTCGATAGAAAAATACCCAAGTCGAAGGCCGATTTCTTTTCAGGGACAGGCTTGCTATCGCTCGCCAAGTAAACAATTGACAGCTGAATGGAATGAAGTATCCTAATATAGACAAAGTATTAGGGAAAAACGTCTCAAAATCTCCAAACCAATGGACTAAATAACAGAGCATGTCCAAAAAGACCTGCCACGGTTCAATTAGGGTTAAGGCAAGATTTTAAGGCGTCTCATTACATTAGTTTGGCGATACTAAGATGCTTTAACAAATGTTGATTATTTCTGAGCGACCGATAGCGAGCCTGTGATGAAATAGGCCAACGCCAGGGACATTTTTCTATTGTATAACTTACAATTTAAGCCGGTATCACACGAGAGATTTTATAGTCAACATTCGATGATCAACATTTTTCTGGCAACATTTCTGGAATATTTTGCACTGGTATCGGACACTAGACAGATGATGCATGAATTTAGGTAACAGACAAATATTAAATCTTGACCTCATAAGCTGCCAGACCAGTGTTGAGGATAAATGTTGAGTGAAAAAGCGCTCGTGTGATACCGGCTTTAGTTAAAGGAGGTCTGGGTGGGTTTGAAGGACAGCTGGGAGGCCGTTTTTGCTAGCCGAAGAGACACAATAAACAACATTGCAGGAAGAGACACAATAAACAACATTGCAGGAAGACACACAATAAACAACATTGCAGGAAGAGACACAATAAACAACATTGCAGGAAGAGACACAATAAACAACATTGCAGGAAGTGACACCATAAACAACATTGCAGGAAGAGACACAATAAACAACATTGCAGGAAGAGACACAATAAACAACATTGCAGGAAGAGACACAATAAACAACATTGCAGGAAGAGACACAATAAACAACATTGCAGGAAGTGACACCATAAACAACATTGCAGGAAGTGACAAAAGCAAGAACAATCATAACAAAATATACAACATATCCTAATAACCCACATGAAGTGGGACCAGATAGTGCTATACTTTGCTTATGCAGTGTTATAGGACGGTAATACTTAAGGGGCTAGTGGCTGTTTTTTGGTCTATCCATTCATTTATATATGCATATTTTAGTTTCCTCGCTAGACCTCCATCAAGCCTAGAAAAACACCCCGTAGACACCCCTTCAAAATAAATGTGTACATTTTTCGGTAGAAATATGTCCCGGCCGAAGGCCTGTTCCTATTAAAATTACCTCCCCCCAAAAAAAACAAAAAACAAAAACACAAAAATGGTTAAGTTAATCCTGTTAAAGGTTACAATTTTTTCAATTTCTAATAAACTCTATTCCGCTTTTACACATTACATTGTTATGCAATGACAATTTATAAATAACTCTTTGTATTGATAATATTGTTTATAGAATATTTTCTTAACAAATAGTGATCTATTAGGAAAATAGTCAGTAAATTATTAAGAATGTCCAAGACATATTATAATGAAGAGCTTTGTTTGTAATCATTATTGTGTAATGTACAGTAAATTATGTATGTACTAAGGGAAATAATGTAATGGTATCTATGGTAAAAAAAAATAAATAAAAAAAAATACGAAATAAAAACTAGCGAAAGAACGAACATCCAGTCCCACTTCAAACTCACCTAATACCACTCTCATCCTATCCCTACAATCAAAGGACATCACTAAAACATCCCCATCACCACAACCATCATCACTACGGTCATAACCATAATGTTCAATTTAAAACAACCATCCCCATTAAGATCATACAAGGCATCCTCATAACAATCACTTATAACACTTTAAACACTTTATTATGGTCATGTTGCATTACTTAAGAATGAGAAAACAAAATTAATCAGGTAAAAAGATGCATGTATAGACAAGCTTTCACCATTAATAAATGAACTAACGATAAGGTTAAAAGAGTAAACCTCACAACAATCATTCTTATAATAATAATATTCATAATCATAACGCATAACAATAATCCCAATAGCAAGAATATTCATAACCATATTTCTTACAGCAATAATCCTCATACCAATGGTCTCCCTAATAATAATCCCAATAACAATTATCCTCTTAAGGACATTAGGTTTATATATATATATATATATATATATATATATATATATATATATATATATATTTTGTTTTATTAGTTTCCTCGCTAGACTTCCATCAAGCTTACAAAGACGCCCCCTAGACCCCTTCCAAGATAAATTTGTACATTTTTCGCTAGAAAAATTTCCCGGCCGAAGGCCGGTTCCTCTTAAATTACAGGAGGAAAAAATAGACACCTAAACGTCACAAAAGGTCTTAAAATTGACAGAAATGGGGCGAAAGTTATTAAAATCGCCAAACTAATGGGGCTAAACACGAAGGAGGAAAGGGGCGAGAAAAGCGACCCATTCCCCCTTAAAATAACATAACAATGATTCACAACAATACTACTCCTCCAAAACACTCACCACCACCACCACCATCGCAGCCCTACCTACTTCATCCTCTACCCAGCCCCCCACACCCCCCCCTAGGCAGTGTGAGGGTAGCAGCGGCGGCCATCTTGTTGCTCTACCCCCCCTCCCCCCTCTCTCTCTTTCACTCTCGCTCCCGCTCTCGCTCTCCAGACCCCTTCCTCTTATATTTTAGTAGGAATTCAGCACTAGCCGGCTGCCTCTGCTGGGCGGTATTGATCGCCAGGCCCTCCTATAGGATTTTTGCTCACCTTCACTTTTAGTAGAATTTATATTGCTTGGAGTGCTTATTATTATCCATATATATATTATTTTTAGTATGATGATATGATGATGACTTATTATTATTATTATTATTATTATTTTTTCTGTTTTATCTTTTCCTAACGTAAACACAATTTCTTTATGAATAGTTCACACTAAATGTGGCTTGGGGTCTTGCATATTTGGGGGAATGTATTTATTATATATTTTGGTAGCAATAGTTGAAAGGTTGAGATGAAAACGCCAAGTATCCTGTATACTTTAGATAGAATCCTTAACCCCTTCAGTACCGATGACGTCCTATTATATTCCGGCAATTATTAGACAATTTTATTCAACTTTAAGGACGGACGTGTTGCAATTGAGAGGGTATACTCTCTCTCAATTAACCATTTTAACTGCCACAGATCCTTCCTTAGCTGCATAAAATAGTATAAATATATCTGAAATAAAACCGTAGTCACCTCCGATAGTTAAAGGGTTAAACGTCAAATACCACGTTTTGCGCTGAACTTACATACCCAACATTTCCAAATTTATACCAATGGACATTTTGCAGGCAGCCCATCTATTGCTTTGTCTATCTTATCTATATAGGAAGATTACGGTGCAGCAAGTTATCATCATTTATATATTATTTTACAGGCAACTTTCAATGGCTGGCAAACGTAGAGATGGAATAGACAATGGTTATATTAAGCATCAGTCTCACCATAAATAACATGAACATTACTAAATTCATATATGATGTACATAAATAGATAGGTAGATAGATAGATAGTTTTTAGAAAGCGAAAGGTTTGTAATCAAGACGTTTTAACCCCTTGAAGCTCTGATGCGTTTTAGTAATTTATTTTTGGCTATCATTAGACGATTTTATGCAGCTTAGGAAGGATATGTGGGTATTAAAAGGGTAAATACTATCTCAATCAACCCTCTGGCTTCCATATACCTTCCTAATCTGAATAAAATCGTCTAATAATAGCCAGAAAACAAAAAAGAAGTGCGTCATCGATCCTCAGAGGGTTAAACATATGCAAAAGAGGTACACCGTAAATATCCACTACCAAAACACCTGGAATGACAAATATAACGATGAAAGGTGTAAGTGTTCAAAGGATTTCATACAAACACAGCATTATGCATAGGAAATATACAAGCTCTTTGCGAAGTAGCCAACACGGAAGTCCACAATAATAATGTCTTGGTACAAAGCAATGGTTATATAATATATATTGTCATAAATCATTATAAGAATATAGACGAAAACCGTTTATATTAGGGTGGAAGAAAACAAGAATACTTAAGCCATTATTATAACAAGTGCACAAACCCAAAGTGTTAACCATTCATTATGGCCAATCTTATTAGACACGTTAGAAGCAACTACAGTAATCCAAATTAACACATAATTATATAATAATATACTATAGTCTATTGGCTGTAAGTAGGCGAGAAATCATGACCTCTATCCTCTGTAACTCAAAAAGGGCTAGAGCAAATTGGCTGTAAATTTCCACATCTATTCCTTGACCGACTCTTCCCAAATGGTAGAAACATTAGCTTGATTACTCTAGTCATTTTTTAGTTACAGAGGTTAGAGGTCATGATTCCTCGCCTACTTACAGGGAATAAACTATATCTGGAGTGAAAGACCTATCTATTATGTTGTAATGCAGATATTGGCCACAAAGTATTGATTTAGTTGGAGACGGTTAACTTAAGGGGGTCACCGGCTTTTTTTTAAATCTTTCTCTCCTTTTCTCTCTTTCGCTGGCTTGTATCCATTCGGCCCCATTCAGCCACTGTTTTAAGACGTTTATCCCCATCTGTGTCGATTTCTTCCTGGCGAGCGATAGCGAGCCAGCATTGTATGGAGAAATTTGGCTTTGCCGGAGACATTTTTCTATCGAAAAATTTACAAATTTAGCTTGCTGTCAAAACAAATATATATATATGCTGGCTCGCTACCGCTCGCCAGGAAAATATTGACACCTGGATGGGGGTAAAAGTCTTAAAACAGTAGGCTGAATGGGGCCGAATGGATCCTGGAATATGGATCCTGCGACTTGTGCCTGAATTGAAATATATTCTCCAATTAGGATTTCCCTTCTCCTTAATATGAATAGCAAAAGGTTAAGATTCCTTTATCACGCCGTGGTGTAGTGGATACCATACAACCTTAAACAAAAGTAGAAAACAAATGTTATACACTGAACCCATGTTTGTCTTTCCTATAATAGAGGATGTGATTAGTCAGTTGTACAAACATATTCTGAAATATTTGCGATTTCTTCTGTATTCAAGGAAGAGACTAGCTAATTATCCAATACTGTTAAGAGCAATAGGACCAGTCAGAGTTCTTTAAAGTAACACATACCTTCCAACAGGAAGAAAATGCACAGCGGAAAATCAAAGACAAAAATAATGCTTACTGTAATGCGACCATAGTATAAACTTGTAAACAAAAAAATATAAGCATAAGCAATCTGGAAAGTTTTAAATAACGACTACCACTTTCAATATTGCGGGAGACACTTGTTACAGGTAGCTTTGCCTTTTGTCTCCTTCATACACACAGGGTAGAATAGAAAATCATGTAAATTATAGTATATAATTTAGGAAATAATCTTTAGTAAATAGGTCATGGACATGACATAAATGCAAGAGCTAATGTATACCATTTGCTTGTAACATATTTATATAAATGTGATATTTAGAAGGTACAGGGGTCAGATGGGAGAGCGAGGTTGGGCATGGACGATGCAAAGGAGGGAAAAGATAATATCAACTCTTTGTGGTCTTTGTCAGATGGGACAAATTAAACTGCTGTAAAGGCTGTGGCGAGGTAATTGTATTTTCCCGTTCTCAATGCTTCGTTGGTAATTTAAGGTGATTGTTTGTTAATTTATTGGACGCATTGTTATTTGTAGACGGCAAGCTTGGGAAGGATGGAAACTTGCTTGTTTCAGAAAACTGTTTGTTTGTATTGTATACAGTATATATACTGTATATATACATATATCTATATATACATATACTGTATATACATACATATATATATATACATATATATATATATATATATATATATATATATATATATATATACAGTATATATACTGTATATATATACTGTATATATATATATATATATATATATATATATATATATATATATATATATAATATATATATATATGTATATATATTGTAGAAATATATTAGAAGATATAAAACCATACGAGGAGGAACACTTTATTGACAACGTTTCGCAGACAGCTTCTTCAGGTCATTGATATCTGCGAAACGTTGTCAATAAAGCGCTCCTTCTCATATGGAGTTTATATTCATTCTGTCAACTTTTCCAAGTTATCTCAACATACTAGAAGATAATTGTAAAACATAAAAACGTATCAACTTTTCTACATTTTCCCAAACACTACTCACAGCTGCTTAAAACTGTGTACCTTGGAATTATTAACGTTTGCCATGGAATTTATTATATATTTTTTCCTATGTGTATAAAGACAAAACGGCAGAGCTACCTATAACGAGTGTCTCTCCCTAAGCCAAAAGAGTGGCAGAGAACCAAATTTAAGGAACGTTGGAGTCAAAATGCTTGTGTAGAAGAAGCTTAAAGCAGTCTAAGTCATAGGATGAAGGAATGATTGGTTGAGGGAGAGAGTTCCAGAGCTTACTTGTAGAGTAGAAGAAAGACTGAAAACTTGTTAATTCTTGGGTTAGAAAGCAAGATAGAATGGGTTGGGAATGGGTTGAAAGGTGGGTGGCACCCACTCGCCAACATTGTGGCGTGTAGAAAGAGATTGTAGGGAATTAGTATGAGGTGGTGAGTTGATAAGATGGAATGCTTTGGACTCTACCCTTTCGAGAAGTGCTGTATGAGTGGAACCTCCCCACACATGCGAACAATACTCGATACATGGGTGCATGGTGCCCCTATACAGAGCAAGAAGCTGTGCGAGGGTAAAAGATCCACAGAGAAGGTTGAGCACACCCAACCTCTGGGAAGCAGTTTTATCAAGAGTGGTGACATGGTCTTTCCAGGAAGAGTTAGAATAAAAGGAGACACCAAGGATATTGACGGAAGGGGAGGAGTGGATTTGGGTGTTGTTGAATAGCAAGTGAGACAGATGAAGAAATTGTGTTTTGGAGGCACTGAGAGTAACAACATTTTCTCTGCTCCTACCAGAAATTATGGACAGATCAGAGGATAGGCGCACCATCGCCTTATCACGTGAGTTGTGGAGCGAATGTGAGGGAGGTTGTGGAAAATAGTGTAAGGTAGAATCATCAGCATATGGGTGGATATGACTAGAGATACAGTCGAGATGCTCTTTAATGAAAATTAGAAATAGGACTGGGGATAGGACAGAACCCTGAGGAATAATTATTTAGAAAACAAAATATTAATTTGATTTCTTTGATAAAACATAATTATCAGCTTGGATACTACTCATTACGCCTTGAGCGATGGCCACTAGATAGATGTTCTTAAATATAATCAAATAATCCTTCCATAATTATAGTTCACTTTTACTACAGGGAATACTGCATGCAAGGCTTTATAGTAGGCAATTTTTCGATAATTAAAGGGCATAGCGCATGGGGTCAGCTATCCTCATTATCATAAATGTTAGTGTACAGTATACCTCTTAGGTGCAATAATAGTAGTCCGAGTTTCATATAAATGTAAATATAAATAGTGTTTTGGACGGTGGGGGCGAGAGGCATTTCCAAGCCCTTGGTGACGTTTACAAAGGCATTGGGGTACCCATAGAATAATGCAATCGGTCAAAGAGTTTCAGGAGTCAGGTCAATGGCCACCATTTTGATTCTCAGTATCTCTGTCAAGTACTCCATGCTGTGAAAACGGTTACAAAGATGGACATTTATTTAATAGAGGGGTATGATAAACTGTATGAGCAGCATAAGCTTAATGATGAAATTTAGAAATAATGGCAAGCTATCGAATAATGTACTGTGAAAGTGAAAATCAAGATGGAATATTTTGATACGTTGGACGTACACTGTTACGCTCTAGTATCTGTGTACCGTTAGGTACACAGTTAGGGCAAGACCTCCTCTACACAGGCCGGTACTATTAGCGTTGCCATATGGATAGAGCTGCCAATACGTTATTATTTATGATTAACGAGACCAAACTATGAATAATTGTATTGATAGATACTTAAGGATACACCAATTTTACACTCACGTGATATATATAGTTTATCAAATACTGCCTTCACATTACTTCATCATGTATGAAATATATCAGGGTAGGGTAGCTAAAGGAAATATGAAAACATATTCGAATTTCCCGGTCTAATATCATTTACACAAGAGAGAGGCGACAGTGGCTGTCATTAACTTTCTAAGCTTAAAATATCTTACACGGCTTTGTTTACTATTTTAGATAAAACTGTATGGTAAACCAATATAACTGTACAGTATCAATCATTCTTTACCATGATTTAGACAGTGATAAAATGGAATGGGATATTGCATGAGCTATGCCCTTTAAATGAAAAGATGATATTACTGTCGGTATATAATATTACTACTAGGTTTTGATAAGCTTATAATTCTTATAATATATCTCACTGCAAAATGATCGTAATAGCCGAGTTATGAAGATATCAATTTACCTCGAACTGAGAGAGAGAGAGAGAGAGAGAGAGAGAGAGAGAGAGAGAGAGAGAGAGAGAGAGAGAGAGAGAGAGAGAGAGAGAGAGAGACAGAGAGACAGAGAGAGAGAGAGAGAGAGAGAGAGAGAGAGAGAGAGAGAGAGAGAGAGATATTACAGGTAAAGTCAAGCCAACCTACTTCCTATCATAAACAACTGTTAGCTTCCCAATTTTTTTTTTATCTAACTTCCTAATGAGCTAGATACTGAGGTATTTCCAAATCAAATAATGTTACATGATGCTAAGCAATGCTAAATAGTAATATGAGAATGCCTATACAATTGTATGAGAGTGAGGAGGAAGGGCGGAGAGGTAGACCGAAAATAAGATGAGGATGAAGTTGAGAGGTATACGAGTAGTGTGGGGTAGGAGGACGGGTGCTGGATGGCGAATGACCAAATACCACTGAGGCGATTCATTCGTGGCTATCCCTTCGGTATATAAGGCGTCTGGCAATAGATAGATAGATCAATAATTAAATACATGAATAAATAAATAGATAAATAGGTCAATAAATAGATACATAGATATATAAATAGATAAAAAGATTAATAAATAGATAAATATAGATTAATAGATAGATAAATATAGATAGATAAATAAATATATATATAATGTAGATAGATAGATACTGTAGATAGAGATATACTGTATACATTATATATATATATATATATATATATATATATATATATATATATATATATATATATATAGAAAGACAGGCTGATAGATATAGATAACATAATATAGATAGGTTGAGTCCCAACCATTATGATACACCCCCAGTTGTCTGGCGGACGGAGTGGCATAACCAATTTCATTACTAGGGACCTGTTCTCTCCAAACCTAGGGCTGAGTGTCCAATTTGGGTGCTGGGACTATCAGGGTGCTGCAGCCAAAGTGGTTTATTTGTCAATATGTATTCTATTTCGTACACTCGGATGTCATAGTCTCTAGCCCAATCATAAACATTCGTGGACTTTACCTATTTCGAAGTATGGAATTGTATCTCTGGAAGCGAATGTATGAATATAATTATCTATGCCTCAACTACAAAACTATACACACTATTTGCAACTTCTTTACATAAAATAAATCCAAATAGTTATAATTACACAAAGATGATGATAGGGCGTGGAATAGAGACTAAGCCATCTGAGTGTACATACTGTACACTTCCCATCAAAGCTGAGTGCTCAACCGCTAAATTATTTACGACTGTTCAGAACACTTTTCATTAGGTTCACATCAATTACTTGATTTTAATTAGTATTAGTATTAACTTTGCTTGCATCCATTTCTATGAATAAAACACAGTTAAGTTTTAATTTCAAATATCAACAAGAGCCAACATTAGGTTTTTCTTATTCGATTAGTATACTTACTATGGTCATTTGATTATTTGAATTGAATTGGGTGCTAAGGTTTTATACATGACCCCCTTCTCATTCATGTTTAGCCCTATTAATTTTGAAATTTTAATACGTTCGACCCCATTCTTTTGACAATTTTAAGACCTTTAGCTCCATTGCTTTGTCTATTTTAGGACCTTTCGGGACATCTATGTGTTGATTTTTTCATGGCGAGCGATAGCTAGCCTGCATATAAGAAGGAATCGGCCTTTGGCCGGGTAATTTTTCTACCGAAAACTCAAATATATTTCCAAGAGAGGTATTGGGGGTATTTGTTGTTTATCCTTGATGGACGTCTACGGAGCAAACTTGGAACAAAAATAATAGTAATAATATTGATAAACATTTCCCCCCTAAATAGTCTTGTAGTTATGTACAGTCGGGGTGTAAGTTTACTGTATATGAAGCATTCCCTAAATTCAACCTCACTTTTCTGACCTAGTTGTAAACAAATCTACTATAGGTAGCGCCAACGAACTTGACAATTATCTTGATCCCTGAACTCTTCGTAACTCAAAAGGACCTTAAGCAAACTGGCTGCAAATTTCCACACCTATTTCCTGGTGGACTCTTCCCAAATGATAGAAATGTCAGCCCGATTGCTTTCATTCATTTTGAGTTATAAGAAGTTAAGGGGTCCAGATTATTGTCAAGTTCGTTGGCGCTACCTATAGTTAGCACATCTTAACTGACCCTTTCCGGCATTATATAAAGTTATTTCCTGTCATATACGAAATAAAAAGTGACTGCCAAATTTGTAATAGCATACCATGAATCTCTATTACACTTTTAAAACTCCTGTCTGATCCGACGTCTTGTGGGTTAATATATATATATACTGTATATCTTTAAATCATTATTATTGAGGATTTTGTTTGTTTTTGCCAGTTTCGAGCAATATATTTGAGTTTGTCCCCTAGCCTAACAACAACGCATTCCCAGACTTCCTTCAAATAAGTAATGCCCACCCAGACCCCCTTCAAACTAAATTTTGAAATTTTTAGATGAAATAATGTCCTAGACGAAGGTCAAAATCTTCAAATTTACAAGCTCGCTTTCGCTCGCCCATAATTCACAATATGAAAGGCTCTTAATCGTACTGAAAGATTTAATTCAGTCTTGTTGGCACACACACTGCCACAAGTTTTTGGACAACTTGTTTTTAACACAACAAAATGAAAGAAAAACAATATATATGAGCAACACGTTTTTATGGGTGACTGTACACTCTGATACCATAGTCTCTAGTCCACTCATACAACATTCCTGGATTTCACCTCTTTTTAGTTATGGAAGCATATCTCTGGACACGAATTTATGAATATAATTTTCTATTATTCAATTACAAAACTATATATACTATTTATTGAAAAGCAAGTTACATCCAAAAATCAATCCGGATAGCTATAGCTGCATAGAGAAAAACATAAGGAGTCCAGGAATTCTCCTGAGTGGGCTAGAGACTATGGTACCCGACTGTACATAAGTGTGCCTTAGTTCAATAAAATACAAATGAAAAGGACAAACATTTATAATCCTTTCATGTTGTTAGTGGGGTTATTGTTTTATATAATGAGGAAAGCAATAATGACCCTGACTTGTTAATAAGAGTAGTAGTGCCTTGATATTCAGCGCTCGTGGTTAGCAATTAGAACAGCTTTAGGTTATGTTATATTGTACTGTAACTAACCTCAGACCAGTTTAAGGGGGGATGGGCTTATTTATTTGCTCCTTTGTATTTTTTGTTTTATTGTTATAGTTTCCTCCATAGATCTCCATCAAGTTTAAAACAAAAAACCAACCCAAGACCCTCCAAGATTAATTTGTAAATTAGTAGATAGAAAAAATTCCCAGCCGAAGGCTAGTTCCTCTTGAATTACAGGCTCGCTATCGCTTGCCAGGAAAAAATAGACACCTAAATGACACTAAGTCTGATTATTGACAAATTAATGGAACGAAAGGTCTCAAAATCGCCAGACTATTGGGTCGAACGTCTAGAAATCTGAAAACTAATGGGACTAAACATGAGGAAGAAGGTGGCACAGAAAAACTACCAATCTCCCCTTAATCAGCTGAGTGAAGGCTTTTACAGTTTAGGGTTGGCCAAAGAAATCCAATAACTATTTTTATTGCATGCTAGCTACATTCATGCAATTTATGAACATTAGGGAGTCTGTGATCTTTTCTTATCTGATCAAAAAGATTATCTATTTTTAACAATAATTATACTTCCACTAGTACTGCTACTAATATTGATAAATATTTAAATAATTACTCGATTGATTACTTTGATAACATTTCAGGTCGTGACTAAAACAATTATTTTCTAGATTAAATAGGTCTTATACATTTCTTAAAAATCTATCTAAGGTCGATACTCAGACGGTATTTGGTAAGGTTGATAATGACAATAATAAATATGAGTGACATGGTTGATTAGGATTATATTTCATAATTTGTCTCCGAGAGTCTATACTCAGTTTCATTTCATCTGACGGTAAATTGAATCTCTCAGCAGCCAATTTTTCGATACTTAATGGAAAAATATGAAACCACTCTGTATCTACATCATATTAAGACCATGTTTATATAATTAACACCATATTTCACTAAAGAATCTTAAAAAATATCGAAGAAATGTTGATGGCAACTTTGCAATTTTCCGTCAGTTGAAATGAAACTGACTATAGTTGTCCCGATCCCCAACTATTCGCAACTATAAAAGGGCTTGATTAATTGAGCGAACATCATTACCATTTGGGAACAGTCAAAAGAGGAAGTTTATGGGGGTATGGTCTAGTTTTCTGGCCCTCCTTCTCCCTTATGCTTAGCCCCATTAGTTTCAGATCTTATGACATTCAGCCCATTAGTTTGGCAATTTTTAGACCTTCCACCTCATTTCTTTGTCAATATTAGGACCTTTCGTGCCATTTAGGTGTCGATTTTTCC
The DNA here is from genome assembly GCA_032716605.1 of Paralithodes platypus. NCBI lineage: Eukaryota > Metazoa > Arthropoda > Malacostraca > Decapoda > Lithodidae > Paralithodes > Paralithodes platypus. The sequence goes on from CM064521.1 coordinate 25,697,381, forward strand.
GAGTGAGCCTCAATTTTTATAAAAAACCGGCCTTTGGCCGGGAATTTTGTGTACAAATTTATATCGAGGGGGGTCTAGGGGTTGTTTTTTATAGCTTGATGGAGATCTAGCAACGAATCTAAAAAAGTATAACATAAATAAATTAATAGCCCCAAACAAACCATCTCTCTTAAAACCCTTCTGCTCCGGCCCTTCTTGAGCTACAAGACATATACAATAAATATACTAGTTATAATGAATATACTAGTGGCAGAAGTGGGTCTAGCGTCAGGTTGTATCGGAGTCTGGTATTCTGCTATTGGTTGGCAGATAAATTAGTGCTATTAATACTGTTAGAATGTTCAATGTATTTGTGTATTGGTCAACACACACACACACAAAATACAATAAAAAGAAAAAGAAAACAAAACCTGAAGAGCCATCAAAATGAAGAAAATCCCTGATATACCGGAGTTCATCAGTTCATATGCTCAAAACAATGCCATAACTTAAGTTTTCCTAGCAGAAGTAAAAAAAAGTATAAGGATCCAGACACGATCACAGCATGAGCCAAAACAATGACTACCAATTCACGGGCTGAAACATGAAGGGCCAATGTCGTAAAATACAATGATCACAATCATTCTGGGGCTGAGACATGAAGGGTCAATTTCATAAATTGGCTCCGTTGAGAATCAGGATCAACATTTTGGAAATAGAATGTCCATTGTACGGTATAAACAGGAATATCGTAAATGGAGAACGTCTACAAACTTATGCAAAAATCACGAAACAAAACCTTTTAATTTAATAAAATATTTGGAGGAAAGGTCAAAGAATTATAGTTTTTCTTTTCTTGCATTAAGCATGCCATTGTTCTTTCTAGTTTTTGGCCCTTGAACTACCAACGCTGTTTAATTTTGTTTTTTAAGTCGGGACACGTAATGCGGGATCATCTCACGAGCAAAAAAATAACTAACGTTATTCATATTGTCCGACTTAGTGATGTGAATTGTGCTGCAGTCAATGCAAAATCAGTCGGGAATCACAATACAGGGTTATTGCATGAACCAACATATTGAATAGTCACTAAAGTTATCTGCATATTATTATTTTCTGTTTATATTTATATTTTGTTTTCTTCCGCAGTCAAAACAGTATGAACCGGTTTTCCCATTCTTGCTTCTACTCACAAGTAAGCTCTAGAACGCTCTCCCTCAATCTGTTTTTCCCTCATCCTATGATTTAAACAGCTTAAAACCCCGTGTGCCCACACAATTTGTGTCTAACGTACCTTGAATTGGGCTCTCTATCACTCTTTATATTATGGGGGAGACACTTGTTACAGGCACCTTTCCCTTTTGTCTCCTTCATACACAGAAAACATATACAAAAAAGAAAACAAAAATAACCAAAACGATCTAATTTATTAAGGGAGCCCACCTCGCTTCTATTAAGGGAGCCCATCTCGCTTTTATTAAGGGAGCCCACTTCGCTTTTATTAAGGGAGCCCACCTCGCTTTTTTTCTCTTTCTCTCCCGCTCTTTGGAGGGTATTCATTCGGCCCCATTCAGCCTACTGTTCTAAGACGTTTACCCCCATCCAGGTGTCAATATTTTCCTGGCGAGCGGTAGCGAGCCAGCATATATATATATTTGTTTTTACATCAAACTAAATTTGTACAATTTTCAATAGAAACATTTCTCCGGCGAAGGCTGGCTCGCTATCGCTCGCCAGGAAGAAATAGACACCTGGATGGGGATAAACTTCTTAAAACAGTTGGCTGAATGGGGCCGAATGGATACAAGCCAGGGAAAGAGAAAATAAAGAGAGAAAGATAAAACAAACAAAAAAATTACCCCCCCCCCCTGGTGTCGGTGTAGTAATCAAAACAAATTCAGTCGGGAAGCGCAAGACTTGATTATTCCACGATCCAAAACAATGGCCAAGCGATATAAACCTTAATTAATTTTCGGGGCACCAGTCAAAACAAAAATACGAGAAGGTTATACACGAGTCCAATACAATGACCAAGATATATCAACGTTGCTGAAGGGGAGGTTTTTAGTTTGTTCCCTAGTCCTCCATCAAGCTTAAAATTACACCCCCTAGGCTCCCTTTCTAGATAAATTTGTAAATTTTTCGGTAGAAAAATTTCCCGGCCAAAGGCCGGTTCCTCTTAAATTACAGGCTCGCTATCGCTCGCCAGGAAAAAATTGACACCTAAATGGGACGGAAGGTCTTAAAATGGGGCAAAATTTCTTAAAATCGCCAAACTAATGGGGCGAACATCTTAAAATCTCAAAAGCAATGGGGGCTAAACATGAGGGAGAAAGGGGTCCAGAAAAGAATTCCTCAAGTAGAAATCTCCCCTTAATTAATGTTATGTGCAGCAGTCAAAACAATGTCAGTCGAGACACGTTATGCAGGAGCCAAGACCCTGACTAATAAATGGCAGTCCTGCATGGGAGAGAGACAAAACAAATGTCATTCTGTAAACGAAGTACCTGATTATTGCACGAGTCCAAACAATACCGAACATTAATGACGCTGCTTGAATGACTAATGAGGTTTGTGCAGCAGTCAAAACAAGCGCAGTCGTGAAGCTCAATACGTGATTATCTTATGAGCCAAAACAATGAGACGAGAATCATGAACGCCGCCTGACTGTTAAATAGTTTTTGTGCAACAGTGAAAACAAGCGGTAGATATAATTATGGCACGAGCCGAAACAATGGTCAGCACACGTCCCGGCCGCTGCTGGGTGACGTGAGGATCAGCTGGGAACCGTAACAGCACAAATATCACAATGACCAGGATATTAGCTGATGTAATGAATATACGAGTTACTTCTGAGGTAATGTGGTGGGTTCAATGCTAGATTAGAGTGTGCAATACATAAAAGCCAAGGATATTAGCCAATGGAATGGTTATATTGTTTAAGGGGAGGTCTCCACTTGAGGGATTTTTTTCTTGACCTCTTTCTCCCTCATGTTTAGCCCCATTGCTTTTGATATTATAAAACATTTGCCCCATTAGTTTAGCGATTTTAAGAACTTTCACCCCATATTAAGACCTTTAGTGCAATTCAGGTGTCTATTTTATCCTGGCGAGCGATAGCGAGCCTGTAATTTAAGAGGAACCGGCCTTCGGCCGGGAAATTTTTCTACCGAAAAATGTACAAATTTATCTTGAAAGGGACTCGAGGGGGTCTAATTTTAAGGTTGATGGAGGTCTAGGGAACAAACTAAATACCTCCCCTTAACTAATGTGTGAACAGTAACAGCAGAAATATTACAATTACCAGGATATTAGCTGATGTAATGGCTATACTTGTCACTTCTGAGGTAATATGGTGGGTACGGTCGCGCTAATAAGTCATGTCCCAGCTGTCATTATGTTTAGCTTGCTCTGTGCTGTATTAATGTCTGTCAGATGTTGAATAGGGTGGGGTAAGTGTAGGGACATGTTTGTATATTTCACTCGCTATGAAGAAATGAAGCTTAGATATTGCTGATACCAATTGTTGATCAAAATATACGTGGCGCCGAGACATCACTTATTAGCGGCGACTGTACACTCAAGATAGGAGAGTGCAGTACCTGAGAGCTAAGGATATTAACCGATGAAATGCATATATTGCTTAAGGGGATAGTGGCTGTATATTTTTGGTCTATTTATTCAGTTATTCATATACTTTTTAGTTTCCTCGCTAGACCTCCATCAAACAAAAATCCCCCCCCCCCCTCCCCTTCCCCAAACTCCCCCTTCAAGATAAATTTGTAAATTTTTCGGTAGAAAAATGTTCCGGCCGAGGGCCGGTTTCTCATAAAACTACAAGCTCGCTATCGCTCGCCAGGAAAAAAATGACACCTAAATGGCACGAAAGGTCTTCAAATTGACAATGAAATGGGTCGAAAGGTGTTAAAATCGACAAACTAATGGGCCGAACGTCTTAGAATATCAAAACTAATGGGACTAAATACGAGGGAGAAGGGGGGTCTAGAAAAGCGACCTATCCCCCCTTAACTAATGTGTGAAGAGTAACAACCGAGGCTTGACAAAGACTAGGATATTACCGGATGTCATGGACATATTGGTCACTTATGGGGGAATATGGCTGGTTCACTGCTATAGTCTATTCGCTGTAAATAGGCGAGAAATCATGACCTCTAACCTCTGTAACTCAAAAATGACTAGAGTAGTCGCGCTAATATTTCTACCAGTTGGGAAGAGTCAGTCACGGAATAGACGTGGACATTTACAGCCAATTTGCTCCAGCCCTTTTTGAGTAACAGAGGATAGAGTTTATGATTTCTCCCCTTCTTCCAGCGAATAGACTATAGGTTAGAGTGTACAATACAGAAGCTACTATCGTTAAATTACATAAATACGGAAGCGATATTTCTAGAACAAATAAGAACCCTGGAGCGTTAAAAGATGCCTAACAACTTAATTACACGATTATTTGCTTTATTTTGCAATTAACACATCAGCAGGTGGCTTTGGCCAGTAATTTTCATAAAGAGAGGAATAAAATGGCGAAGACTGCGCTGTGCGCTATGGTTCTTGTAAACGCCATTCTTTTTGGCATCAGCAAGGTGCTATCTTCAAACTCCAAATTTAATTTTAAGATAATCTAGAACATATTTTGTAGTACATTATATTGGCACAAATCGGTTATATTTTAATATATTATACCGGTATACATTTACTGTGAGCAGGATGCTAGGAATCCTCCTCCCCTTGTGAAATTCACCTACTAGACGAGACAGAGAAAGAGGCTATGGAACGCGAAAGTGGTCCGGACCCTAAGAATTGGAACTTTAAATGTTGCTTCTGTTCGGGCTCGGTCTTGAGTCGGCCACCCCCAGCTATGGGGTATGTGCCCGAGTATATACACACATACATACAGTATATACACACATACATACAGTATATACACACATACATACAGTATATACACACATACATACAGTATATACACACATACATACAGTATATACACACATACATACAGTATACAGTATATACACACATACATACAGTATACAGTATATACACACAGAATACAGTATATACACACATACATACAGTATACAGTATATACACACATACATACAGTATACAGTATATACACACAGAATACAGTATATACACACATACATACAGTATACAGTATATACACACATACATACAGTATACAGTATATACACACATACATACAGTATACAGTATATACACACATACATACAGTATACAGTATATACACACATACATACAGTATACAGTATATACACACATACATACAGTATATACACACATACATACAGTATACAGTATATACACACATACATACAGTATATACACACATACATACAGTATATACACACATACATACAGTATATACACACATACATACAGTATATACACACATACATACAGTATACAGTATATACACACATACATACAGTATACAGTATATACACACATACATACAGTATACAGTATATACACACAGAATACAGTATATACACACATACATACAGTATACAGTATATACACACATACATACAGTATATACACACATACATACAGTATATACACACATACATACAGTATATACACACATACATACAGTATATACACACATACATACAGTATATACACACATACATACAGTATACAGTATATACACACATACATACAGTATACAGTATATACACACATACATACAGTATACAGTATATACACACATACATACAGTATATACACACATACATACAGTATATACACATACATACAGTATACAGTATATACGCACATACATACAGTATACAGTATATACACACATACATACAGTATATACACACATACGTACAGTATACAGTATATACACATACATACAGTATATACACACATACATACAGTATACAGTATATACACACATACATACAGTATACAGTATATACACACATACATACAGTATACAGTATATGCACACATACATACAGTATACAGTATATACACACATACATACAGTATATACACACATACATACATTATATACACACATACGTACAGTATACAGTATATACACACATACATACATATAGTATATACACACATACATACAGTATACAGTATATACACACATACATACAGTATACAGTATATACACACATACATACAGTATACAGTATATACACACATACATACAGTATACAGTATATACACACATACATACAGTATACAGTATATACACACATACATACAGTATACAGTATATACACACATACATACAGTATACAGTATACACACATACATACAGTATACAGTATATACACACATACATACAGTATACAGTATATACACACATACATACAGTATACAGTATATACACACATACATACAGTATACAGTATATACACACATACATACAGTATACAGTATATACACACATACATACAGTATACAGTATATACACACATACATACAGTATACAGTATATACACACATACATACAGTATATTTACTAGAATTATAACGGCACTATAATAAGATGTTATTGTAGTTATATATTTGCAATTAGTATTATAATATATATAATTAGACTCCCTCTTTTATCATAGGAGTACAGATAATGTTCATGCGTAATTTTAGGATCGAATGTGGTACATGAAGATGACACCCTTTTGTTACCGAAAATTCGTACTTTACAATAAACATGGCATTTAGCGTAACCTTAGGCCATTTCTTCCTCTTTTGTGTTTTATATTCTGCACAAGTACCATCATTTTGCGGGAGTCTTGAAGAGGAATTTATAACCAACGCAGGCTAAAATGTTGAGTTTAAAGACAGTTAGCAATTTTATAGACAGTTATTTTCCGGATAGATCTTCCACCGGTAGTACTGGTGCCTCATTTGAGCTGCAGTACAGGCAAGCTTACACTGTACAACGCGTGGGTGTAATATACGAGTATTGTAAACAGAACTTGTAAAATACGGTATACACTAAGTATAATTTGAAGTTGTAAAAGTATATAATAATAAGATTTTCATTCAGAACATATATATTATATGCATGAATATATTATACCGGAATAACTGTACTACAGTGTTTATATGTACACAAGTGTAGTTGCAAATGATATGTTCTATATTGCACTAAGCATTTTACAGTGCAGTAATGAAAATATGTTTTTGAGCAATCAATATAATATATACTATCTATAAACTACCCTACGCAAGTTTTCGTAATGACTTAGATGACAAGTATTTAGAACAGTTGGCTCTTTGTCTTAAAATAGCATAATCTTCGTAAGTCAGCAGATGAACTTAAAAAGACGATACATTTATTATTGGTACGAAGTTTTAATTATATATCATGAAACATTTACAGTTTTCTTTTTCCTCTTCTCATTTTAGACCAAGTTAAGGAGGGCAAGCACAATCTAGCTAAACACATAATTATACATGGTATGCTATATATAAGATATAGGTAATAGAACACCGACAAATAGAGTATTCAATGAAATACATGGTATTTCCATAAAACACATCTGGTTACCGTTCCAAATAGATAGCACAGTGGATGGTAAATTCGAAATATGAAAAATAATTTAAGGTTAAGGAAATAATGTATACTCTATACATACACGTACACATTTCAATATTACGTATACTGCAGATGCACTCATAAATGCAGGGTTATAGTAAACCATGTCTAGCATAGTCTATTCGCTGTAACTAGGCCAAAAATCATGACCTCTAACCTCTAACTCAAAAACGACTAGAGTAATCGAGCTATTATTTCTACCAGTTGGGAAGAGTCAGTCACGGAATAGACGTGCCAATTTTCTTTAGCCCTTTTTGAGTAACAGAGGATAGAGGTCATGATTTCTCGCCTACTTCCAGCGAATAGATTATAGTTCCAACATGATTTCCGATTACTCCTTCACTGTGCAATTCCAGTGAAATTATCGAATAGCTGCTTAACGTTGCAAGGCAGTAATATATGATATACCCAAGAATACTCATATCATTATCACTAGTTTTTAAATGCAACAGTTTATCGACAAGTTATCAAAGCTTAATTTAGTTTTTTTCATATCAGTGGTTACATCTATTTATTTGTATTCTTGCATTATATTGAACTTTGACCACACAATATTCCAGTACTATCCATAGTAAAGCAATGGCAGTATGATCAACAATTTTAATAACAACAGTGACGAAGAAAATAATACCATTCATGTAACAACAATTACGTTCATACCAACTATAGCTACAATGAAAATAAAAACATGTTGAATCGTACTGAATGTTTTCCACAGTAAACATAGAAGCGTTTCATAAATTAATATATTCTCATTGCCAAATAAGATATATAACAGTTTGTTCAGTTTACAACAATAAAGCAACATATACATTAAAGTTCTGATGGTGCAGGATACTGGGCCCTGTATATGCAGTCATCTATAGACACATCCCCTAAAAAAACATGATTCGGATAAAACAAAACAAAAAACAAAAACAAAACTTATGTATTTTGACAATTAATCCAGTCATATTGTTCAGATAATAATGCTATCTACCTACCATCTTAAACCGATGCCAACATATTTTATATGAATATATATTAAACCTGACTCAGCACTATTTGATACCTAAGTTGATCTAACTTACCCAAGCTAACCTAGAATAACAATGATTCTCCTGTAATAAATATATTTTACTTTGAATTGTATTGTCATATGTTATAGAGATTATTCGACGTGCCTAAAATACCTGCTAAATTTTTACCGTGTCATTGTTTTGGGTCAATGTTCTTGTGTCTTCCAAGTTTTATTTTACTCTTGGCTATTACAGTATATCATGAGATATTACCCTGGGTCAAAATGTTGCCCGATATTTAATAATGTATAATATGTCCCTGTCATGTAATATTGCATCATATTTTCATGTGCCATTTATTATTTATTTCTTTGTACCATTGTATTTTTAAAAATTTCTTCCTGTGCTATTTTACAGGAGTACAATTATTTTCCTGTGTATCTTTTGTCATTGATTCCTGTACTGATTGTCCCGTGTATTCACCCTGTATAACCTGGGGCATATTTTTCGGTGTTATTTTTTCGGTGTTATTATTTCTGTGTAATTCTCTGCCATTTATATTTTCAAATACAGTTCATTATAAAACCCCTTGTTTCAGAGCTTTTAATTTGACATAGAATGATAAAATGTTACCATTTATAACCATTTCCCCGACAAAGCAACCATTCTTTTATGAGCATAACAATTTTAAACTATCTTGTTCTTCTTTACTCTCAATAAGAATAATTCCCTGGAAGTGCCGGTAACTACACTCTTTCCACAATAAGCAGGCCAAGAAGTTCCTCTGCCCGAAATTAAATACCGATTCATGACAAGAATTATGGAACGAAATAGTATAGTAATGATCAAGAAACATTATTGAAAGAAGAAGAAGTTAGCTGAACTTAGGTCTAAGAAGACTACAACTCAAAGAAGAAGGATATAGAGATGGCGAATGAGAAGGACATAGGTGGCGAATGAGAAGGACATAGAGGTGGCGAATGAGAAGGACATAGGTGGCGAATGAGAAGGACATAGAGGTGGCGAATGAGAAGGACATAGGTGGCGAATGAGAAGGACATAGAGGTGGCGAATGAGAAGGACATAGGTGGCGAATGACAAGGACATAGAGGTGGCGAATGAGAAGGACATAGGTGGCGAATGAGAAGGACATAGAGGTGGCGAATGAGAAGGACATAGGTGGCGAATGAGAAGGACATAGAGGTGGCGAATGAGAAGGACATAGGTGGCGAATGAGAAGGACATAGAGATGGCGAATGAGAAGGACATAGGTGGCGAATGACAAGGACATAGAGGTGGCGAATGAGAAGGACATAGAGGTGGCGAATGAGAAGGACATAGAGGTGGCGAATGAGAAGGACATAGGTGGACAAGGACATAGAGGTGGCGAATGAGAAGGACATAGGTGGCGAATGAGAAGGACATAGAGGTGGCGAATGAGAAGGACATAGGTGGCGAATGAGAAGGACATAGAGGTGGCGAATGAGAAGGACATAGGTGGCGAATGAGAAGGACATAGAGGTGGCGAATGAGAAGGACATAGAGATGGCGAATGAGAAGGACATAGGTGGCGAATGAGAAGGACATAGAGGTGGCGAATGAGAAGGACAGAGGTGGCGAATGACAAGGACATAGAGGTGGCGAATGAGAAGGACATAGAGGTGGCGAATGAGAAGGACATAGGTGGCGAATGAGAAGGACATAGAGGTGGCGAATGAGAAGAACAAAAAAGAGACACAGAGGGGAGATAAAAAGAAGAAGCCAAAAGAAAAAGAAAGAAGAAAAAGGAGATGAGAAAGGAAAAGGAATATAAAAGAAGCAGCAAGATATGGGAACAAAACAAAAGAATAAGAATAAGATGCATAACAATGAAAATATAGGGAAATGGAGATAAGAATTAACATACAAAAATATTAAGCATCCCTTCTGGGCAGTAACTAATATATTTATATTGGGGCTACAGCCAATTATATTCACATCCGAAATTATTTCTCGCAAACAAGTAATACCTGTATATAGATTTTTAACCATGATATAGTTAGGGGCCTGCCAGTAGTTAAAAAGGAAGAGAAAACAAAAATTGATCACATTTAATAAATAACCTAGAAGAGTGCCCCAGTTAGTTCAGCTATCAGGAAGGATAATAGTCAATAACTTAATCACGTTATGTATTATTATTATTATTATTATTATTATATTTCATCATATTAGAAGGGTCAATGTACAGTTATCCACCCAGGTCTATTGCTCTCCGTGATATTAAGGAGAGGTATTTAGTTTGTTCCCTACGTTTTCATCAAGCTTAAAATTACAACCCCCAGACCCCCTTTCAAGATAAATTTGTAAATTTTTTGGTAGAAAAATGTCCCGGCCGGAGGCCGGTTGCTCTTAAATTTCAGGCTCGCTATCGCTCGCCAGGAAAAAATCGGCACCTTAATGGCACGAAAGGTCTTAAAATTGACAGAAATGGGGCAAAATGTCTTAAAATGTCTAAACTACTAGGGCGAACGTCTTAAAATCTCAAAAGCAATGGGGCTAAACATGAGGGAGAAAGGGGTCCAGAAAAAAATCCCTCAAGTGGAAATCTCCCCTTAAACATATAAATATAATGCGCAGGATTGAATTCCAAGTGTAGTGTCTTAATGCAGTGGTTAAATCGTCTGACTTTTCAATTAATGATAAAAAGAAACCACGCTCACAATTCATACTAAATCACTTTCATACATAAGATCACGACGAGGAACAGAACTTACTTGGTCAACTGTACATTCATCATAAAATATTCGTGTCTTATTTCCATAATTTCAACAGGTTATAATTATGTATCTAGAAAAGGCTTTTGACACACAATTGTTACCGTTTATTTGCAAGCCATGTCTAAAGAGAGCTTAACAATATATGATGGAGAAGTCTTATTTGTGTGCTATCAGGAGAGATGATTTAGTTGAAGGGGGGATGGTGAGACTTGACTTATCACTATACTGTTTTTTTTCAGCTGACGAGAAATTTAATTCCTTAGCAGTTAAATTATTGATACTTAATATATGAATCTACTGTGTCTCTGTATCATATTAAGACCAAGTGTATATATTTAGCACCATATTTCACTACAAAATCTTCCAAATATCTAAAACATCTTAATGGAAACTTAGCAATTTACCATCAGTTGCAAATCAAGTTACTATAGCTGATCAGATGTTTTGTTGGGGATGGTTTGGCGTCTTTTTAATTGTTATTGAGAGTTTAATTCTTCTTACAATTATCGAGTATTTATTTTTAGTGTTCCCCCTAGACCCCCTTCAAGCTAAATATTGCGTCACCTCAAAACTTCATTCAAATTATATTTTTATAATTTCCGGTTTATTTGTCAACCATTTCAGTCTCGGTAGCGCTTGCCATAAAAATCGACACTGATTGATTGATGGCTGGAGTAAAGTGGGAGATTAGAGAGTTTTGGATAGAGGAAGAATAAGTTAAGAAATGAGAAGTACAGTAAAAGATAAAAGTACTTGGGCTTGAATGGGGTGAACGTATTTATATCACCAAACTGATGTAGCGAAACGTCTTACTAGTAAGGCGAGATAGGAGAATATTAAAACAGACCACATAAGATTGCATACAAATAAATCTATCAATCTATTTACTCAGGCACTTTCCCCATTTATATATTTTTTGTTTTATCTGGGGGTGGCCAAGATATATATATATATATATATATATATATATATATATATATATACAGGATATACTAATTAAGCTGTATAACATCATCTGGTGTTAGTTAGCATATGATATAAAAGACGCCATGCCACTGATAGGGTTAATATGTGGCAGTGTAATCCAATAGTACACACATTATGGGAGGCTTAGATAATTTCAAGGCACTGTTATCAGTATAGAGGTATCAGACAAGAGAAGGTCATTAAATATTCTAGCATAAAGAGGAGAATATTAGGAAATATATAAAAGTCTATGAACAAGATAGCAAAGACACACTCATCAACGTTATAAGTTTATATATATATATATATATATATATATATATATATATATATAATGAAGAACGAGGTCTTTCCTTAGCTAAATATAAGCTATAATTGTTTGGCTCTTGGTTAGCTACACAGTGCCATTAAGTAAGATCTCGCTGGTGAATAATGCATAAATACTATATGCAGAATGAATAGGACTTTCCTACACTATGCCTCAATTATAATCTTAAATAAAAGTTGATCAGTTGACTTTAAAGTTAATTCCAAATCAAGCTTAGTGATGAAACTTGGACTATAAATTTAATATACAGATTTGTGCTAATTTTAAAGGAATACTCTTAATTTTGGCATAATAGTAACTACGATATTCAACTCCTTCAGGTAGGTGAATACTATTGATATATTCAACTCCTTCAGGTAGGTGAATACTATTGATATATTCAACTCCTTCAGGTAGGTGAATACTATTGATATATTCAACTCCTTCAGGTAGGTGAATACTATTGATATATTCAACTCCTTCAGGTAGGTGAATACTATTGATATATTCAACTCCTTCAGGTAGGTGAATACTATTGATATATTCAACTCCTTCAGGTAGGTGAATACTATTGATATATTCAACTCCTTCAGGTAGGTGAATACTATTGATATATTCAACTCCTTCAGGTAGGTGAATACTATTGATATATTCAACTCCTTCAGGTAGGTGAATACTATTGATTATATTCTAGCTAACAAACAGTTTACCAAATATCAGTCAAAGGAATAGCAGTTTATTAGCGTATCGCAAGTAATATAAAAGGTGCCTGATTTCGTTCTAGTTAAGGGAGCCCACCTCGCTTGTTTGCTCTTTCTCTCCCTCTCTCTTTGGCTTATATCCATTCAGCCCCATTCAGCCTACTGTTTTAAGACGCTTACCCCCATCCAGGTGTCAATATTTTCCTGGCGAGCGGTAGCGAGCCAGCATATATATATATATATTTTGTTTTGACAGCAAGCTAAATTTGTACATTTTTCGATAGACAAATTTCTCCGGCGAAGCCGGATTTTTCTATACAATGCTGGCTCGCTATCGCTCGCCAGGAAGAAATCGACACCTGGATGGGGATAAAAGTCTTGAAAGAGTTGGCTGAATGGGGCCGAATGGATACAAGCCAGGGAAAGAGAGAAAAGGAGAGAACGATACAACAAAAACCGGTGAACCCCTTAACAGAAGTAATTTTCACTTTGCTTATAACATCCCTTTTCGGAAACAAGATATAAACATCCACAACTGGAAATTTCATACTTAATCAGTGCCATACAATCCACTATGAATATATTAATGTACGTGATTTAATAGTCTTAACCGTTTACCTATGGAAAGAAATTCGTAAAGTGAATAAAGCCATCTAATTAATGTTTCTAACCTGATTGACTAATGGTATTGTGTTATATATTACTTGGGTGAGTTTGTTTTTGGAACTGAAAAATATTCGATCACATTGCCGTTAGCCAATTTGATTGAAATCGAGTTTATATACCATATATAATATATATATATATATATATATATATATATAAACTACAATTTGCCAGAGTATATCATAAATGTGCCGAAGGAGTTATTAGAGGTTACACTCCTTATCCATGAAATAATAAATAAGATAATTGTTTATCTCTACAAAATAATCTAATACTAATTAAGCAGCGACAATAGAGTGCACCAATACAACTTTCAGAAAGAGTTAAACAATCGTGACGTCACAGCTATAATTTAACCTTTTTTGTACCATGATGCCTTTTTCACTATATTCTGTCTAACATTAGGCATTTTAACTCCGCTGTGGAAGGCTCTCTAGGAATCGAAGGGGTAATATCCATCTCAATTAACCCTGACTCCCAAAATCCCTTCCTAGGCTGATTAAAATCGATACAAAATAGCCATAATATAAGGAAGCCAAGCGTCAGTCATCGTATACCGACACTTAATTATTGGGTTTGGTTGGATAGTACAGTCATTCCTAAAAATCGTGTACCCATCATATTGTACATTATGCAAGGTTATCTATTATATTTACTTTACGAATACACAACATAATAATCTCACTACCGGTATATGTACTACTTCTGTAAGCAAATTCCTGTAAATAAACTATCCCATTGATTGTATTTTCTTAACGAAAAACGCCGTAAAATCCTCGAATGTTCATGAATTACTGTACGGCCCGTGAGTGAATATCAGAAAGTCATTAAACAAAACAAACACATATAAACAATAAACAGTATTGTACATTCCAGAGCTATATTTGATGAATACTGTCCTACGCTGCTAGAGGGTTCGTTAAGGGGAGGTCTCCACTGGAGGGATTGTTTTCTTGACCCCTTTCTCCCTCATGTTTAGCCCCATTGCTTTTGATATTATAAAACGTTTGCCCCATTAGTTTAGCGATTTTAAGAACTTTCACCCCATATTAAGACCTTTCGTGCAATTCGGGTGTCTATTTTATCCTGGCGAGCGACAGCGAACCTGTAATTTAAGAGGAATCGGCCTTCGGCCGGGAAATTTTTCTACCGAAAAATGTACAAATTTATCTTGAAAGGGACTCGAGAGGGTGTAATTTTAAGGTTGATGGAGGTCTAGGGAACAAACTAAATAGCTCCCCTTAAGCGGAGGTTGGATTAGCATATAGGAGACGATTTTTTTTTTATTTTATTTATAGAACCCACAAATGTTAATTCCAAAACCTCAAACCTACATTATTTTAACTAGTCATGCAATAATAAACTTTGTTTACTCCTGACATTTTCAACTGATCTTATTTAACTAAAGAGGCTTGGAAACAGAATGGCAAAATCTATCGAAACTATCACTTTGACTATGAAATATGTTTCATAACCTGACTTTATTTGACTGGATGTGGTTACTTTATAGAACCACAACTTCTATAAGCTGTTTAACTAAATATACTTTAATGCCAATGGTATTTAAGCAACTGTTACACTATATTGTGTATAGAAATGCCTGTTTAATCCTTAACAAATCAGAGGACTG
This sequence comes from Paralithodes platypus, assembly GCA_032716605.1. Classification (NCBI taxonomy): domain Eukaryota; kingdom Metazoa; phylum Arthropoda; class Malacostraca; order Decapoda; family Lithodidae; genus Paralithodes; species Paralithodes platypus. The sequence continues at coordinate 25,713,002 of CM064521.1, forward strand.
TTTTGCTCTATTATAGCTACCAACATTTTGTTTGATAATTAATAGTTATTCAAGGTAATTGCTTTCATTTATAGCTTAGCTATTCGTACAGGTGGTTTAATCTAAGTTAGGAAAGACTGTTTTAATGCAAAGAGTGTGTTCAATAAAGTACAATACCTTTGATTCATATAGATCCTTTCTAAGATGAATACATTTGTCTTGGGGTAGCATGAATACAAATATAATATGAACAAATGGAGTAAAATGGCATACGGAAAGGATGATAGCATCATCAAGCCATCAAATTGTATACAGATGATTGAACTATTTTACGAAACATTTATTGAACTGCTTAGCTAATACCTCTTATACAAGTAATCTGCATATACAGTATATGTAACATTATCTCACATGATATGGGATAAAAATCAAGAGAAATAAAATGTATGTATATATACCGGTACATATATTTACTGCATATATATATATATATATATATATATATATATATATATATATATATATATATATATAATGGAATGTGAATGATACCTACACATATTTAGACACAGAATTAGAGGGTAAAATCGAGAAAAAAACCCAATAGTAAAAAGGGCCAGAAAATATGAAAACATTTTATATGAGTGCACAGTGCACAGTGCACAGTGCACACACACTAACAACTATATGGTGGATCGGTTAGTGAGCGTAACGAAAACCATTGATGCTTAACAGAAAACAGTAAATATGGAAAACAAATTGAATATGAAAGTACACCAATCGAGCAGGGCAATACGCAGGGGAGGCCTCATAGGCATGTGGAAAGGAGTCGCTGCAAATCCTGCTTCATTTGTCTGGCTTTCCTCACGGTTTCTGTTTGTGTCTAACCTACACAGAGTCATCCAGCTAGTTCTCTCAAACACCTCCTCCTCCTACTCATTTCAGTACACTAAACATGCACATCATACTTCTTTCTAATACAACCCCCCAAACAAATTTATATAAACAATAACAAATTAAAAATAGAAATAAAATAGCCCCTACCACTTTCAATATTGAGGGAGACACTTGTTACAGGCAGCTTTACCTTTTGTCTTCTCCATACAAAAAAACAAAATAATTAATCAATAAATGTAATACAAGTCAGTGAACGAAACAAAAACCCATTGAAACCCAAAAGAAAGACGAAAACAAGAACAACTAAGTATGTGTAAAGAATGAATAGAAATACGTAAACTAAAACATAACTATTAGTATTGGTGAGCGAGCGTGGCGCGGTGGCCATTTTGTTGGTAGTGACCGTAGGAGGGTGAGGGTGAGGGTGAAGGGGAGGGGGTAAGGGATGGACGGACTGACCAGGCCTAGTAGGGGAGCGTAGAACCACTTTAGTACACAGTTATACACAACTACACCCAAATATATTTATCGATTTCCTGTTTTGTGTGGTTAGTTATCTATCTATGTATCTATCTATCTATCTATCGGTGTATTGTATTGTGTTGTTAGTGACCGTAGGAAGGTATGGGCAATCAAACTAGGTCTAGCAGGGGGTAGGGGAGCGTAGAGTCACTTTAGTACACATTTATACACACCTACACCGATATCTACTTACCATTGTGTGTGGCTATTTATCTATCTATCGGTGTGTTGCGTTGTTAATGTCCTTAGGAAGGTATGTGCAGACAAGACAGGTATATTGGAGCGTTAAGTCACTTGAGTACATATTAATACACACCTACACCGATATCTGTTTACCTATTTACCATTCCGTGTGGCTATTTGTCTATCAATCGCTATGTTGCGTTGTTAGTGGTTGTAGGAAGGTATGGGCAGACAAGTCATGCCCCATCCAGGTGTCAATTTTTTTCCTGGCGAGCGATAGCGAGCTTGCATTGTATGGAGAAATCCGGCTTCGCCGGAGAAATTTTTCTATCGAAAAATGTACAAATTTAGCTTGCTGTCAAAACTAATATATATATATGCTGGCTAGGTACCGCTCGCCAGGAAAATATTGACACCTGGATGGGGGTAAACGTCTTAAAACAGTAGGCTGAATGCATACAAGCCAAAGAGAGGGAGAGTAAGAGAAAACAAAAGTGAGGTGGGCTCCCTTAAAAGTAACAATACAAAAAACACCAAAGCAACGGAAGCAAAAACCACGACAAAAATAATAACTACAGTATGTAATTTGAAAGTGTAATAAGTTATAATAATCACCAAAGCAGTGCAAAAAAACACACACGAACACACACACACACAAAAGTAAATACACACACATATATAAATACAAAACAATATAAGTCTGTAATTTGTATATTGTGCATTATATTGATACCCTAGAAAAAGAGAAGACAAGGACGGCAGTGAGTCACGAGACGAATGAAGAAGGGGACAGGGGTGTCGGATGGAATAAAAGGGACGTATTTCCTGACGGGTGTTGGTACTATAGTTAAGCTTACACTGTAGGATATATATATATATATATATGTGTTTGTGTGTGTGTAAGAGAGAGAGAGAGAGAGAGAGAGAGAGAGAGAGAGAGAGAGAGAGAGAGAGAGAGAGAGAGAGAGAGAGAGAGAGAGAGAGAGAGAGAGAGAGAGAGAGAAATATTAATTATGTAACAAATATACTACGATAATGATAACAATATGCTGAATAACAAATAATGCAATGGTGATAACGATGACAAGTATAGTGAACGTATTGTAGTGATTACATTATACACCTATACAGTATGTGAGAAATAATATATATAAACACAGTATTATTAATAATGCAATTAAAGTTGTCGAACTACTTGAACAAACAGAACAATTTTGTTTTGTTTTTGTGTAGAAGAGGTAACGTTTGTGGTGTACAGGAGGTAACGTTTGTGGTGTACAGGAGGTAACGTTTGTGGTGTACAGGAGGTAACGTTTGTGGTGTACAGGAGGTAACGTTTGTGGTGTACAGGAGGTAACGTTTGTGGTGTACATGAGGTAACGTTTGTGGTGTACATGAGGTAACGTTTGTGGTGTACAGGAGGTAACGTTTGTGGTGTACAGGAGGTAACGTTTGTGGTGTACAGGAGGTAATGTTTGTGGTGTACAGGAGGTAATGTTTGTGATGTACAGGAGGTAACGTTTGTGGTGTACAGGAGGTAACGTTTGTGGTGTACAGGAGGTAACGTTTGTAGTGTACAGGAGGTAACGTTTGTGGTGTACAGGAGGTAATGTTTGTGGTGTACAAGAGGTAATGTTTGTGGTGTACAGGAAGTAACGTTTGTGGTGTACAGGAGGTAACGTTTGTGGTGTACAGGAGGTAACGTTTGTGGTGTACAGGAGGTAACGTTTGTAGTGTACAGGTCGTAATGTTTGTGGTGTACAGGAGGTAACGTTTGTAGTGTACAGGTCGTAATGTTTGTGGTGTACAGGAGGTAACGTTTGTAGTGTACAGGTCGTAATGTTTGTGGTGTACAGGAGGTAACGTTTGTGGTGCACAGGAGGTAACGTTTGTGGTGTACAGGAGGTAATGTTTGTGGTGTACATGAGGTAACGTTTGTGGTGTACATGAGGTACTGTTTGTGGTGTACATGAGGTAATGTTTGTGGTGTACAGGAGGTAACGTTTGTGGTGTACAGGAGGTAACGTTTGTGGTGTACAGGAGGTAACGTTTGTGGTGTACAGGAGGTAACGTTTGTGGTGTACAGGAGGTACTGTTTGTGGTGTACATGAGGTAATGTTTATGGTGTACAGGAGGTAATGTTTGTGGTGTACAGGAGGTAACGTTTGTGGTGTACATGAGGTACTGTTTGTGGTGTACATGAGGTAATGTTTGTGGTGTACATGAGGTAATGTTTGTGGTGTACAGGAGGTAATGTTTGTGGTGTACAGGAGGTAACGTTTGTGGTGTACAGGAGGTAACGTTTGTGGTGTACAGGAGGTAACGTTTGTGGTGTACAGGAGGTAACGTTTGTGGTGTACAGGAGGTACTGTTTGTGGTGTACATGAGGTAATGTTTGTGGTGTACAGGAGGTAATGTTTGTGGTGTACATGAGGTAATGTTTGTGGTGTACATGAGGTAATGTTTGTGGTGTACAGGAGGTAATGTTTGTGGTGTACAGGAGGTAACGTTTGTGGTGTACAGGAGGTAACGTTTCTGGTGTACAGGAGGTAACGTTTGTGGTGTACAGGAGGTAACGTTTGTGGTGTACAGGAGGTACTGTTTGTGGTGTACAGGAGGTAATGTTTGTGGTGTACATGAGGTACTGTTTGTGGTGTACAGGAGGTAATGTTTGTGGTGTACAGGAGGTAACGTTTGTGGTGTACAGGAGGTAACGTTTGTGGTGTACAGGAGGTACTGTTTGTGGTGTACAGGAGGTAATGTTTGTGGTGTACATGAGGTAACGTTTGTGGTGTACAGGAGGTAACGTTTGTGGTGTACAGGAGGTAATGTTTGTGGTGTACATGAGGTAACGTTTCTGGTGTACAGGAGGTAACGTTTGTGGTGTACAGGAGGTAACGTTTGTGGTGTACAGGAGGTACTGTTTGTGGTGTACAGGAGGTAATGTTTGTGGTGTACATGAGGTAACGTTTGTGGTGTACAGGAGGTAACGTTTGTGGTGTACAGGAGGTAATGTTTGTGGTGTACATGAGGTAACGTTTCTGGTGTACAGGAGGTAACGTTTGTGGTGTACAGGAGGTAACGTTTGTGGTGTACAGGAGGTACTGTTTGTGGTGTACAGGAGGTAATGTTTGTGGTGTACATGAGGTACTGTTTGTGGTGTACAGGAGGTAATGTTTGTGGTGTACAGGAGGTAACGTTTGTGGTGTACAGGAGGTAACGTTTGTGGTGTACAGGAGGTACTGTTTGTGGTGTACAGGAGGTAATGTTTGTGGTGTACATGAGGTAACGTTTGTGGTGTACAGGAGGTAACGTTTGTGGTGTACAGGAGGTAACGTTTGTGGTGTACAGGAGGTACTGTTTGTGGTGTACAGGAGGTAATGTTTGTGGTGTACATGAGGTAACGTTTGTGGTGTACAGGAGGTAACGTTTGTGGTGTACAGGAGGTACTGTTTGTGGTGTACAGGAGGTAATGTTTGTGGTGTACAGGAGGTAACGTTTGTGGTGTACAGGAGGTAACGTTTGTGGTGGACAGGAGGTACTGTTTGTGGTGTACAGGAGGTAATGTTTGTGGTGTACATGAGGTAACGTTTGTGGTGTACAGGAGGTAACGTTTGTGGTGTACAGGAGGTACTGTTTGTGGTGTACAGGAGGTAATATTTGTGGTGTACAGGAGGTAACGTTTGTGGTGTACAGGAGGTAACGTTTGTGGTGTACAGGAGGTAATGTTTGTGGTGTACAGGAGGTAATGTTTGTGGTGTACATGAGGTAACGTTTGTGGTGTACAGGAGGTAATGTTTGTGGTGTACAGGAGGTAACGTTTGTGGTGTACAGGAGGTAACGTTTGTGGTGTACAGGAGGTAACGTTTGTGGTGTACAGGAGGTAATGTTTGTGGTGTACAGGAGGTAACGTTTGTGGTGTACATGAGGTACTGTTTGTGGTGTACATGAGGTAATGTTTGTGGTGTACATGAGGTAATGTTTGTGGTGTACAGGAGGTAATGTTTGTGGTGTACAGGAGGTAATGTTTGTGGTGTACATGAGGTAATGTTTGTGGTGTAAAGGAGGTAATGTTTGTGGTGTACATGAGGTAATGTTTGTGGTGTACAGGAGGTAACGTTTGTGGTGTACAGGAGGTAATGTTTGTGGTGTACAGGAGGTAATGTTTGTGGTGTACATGAGGTAATGTTTGTGGTGTACATGAGGTAATGTTTGTGGTGTACAGGAGGTAGTGTTTGTGGTGTACATGAGGTAATGTTTGTGGTGTACAGGAGGTAATGTTTGTGGTGTACAGGAGGTAACGTTTGTGGTGTACATGAGGTACTGTTTGTGGTGTACATGAGGTAATGTTTGTGGTGTACATGAGGTAATGTTTGTGGTGTACAGGAGGTAATGTTTGTGGTGTACAGGAGGTAATGTTTGTGGTGTACATGAGGTAATGTTTGTGGTGTACAGGAGGTACCGTTTGTGGTGTACAGGAGGTAACGTTTGTGGTGTACATGAGGTACTGTTTGTGGTGTACAGGAGGTAACGTTTGTGGTGTACATGAGGTACTGTTTGTGGTGTACAGGAGGTAACGTTTGTGGTGTACATGAGGTAATGTTTGTGGTGTACAGGAGGTAATGTTTGTGGTGTACAGGAGGTAATGTTTGTGGTGTACATGAGGTACTGTTTGTGGTGTACAGGAGGTAATGTTTGTGGTGTACAGGAGGTAACGTTTGTGGTGTACATGAGGTACTGTTTGTGGTGTACAGGAGGTAAAGTTTGGGTGTACAGAAAATAAACTTTAATGTGTATGATCCATCATAAGTATAAACTATGGGTTTAACTACTAAAACAAATTCATCATAGTGTGTTCAATTTGGGCATAATTATACTATTATTGTCAATAGGAAATGTTAAATAAGTTTAATTGTGTCAGTCTGTATATACAACTATGCATACTATTATATCTAACTTGTTTTCATTAGCGCATTCGGTAATACAGTTTATATACTTGCATTAATTAGGTAGGTGTCGTAACTGTGTGAGCATACAGTATATGTCCAAACACTGGTCGTATCTTTAGCATTTGTGTCGTTTTCTTATTGCCCAAGATATTGAACTTAGGATATTGAGTATTCAGTCAAAGCAGGAAGGGTATATATATATATATATATATATATATATATATATATATATATATATATATATAATGAAAAGTCAAATTAAAAAACTCATAAAATAGAAATAAATCAACTAACTAAAAGTAATCTTAATATATAGACCAATTATATTTTGGATGTTATAATAATGGTCGTAAGAAAATATAAATTTATGTCTAAGAACGAATAAAGGAGATCACCTATTAAATAACTAGGCATTAGAATAAGTTTACTTGGTGACAAACATAATTAAACTTTAAGACGGATTTCTGAAACTATATTCCATATCTAAGATAGGCAGCAAAAGTGATTTGAATTTCCATATCAATGCTATCGATCTATTCTTCTGTTGACGCAACTGTAGATTAATGAATTATTCAAGGGTTTGTATTTACGCGAACTTCATCTAAGTCGCACTTATTTTGTTTTATAAGAGAGAAATAAATAGCTATAGCTGAAGGGCTTACACAACAAATAATGGAAACGCGTAAAGCTTTGTAGGACGTAGAAAAACCGCATAACTTTAAATTAATGCAAGGAAAAGATGGAGAAAAATGGAAAGCTAGAGATGAGAATACACATGTGAAAATGAAGATGGTCTTAACATTGTTTTACTGTACAATACACGAGCAGAATAATGGATATATTAAGAATTAAATTATATCAATCCTTTATAGCATTAGATAATGAAAAAGTAAATATAATTATACATTGAAATAATATAAGCACAAGAGATACGTGAACAAATGTCAATGTCATGTGGCAAGTTAAATAATGAATTAGAATAAAGATAGAGCAATTTTATCTGTACTGTACACATTATCTATTTACCTGTCTGTCGTGTGATGTAGACACCAGCATCAAATGTTATTAAGGGGGTCACCGGTTTTTTGTTATCTTTCTCTCTTTCCCTGGCTTGTATCCATTCGGCACCATTCAGCCAACTGTTTTAAGACTTTTAACCCCATCCAGGTGTCGATTTCTTCCTGGTGAGCGATAGCGAACCAGCATTGTATGGAGAAATCCGGCTTCGCCGGATAAATTTTTCTATCGATAAATGTACAAATTTAGCCTGCTGTCAAAACAAATAAATATATATATATATATATATATATATATATATATATATATACAGTATATATAATATGCTGGCTCGCTACCGCTCGCCAAGAAAATATTGACACCTGGATGGGGGTAAACTTCTTAAAACAGTAGGCTGAATGGGGCCGAATGGATACAAGCCAAAGAGAGAGGGAGAGAAAGAGAACAAAAAAGCGAGGTGGGCTCCCTTAACCTAACATGTATAATGACTGTTAAAGGAAGCAATGGCTGAGTTATTATACTTAGTACCTCCGCTGAAATTTATACATAGCATGAATAAAGGAAATAGGCTTAGCCATTTCAGCACACTATCTCGATATAGTGGCAAATACTAGGCGATTTTACTGAGAATAGAAAGGACCTCAACAAATCAAAGGGCTACAGACTCTCTCAATTAAATCTCTGACTCCCACAGATCTTTATTTAAGGGGAGGTATTTAGTTTGGTCCCTAGATATCCTTCAAGCTTAAGATTACACCCCCTTGAGCCCCTGCAAGATAAATTTGTACATTTTTCGGTAGAAAAATGTCCCGGCTGTAAGCCGGTTCCTCTTAAATTTCAGGCTCGCTATCGCTCGCCAGGATAAAATCGACACCTAAATGGCACGAAAGGTCTTAAAATTGACATAAATTGGTTGAAAGTTCAAAGCGTCAAAATAATGGGGCAAACGTCTTAAAATCAGAAAAACAATGGGGCTAAACATGAGGGAGGAAGGAGTCCAGAAAAAAAAAATCCCTCAAGTGGAAATCTCCCCTTAACTGAATAAACTCGTCTAAAGATTTGCCAACATGAAATGAAGAATGACACTTTATATTGCTGCAAGGATAAATAAGAAGAGAAATAAGAAAGCCATAGTTGAATATAATATAATATATATACTTAATGAAAGGGGTTAATCTTTACCTGTATGTTTGGCGGTAGCGTGTGGGTTGCTGCTTAAGGGGGGATCTCCACTTGAGGGATTTTTTTCTTGACCCCTTTCTCCCTCATTTTTAGCCCCATTGCTTTTGATATTATAAAACGTTTGCCCCATTAGTTTAGCGATTTTAAGAACTTTCACCCAATTCAGGTGTCGATTTTATCCTGGCGAGCGATAGCGAGCCTGTAATTTAAGAGGAACCGGCCTTCGGCCGGGAAATTTTTCTACCGAAAAATGTACAAATTTATCTTGAGACTCATAGGGGTGTAATTTTAAGCTTGATGGAGGTCTAGAGAACAAACTAAATACCTCTCCTTAAGGACATATTTTCACGTAAGGGGGTGTTTTTTCCTGCAACCCTGTTGGAGAAAGGAAGATAAAAGGTTTAAGAGGGATGGGCGTATTTATTGGCTTATTTATTTCGAAAAATGTCCCGGCCGGGGTGCCGTTACCACTATATTACAGGCTCGCTATCGCTCGTCAGGAATGAAATCGACACTCAAAATATACGAAAGGTATTAATATTGACAAACACATGGGGTGAAAGGTCTTAAAATCGCCAAACTAATGGGCCAAACGTCTTAAAATCTGAAAAATGAGGAAGAGGGACCAGAAAAATAAACCATCCCCCTTTAAACGTGTCAATCTGACGGCACTTTCTTGTATTTCAATGATGCTAGAGCTGGAGGTTAATATTCATTTCAATGATGCTAGAGCTGGAGGTTAATATTCATTTCAATGATGCTAGAGCTGGAGGTTAATATTCATTTCAATGATGCTAGAGCTGGAGGTTAATATTCATTTCAATGATGCTAGAGCTGGAGGTTAATATTCATTTCAATGATGCTAGAGCTGGAGGTTAATATTCATTTTAGGAAAGTCTTCAACAGGTTAAGGAATAGCAGTACTAACCCTTACATGTATTAGGTCCTTCCTAAGTTACATGGATTCTAGAATGTACTATATGACTGAAAGGGATAAAGGACAATGAGACGATTTGATACAGCTTAGGAAGGATCTGTGGGCATTCGAAGGGTAAAGACTGTCTCAATTAACCCTCCGACTCTCATATACCCTTCCGAATGTGGCTAAAATCGTCTATTAATAGCCAAAATAAACTGTCAAAACCAAAAACTGTTGAGGGGGGTCACCTGCTTCTTATATTTTTCTCTCCTTTTCTCTCTTTCAGTGATTTGTACCCATTTGGTCCCATTCAGCCAACTGTTTTAAGACGTTTATCCCCATCCAGGTGTCGATTTTTCCTGGCGAGCGATAGCGAGCCAGCATTGTATGGAGAAATCCGGCTTCGCCGGAGAAATTTTTCTGTCGAAAAATGTACAAATTTAGCTTGTAAATCAAAATTATATATATGCTGGTTCGCTACCGCTCGCCATGAATATATGACACCTGGATGGGGGTAAACGTCTTAAAACAGTAGGCTGAATGAGGCCGAATGGATACAAGCCAAAGAGAGAGGGATAGAAAGATAAAAACAAAAGCGAGGTGGGCTCCCTTAAGCACAAGTCTTCCTGGAGTGTGTGTTTCTCTGGTGTCGGCAAACTAGACTCAATGTACAGTTGGCCAAGTAAGTCATGTCGCCGCTGTCATTACGTTTTGCTCTCTGTGTGATGTATTAATGTCTGTCGGATGTTGACTATAGGATGTGTATAAATAGGGACATGTTTGTTTATCTCACTCTAAACGATGAATTAAAGCTTAGATAGTGCTGATACCAATTATTGATCGAAATATACTTGTTGCTGCGACATCACTTATTTGGCCGACTGTACAATAACTTGGCAAACACATTCTATTATCAAGCTTTAACCCTTTATGGTCTGATGGGGTCTTTTTGAGTCTCCCATATGTCGCCTCAATTAGCTTGGAGATTTTGAGACGCTTCACCCCATTAGTTTGTCGATGATATCATGATAAGACGCTTCACTCCATTCATGTGTAAATTTGTTCTGGGCAAGCGATAGTGAACTTGTAACCTGGTAGAAATCGGTTATCGGCCGGGACAAAAATTTAGCTTTAAGGTCTGGGTGGGCATTCTGTTTTATTATTAATTTGAAGGAAGTCTGGGAAGACGTGTTTGTTAGCCTAGGGGACAAACTGAAATACAATGTTCGATAATAATAATTGTATTATTATTATTATTATTATTAATATTATTAAATAGGAAAAGAGGGGATTGGGCCTGAGTAGAGACAGAGAGAGAGAGAGAGACAGAGAGACAGAGAGAGAGAGAGAGAGAGAGAGAGAGAGAGAGAGAGAGAGAGAGAGAGAGAGAGAGAGAGAAAGACAGAGAGACAGAGACAGAGAGACAGAGAGAGAGACGGAGACACAGAGAGACAGAGACAGAGAGAGAGAGAGAGAGAGATATTATTATTATTATTAAACAAGACGCCACAGGTGAGGCAGGAAGAGAGCAAGCACTATAGGTTGCTTTACACCTACCCGTACCCACCGATCAAGAGTACAATAAAGAAATACACAACATAAAAATAGTCCAGGATAGAAGACAGGATAGAAGAGCCATAAGGATGAAAGATTCGCACGATAGAAGACAAAGATAAAAACGAAGAAATACAAGGAAGAAAGATGTTCACGATAGAAGAGATAGAAATGAAGAACAATAAGGATGCAAAATGTGTACGATAGAAGGCAGAGATAGAAACGAAGAAATGTATAACAATGACAGATTCGCACGATAGATATCGATTGAAATAATTGTAATCAAGATATTATAACAAGATACTCAACAACACAAAACAAAATTAATACAATTAACAAATCAATTGACAATTAAACTATAAAGCAAAATTAAAAATAATGTTAGAAGCAAGCAATAATCTTAATAATAATTTAAAAAGTGTGCTCCTTGAATTTGAAAATATGTTTATGGTAAAAAAAATAAAAATAAAAATAATATTCACATTGTATAATCTCTTAAGATTACATAAAAGGAACATCTGACACCGATATTATGTGTTGAAGGTTCCAATATTTGAATATTACAAGTAAGTTATGTACATATATATCTACCCTCTATCTATCTATTTATCTATCTATATTATTGAATTATTTGCAATGATTAATACATTAACAGAGGGGACAGAATTTACAGAAGTCACATTTTTCCCCAGTCAACTTCAACAACTTTAGTTGAGTTCATTAGGGGAAAAACTCAGGGCAGACAGTTGACAGCAGGCTGGCCCACAGTTGTCAAAACTCAAATATCATCGTAATTTCTTAACAAATAAAACTGATGTGTAACTGATTTTTGTTGTTGTTAATGCATAGTTTATCCAGACCACTGAGTTACAACATGCAACTCTCATAGGGTTGGCCTTAACAAAAGCCAAGGATTCGGCAATAAAGAGAATGTGTAACTGCCAAATGTATTTAATCTTCAGGTATGGATAGCCAAATTAACTCCACAGGTACGATTTATGAGATTACCAGGTGTCAAACAAGTAATTTTGTTCACTTTGGGAAACATCTCAGAGAAAAAGTCTAAACTTAGTTTTGGGTGACTTCTGAATACAAAAGGTGAATGCATTAATCTGATAACGCTAAGTTATGCAAAAGGTGAATGCATTAATCTGATAATGCTTAGCTTAGAAGGTTAACTGAGAGAGTTATCCTTATCATCATTCAGGTGTCCACAGGTCTTTCCTAACCTACACCACAAATTCGTGTAATTATAGCGGCAATGAAAATACTGGAAGACGCCCTTGATTAGTGAAAGGGTTAAGGGGGAGGTAGTCGCTTTTTATGAACACCCTTCTCCCTCATGTTTAGCATATCAGTTTTAAGATTTTAAGATTTTCCTTCCAGTAGTTTAGCGATTTTGAGACCTTTCGCCCCATATCTTTGTCAATATTAAGACCTTTCGTGCCATTTAGGTGTCTATTTGTTCCTGGCGAGCAATAGTGAACCAGTAATTTTAGAAGAAACCGACAAATTTACAAAACTACCTTGAAAGAGTGTCTAGGTGTTTATTTTAAGCTTGATGGAGGTCTAGCGAGGAAGCTAAACAAATATATACATAATAAAATACATAGGCCATAAAACAAATATATACATAATAAAATACATAGGCCATAAAACAAATATATACATAATAAAATACATAGGCCATAAAACAAATATATACATAATAAAATACATAGGCCATAAAACAAATATATACATAATAAAATACATAGGCCATAAAACAAATATATACATAATAAAATACATAGGCCATAAAACAAATATATACATAATAAAATACATAGGCCATAAAACAAATATATACATAATAAAATACATAGGCCATAAAACAAATATATACATAATAAAATACATAGGCCATAAAACAAATATATGCATAATAAAATACATAGGCCATAAAACAAGCAACAAGTATAACACAATGAACCCGTGATAGGACGGGTGATTAGCTGCAGGATTAGCAGAGCTAGTACAACTATCTCAAAATATACACAAGGCCCTCTCTATACTTAGTTAACCCCTTCTGTACCGGCGACGTCTTTGTAAATTGATTTTGATTACCAATACACAATTCAGTTTAACAAAAGGCTTCTAGCAATTAACAGGCTTCGAACTATCTCAATTAACCACTTTTATTACCACAGATCCTTATTAAATTGCACCAAAGAGTCTAAATATAGCTAGAATAAAATAAAAAAACCGTCGCCGGTACAGAAGGGGTTAAATCGTCAAACATTAGCCAGAATAAAATGAAAGGAAGCATCATGGTATATAGAGAGATAGCCCTTTAAGGGAAGATCTCCACTTGAGGGATTTTTTTCTTGACTCCTTTCTCCCTCATGTTTAGCCCCATTGCTTTTGATATTATAAAACGTTCGCCCCATTAGTTTAGCGATTTTAAATATTTTCACCCCATATTAAGACCTTTCGTGCCATTTAGGTGTCTATTTTATCCTGGCGAGCGATAGCGAGCCTGTAATATAAGAGGAACCGGCTTTCAGTCGGAAATTTTTCTACCGAAAAATGTACAAATTTATCTTGAAAGAGGGTCAAGGGGGCGAAATTTTAAGATTGCTGGAGGAGTAGAAAACAAACTAGAAACCTCCCCTTAACCCATTCAGTGCCAGGGATATTTCCATCATACTTTGGCACCTAATAGACGATGTTATGCAGCTTAGGAACTCTAGCAATAATATGGCTTCAAGCTATCTCAACCAACCCTTTTAACTACCACAGATCGTTCCTAAGCTGCATAATATAGTTTAAATATAGATAGAATAAATTAGAACACACGTCACTGGTACTCAAAGGGTTAAGTATAGGCCAACAATGTTTTACTGGGCTTTGCTTTTGAAAGACGATTGCCTACCACTCCTGTTATAAAAACACATGCAATTAACTACGTCAACCCTTTCAGTACCGGTGCCTTCCAATTAATGTTATTCTGGCTACTATCATGCGCTTTTATTCAGTTTAAAAGGGCATCCATCAATTGACAGGCTTAGAACAAAGGGCATCCATCAATTGACAGGCTTAGAACAAAGGGCATCCATCAATTGACAGGCTTAGAACAAAGGGCATCCATCAATTGACAGGCTTAGAACAAAGAGCATCCATCAATTGACAGGCTTAGAACAAAGGGCATCCATCAATTGACAGGCTTAGAACAAAGGGCATCCATCAATTGACAGGCTTAGAACAAAGGGCATCCACCAATTGACAGGCTTAGAACAAAGGGCATCCATCAATTGGCAGGGTTAGAACAAAGGGCATCCATCAATTGACAGGCTTAGAACAAAGGGCATCCATCAATTGACAGGCTTAGAACAAAGGGCATCCATCAATTGACAGGCTTAGAACAAAGGGCATCCACCAATTGACAGGCTTAGAACAAAGGGCATCCATCAATTGACAGGCTTAGAACAAAGGGCATCCATCAATTGACAGGCTCAGAACAAAGGGCATCCATCAATTGACAGTCTTAGAACAAAGGGCATCCATCAATTGACAGGCTTAGAACAAAGGGCATCCACCAATTGACAGGCTTAGAACAAAGGGCATCCATCAATTGACAGGCTTAGAACAAAGGGCATCCATCAATTGACAGGCTTAGAACAAAGGGCATCCATCAATTGACAGGCTTAGAACAAAGGGCATCCATCAATTGACAGGCTTAGAACAAAGGGCATCCACCAATTGACAGGGTTAGAACAAAGGGCATCCATCAATTGACAGGCTTAGAACAAAGGGCATCCATCAATTGACAGGCTTAGAACAAAGGGCATCCATCAATTGACAGGCTTAGAACAAAGGGCATCCATCAATTGACAGGCTTAGAACAAAGTCACTTAATCCTTTATACGACCACAGATCCTTCTTAAACTGCACAATATCGTCTAAATATAGTTAGACTAAAATATAAACAATAGTCGCTGGCACAGAAGGGGTTAATAACGGATTCTTGAATATATTAGAAACAGTGCACAATAACAAGTATATAAATATTTCAAAATGAAAGTGTAAATGAGGCGAGGTCAAACCAAGAAGAGAACTTCTTAACCTCTTTAACAGTATTGTGTTATTTCAATTTTTTTCGTTGACCTTAAACGATTGTATACAGCTTAGGTTGGACCTCTAACAATCAACGTCGGAAATTATATAGTATTTTTTTTCTATCCGCGCAGGTCCATTTCTTTTTGTTTTATGAGTAGTTTAACCAGACCACTGAGTTACAAAATGCAACTCTCAAGGGGCTGGCCTTAGCACAAGCCAGGTCTATTCTAATCTTAATTAATCGTCTAATCCTAGCCGACAGTAAATAAACAAGTACAAGAATGAGCCCTGATAATTATATTGAAAGGGTTAATGTTAGGCAGAGTAGGAGGAACACTTATATATCGCGATATATTTAGGCTTGAAAATATCCACAAGCTTCAACATTTATTGCAGCTTCCAAATATCACATTTTACCTTCTCCGGGATTTTTTTTTTTTACAAATAACGCTTAACCAAATTCGAGTAACATTGAAATCGGCATGAGACAATGAATATTAACAGGATTTTGCAGTGTCATAATTGTAACGCAAGGTATAAGACGAAACAGGTTGATATGATAACATATAAATTATACAGTAGACAGCAATTACAGATGGCAGAATATATTTGGATTAAGTTAACCTTAAGGGCACCGACCTGTTTTTTCTCACTGAGTGTTATCCATTCGGCCCCATTCAGCATACTGTTGTAAGACGTTTCTCCCCATTCAGGTATAATTGACAGAGAGCCATCATTGTATGTAGTAATCCGGCTTCGCCGGAGAAATGTTTCTACCGACAAATATATAAATTCAGTCAGCTGTCTAAAACGTATTCCAAAATATGCTGGCTCGCTATCGCTCGCCAGGTGTAAATCGACACCTGGATGGGGATAAACGTCTTAAAACAGTAGGCTGAATGGGGCCGAATGGATACAACCCAGAAAGAGAAAAAATAAGCAGGTGACCCCCCTTCAAGCAATCCTAAGAGCATTAGGGAAGCTTGGGCAAAGAATAAACCTAGTCACTTTGCTATAAACCTATTATATATCATATTTAAAGCAAAGAATACACCTAGTCACTTTGCTATAAACCTATTATATATCATATTTAAAGCAAAGAATACACCTAGTCACTTTGCTATAAACCTAGTATATATCATATTTAAAGCAAAGAATACACCTAGTCACTTTGCTATAAACCTATTATATATCATATTTAAAGCAAAGAATACACCGTCACTTTGCTATAAACCTAGTATATATCATATTTAAAGCAAAGAATACACCTAGTCACTTTGCTATAAACCTATTATATATCATATTTAAAGCAAAGAATACACCTAGTCACTTTGCTATAAACCTATTATATATCATATTTAAAGCAAAGAATACACCTAGTCACTTTGCTATAAACCTAGTATATATCATATTTAAAGCAAAGAATACACCTAGTCACTTTGCTATAAACCTATTATATAATATTTAAAGCAAAGAATACACCTAGTCACTTTGCTATAAACCTATTGTATATCATATTTAAAGCAAAGAATACACCTAGTCACTTTGCTATAAACCTATTATATATCATATTTAAAGCAAAGAATACACCTAGTCACTTTGCTATAAACCTATTGTATATCATATTTAAAGCAAAGAATACACCTAGTCACTTTGCTATAAACCTATTGTATATCATATTTAAAGCAAAGAATACACCTAGTCACTTTGCTATAAACCTATTGTATATCATATTTAAAGCAAAGACACATAAACTGGAGAATGTGCACCAACCCTGCTCACTATTTTAAGGGGCTAGTGGCCGTTTTGTTTGGTCTATTAATTAATGTATTCATATATTTTTTAGTTTCCTCGCTAGACCTCCATCAAGCTTAGAAAAACACCCCCTAGATCCCCCTTCAATACAAATTTGTACATTATTCGGTAGAAAAATGTCACTGCCGAAGGCCGGTTACTCTTATAATTACAGGCTCGCTATCGCTCGCCAGGAAAAAATACACAGAAATGGCACGAAAGGTCTTAACATTGAAAACATTAAATACAATGAATACAAACATAAAAATAAAAACCCGGCCCATGTCCCCTTAAGCTGAATAAAACCGTGTTATAGTTGACAGAATACATTGAAAGGACGTCTCCGGTACTGAATGGGTTAATCTGGCTTAACTTCCCGAAGGCTTAATTAATATTGCAGACAAAATATACTAATACTGTATATAGCTAATCCTATGCATATGTTCTTTACCATCTCTCATGCAAAAGTCTAGGTTCTACTTTAGATCCTTTTCAAAGTCCTTAAGAAGGACGGCTACCAATTAAAAGGCTACAGACTATCTCAATTAAAAGGCTACAGACTATCTCAATTAAAAGGCTACAGACCATCTCAATTAAAAGGCTACAGACCATCTCAATTAAAAGGCTACAGACTATCTCAATTAAAAGGCTACAGACCATCTCAATTAAAAGGCTACAGACCATCTCAACTAAAAGGCTACAGACTATCTCAATTAAAAGGCTACAGACCATCTCAATTAAAAGGCTACAGACCATCTCAATTAAAAGGCTACAGACTATCTCAATTAAAAGGCTACAGACCATCTCAATTAAAAGGCTACAGACCATCTCAACTAAAAGGCTACAGACTATCTCAATTAAAAGGCTACAGACCATCTCAATTAAAAGGCTACAGACCATCTCAATTAAAAGGCTACAGACTATCTCAAACTAAAAGGCTACAGACTATCTCAAACTAAAAGGCTACAGACTATCTCAAACTAAAAGGCTACAGACTATCTCAATTAAAAGGCTACAGACTATCTCAATTAACCCTTTTATCTACTATACATCCTTCTCAAGCTTCATAAACTCGTCTAAATGCAGCTGAAATAAAAAACTAAAATACTTTCCCGGTACAGAAGGGGTTATAGTTTATGAAAGACAAGCTAATTGGAAATGGTGTGGCATTAAGCTAGAGCTCTTTCATAGATAACACAATATAATGAACTATGCTTTCTGAATCACATAAAAACACACACATACGGAACATGTATTTCAGTAGTGTAATCTACAGCAAAAGTTTGAAAGGTTAACCCTTGTCTAGCGGGGGGTTTTGGGCATATTCAGGCCCCCCTGCATGATAAATCAAGTATCTGCATGATTTTTTTTTTATTTAGCAGACAACTAGGCACTAAAAGCTTCAAAATGAGACCAGAACGAGCTACGTAGCACTCGTGGTTCTCATACAGTGATACCAGTAACATGGGAGTTTAGCGTATAGCGGCATATTTTTCCCAGCTATGCTCACTACTGGCTACACTGCCGGCCTCTCGAGAACACAGGGAACATGAGTTAATGGGCGGCGGTAAGCCCTGGGAGTCGGGTGAGGTTTATATATTAGTTTATTTATTTAATTAATCCTTTGAGGATCGTGAAGCGTTTTTGACAGTTTATTCTGGCTATCATTAGATGATTTTGTGCAATTTAGGAAGGATTTGTGGGAAATAGAACGGTAAAGACTATCTCAATTAACCCTCTGACTTCTACAGGGTGTCACGAAATAGACGTGCCAAACTTCAGGATTACATTAGTAAAAATATTCTAAGCATAAATATTATACAAGCAAAAGGGAGAAGGCGTCAAGAAATCAACTACATAATCTAAAGCCTATTTTACTCTCGAAATGTGGAAGGGGAATAGTTACATTCGTGTGTAAACTATGTCGAAATATACAGCAGGAGAGTTGATGAAATATACAGCAGGAGAGTTGATGAAATATACAGCAGGAGAGTTGATGAAAAATGTTACTCGACTTCAATTTGATAATTTCATATTTGTTTTCACGATCCCACCAATTAATTTACAAATAAACCTAACTAATGAAATCAATGAAAGTAATGAATACATGTGGTACTCCAAGGAATCGAACCTAGGATACTCACACCAAAATTCCGCACACTTAGCATTACGCTATCAAGACATGTTCAATTCTAAACTGCCATTACAACTAATAGAATTATAATATCCATGATATTTCTAACTATAAAAACATATACCTAAACCACCGAGTTACACTATCGTTAAGGTTGCATTCGCTAGGTTTTCTGTATTAGTAGTTAACTTGAGTGGTGCGTGTTTACATTGTATGCTCAAACGTTAATATCACGTTGAACAGTGACTTGCTTGAAGTAATATATATATATATATATATATATATATATATATATATATATATATATATATATTATATTATCGAGTTGTTTCTTAACATATTATACAGTACACTGTATACAAACGGAAGGGACCTCACTGATAAAGTAAAATTATCTGTCATATGTTAAAGTCAACTCTGCATTACGCTGTAATATTTATTACTACTCTTAATTATTTTTTATTCTAAAGGCTAGACGAGTTTTCAATCCTTTGATCAAAAAGCATGCTTCATAAGTATATTATTATCATATGATAACAAGTACAAAAGGAAAATAATATAAATCTTTTGAGTGTATGAGTAAACTTGTGTTTTATGAAGTCTTAACGAAAGAAACTGAACGCCACTTTAATTTACCATAACCTATCTAATATTTGCCATAACCTATCTAATATTTACCATAACCTATCTAATATTTACCATAACCTATCTAATATTTACCATAACCTATCTAATATTTACCATAACCTATCTAATATTTACCATAACCTATCTAATATTTGCCATAACCTATCTAATATTTACCATAACCTATCTAATATTTACCATAACCTATCTAATATTTACCATAACCTATCTAATATTTACCATAACCTATCTAATATTTACCATAACCTATCTAATATTTACCATAACCTATCTAATATTTACCATAACCTATCTAATATTTACCATAACCTATCTAATATTTACCATAACCTATCTAATATTTACCATAACCTATCTAATATTTGCCATAACCTATCTAATATTTACCATAACCTATCTAATATTTACCATAACCTATCTAATATTTACCATAACCTATCTAATATTTACCATAACCTATCTAATATTTACCATAACCTATCTAATATTTACCATAACCTATCTAATATTTACCATAACCTATCTAATATTTGCTGGCAAGATTTCAAGTTGTCAAAGAAATTAAAATTGTATTACCATAGCAATATGTAGATACTAAGCGAAAAGCGTTGGCACATAATTTAATATAACAATGTATATCATAAGGCTATATGTTTTATAATAAGCAAATAGCATAACTATAATTAGTAGCGGACCAGTTGGAACTCTTACCGGGCGAACATAATGAGAACTTTAAGAAGGTTAAAGGTGACGTACGAACAAACAACAACCGAGTTCCTTGAGTCACACACAAAGCTCTAGGGGAATTATCAAGGGGGAGGTGGTCGCTTATTATGGACTCTCTTCTCCCTCATGTTCAGCTCTATTTGTTTTGACATTTTAAGTTGTTCACCCCCATTAGTCTTTCTATTTTAAGACCTTCCGCCCAATATCTTTGTAAATTTTAAGATCTTTCGTCCCATTTAGATGTCGATTTGTTTTTCATGGGAGCGATAACGATCCGCCACTTAAGGTGGAACGGGCTTTTGGCCGTGATTTTTTTTTACCGAATAATGTACACATTATTTTCGAGGTGTCTTGAGGGTAATATTAAAGCTTGATGTAGTTCTATATGAAAACAGTTTTGGTATTAGTCTATTATGAATAATATAAATCTGGTATATTATTAGCATATTATTTTATTATCATTGTTAGCATTATTATTATTAGCATTATTGTTAGTATATTTTCTTTACTAAACACAGCTTTTCACCAAAATCTAGCTATCGCCAGACGATTTTAATAATTTTAGGAAGGGTCTCTGGGTATCTAATTCCTAAAACAACCCCTCTTACCCCTCTAACTCTTACAGATCCTTCCCAAGCTGAATAGCATCGTACCGCATTAGCTAGAATATAATGGAAATGGAGTCTACCCTTACTGAAGAGGTTAAGGTAACTTGTATCATTAGAACAGGTATATTTACGCACCATTCACATAAAGTATGTGATTTTATCCTCAACAGCATAGTTAGCATGGTTTTCTATTAGCACTAGCCGATCTGACGATTCAGGTGGTTATTGTTGTATTGTTGTTGTATTGTTGCATTGTTTTTGTATTGTTGTTGTATTGTTGTTGTATTGTTGTATTGTTGTTGTATTGTTGTTGTATTGTTGTTGTATTGTTGTATTGTTGTTGTATTGTTGTTGTATTGTTGTTGTATTGTTGTTGTATTGTTGTTGTATTGTTGTTGTATTGTTGTTGTATTGTTGCATTGTTTTTGTATTGTTGTTGTATTGTTGTTGTATTGTTGTATTGTTGTTGTATTGTTGTTGTATTGTTGTTGTATTGTTGTTGTATTGTTGTATTGTTGCATTGTTTTTGTATTGTTGTATTGTTGTTGTATTGTTGTTGTATTGTTGTATTGTTGTATTGTTGTATTGTTATTGTATTGTTGTATTGTTGTTGTATTGTTGTTGTATTGTTGTATTGTGAGGGGTTTGGATTGCCTTTAGTCTGAGTCATTTGTTTATAGTTTGCTCCTTATGACCCCCTTCAAACTAAATAACAACCACCCCAGGTTCCCCTTCAAGATAAATTTGTACTCTTCGGTAGAAAAACAAAACTAAATAAAAATATACGGAATTATACCTCCAATTAGACGATTTCATGCAGTTTAAGAAGGATTTGGGGTAGTAAAAAGCGTTAAAAGGAGAGATTTCCACTTGAGATTTTTTTTCTGGACCCCTTTCTCTCTCATGGTTAGCCCCATTGCTTTTGATATTTTAAGACGTTCGCCCCCATTAGTTTGCCGATTTTAAGAACTTTCGCCCCATTTCTGTCAATTTTAAGACTTTTCATGCCATTTAGGTGTCGATTATTTCCTGGCGGCAGATAGCGAGCCTGTAATTTAAGATGAACCGGCCTACGGCCGGGAAATTTTTCTACCGAAAAATGTACAAATTTATCTTGAAAGGGGGTCTAGGGGATGTAATGTTAAGCTTGATGGAAGCCTAGCGAACTAACTAAAAACCTCCCCTTAAGTGAGATAGTTCGAAGCCTGTTAATTTATGTAGGACCTTTTTAAATTGAATAAAATCATCTAATAGTAGCCAAAAGAAAACTTAAAAAACGTCGCCGGTACAGAAGGGGTTAAATATTACGGTATAGTGTGGGTAAGGTTACTATAGTCGGTTTAGCTTCGGCTGGCGGTAAACTGTCATGGCGTCATCTTCATTATTCACCTATTACGATGATTTACCCTGGGAACGATGACTCATTACTTCTCTGGCTTCTGGCTATTATGAGACGATTTTATGCAGATTAGGACAGGTATATGGAAGTCGGAGGGTTAATTGACTACTTGCGAGTTTCGTTCTATAAGGAAGTTGGAGCTGTAGACGTTGAGATTTAGCAGAATTACCAGCTAAAATACGGTTGTAATGCATATATAAATACATAATGCATATATAAATACATAATGCATATATAAATACATAATGCATATATAAATACATAATGCATATATAAATACATAATGCATATATAATTACATAATGCATATATAAATACATAATGCATATATAAATACATAATGCATATATAAATACATAATGCATATATAAATACATAATGCATATATAAATACATAATGCATATATAAATACATAATGCATATAAATACATAATGCATATATAAATACATAATGCATATATAAATACATAATGCATATATAAATACATAATGCATATATAATTACATAATGCATATATAAATACATAATGCATATATAAATACATAATGCATATATAAATACATAATGCATATATAAATACATAATGCATATATAAATACATAATGCATTTATAAATACATAATGCATTTATAAATACATAATGCATATATAAATACATAATGCATTTATAAATACATAATGCATATATAAATACATAATGCATATATAAATATATAATGTATTTATAAATACATAACACCCAATTCAACTTACTTTTTATTCATCAAAAACCTACATTATTATTATTATTATTACATTTCTGTTTTATATCCATGTTTACGGCTCCGACTTCATTATAGCCTGAAACTCGCAAGTGGTCAATTAAGCTAGTCTATCATTATTCCCTCAGATCTTTCATAAATTGTAGAAAATCGTCTAATGATAGCCAGACTAAATGGTCAAAATATGTCATACTCATCAAAGGGTTAAGGAGCTAAATACGAGGCTATTTATGAAGTGTTGGCGTTTTTGCGACATAGAGACACATAGTGGTTTTACATATTTACATTAAGGGGGGTCACCGGCTTTTTTTCTCTTTCTCTCCTTTTCTCTCTTTCTCTGGCTTGTACCAATTCGGCCCCATTCAGCCAACTGTTTTAAGACGTTTATTCCCATCCAGGTGTCGATTTCTTCCTGGCGAGCGGTAGCGAGCCAGCATTGTATGGAGAAATCCGGCTTCACCGAAGACATTTTTCTATCGAAAAATGTAAAAATTTAGCTAGCTGTCAAAACAAAAATATATATATGTTGGCTCGCTACCGCTCGCCAGGAAAATATTGACACCTGGATGGGGGTAAACGTCTTAAAACAGTAGGCTGAATGGGGCCGAATGGATACAAGCCAAAGTGAGAGGTAGAGAAAGAAAAAAAAAAAAAAGAAGCGAGGTGGGCTCCCATAAGGGGGAAAGGGTTAATGTACGGGTCGATTTACTGTATATATTTACTTATAATTAGTTTAGTTTACTACCTAGATCTCCATCCAACTGAATACAAAAAACCTAAGATCCCCTTTCTACCAATAATTTAGACTATATTATTCACGATCTCAAATCCTAATTCAAAGGTCAGATATAGTGAATAAACCAAACATTTTGATCAGATTTTTGACATTGGTAATTTATGTTCTTCTACAGTTAGCATTAAGAATGTTATTGATTAGTATAATAACAGGTAAGGAATAGCTTTTTAAGGGTTCCCACCTCGCTTTTTTTCTCTTTCCCTCCCTCCCTCTCTCTTTGGCTTGTATTCATTCGGCCCCATTCAGCCTACTGTTTGAGACATTTAACCCTATCAACCCCGTCAATATTTTCCTGGCGAGCGGTAGCGAGCCAGCATATATATATATTTTTGTTTTGTCAGCAAGCTAAATTTGTACATTTTTCAATAGACAAATTTCTCCGGCGAAGCCGGATTTCTCCATACAATGCTGGCTCGCTATCGCTCGCCAAGAAGAAATCGACACCTGGATGGGGATAAACGTCTTAAAACAGTTGGCTGAATGGGGCCGAATGGATGCAAGCCAGGGAAAGAGAGACAAGGAGAGAAAGATGAACAAGCCGGTGACCTCCCTTAATCTATTGGTTTAACTAGAGCTATGAGTTACAATACGACACTCTCATCCGGCTGGCATTGGCCCACGCTAAGGCTACGGTAATATCGGGTACGTATCATGAGGATATAGTGAGAATGAACAATCAGCCCACGGGAATACATAATCGCTGTCAAGTAAGAGTAGCCTAATCAGATTATACCAAGGGGCGAACAACACCAACAATAAATAAATAAAAATAAATAAATGAATAACTAAATACATAAAAGAAAACGAACAGTAGGGAAGATGGAAAAAGCTGGCGACTCCATCAAATATCAGAGTAGAGTTTCCTGCCAGAATAATAAGAGTACGTGAGGGAGAATAGAGCATGCAGGTTTCTCCACCAACCCCCGCACAACATACTGCCCAAGAGCAGCCTTCCAAACTGAATTAAACATGTGGTGTACAGTTAAGGGGGGACTGACCGTTTGTTGGGTCTATTAATTCATGTATTCATATATTTTTTTAGTTTCCTCCCTAGACCCCCATCAAGTTAAGAAAAACACCCCCTAGACCCCCTTCAAGATTTATTTGTACATTTTTCGGTAAAAATGTCTCGACCTAAGGCCGGTTCCTCTTAAAATTGCAGGCTCGCTATCGCTCGCCAGGAAATAATCGACACCTAAATGGCGCAAAAGGTCTTAAAATTGACAACGAAATGGGGCGAAAGGTGTTAACATCGCCAAACTAATGGGCCGAACGTCTTATAATCTGAAAACTACTGGGGCTAAAAGCATGAGGGAGAAGGGGGTCCAGAAAAACGGTCTGCCTCCCCTTAACTCGCTAAGTATACAGTGATACTAGATTCCATTCTATTCGGGATAATACTAAACGATGTATTCAGTTTAGGAAGGCTCTGTAGGCATCAAAGGAGAAGGGAGCTAGACTATTGTCCTTTAATTTATCAAGGCCCTTCCTGAATTGACCAAAATCGCCCAATTCTATGGTCTGTTTCTTTTCACCTGACGGTAAATTGCAAAGTTCCCATCAAGCTTTCTCAGTTATTTAGAAGATTTTGTGGTGAAAGATGGTGCTCATTATACCAACTTGGTCTTAATATGATGCAGAGACATAGTAGTTTAATATGATGCAGAGACATAGTAGTTTAATATTTGTTGTCCATTAAGTATCGACCATATTGCTGCTAAGGGATTCAATTAATCGTATAGTTGGAATACATGCAAAAAAGCTTCGACGTAAACTGAAGGGCTTAATTTTATTGATATATGTTAAGAGAAAAATGAATTCCATTTTAACTCAAACCCTGGACAAATATACACACAATATATTAGGTGTTGAAAAATACAATATGATATATGCCTTTAAGAAATATGGGTACGAAGAGGGATAAGGGAATATATTCATATATCTATTTATATAAGTTTCGCCCCCATAAATCCCCATCAAGCTTATATTTGTACGTTTTTCAGTAGACAAATGTCTCGAAGGCCAGTTACTCAACATTACAGGCTCGCTATTGCACGCCAGGAATTAATTCGACACCTAAATGAGATGAAAGATCTCAAAATTGACAAACTAATGGGGCGAACGTCTTAAAATTTCTCTGGACCCGGGGTATCAACCACCCTAGAGTTCCTGTTGTGAGAGAGAGAGAGAGAGAGAGAGAGAGAGCGAGAGCGAGAGCGAGAGAGAGTCATAAAGGAATAATTATAGTAACTGTATATTGTTAACCTTTGTATGTGGAGAGGCAGCCAGCAGTATCCATGGCAACAGCACGGTAGCCATTTTGTTGATGGGGTATTGGGGAGAGCACTTTCCACCAAGACCTACAAAATAGAAATAAGATAGTTAGTTTGATATATTAAATAGTTTATAACATATACATTCCTATTCACAGCTGTTGTATGTTTATAATATATATATATATATATATATATGATATATATACACTATTTATATATACTGTATATAATTTCAAGTAACTTAAAAAAGGCTGACAAGATCTGTCTGTCTGTCTGTCTGTCTCTCTCCTAAAAACAAAAATCATCCAGTTAATCTCGAAATAAAATGTAATGTTACGTATTCTTCGCTATGCTACGCTAATAAATTCCATGCATACATAACCCAACCCAAGATTTAGAAAAAGCCCCAAAACATATACAGTATATATATATATACAGTATACTGTATATATATATATATGGTTGGCGGAAAGAAAATGCCATTAGTTGTATTCCGTGTCCCCGAAGGATATATAACGTGCATTCATCTGTCCTTGATCGACGGGTGTGAGGGACGACGTAACTTATGTGATCTGACGAAGCTCTGGGGCTGGGGAGGTGCAGTTTACAATTTGTACAGTTACCCCCGTTAATTCCTACCCTATCTATCTATCTATCTATCTACTCTGGCACATACTCCATTTTATTGTTATGTTATGTTATGTTATGTTATGTTATTGTTATGTTATGTGTTATTTTATATTTGTATCTATTTATTATTTGTGTTTGTATTATTTTTTGTTTATTAGATTCCTACCCACTCGGGGGTTTTGTGTGTCGCAAGAAACATAGTGTGATTGAAGTAGCCTGCAGATAGTTTTGAAGTAGTTCATTCATATAACTGTTGAACCTCATGAGGATCATGATGTATATTGACAGTTTATTATGGCTATCATAAGACGTGTTTTGACAGCTTAGGAAGGATATATGATCAAGACTATCTCGATGAAACCCCTGACTTCATTATACCTCTCTTAATAATAATAATACAATCTTTTAATTATACCCAGCTAATATAAAAGCAGTGCTCAAAGGGTTAATAGCATACTAATTGTGCATGTCAATCATACATTATATACACTCATAGAATGGGCACTAATTAATTATGATAACTGTAAAGACGGTAAGATTAGGTTCACAAAAAAGCTATGGTTTGTATGGGTCTCGGTCAAGGGTTATGGAATATTTTCACTCGACGTATGGTGTCTATTATATTAACGGGAAATTTCCACTCGAGGGATTTTTTTCTTGATTCCTTTCTCCCTCATGTTTAGCCTCATTGTTTTTCTAATTTTAAGACGTTTGCCCCATTATTTTGATGATTTTCAGAACTTTCAACCCATTTCTGTCAATTTTAAGACCTTTCGTGCCATTTAGGTGTCGATTTTATCCTGGCGAGCGATAGCGAACCTGTAATTTAAGAGGAACCGGCTTTCAGCCGGGAAATTTTTCTACCGAAAAATGTACAAATTTATCTTGAAAGGGGCACAAGGGGGTGTAATCTTAAGCTTGAAGGATATCTAGGGATCAAACTAAAAACCTACCCTTAACACCAAGTAACTCAATAAGGCAATTGGAAAACTCATATTTAATCGTTTTTGGATTGGTTAGTTTTGTATATTTAGTTAATAACTGGCATGGCATGGTAGGTTGATGCTGTGGACGTCTTACACCATTTTATTGTACCCTGGCTATACAATCTGATGTGTACTAAAAGAGTTTGTATGTACAATCGCGCTAATAAGTGATGTCTCGGCACTAAGTATATTTTGATTAATAATTGGTATCATCAATATCTAAGCTACATTTCTTCATATCGAGTGAAATATAAAAACATGTTCCTACACTTACCCACCTTATTCAACATCTGACAGACATTAATTAATACAGCACAGAGCAAGCCTAACGTAATGACAGCTGGGACATGACTTATTAGCGCGACCGCACACCGGAAGTAAGTGGAGAATGTAACGAATGATAAGTTCTTGTTATTCTGGGAGTCTAGTTTTAAGTGTAAAATAAGTATACTAAAGCTAAAGTCTACATGTATTGCACCTAATGTATGAGTTGCTGTAGTATTGATAATGTATGAGTTGCTGTAGTATTGATAATGTGTGGTTGCAATGCGTTAGTATATTAAGATATTAAAGATTAATAATCATCTATAGTAATAATTAAGGGAATATACACAGTCTGAAACAAGATGAAATACCGTATATCATGCATGACAAATACACGGAGATTGTCCAGAGCTTACATTTACAGCAATGGTGATAGAGTTAGGATGTACAGACACGCACACAAACTTTCACGATTCTATTTAATATGTTTACCTTTTAAGGGGAGGTATTTAGTTTGTTCCCTACGTTTTCATCAAGCTTTAAATTACACTCCCTAGACCCCCTTTCAAGATAAATTTGTACATTTTTCGATAGAAAAAAGTCCCGGCCAGAGGCCGGTTGCTCTTAAATTACAGGCTCGCTATCGCTCGCCAGGAAAAAATAGACACCTTAATGGCACGAAAGGTCTAAAAATTGAGAGAAATGGGGCAAAATGTCTTAAAATGTCAAAACTACTAGGGCGAACATCTTAAAATCTCAAAAGCAATGGGGCTAAACATGAGCGAGAAACGGGTCAAGAAAAAAATCCCTCCAGTGGAAATCTCCCCTTAACACGCATCAAAGGGTTCTATTTTGGCAATCTTTTAAGTGTGGCTACATATTTTAATTGACATACGTGCTTTTCATAATACTCAGATCGCCCATTATTTTCCATAGCTCTGAAGTCTATGCAAATCGCTCCAGTCGTGGTATTTTTATATGTGCATGACCTTTGACAACCACTGTGGTGGATACAATATTATATGTGCATGACCTTTGACAACCACTGTGGTGGATACAATATTATATGTGCATGACCTTTGACAACCACTGTGGTGGACACAATATTATATGTGCATGACCTTTGACAACCACTGTGGTGGATACAATATTATATGTGCATGACCTTTGACAACCACTGTGGTGGACACAATATTATATGTGCATGACCTTTGACAACCACTGTGGTGGATACAATATTATATGTGCATGACCTTTGACAACCACTGTGGTGGATACAATATTATATGTGCATGACCTTTGACAACCACTGTGGTGGACACAATATTATATGTGCATGACCTTTGACAACCACTGTGGTGGATACAATATTATATGTGCATGACCTTTGACAACCACTGTGGTGGATACAATATTATATGTGCATGACCTTTGACAACCACTGTGGTGGATACAATATTATATGTGCATGACCTTTGACAACCACTGTGGTGGATACAATATTATATGTGCATGACCTTTGACAACCACTGTGGTGGATACAATATTATATGTGCATGACCTTTGACAACCACTGTGGTGGATACAATATTATATGTGCATGACCTTTGACAACCACTGTGGTGGACACAATATTATGTGTGCATGACCTTTGACAACCACTGTGGTGGATACAATATTATATGTGCATGACCTTTGACAACCACTGTGGTGGATACAATATTATATGTGCATGACCTTTGACAACCACTGTGGTGGATACAATATTATATGTGCATGACCTTTGACAACCACTGTGGTGGATACAATATTATATGTGCATGACCTTTGACAACCACTGTGGTGGACACAATATTATATGTGCATGACCTTTGACAACCACTGTGGTGGATACAATATTATATGTGCATGACCTTTGACAACCACTGTGGTGGATACAATATTATATGTGCATGACCTTTGACAACCACTGTGGTGGATACAATATTATATGTGCATGACCTTTGACAACCACTGTGGTGGATACAATATTATGTGTGCATGACCTTTGACAACCACTGTGGTGGATACAATATTATATGTGCATGACCTTTGACAACCACTGTGGTGGACACAATATTATATGTGCATGACCTTTGACAACCACTGTGGTGGATACAATATTATATGTGCATGACCTTTGACAACCACTGTGGTGGATACAATATTATATGTGCATGACCTTTGACAACCACTGTGGTGGATACAATATTATATGTGCATGACCTTTGACAACCACTGTGGTGGACACAATATTATATGTGCATGACCTTTGACAACCACTGTGGTGGATACAATATTATATGTGCATGACCTTTGACAACCACTGTGGTGGACACAATATTATATGTGCATGACCTTTGACAACCACTGTGGTGGATACAATATTATATGTGCATGACCTTTGACAACCACTGTGGTGGATACAATATTATATGTGCATGACCTTTGACAACCACTGTGGTGGACACAATATTATATGTGCATGACCTTTGACAACCACTGTGGTGGATACAATATTATATGTGCATGACCTTTGACAACCACTGTGGTGGATACAATATTATATGTGCATGACCTTTGACAACCACTGTGGTGGATACAATATTATATGTGCATGACCTTTGACAACCACTGTGGTGGACACAATATTATATGTGCATGACCTTTGACAACCACTGTGGTGGACACAATATTATATGTGCATGACCTTTGACAACCACTGTGGTGGACACAATATTATATGTGCATGACCTTTGACAACCACTGTGGTGGACACAATATTATGTGCATGACCTTTGACAACCACTGTGGTGGACACAATATTATATGTGCATGACCTTTGACAACCACTGTGGTGGACACAATATTATATGTGCATGACCTTTGACAACCACTGTGGTGGACACAATATTATATATGCATGACCTTTGACAACCACTGTGGTGGATACAATATTATATGTGCATGACCTTTGACAACCACTGTGGTGGATACAATATTATATGTGCATGACCTTTGACAACCACTGTGGTGGATACAATATTATATGTGCATGACCTTTGACAACCACTGTGGTGGATACAATATTATATGTGCATGACCTTTGACAACCACTGTGGTGGATACAATATTATATGTGCATGACCTTTGACAACCACTGTGGTGGATACAATATTATATGTGCATGACCTTTGACAACCACTGTGGTGGACACAATATTATATATGCATGACCTTTGACAACCACTGTGGTGGATACAATATTATATGTGCATGACCTTTGACAACCACTGTGGTGGATACAATATTATATGTGCATGACCTTTGACAACCACTGTGGTGGATACAATATTATATGTGCATGACCTTTGACAACCACTGTGGTGGATACAATATTATATGTGCATGACCTTTGACAACCACTGTGGTGGATACAATATTATATGTGCATGACCTTTGACAACCACTGTGGTGGATACAATATTATATGTGCATGACCTTTGACAACCACTGTGGTGGACACAATATTATATGTGCATGACCTTTGACAACCACTGTGGTGGACACAATATTTGTACTGTTTTATATTGCTTTATATTATTGCAATTTAAACTAAACCTTGAGTTTGTCCATGCTACTAGTCTTGTTTATTGTCTATATATACTGTACATATACAAAGCCGGATTTCTCCATACAATGCTGGCTCGCTAACGCTCGCCAGGAATAAATCGACATCTGGATGGGGATAAACGTCTTAAAGCAGTAGGCTGAATGGGGCCGAATGGATCGAAGCCAGAAGAAAAAGAGAAAAAAAAAACTGTATTAGGTAGTCGCACTAATGTTATTAAACATTAAAAGTGGTCCTACTACGTCAAGGCTGAATATATATATATATATATATATATATATATATATATATATATATATATATATATATATATATTAAACAAATAGCCTTAGGTAAAGTCATATTTATTATAGTTATCATAGTAATTGGTGTTCGTATTCAAAAGCTTAACAATAAAATAATATATCTTAGTTAAACCCAAACAATGTTATCATACAGAGACCATTTAGTTCCAAGCTTAAAACATTTACTTAACTAGACTATCTTATATAAAGTCAGGTGATTTTATTAAACCTAGAAAGTGCTCCAGTTAGTCCAGGGCTTAAGGGGAGATGGTCCGATGTTATGGTCCCCTTTATTCCTCATGCTTATCCCCATTAGGTTAGAGATTTTAAGAAGTTTGCCCCATTATTTTGTCGATTTTAAGACCTTTCGACCCCATTTCTTTGTCAATATTAAGACCTTTCGCGCTCTTTAGGTGTCTATTTTTTTCCTGGCGAGCGATAGCGAGCCTGTAGTTGTGGAGGAACCGGCCTTTGGCCGTGACATTTTTCTACCGAAAAATGTACAAATTTATCTCTTAGGGGGATCTAATGGATGTTTATTTTATAGTTTGATGGAGGTCTAGGGAGGAAGCCAAACAAAATAAATGAATATATACATAAATAGACCCCCAAAATAACTACTGCCCACTTTAATTGCGCTCCGTGAATAAAGAAAAGCTAGAGCCTGGCAGCGGAAGGCCGACTATGCCGATTCGTCGTCGTTAAATATTCGGTTCCGGCGCGGCGTTCAGGTCGATATAAGAACACGGCGTCAGCACACACACCTCTCGAAAATCATGGCTTCTCTACCTCTTTTTTTGGGTCCATGACTAATTTCGGCCAATAGTTATGAATAGGCAACGTTCCTCGGTTATAATCAAATTTCCAATCAGTGAAATATTGATAGCCGGCCGCGGGAGCTCCATAGCAACCAGGGCGACGTCACAGCTGCACGGACCAATGGGAGGGAAGGTGCGCGCGCCGCCTCCCTCAAAATCAAACAATTCGCTATTGTATCACCCGTGAAAATAACAGTTTTGCCGGGCCGATGAAAAAAAGGGGGAGAATGACAACAAGGGTTTTTTCGTAAACAATTGACTTTGCTTTTAATATCAGGCGGAGTGCACTGATGTTTGCCGGATAAGAATTAAGATTGGCTGTGGTTCTTAATGTTTAGCTTAGCGCGGGTTGGGATATTTTTGTGTTTAAATGAAGTATTGGATGTGTGTTACAATCTGGCGCCTGGATCAGTTCCGTACTATCACCTATGGCCAGAACAAACACCCTGCCGGCAATATACACATATTGTGCTCCACCAATACCGACAACTATTCACCCGTATTGAAACAATGTAAAAACATTTGTTTGAATATTTTTGTGACTGCAGGATGTTCTCTACTACACATATGAATATGCATATAATGTCTGATTATATTAGTAGGCATAGGACAAGAGCGCAAGCGTTTAGGTTTAGTTCATGGTTATAAATATACGATGCAATACATATATTTAAAATATATGGCACGCACGCACACACACTTTGCCCTTACATATATGGCACGCACGCACACACACACTTTTCCCTTACATATTATATATGGACTATATAATATATAAAGCACATGTATACACAATTTATAACAAATATATACTCATGATCCTAACTAATATCAATATACCTCATGTAATGGGAAAATATAAAATTTTAATAAAATTAATATAATGTAGCTACATGTAAAACGATCAATATTAACACCTATAAAATGTATATATATCTATATTACCATATAACCGAAGTAAATATTTGATAATTCCAAATTGAATTATGTATCTTCCATTCATGCCATTGGTCTTTAATATAAATTATGTGAGTCAGGTATTGTTTCTAATATATTTAATTACATCAATATTTATATGACTACCGGTATATAACTATATGCATATTTATATATATGGTTTTCATCTATGCTTTAGCTCTATATTTTTCAATCTATTTATTTATCCTACTTAATACGTCGTCAACTTAATAAATAATTCAAAGTTGAGAAATGCATGTATATGTAATGGGTTTCTCACTAATATGCTTAGATGTAATACGTGAAATAATGTTAATACGTAGAACAAAATGTAAAACGGCTTTAATTAGTGCAGCATTGTTTTTTCTAACCGGGCCTCAAACATTCCTGACGTCGCGAAAATGTTCTTCCATAATAGTTCGTAAAATGTGGTCTCCCCCACCCCGCGCCAGAGAGAGAGAGAGAGAGAGAGAGAGAGAGGTGGATGTTTGTTATATAGGAGGCTCCTGAATATATAAAGAGAGTCAAAGCTCTTGGGAAGATTGCATAAATATAAATAAATAAAATATATACATACCGGTATATATTATATACTGTATGTACGGTATATATAGCGGTAAATATATATATTCCCAATAGTATATGACCTACATCTCAGAAATACACGCGATTTACATGAATATATTTATCCTCACCCACGATCGAACCACCGACAGTCAGAGCGAGAGTTCCTGCTTAAACCCGCTGTGATAACAAATAGTTAACCATTGATTTTTTTGTACTTAGATGGAGAAATCCAACTTGAAACAAATATTCCACTCCATACCAAGCCGTAGGAGCCATTTTCCATAGAAAACATGCAAGGGTTACTTCAGGGTATGAGTATATAATATAATATTATATAAACATGCAAGGGTTACTTCAGGGTATGAGTATATAATATAATATTATATAAACATGCAAGGGTTACTTCAGGATATGAGTATATAATATAATATTATATAAACATGCAAGGGTTACTTCAGGATATGAGTATATAATATAATATTATATAAACATGCAAGGGTTACTTCAGGGTATGAGTATATAATATAATATTATATAAACATGCAAGGGTTACTTCAGGGTATGAGTATATAATATAATATTATAAACATGCAAGGGTTACTTCAGGGTATGAGTATATAATATAATATTATATAAACATGCAAGGGTTACTTCAGGGTATGAGTATATAATATAATATTATATAAACATGCAAGGGTTACTTCAGGATATGAGTATATAATATAATATTATATAAACATGCAAGGGTTACTTCAGGATATGAGTATATAATATAATATTATATAAACATGCAAGGGTTACTTCAGGATATGAGTATATAATATAATATTACCTTATATTACTTGCTTGATGCCTCTGAACCTTGAGTGGTTAATTAAAATCTTCTATCTATCTATCTATCTATCTATCTATCTATACTGTATATCCTAATCAATGTACTCAAACAGGTCAAGCGAAAAAGTGTAAGACTATGACAATACTAAACGCTAGATTGCTAGATTGATATTGTAAAATGCTCTATAATATATAAATCAAGCAATACAGAAGTGATGCTCATGATCGGATATAAATGGTATTATGTAAAACAATTAATAAACTGAAATATTCTATAAAGTTTATGTTGCTTACAATTGACCACTTGCGAGTTTCAGGCTATAAGGAAGTTGGATCTATAAACATTGATATAAAACAGAAATTAAATAATAATGTAAGTTCCAATGGATATAAAGCATGATGAATTAGCTTTTATGTATTTATATATGCAATGATACCATATTTTAGCCCGTAATTCTGCAAAATATCGATATAAACAATTCCAACTTATCGGAAACTCGCAAGTGGTCAATTCATATAACAATACGACCAAACAGTTGCAAGCCAAACAAATACTAACAATATAAACAAATATAAACAAATTAAAAATCTAAACCGTTAAGACATTTTGAAGGTTATATATAATGTCCTCCCTGCATCACTGTAATGATAATTTACAGCAGGTCCAAAGTGAGCTAATATGTCTATAATAATTTTGCAACTTACAAAATTATAATGGTAGAGTAATTGCAGTTAGGTGAGGGGGGGGGGGGAAGGTGGTAGGCTCTAGGACAGCTAGGCCACCCATTTTCAACAGGCCATATATATCTTTAACGAGTACAATTTGGAATTTTCTTATAGCACATTTTATGCTTGGAACACTGTATGCTTAGAAAATTTTATGCTTGGAACATTGTATGCTTAGAACATTTTATGCTTGGAACATTGTATGCTTAGAACATTTTATGCTTGGAACATTGTATGCTTAGAACATTTTTCATAACCTAATCTTCAAGTTTGGCATGTTCATTTTTGGACACCCTGTATACATACTTTCCAAGGTAATTTAATATTTATCTGTGTGCATTATGTATTTATTTTCCGTACATATATATGTTTTAGTGAAGATATATGTGGATTTATTTATTAGGATTATCTATTAAATTGCTTGAAATTGGGTACTACATTACATTTATGATCATACTCATCTTTAAAAATATCGTGGCACTTTATAATAGCAAAAATACATATAATTGCCTAGATATTTCATAATAAAGATTTAAATAAAGGTAATAAATAACAAAAATATACAATAGCCCGACCACCAATGATAAGTGATAATTTAATTGGTATTCTATTTAGTACAAATGTGTGTCTTCTAATGCAAATATATTATTTGAGAATTAGCTGTGGATGCAATTTGATCGTGCATTATTACATATATTAAGAAATGTGTTTAGCTTTACCGGTTATGTATAAATAAATCTTTGTGTAAAGATATGCATTTGAAAAAACAAACACACAATAAAAACAATAATCACTAATGACTGCAAGTGACTGTACAGTTTTGTTCCTACAGTATGTGGATGAGGGAGACAAAAGGCAAAAATGCTTGTGACGAGTGCCTCCCCCAGAGTTAAAAGAGTGACAGGGTCAAAATCAAGGAATGTTCAAGCCAATATGATTACAACACTACTGATGTCAAGAATTAATATTATACATTAAAATTAAAAGTTAGTTAGTTTGAAAATAATAAGTTTAGGTCAGAAACTACATCAGTATAATCTATTGTTACTTTAGATTTCATGATCATGTACATTTAGCGTATACCATTTGAAATGTATGCATCGTAAATGGAACTTGCTTGATGCCTCTGAACCTTGAGTGGTTAATTACAATCTTCTATCTATCTATCTATCTATCTATACTGTATATCCTAATCAATGTACTCAAACAGGTCAAGCGAAAAAGTGTAAGACTATGACAATACTAAACGCTAGATTGCTAGATTGATATTGTAAAATGCTCTATAATATATAAATCAAGCAATACAGAAGTGATGCTCATGATCGGATATAAATGGTATTATGTAAAACAATTAATAAACTGAAATATTCTATAAAGTTTATGTTGCTTACAATTGACCACTTGCGAGTTTCAGGCTATAAGGAAGTTGGATCTATAAACATTGATATAAAACAGAAATTAAATAATAATGTAAGTTCCAATGGATATAAAGCATGATGAATTAGCTTTTATGTATTTATATATGCAATGATACCATATTTTAGCCCGTAATTCTGCAAAATATCGATATAAACAATTCCAACTTATCGGAAACTCGCAAGTGGTCAATTCATATAACAATACGACCAAACAGTTGCAAGCCAAACAAATACTACACAATGGAAAACACGCCTTAAACTGGATGGAAATATACCTAAAGAAGTCAAAGTTTCACATTAAGGGGGAGGTACTCACTTTTTCTGGAACCCCTTCTCCCTCATGTTTAGACCCATTAGTTTTGCGATTTTAAGACGTTCGTTCACTAGTTTGGCGATTTTGAGACCTTTTGCCCCATTTACTTTGTCAATATTAAGACCTTTCGTGCCGTTTAGGTGTCAATTTTTTCGTGGCGAGCGATAGCGAACCTGTAATTTTTTAAGGAACCGGCCTTTGGCAGGGACATTATTCTACATGTTTTTTTTTAAATATATCTTGAAAGGGGGCATAGGGCGTGTTTTTTTAAGCTTAATAGAGGTCTAGGGGGAAACTCAAAATTAAATAAATAATTAACAAGTAGCCCGAATAAAGCACTATCCACCTTAAACATACATAAACTTTCAAATACACCAACATTTTGAAAAACAAAGTAGATAGAAGTTATTAGCTCTAACTACTGGATTTTGTCTTGCCTAAAACCCCCCACACCATGACAACGTGCAGTCATATCAAGAACACAAAAACCTCCAACAACGAAAACTAAACTGTAACCTTTCCCAACACTTCTTAAAAACACTATTTTTGGCGATAAAGAAAAAAGGAATTGGATAGCAAAATGAAAAACCACCAAAGTGTTAAACGAAGAGATACTTTTGGCAAAACTAAAATAATACTGAAAGCAACATACTAATTATGAAAAATATATATCTACATACGAACCAATCTACTCTAAAAACAGCATATTATATTATTACTCAATTGTATTGAGTATTGTTCACATGTGTGGGGAGGTTCCTCTCACACCGCTCTCCTAGACAAAGTTGAAAGGAAGGCCTTTCGTATCATTAACTCCCGTCCACTAACCAACTCTCTGCAATCTCTCTCTCTCCGCCGCAATGTTGCATCTCTCTCGCTATTCTATCGCTACTATAATAATCAGTGTTCCTCAGAGCTATCCCAGTGCATACCACCTCCTTTACGTAGGGCACGTGGTACCCGTCTTGCAACTCAATCCCACCCCTACTCTGTGCAACTCTCCAACCCAAGAGTGAAACGTTACTCTCAAACTTTCTTCTACTCAACATCTGAGCTCTGGAACTCTCTCCCAGAATCAGTCTTTCCCTCTTCCTATGACTTAAATTGCTTCAAACTCCGTGTGTCCAGGCATTTTGGCTCGAACGTCCCTTGATTTTGGCCCTGTCACTCTTTCAACTATGGGGGAGGCACTCGCTATAGGCAGTTATGCCTTTTGCCTCCCTCAATCACATAGAAAAAAAAAAAAAAAAAAAAAAAAAATTTGCATCGCAGTCAAAAGTTATATTCAAAATGATAAATGATAGTAATTCCACGCACACGTGAAACCATTAAATATGAGAATGCCTGGACATATCAAGAAGGGGAAATGGGTCGTTTTTCTGGTGCCTCTTCTCCCTCATGCTTAGCCCTATTAGTTTTCATATGTTAAGACTTTCGGCCCATTAGTATGGCGATTTTAAGACTTTTCACCCCTTTTTCTGTGTCAATGTTAAGACTTTTCAAGAAATTTAGGTGTCGATTTTTTCCTGCCGAGCTAAAGCGAGCCTCCGGGACATTTTTCTATCGAAAAATGTACAAATTTATATTACAGGGTCTTGGGCGGGTATTTTCTTAAGCTTGATAGAGGTCTAGGGAAGAAACTAAAATATATAAAAACAAATATGTAAATGAGGAAATAAGTACGCCAGTCACCCCTTAAAAACTAACTAAACAGATTACTAGAATGCTTGACTAATTTGTTTTTCCCAATTCCACCATGTTATTATATATATATACTGTATATGGAGGTTAAATCACAAATACGTGTAACTCGCTAGGAAAATTTAGCCTATTCTCACAAAAATCAAGACAATATGCAGTCCTATTAAGAAAATATTTAGATTCTTTAAAGAAAGATCCTCGAACAGCGAAAACTAAACAGTAACTTTCCCCAACCCTCCTTAAAAATCCGTCATTGGCGATAAAGAAAAAGGAATTCAAATAGCAAAATGAAAAAGACCAAGTGCAATATAAATACATATTTCTTTGGATGGCCTGAAAGAGAAAATGTTATTGACATTTATAAAACTAGCAGGGTAAGTGAAATATAGCCTCCCCACATTAAAAGAGATACGTTTAAAATAAAATAAAAGTATTCCTAAAAACTCCAATGGAAACATTTATGTTATACAAAATATTCACAATATATCTTAAAATAAAATAAATATACATATACTTAACAAAAACAAAATGCACTTTGAAAGCAATATATTATCATCAACCGTCATAATATTATATACAGAGTAATTATTTATATTTAGTTAGAACTTGCCCTTTCTCAGTACAAGATAGTGAAAAATGAAATGTACCATATATATATATATATATATATATATATATATATATATATATATATTGTACTTTTTTTATAATTTCCAAAAGTTATGCCCTTTCCTCCTGGGACACCCTGTATATACTGTGTGTATATATATATATATATATATATATATATATATATATATATATATATATATATATATATATATATATATATATATATATATACACAGTATATATTATGCCATCTACTTTACTTTGCAACCCAATGCATACATTACTAAAGATAATTATAAAGGTACATAAACACGTGGATGCAGGTGCGAAAGAATACATTTAGTTATATAATCTGTCAATCTGTTTAGCCGGAAATAAACTAACAATGGGATCTTTGATATAGAATGTTTCAATCAACGTATTCTTTAGAAGTCTAGTAACACTAATTAAGCATCTATGATATATTTATCAATCTTATTTTGTTTTGTTTAGGATGTTAGAAGGTAGATCATTCACAAAGGAATTAATATAACAATGAATTA
The DNA here is from genome assembly GCA_032716605.1 of Paralithodes platypus. Classification (NCBI taxonomy): domain Eukaryota; kingdom Metazoa; phylum Arthropoda; class Malacostraca; order Decapoda; family Lithodidae; genus Paralithodes; species Paralithodes platypus. Next base: position 25,753,767 of record CM064521.1, read on the forward strand.
ATAAACTGTATATTATGCATAAACTGTATAGTGGTTATACACATGCACGTGTGTGTTGATTAGTTTGTAATAATAATAATTGGATTACATTGCAATTGTAGCACAATAATTTATGATAATAGTATTAAAACTCTTAGACATAAGAATTCATAAATTCTATTGAAAGAGAAATAATATGAAAAGTTACAATTACACTACCGTAGGTAAACTTCGTCTAATAATAACTATTTATCTTTGTATCTCAATCACATTTACAGCACCCGTTTACCATGTATTATAATTATTATGTACAACGATCCCATACTTTATGATAATATATTACACAAATATAATACATGACTTGCGATCATGGTACTTTCCTATAGCCATCACCATAATGAAATACCAAAGAAACTGATTTTCAACAATGCTGCTCAATATATAAATAATACAAACGATCGTCTACACGAAGGTAATATAATGATATATAGAACAAGAAAAAAAAAAAATAATAATGGGATTGCTATCTTCTTAAACGTCTATTGCATACATTTTATCAATAATGCATGCCCAACACACACGAAAAAGAGGAAATCAATATTGAGAATGAGTGAACAGAAGCCCAAAGCATACACATTTCAGCAATAAAAACATATATAAATACTCGAGCCACCATATTTTCAATAATGAGTTAGACAGCTAATTTGTACATTTTTCGATAGAAAAATTTATCCGGCGAAGCCGGATTTATCCATAAAAAATCAACACCTAGATGGGGATAAAGGTCTTAAAATAGTAGGTTGAATGGGGCCGAATGGATACAACCAAGACAGAAAAAAAGCAGGTTACCCCCCTTAACTCTAAAACTTGTATTTTATCATGCCTATTGCCACCAAAGGCATGATATTGTACAGTCCTATCGAGGAAACTCTGGGAAGCTTAAATTAAAAATCCTCAAACACCGAAAACTAAACTAACCTTTTCCAACCCTCCTTAAAAAATCAGATTTAGACGATAAAGAAAAAACTATTTCGAAAGTAAAATGAGAAAGCTTACCAAAAGCAAAAATAAATGCATAACTTTTGTGATGGCCGAAAGAGAAAGTTACCGAAATCTATAAAACCGCCTGGGTAAGTGAAATAAAACCTCTCCAGGTTTTTGCCAAACTGAAGCAGTATATCTTAAAAAAAGTAATGGAAAAATGACAGCAAATTGTTTATCCGAATATAATAGTCACATGCAATTTAAAAGAAACAAATAATCTATTCTGAAATACAATACAGATTCTACATCGAAGTAAAATAGGAGTTATCATAAAATTAATGAATCTAATTAAGCTTAAGAAATTAGTATTTACAATTTTAAAACCACACGTATATAACAATGGAGAAAGTGTGAATTGCGTATTAGATGAATTAGTCAAACATTGAACTATGTAATGCTATACTAAATTAAATGGAGAAAAGTTATTTTTCTGGTCCCCCTTCTTCCTCATGTTTAGCCCCATTAATTTTCATATTTTAAGACGTTCGGCCCATTAGTTTGTCGATGTTAAGACCTTTCGCCCCATTTATTTGTCAACATTAAGACTTTTCGTGTCATTTAGGTGTCGATTTTTTATCGCTCGCCTGTATTTTAAGGGAAACCGGTTCGGCCGGGCAATTTTTCTACCGAAAAATATACAAATTTATCTTGAAGGAGGGTAGTCTTGGGTTGCAGTCCTGCAATGTGATTCCTATGCTGATGCTTTAAGAGCTCCATTAGTTTGTTAGATAAATACAATAAGTCAAGGCAATTAGAGTTAACTACACATGCTAGTAATTCATGACATGGTTTGCAATTGTAACGATAACCAAATCAGTAGGATGCATAATATCCTTAGGAGCTACTCTCAATTAGGTTGACATTAAATTAGAAAACGAAACAGCAGAAAACACTGACTAGCAAGTTTCAATTATACGATAAACGTGTCTTCGTTGCTTCCTTAAATATGTACCATCCTTCAATGTAAACAATTGTACAGTTGGCAACACATGAACCTGGGACAAGTGCTGCAAATGAGGGATCATTATGAACGGTTTATAAATAGCTTAATGGGGAGTTCCTTAGTTTACCCTATTGTAATAATGTTGCTTGAAGTGGGAATAACTATTTATGCATTAACCTTATATGGTGGCGAAATACATCCAGCTCTCAACATTTTGTCCAGGTCTATGTCTGGTACTATGTGCACAAATTGTAAATGTAATAGATCCAATAACCCCACATGTAAAACTAAAACGTTGATCTTGTATTAAATAGAACTGAGTATACATCCACCATCTATCTGTCTATCTATCTTATCTAGCTACCCTTCAATATACTGCTTGATCTGTCTCCCTACACACACATCTAAGCATATGGAATTGACGAACAAAACTCGCATTTTCTCAGATCGTGCAAAAAAGCCGCTCTCAAAAATCTGCCACAAAAGATTCCGAATTTGTGAGGTAGCCTGCAAAAGAGCAAAGTGATCTGTTGTGCGGATTGAGGCTCCGTGAAGATAGAGGTGGAGGGATTGACGGACCAGAGGGGTGGCTACAAGAAGTAAAGTGCTACGGAGGAGAAGTGGAAGGATCAAGTCGAGGAGGACGGGTTTGGAGGGGGACGTGGTGGTGGAGAGAGTGACTCAACCGATAGACCATTTCTACCGGTAGCTCTCAACCATTGCCCACTCAACCAATATTATGATGTTAAGCTAAGTTAGGTTTTGTCCTTAATTTGGTACCTACTTAAGTTTGCCCTGGTCGAGTTACAACTGGTTAAGAACCACTGATTGAAATGGTCTACTAGTTGGCTTGTCAGGGAACCAATGATATATTACATATTAGATGAAAAAAAAATTGCTTCAAGCTTACATAAGATTTCAGTAATTTGTAGCTCTTACGAGGTTCCGAGGTTATTCTAGGTTTTTGGTTACAAGGATGTTTTTATGATATATCATTAGACTTGATAAAAATATACTTTGAAAAGTACACAATGAATATAAACACCATGTGAGGAAGAATACTTTATTGACAAAGTTTCGTATATAGCTTCATCAGGCCTTTGGCCTGATGAAGCTATAATGAGAAACGTTGTCAATAAAGTGCTCTTCCTCACATGGTTTAGATTAATCATTAGACTTATTATCAAAATATGAAACTTAATACAACACAAATTAAATTCCAATATATTTCCATATATATCCTGGCATTGACTCGATATAAGGATTCCAGTTCTATAGGGTGCTTAAAAAAAATCATACTTTTAACGGACGTGTTCGCCAGACAATAATAAGACTATATGTAACTCCAATGCCTCGAGGTAAGTTTTTGTTAATTTTCGAGTATTACCCATTTAATATTTAACGATAGATAAAAACAAATATTATTGAGGGGAATTGATTGTCATTAGTTATTTCTGCTCTGTATTTCACTCAGTTTAGCTTACTAAGCCATCATGAAGACCCTGGTTCCCTGTGATAGTATCGAGGTGCTGCATGATACTTTACTAAACTGAATAATTAAGGGGGGTCACCTGCTTTTGTTCTCTTATTTTCTATCTTTCTCTGGCTTGTATCCATTCGGCAGCATTCAGCCTAGTGTTTTAAGACTTTTATCCACATCCAGGTGTATATTTCTTCCTAGCGAGCGGTAGCGAGCCAGCATTGTATGGAGAAATCCGAGAAATTTGTCTATAAAAAAGTGTACATATTTAGCCTGCTGTCAAAACATTAAAAAAAATATGCCGACTCGTTACCGATCACCATGAACAAATAGACACCTGGATGGGGATAGAAGTCTAAAAACAGTAGGCTGAATGGGGCTGAATGGATACAACCCAGATAAACAGAAAAAGCATGTGACTCCCTTTAACCGGCAGAACACAGAGTATTTCTGTTCGTAAGTGCAATAATGTTGGAAGCTGTCCTAACAACCACACTAACCAGCACTATCATCCAAATATTACAAGAAACAAACATCTTTATGTAAATTACCTAACTGGTTGGTATCATACCAGTCCATATCTAGGTCTGGAAATTTAGTTTCCCAGACCGTAGACTTATTTATATGTATGGGGTGGGGGGGGGGGGATGAGCGTATTTTTTAGCTCATTTATGTATTATCATATTATTTTATTAGTTTCCTCCCTAGACATCCATCAAGCTTAACGCCTCCCCACCCTCCTTCAAGAAAAATGTGTAGATTTTTCGATAGAGAAATGTTCCGGCCGATGGCCGGTTTCCCATAAATAACAGGCTGGCTATCGCTCGCCAGCAAAAAAACGACACCTAAATTATACGAAAAATCTTAATATTGACAAAGAAATGGAGTGAAAGATCTTTAAATCGCCAAACTAATGGGCCGAACGTCTTATAATCTGAAAACTAGTGGGGATAAGCATGAGGAAGAAGGAGAACTAGAAAAGCGGCCCATCTCCCCTTGAAGATAGCTGTAATAACTCTGAAATAACGAAGACTCACCCCGAGGCTCATAGAGTCAGATATATTAATATCTGGCAAATGCGTCCTAAAAAGTATGAACGCTTGTTATTTTTAACCCATACAGTACCGGGGACATCCTGTTTATTTTGGTCTGATTAATATTAGACGATTGTATTTAGCTTATTAAGGACCTTTACCAATAATAAGGCTTCAAACTATCCCAACCAACCTTTTTAACTACCACAGATCCTTCCTAAGCTGCATAATATCGTCCAAAGTATAGCACACGTCGCTGGTACTTGATTAAACACCCTTTATAATCAGTGCGCAATACTTCCCGTAGAGTCTGAGGGACACAATATTGGAGGGTTACATGATGGAAGGTAAATATAAAATTCTATTGGTCAGGTGGCTTGGCAACATATGGAGGCTTCCTGCCTCCGTAAAGAATAGTTTAACCCGCACAGTACCAGGGACGTCCTTTTCATCATATTCTGGCAACTATTAGAGGACTTTATTCAGCTTAGGAAGGACCTGTAGTAGTAATAAGGCTTCAAACTATCTCGATCAACCCTTTTACCTACCACAGATCCTTCCTAAGCTCAATAATATCGACTAAATATAACTAGAATAAAATATAACACGTCGCTGGTACTCAAAGGGTTAAGCTGGTTTATTTCTGTCATACTGAAATATTTGTACTCGTCATCAAATGAGTTATTAGAGAAGGTAAAGTGAAGAGTTTTCAATGTCATTTACCTGCACTATGATATACCCGACAAACAGTGACTATTGCGAATTGAAAATTGCCAATTATTTTATTAATTGTTCCAACAGGTTACACAATCACGTTACGAAATATAAATTTATACGTAATAACGCCGTGTGAAAAACTACATTATGATCAATTAACATTATGATCAATTAACATTATGATCAATTAACATTATGATAAATTAAAATATCCGTTTATGAATATAAGCAGCAGAAACCTATATCTTGTCGTAGATTATGGTAAGAAGAAAAACACGCTTGTATTCCAAAGCGAACAAGAACAAACTAAATCATGCAATTTTTATGGTTAACCCCTTCTATACCGGCGACGTCCTTTTCATTTTATTTTGGCCCTTATTAGACGATTGTTTTTAGCTTAGGAAGAACTTATACCAATTAAAAAGCTACAGACTATCTCAATTAATCCTTTTCGCTACCACATACCCTTTCTAAGCTACATAAAATCGTCTAAATGCAGCTGAAATCAAATGCAAAAGACGTCACCGGTACAGAAGGGGTTAACATTTACATCGCGTTGGAACATATACAAATGATTCGGCCTTGTTTGAGGGTTGTCAAATGATCTCTTTGACGAGTTTTGTTTAATCATCCCTGTTCCTCCCCATTAGCTTGGTGTTGTCAAAAAGTTTCACCCCATTAGTTTGGAGGCTATATGACGTTTCACTCCATTCGGTTATCAGTTCTCCCTTAACGAGCGATAGCGAAACTGATATTTGTTAAGAGACCGGCTGATTTGTATAGCTTGAAATGGGGGTCTAGGGAGGGGTGTTGTCTTGGGGGGAAACTGAATTACAAAAACTAAAAAATAAACCCAAACTGAAAAAGGGTACCTTAACTCTTTGAGTATAGTCTGCCAAATAAGTGATGATGCGGCACCAAGTATATTTCGATCAATAATTGGTATCCGCACTATCTAAGCATTAATTCATCTTTCGAGTTAGATATACAAACATATTCCTATCTTTACACACCCTATTCAACATCTGATAGACATTAATACAGCGAGGAGCAAAACCGTAATGACAGAGGCGACAAGACTTATTTGGCGAACCGTGCCAGCGAAGGGCGTTAGCTTTTATTCTAGCTATATTTAAAAGATATTATGCAGCTTAGGAAGGCTCTGCGGTAGTAAGAAGGGTTGGTCGAAATAGTTTGAAGCCTCATTATCGACAGAGGTCATTCCTAATCTGAACAAAATCGTCTAATGGTTGCCAGAAGAAACTTTTAAAAAGGGCGTCGCCGGTACAGAAGGGGTTAATAAGGGAGGGTCGGTGCGCTTTATTGACTGGTGTGTGATGTCAGCGAGCGAGTCATTAAATCATTACCAAGGTTAATCACGGCTTTATTGAACTAAAGGGAAACACACTCATCAAATTTGCTCCCTTTCAACACAGTGACGCTCTTGGTTAATGCAATAGCGGCTGGTAGTAGACAATTTAATTTAGTTTAATATTTTACTTTTAATATTTAATTTAATATGTTGCGTTCAGAGGGTTCATTTAGTTTGTATACATGTTGCTGATATTATTTAATTTGCCTAGACGATTACAAGCAGAACTTCCAAATCGCAATAACAAAAATGAGCTGTTACTCAGAATAGCATGGCCATTATTTAACTTAATCCTTAGAAGATTCGATGACTCATTTCTCTTGTTTTCTGACTATTATTAGACGATTTTATTCAGATTAGCTAGGGTATATGGAAGTCAGAGGGTTAATGAAGATAGTTTTTACCCTTGGAATTACGACAGATCCTTCCTAAATTGCACAAAACCACCAAACAATAGCCAGAATAAGCTGTCAAAATGAGTCCTAATCTTCTAAGGGTTTAATACAGTATGAAGGCTATACATACATTACTTTATCTTACTAAGGCTATTTCTCCAGTACGAACACAACATTCTAGGAAATCAAGCATAATTCATAATCGTGCGTTTTTGCTAAAAAGACTGTGGATGTTAACCCCTTCTGTACCAGCGACGTCATTGTCATTTGATTCTAGCTATATTTAGACGATTTTGGACAGCTTAAAAAGGATCTGTGGTAGTACAAAGTATTAATTAGGACAGTTCGAAGCCTGTTAATTGCTGGAGTCCTTTTTTAACTGAATACAATCGTCCAATAGTAGACGGTTTAAAGGTGCTGGTATAACCAAAATTACTATAGGTCTATATTTCTATATAAAGTAGCTTTTTATCTTTATCACTGATTACCATTAAACGATATTGTACAGGTTAGAACATTCTTTCTGAAGTTGACGCGGTACAGTCGCGTTAAGAAGTCATGTCCAGCTGTCATTACGTTTGGCTTGCTATGTGCTGTATTAATATTTGTCAGATGTTGAATAGGGTGGGTAAGTGTAGGAACATGTTTGTATATTTCACTCGATATGAAGAAATGAAGCTTAGGTATTGCTGATGCCAATTATTGATAAAAACATACTTGGTGCCGATACATCACTTATTAGCGCAACTGTACAAACTATCTTAAAATTCACTCAGGTATTTAATGGAACACCTAGAATTGTTTAACGGTAGTCAACATAATATGAAGATGTGCGTCCTTAAATGCTGAAAGGGTTGACACAAACTAATTAATAGTTTGATAAACCTTAACCCTATAATTATGTACCAGCGACGTTTGTTATATTTCTTTCAAGCCATATTCAGACGATTTGATGCAGCTTAGGAAGGAGCTGTGGTAGTTAAAGGGTTGATTGAATTAGTTCGAAGCCTTACAATTGCTCGTGATTCTTCCTAAACTGAATAAAATTGATTAGTAGTAGACATGATAAAATGAAAAAGATGTCGACGGTACAGAAGGGGTTAAGTATTTAATATAAGAGTCAGTGTGTCTTACTAGGTAGGTCTGTTCATTTCCAGCTGAGGGTAAATTGTCATGTTACTATCTCGGTTGTTCAGCTATTATGGAGATTTTGTAACCAAATATGTTGCTAAATGCGAAAGGTTGACAGTATTAGGCCGTAGAGATATTGCAGTTTCAGATTTCTCCATCAAGAATCGTTCGCCCTATTAGTTTGGTAATTATAAGACCTTTCACCCCATTGCGTTGTCAATTTTAGGACCTACCGTGCCATTTAGGTGCAATTTTTTTCCTGGCGAGCGATCAGCCTTCGGCCGGGACATTTTTCTACCGAAAAATGTACAAATTTATCTTGACGGGGGGTCTAGGGGGTGTTTTTCTAAGTATGATGGAGGTCTAGCGAGGTGATTCAAATTACCATCAGCTGGAAAAAATAGACTATAGGTAGGTCTGTTCGTTCAATAGACTATAGGTAGGTCTGTTCGTTCAATAGACTATAGGTAGGTCTGTTCGTTCAATAGACTATAGGTAGGTCTGTTCGTTCAATAGACTATAGGTAGGTCTGTTCGTTCAATAGACTATAGGTAGGTCTGTTCGTTCAATAGACTATAGGTAGGTCTGTTCGTTCAATAGACTATAGGTAGGTCTGTTCGTTCAATAGACTATAGGTAGGTCTGTTCGTTCAATAGACTATAGGTAGGTCTGTTCGTTCAATAGACTATAGGTAGGTCTGTTCGTTCAATAGACTATAGGTAGGTCTGTTCGTTCAATAGACTATAGGTAGGTCTGTTCGTTCAATAGACTATAGGTAGGTCTGTTCGTTCAATAGACTATAGGTAGGTCTGTTCGTTCAATAGACTATAGGTAGGTCTGTTCGTTCAATAGACTATAGGTAGGTCTGTTCGTTCAATAGACTATAGGTAGGTCTGTTCGTTCAATAGACTATAGGTAGGTCTGTTCGTTCAATAGACTATAGGTAGGTCTGTTCGTTCAATAGACTATAGGTAGGTCTGTTCGTTCAATAGACTATAGGTAGGTCTGTTCGTTCAATAGACTATAGGTAGGTCTGTTCGTTCAATAGACTATAGGTAGGTCTGTTCGTTCAATAGACTATAGGTAGGTCTGTTCGTTCAATAGACTATAGGTAGGTCTGTTCGTTCAATAGACTATAGGTAGGTCTGCTCGTTCAATAGACTATAGGTAGGTCTGTTCGTTCAATAGACTATAGGTAGGTCTGTTCGTTCAATAGACTATAGGTAGGTCTGTTCGTTCAATAGACTATAGGTAGGTCTGTTCGTTCAATAGACTATAGGTAGGTCTGTTCGTTCAATAGACTATAGGTAGGTCTGTTCGTTCAATAGACTATAGGTAGGTCTGTTCGTTCAATAGACTATAGGTAGGTCTGTTCGTTCAATTTCCATAGTAGATAATCATGTTCACACTTTAACCTTTTCAGTAACACTATTTTCGTCCTTAGATAATCTAGTATTCATTAGACGATTGTATACAGATTAGGAAAGACCTGTGAGATTAATAAGATTAATCGAAATAGTTTTAACCTCTTTGATTTTCAGAGCTGCTCCCTAAACGACATAAAATCGTCTCATGATCGCCTGAATATACAGTAGGTAAACTATTAATGGGGGTGACCTGATTTGTTCTCTTTCTTGGTTATCCATTTATCCTCATCCAGGTGTCGATTTTTCACGGCGGGTGATAGCGAGCCAGCATTTTATGGAGAAATCCGGCTTCGCCGGAGACATTATTTTGTTTTCGAAAAATGTATAAATTTAGCCAGCTGTCTAACTCATTATCCAAAATATGGTGTAAATCGACACCTGGATGGGGATAAACTTCTTGTAACAGTAGGCTGAAATGGGCAGATGGATACAACCCAAAGAAAGAAAAAATGCAGGTGACCCCCCTTAAGTGCAGAATCAATGAGCTATTTTATTAATGCCAGAACAGGCACATAATGGAACAAATTAACGTGAATTAACCGAAAATGCCGTAAATTATGATTGTCGAAAAATCATACTATATATAATCTTTGAATTTGATTAAACCAAACAATGTTAGCGATACGATAGAATTCAGCTTATAATTTTGTGTTTTCTATGTGTATGGAGGAAACAAAAGGCAGGTTTCCTGTAGCGAATGTCTCCTCCAAAGTTAAAAGAGTGACTGAGCCAAATTCAAGGGACGTTCGAGTCAAAATGCCTGGACACACGAAGTTTAAAGCAGTCTAAGTCATAGGATGAAGGAAAGATTGATTTGGGGAGAGAGTTCCAGAGTTCACTTGTTCAGTAGAAGAAATCCTGAGAAAATGTGCCAATTCTCTGGTAATCCAAGGTATTTGCAATTATATAGAATAATACCATTACAATTAAACTGCACTGTATAAGTATCCATTACAATAATATTAAACTGTACACTGTAAAAGTATCCATTACAATTAAACTGTACACTGTATAAGTATCCATTACAATTAAACTGTACACTGTATAAGTATCCATTACAGCATAAGTAAACTTAAGTAAATAGTAATTCTCGAACATTTTACACAATATTAGTTTTTTTAACATTCTGCATTATGGCAAGACGGTAACCCACTATACTGTTTAATTTAGACGGTAACCCACTATACTGTTTAATTTAGACGGTAACCCACTATACTGTTTAATTTAGACGGTAACCCACTATACTGTTTAATTTAGACGGTAACCCACTATACTGTTTAATTTAGACGGTAACCCACTATACTGTTTAATTTAGACGGTAACCCACTATACTGTTTAATTTAGACGGTAACCCACTATACTGTTTAATTTAGACGGTAACCCACTATACTGTTTAATTTAGACGGTAACCCACTATACTGTTTAATTTAGACGGTAACCCACTATACTGTTTAATTTAGACGGTAACCCACTATACTGTTTAATTTAGACGGTAACCCACTATACTGTTTAATTTAGACGGTAACCCACTATACTGTTTAATTTAGACGGTAACCCACTATACTGTTTAATTTCATCTGACGGTAAATTGAATCCCTTAGCAGCTAATTTATCGATACTTAATGGAAAAATATGAAACCTGTCTACATCATATTTTACTCAAGTATAGTAATGCTAATGGCTCTACACATGCTTGTCACCTTTGACATAAACCGTTAATTATTATTAGGGTATTATTGCTGTCTGTCTTTTAACCGTTAGCATGGGAATATTGGCAACCCCTTCAGCACTATGACGCCTTTTTCCCTTGGTTCTGGATAAAGTTACAAGATTTTATGCAGTTTCTGAAAGTCCTATTTTATTCAGAGGGCTTATTGAAATAGTTTTTACCCCTTTCAGCTCTAGAGGTAGATTATATGCTAAAGAAAATAGTCTAATTGTAACCAGAATATGATGAAAATACGTAATGGTGCTGAACGGGTTAATTGACACCTGGATGGGGGTAAACGTCTTAAACAGTAGGCTGAATGGGGCCGAATTAATACAAGCCAAAGAGAGGGAGAGAAAGAGAAACAAAGCGAGGTGGGCTCCCTTAATATTTTACAAACAAAACTAATACACCAATAGAGAAAATAGTCTTCCTTCCGGTTGAATAGGTACACGGCGAAATGCATTCAAATATTAATAGTACACTGTGTTGCATGAACCAATAGTATTAAACTTAAAATAATTGAGCTTTTCGGTCTCACACTGCCCTCATATTTCATCGATATACACGAAACCTCAGCCAAAAACCTTGCTTACAAAATAAAGAGACCGAAATATATATTAAATACTTTCCTTGTTCCGTAACCTGTTGTAAGTATTCGGAAAAAAATTGCATTTTTAAACCATCCATTCAGCTCAAAATGATCCTTCGTAAGCAGAAGAAAATAGGGTAACATTCAAGGAGACTACTGCAGGACTCTTCTTCTTCTTACCTCTGACTGGGTATAGGATATCCTAGTGTTTACTAGCCTATACCCCTTTGAAAGGACATTAGCCTAACCTAACAACCTTACCTAACCTAACTTAGTATTATAGGTGGGGGCTGCCGCCCCCACACCCCCGCTTTGACTTAGATTTTTGGTGCATTTGTCTGTGAAGTGGGTATTTTTCAATTTGTTGATAACGAAAATCCTCCATGTGGACTATACGGAGAAAAATATGACGAATCTATTGGTACCTATTTTCCCTAATAAATTGTTTCTCATAACGTCGCACTACTGTCCTTGAATATTATCGAAAATAGTCTTAATAGTTGCCAAAGTACGATGGAATGGACGTCATCGGGACTGAAGGGGTTAAAAGAGCTACAATAACAAGGGGGAAGTGGTGATCAAGCAACATAAAAACAAAAATACTTATTGGAAGAATACCTAAATGTTAATGTCCCTCTGTACCCGTGATGTCTTTTGTATTCTATTCTGGCAACTATTAGACTATTTGATTAAGCTTTTAGAATGATATGTGGTAGCTAAATGGATTAATTGAGATATTTTGTAGCCTTTTAAGGGTTAGAAGTCCTTTCTAAACATAATGAAAAGAACGTCACCGGTAGAGTATGGGTTAAACACGTAAAAACTGACAATATTCAGTTAAACAAGATATAATGTAACTAACCATTTAGAGAGCAAGGCAGCCGGCGATGAGGGAGACGAGGCAGGGAGGCACAACACAAGAGAAAATATACTTAGTTAACATAGGACTTCAGAGGCAATATTATTAAGCCAGTACACTTAAGTCAAGAATACCGTTATTTTAGTTTGTTAAAATAGGACTTCAGTGGCGAGCAACCCTTCTGGACTACTAAACCAGCGCACGGTATATCAAAAATACCGTCAGGACTAGAGCTCCTTTTCGAGAGCTCCAGTCCCTTGCAAGAGATACACCATAATGAGACGGTAGACTAAGCCGTAGACAGAACGTACACGGTGAAAAAAACGAACGTTCATGATTGACCGACTCAAACGGTGTGAAGTGATGGCTCGGTTGTGAAAAGCTCAGTCATTTTGGCTACTTGGATTTCAGTAAACCCTTAGTGAAACAGTTAGGTCGTCACAAAACACAACTAGCTTTCTCCACCATTGTCCTCTCGCTCTCTCTTACTTACTGTACTTGGAGTGTCTAATTATTTACCGGTGCATATACTAAAATATGCAACAAACATAATAAGTGTAGTACACACAGTAAGGTTGTCGTGCCATACATATGTTTTCTATCAGAGGGTCGACTATTTCGAACGAATCTTAACATGAACCAAACTGCAGAACCAGATCTTAGAGTTATAACTTTGAGTGAACACAACTCGCTAATCTTTGCAAAATACAATGCATTATTTTGTGTTTGTAATGACTCCAATATATATTGATTGCCCAGATTTGTATATAAATGCCTTCGAAGATATTATTCCTGAAGGGTAGTGTGCCGTATTTGGTGTCGGAACAATTGTGGTACACCGACGAAATATAATAAGAAATATATTAAGACATTGATTTAACCACACTAATTGAGTCACGGGAGTTCACTAGCCAATGCTCACTATGTCGTGTTCATCAGAGGAAGGTGTTCAAGTATTCGTGTGGAGGACTTTACACTTTAAGACATCAATGTTGGCCATACCGTATTGAATCTATCTCAAACTCAATCGAATCTTTCTATGAAGCTTTACCTAATAATTACATTTCGGAGGTTCGTTTATGCTACTCGAGGGTTCATATTGGGCCGGGATTTGTGTCTAAGCGTGTACATTCTTATGAAATAAGTAATTGTCTAATTAGAATATTCAATGAAATTCGGAGATTTTGATTTACTTAATTCACACCGTCTTAATAAGCTAATGAGGATCTCTATAAAAGATAAACGGAAATGATCGAAACATTTATGTAAAGTCTTCGAGGCGTCGATACTAAATAGAGAAGATATAGGTAATCTCACCTCATATTATGTGTTATTTAAATGCTCTAGAATATTTCTTTTGCGATTACTTGTGCTTAACTAACTCTGTATGTTCAATGGGTATAGTCGTGAACAATGATAAGGTTACATCTATTTGAATCTTTGAACTTATAAAGCCATATTCATAATGATCTGAGCTGCTTTAAAACATTAAATCGTCTCGTTTGGGTTCGACAATAATTCAAATGGTTGGGTAGCAATTAGAGAAAACGTGATTTGATCTATGGAAGTAAAAACAGCAGGATGGAGTTATTAGTGTACTTTGAAACTAAAATAACCCAAACAAAAACAAAACATAACTAATTGATCATTAATTAACTACTACATTACTAACTACTTTCGTATTGCAATCTATTTATTTTATACATCAAATCCGCGACGTAGGTGTAAATTCACGAGGGCAACTTAATATTATCAAAACGCTTTTCAGTCTCGCTTGTGGCCTACATGAGTTCAAATCACTGACCACAGAACAATAAATACAAATGCACAGTCGTAGCCAACAGGTTTGTTCTTTTAAATTCGGAACAATATCGAAATTAAGTATCACAGTAGGGATAGTATAAAGTAGATTGTGATATCACTTACTGTATATGATTTAGAGTTAGTATTGTACCTTTATGTTGTACACACTCGCCTGTACAAATAGCTAGTACACTTGAATGTGAACATTAAATGAGGAATTAACACTGATTTTTCTCGGGCATTTGTTTAAAGATAATTAAACCATCAGTGTGTCATAATTGTTTAAAAAAAGAAGAAAGAAAGACAGAAAGACAGATAGATAAAATAAGGAACAAAAGATATTTATGTAAAACGCGTGATTTGTTTTTGCATGGACATAAACGTACATTAGAGCCTAATTTTAGATTAACCTTCTACTGTATAAGTTCAGGAGTGGTAGTATTCGATATGTATGCACAATTTGCTTAAGGTCATTAGAATTATTCCTACAACATAATAGTTTTCTTGATAAAGCACCTACTTATTTATGTTCCCGACTGTACATGGGTGCTTCAACACCACCTAAATATAACCATGTTTACTAATGGCGCAATATATTATCTGCTATACGACACAATTTTTACCTGTGAGAGGTGTACAATTGCCCTCAAAATAAAGAGACATAGAATCATAGGTAATACTCGAAGGTCTCCTTGCAAGTATTGGAATATTAGAAGAGTTCAGGGAATGCTCAAGACACGTGTAAGCAGACTTCTACTAATAATGGTATAATGTTTATAAAATGGCTATGGCAATTCATACATATATTAATAGTTTAATTTACATTATAGTAATTATAATACTGTAATTAAATCATTGAGTGGATGTAAGATAGTGCGACATATCAAGAAATAAGTCAGAGTATGAACAAATAAAGAAGGTCACGTGTAGGACAGACGGTCCTATTCTAAAGTCATGCCAAAGGTAAATATATTTCCTTCAACAACAAAATAAGTATGATTATATATATACACACACACACATATATATATATATATATATATATATATATATATATATATATATATATATATCAGTTATTGGAGATATTTTGCGTTGTATGTTTTTTAGCCACTATCATTGTTTTAGAATTTTGAGGAAGCTCTCCTCTTTTTATAATATTGATATATAAATATATTTCTTTCTCTTGCAGGTCCTTGTTTAAACCTTATTTTTCCAAACAACCCTCACACATTTTCTAGCATCCTGAATATGCTTGTGTCTCTCCCTCTCCTTTGTTTGTACTTTTGAAGCAACCTTTCTTAATATATACTCTTAATACCTTGCGATTGACCAAATTTTTACCGTCGACATTTAATAGTTACAAAAACATTCTTCTTTATTAAGCAGATGGATATATAATCCGACAATAACATTCAGTTGTTCAATAAATATGTATACAAGATTAACCTGACTATCTGATACTTAAGGAATGAAACACGTCTGATCCATTGAGGCACACATTTTAATGCTCATAAAAATATTGGTTTCAAAACAGTCAGCTCAGCAATCTACACTCACATTTATTTTTAGGCAATAGGAACATTTCAATATTATTCACTTGCTAATAAAACGCCTCATCTCTTCTTGATACTACGTTAAAGTTAAGTTTGAACGATATATATATATATTTTTAGAAATTTCTATTAATATTCGTTTTTAATCTAAGTGGCCTACCACCGGCTGCAGGTATTAACAGAAATGATGATCCTAAAAGCTTAAGACAAAGTTCAAGTGACTGTCGCAGAATAAAACAGCTTTGGCCAAAATGACTTAGGTCCTCTGAAGCTGTGTCCCATGTAGCTCATTGGTAAAAACTATGACCTTGGTGGAAGACGGTGGTGGCAAGGTGGATGGACGGGTGTAATGCAACCTATGTATAAGGGAGGGGCAAGGGCACTCACACTCCAGAACTCTCACTCTCTCTCTCTCTCTCTCTCTCTCTCTCTCTCTCTCTCTCTTTCTCTATGTGTGTGTGTCTTATGTTTGCTTGTGTATGTGTGTGTGTGTGTGTGTGTGTGTGTACTATACGCCTCATAACCTAAGCTTAATTAACAGAAATAACCTATCCTACCCTATTATAATATGTCATATCTTATGCCACCCAAGACACAGATAATGTAACCAAACTTAATTTAAAGGAAACTATAAGTGTTCAAACTAAAACACTATATGCAGTAAATATGAGTGGGTTAAGGGGACATGGGCCGGTTTTCTGGACCACTTTCTCCCTCATGTTTAGCCCCATTAGTTTTCAGATGTTAAGATGTTTGCCCCATTAGTTAGTCGATTTTAAGACCTTTCGACCCATTTCTTCGTCAATATTTAGACCTTTCGTGCTATTTAGGTGTCGATTTTTTCCCTGGCGAACGAAAGTGAGCCTGTAATGTTGGAAGACCCGGCCTTTGGCCGGAAAATTTTTCTACCGAAAAATTTACAAATTATTCTAGAAGGGGGATCTAATGGATGTTTTTCTTTTAAATTTGATGGAGGTCTAGGAAGGAAACTAGAAAAATAATGAATACATGCAAAAATCGGCCAAAAAGTGAACCATCTCCCCCTAAGAATGACATATCTCAAAAGCAACACAACATTCTGATATATTTGAAGCATGTTATTATTATTATTATTATTATTTGTGTTAGTAATCACACTTGACAGTCCCTGAAGAAACTTACTCCCTACGTGCCTCACTGCTACCGCCATTCTGCGCTTAAGGGGGGACGGGCGTATTTATTTGCTAATTTATGTATATTTGTACTATTCTGTTAGTTTCCTCCCTAGACCTCCATCAACCCTTACACAAAAAATAAATAAAAAATAAATAAATAAATAATTAAATAAATAAAACAAAAAATAAATATAAAATCACCCCAAGACCCTCCTTCAAGATAAATGTGTACATATGTCGATATACAAATGTTACGGCCGAAGGCCGGTACCTCTTAAATACAGGCTCGCTATCGCTCGCCAGGAAAATTTCGAGACCCAAAATGACACGAAAATTTCTTAATATTGACAAAGAAATGGGGCGAAAGGTTTTAAAATCACCAAACTAATAGGCTGAACGTCTTAAAATCTGAAAACTAATGGGGCTAAACATGAGGAAGAAAGGGGACCAGAAAATCGGCCCATCTCCCCTTAACCTCCCACTAATACAAAGTCAACGTGATAGTTTATGTCATATATATAACGCATAAATTACTGCTTGGGGTCAATATTTGTTGTTTTATATACTCAGCAAGAGCTATAGGATTAGGCTGAACACAATTAAGTCATGATAAACAATAGCTGTATTAACCCCTTCAGGATCATGACGCGTTTTGGCAGTTTATTCTTGCTATCGGTAGACTATTGTATTTAGATTAGGAAGGGTATATGGAAGTCAGAGGGTTGACCGAAACAGTCTATACCCTTTTCATTCCCATAGATCTTTCCTAAGCTGTTCAAAATCGTCTTATGATAGCCAGAATAAACTGTCAACACGCATAATGATCCACAAGGGGTTAACTATAGGGCCTGAAATTATCGAAAGTGTTATCCCTCCCTCCCAAATAGTATCCGTATTAATTTCACACTATCCCCAAGTAGTGTAATCTACAAGTTTTACAATTAAATGAGCTGAAATGAACATACTAGGAACTTTTGTCTGAAATTCAATGTATATAAAGAACTTAGAACAGACTTAATTTGGAGCTACTGTATATTACTCTTGCATTGCAGACTGTGAATTATGGATGTGAAAACACTACATGTATGTTTGTTTATATTTCTTATTTATAATTCTTCTTGATATATAACTGTCTTGATGGTGTATTGGTTAGAGTGTTTACAATCTGTATGTGTTAACCCAGGTTCGAATCCCGGTGGATCACATGCTTTCTTTCATTAATTTATTTGGGAGGTGTTTGGTGTTGGAGGGAAATTAATAGAAATAGAATATCAAAGTATAGAATGTGAGTTACATGCCGATACACAGGACAATTTGATATTCGATGTCTGAAATAATGTGTAAGTATTTTACATCACACAGTATAAGGTCAGTTAGTACACCAAATTTACTTCCTAAATATTCAATATATCTTAATCTTATATCAACACCTTATTAGATCCTCAAATTTCATTTGCGATACTAGAATTTGAAAACAGTGAATAATGAGTGATAAAAACAACAACACCAGATTATCACTCGGAGTCTATTCCATTATAGATTTGCATCACTTTTCTTGATGCCTAAATTAATATGAATTTGCTGACTAATCCATTGTACCATCCGTAGCGTTTAAGTTCTACCCAAACCGTGTGATATTGTGAAAATCATATTTTGATACGAATTATGGCTCTGGAATATTCTGGAAATGTGGGTCCTATATTTCGTTACTGTTCATACACTGGTGTTATATAACATAACAGTATGACATATATACTACTCTGACAAATGATGTAATCTATATTTAAACATAACTGTTTTCACATACCGAAGAGTAATAGTTTGATAGATATATTAAACTGACAATATTTCAGTTATAAAAGAATATCTCGATAATTTTCCTATTCCTCCACAGTTCAGTATATTTCCTGAAACTTGTCACGCCATTAGGGGGTTTTGTCCCCTGTGCCGGAAGCTCAACTCCGCCTAATTTACTAACTGAAAAGTATTAGCTCTGGAAGTGTAAATCCTTGTTATCCGTCCACCATTTTCAATCAGATTTTTTTTTAACTATGGTACAGTTATCATTAATTACATAATACATATTATTTGTATTTGTAATAATCTCCTTAAAAATGTATATGGTAATACATGGAGTTTACCTGCGGTTGTCTGTTTGTGTGTATGTGTGTGTGTGTAGGTGTGTGTGTGTGCGCACGTGTGTGTGTGTTTGTGTGTGCTATTATATGAGCGAAATGCTTTTTGGTGATCGACAGAGAAGGGGGGGCCGAGAGGTACAATATATACACATGTCCACAGGTACCACACTTTTCACGGGGGGTCGAGGGGGACAAGGGGGACGGGTGGTCAGGATGCAGGGGTAAAGGGGGGGGGGGGCACATGTCGGGGGTACCGGTACACAGGTATCAGGGCGGCGGTGTACAGGTGTCAAAGGCTGGACAGGTGTCGCAGATAAGACCGACAGGGGTGGAGGGCTGTGCATAGAGGAGTGGGTGTTACATGAGGACAATGTTTGGCGGTGTTACACGGCGGGACAAGGCTGCAGGTGGGATGGGTCTGGGAGAGGGGGGGGGGGGGGTAGAGGGACGGGGAGGGGGACAGGGGGGCGTTGGAGAGGTCAGGGGGTGTTGTTGGAGGGGTCTAGGGGTGTTGGATGGGTCTAGGGGGGTTGGAGGGGTCTAGGGGTGTTGAATGGGTCTAGGGGTGTTGGAGGGGTCGGGGGGGGGGGAGGGGAAGAGGGACAGGGAGGTGGTCAGGGGGACATTGGAGAGGTCAGGGGGTGTTGTTGGAGGGGTCTAGGGGTGTAGGAGGGGTCTGGGGGTTCAGGGACCAGGGGGTGGTCAGGGGGGCATTGTAGAGGTCAGGGGGTGGTGTTGGAGGGGTCTAAGGTGGTGTTGGAGGGGTCTAGGGGGGTTGGGCGGGACAAGCCTGGAGGGGGGTTGGGTCTGTGGGGGGGGGGGGGGTTAGAATGACAGGGAGGTGGTCAGGGGGGCATTGGTGAGGTCGGGGTATTGAAAGGGTCAGGGGGGTGTTGGAGGGGTCAGGGGGGTGTTGGAAGGGACAGGGAGGCGGTCAGGGGGCATTGGAGAGGTCAGGTGGTGTTGGAAGGGTCAGGGGGGTGTTGGAGTGGTCAGGGGGGTATTGGAGGGGTCAGGGGGGTGTTGGAGTGGTCAGGGGGGTGTTGGAGGGGTCAGGGGGGTGTTGGAGGGGTCAGGGGGGTGTTGGAGGTGTCAGGGTGTACATTTTTCGGTAGAAAAATGTCCTTGCCTAAGGCCGGTTCCTTCTGAAATTACAGGCTTGCTATCGCTCGCCAGGAAAATATGTACTGAATAAAATATGGTCGTTAATAATGTATTAGTATAATTGATAAACTATATTACCAAAAATGTATCATGAAATAACGTAAATTAGAATCCTACATGAAATGTAAAAATAATTAGATCACACAGTGCAATAATTAGAAGAATTTAATGTAGATTAACGTCAATAGGAAGGAAGCATTTAGCCATTCCTTGCATCTCCAGAACTGAATTAATAATTGGTTAGGGAGTAACTAACACAAAAAGGCGATTTTAATACTAGACTTAATTGTGATGTATAAAATGGAACTCATATAACATCCTCTAAGTTTCAGAAACACCTGATACAAACGTTTCACTGAAAATTAATCGGCGTATCTACATATTAATCACTTGGCTATTACGAGGAGTCTGTAGCGAAATATATTGTTAAGTATGAAAACCTGATATTTATATGTAGGACAAATATAGTAGTTTCATATTTTTCCATTCCGTACCTAGAAACCAGTTACTATTATTAGACGCTTTTAGGCAGTTTAGAAAGGATCTCTAGAAATCAATGGGTTTAAACTCAATTAAACCTCTGACATCCTAACATTCCTTCGTAAGCTCAATAATATCGTCTAATGATTGCCAAAATAAAGTAGAAAATGCGTATATCCTATTTAATTTTCCGCCAGGTGAAATATAACCTATCTGATAATACGGAAGGCAATCAATATGGTCGTTGCACCTAGCATGAAATCAAGATATCCAACTCGTCATTGTATTTCGGGGTTAGTTTATCATTTCAGATTTCGAGTGTCTTCCTTTTATTCTGGCTACCATTAGACGATTATATTAAGGGGGGATATCCACTGGAGGGATTGTTTTCTGGATTATGGTTAGCCCCATTGCTTGTGAGATTTAAAGACGCTTGCCCCATTAGTTTGGCGATTTTAAGGACCCTCGCCCCATTTCTGTCAATTTTATGACCATTCGTGCCATTTAGGTGTCGATTTTTTCCTGGCGAGCGATAGCGAGCCTGTAATTTAAGGGGAACCGGCCTTGGGCCGGGACATTTTTCTACCGAAAAATGTACACATTTATCTTGAAAGGGGGTCAAGGGGGAGTAATTTTAAGCTTGATGGAAGTCTAGGGAATCAACTAAAAACCTCCCCTTAAGCTTGGGAAGGGAATTATTGGAGTCGGAGGGTTAATTGAGATACCTATTACCCCTCCGATACCTGGAGATCCTTCATAAACTGTATAACATCCTCTAATGGTAGTCAGAATAAACTGCTAAAACGCGTCATATAATGTCAAGGGGTTAACATAGTGCAATATTCTCTGATTTATAGGATGTGCTTCGTAAGTTTATGAAAATCGCCCGGGGAAGAAAGAAAGGCAAACTTCGTCGTCGGGTTGAAGGGGTAAGCGGGTAGTGGGTATTAATTGGTTGATTTATCTATTTATTTATTTATTTTATAGTAACCTCGCTAGACCTCCATCAACCTTACAATTGCACCCCTCAGACCCCCTTTACGATAAATGTGTACATTTTTTGGTAGAAAAATGTCACGGCCAAAGGCAGGTTCTTCCTAGAACTACAGGCTCGCTATCGCTCACCTGGAAAAAGTCTTCACCTAAATGACACGAAAGATCTTTATATTGACAAAGTAATGGGGCGAAAAGTTTTAAAATTGCCAAACGAATGGAACGAACGTCTTAAATTCTCAAAGCGAATGGGACTAATCATGACGGGGAGAAAAAACAACTACCTCCCCCCTTAAGTCCAGGTGTGCCAGTTGAAAAACAAATTGTGAATGAGGGCAGGTGCTGTACAATTGTGAATGAGGGCAGGTGCTGTCAAACTGTGAATGAGGGCAGGTGCTGTACAATTGTGAATGAGGGCAGGTGCTGTACAATTGTGAATGAGGGCAGGTGCTGTCAAACTGTGAATGAGGGCAGGTGCTGTCAAATTGTGAATGAGGGCAGGTGCTGTCAAATTGTGAATGAGGGCAGGTGCTGTCAAATTGTGAATGAGGGCAGGTGCTGTCAAATTGTGAACATGAAATAATTTAATACTACCACTACTGAACATAATGTATAAGGCGATACTACCACTACTGAACATAATGTATAAGGCGATACTACCACTACTGAACATAATGTATAAGGCAATAATAATTTAATACTACCACTACTGAACATAATGTATAAGGCAATACTACCACTACTGAACATAATGTATAAGGCAATACTACCACTACTGAACATAATGTATAAGGCAATACTACCACTACTGAACATAATGTATAAGGCAATACTACCACTACTGAACATAATGTATAAGGCAATACTACCACTACTGAACATAATGTATAAGGCAATACTACCACTACTGAACATAATGTATAAGGCAATACTACCACTACTGAACATAATGTATAAGGCAATAATGTTATACTACCACTACTGAACATAATGTATAAGGGCAATACTACCACTACTGAACATAATGTATAAGGCAATACTACCACTACTGAACATAATGTATAAGGCAATACTACCACTACTGAACATAATGTATAAGGCAATAATAATTTAATACTACCACTACTGAACATAATGTATAAGGCAATACTACCACTACTGAACATAATGTATAAGGCAATACTACCACTACTGAACATAATGTATAAGGCAATACTACCACTACTGAACATAATGTATAAGGCAATAATAATTTAATACTACCACTACTGAACATAATGTATAAGGCGATACTACCACTACTGAACATAATGTATAAGGCAATACTACCACTACTGAACATAATGTATAAGGCAATAATAATTTAATACTACCACTACTGAACATAATGTATAAGGCGATACTACCACTACTGAACATAATGTATAAGGCAATACTACCACTACTGAACATAATGTATAAGGCAATAATAATTTAATACTACCACTACTGAACATAATGTATAAGGCGATACTACCACTACTGAACATAATGTATAAGGCAATACTACCACTACTGAACATAATGTATAAGGCGATACACGAAAGCAAAGTCATTTTAGTTTATCTTTTTTCTAACTAGAATTGTTTATAATATATACAATTATATTATATATATATTATATTAGTGTTTAAATAATATGTGAAAAAATTATATATCCCTGATGCAGGTAAGTGACTCCAGCATTAATACCGGTATGTACAATTAACTAAATACCATTGGCTACACATTTCATTACACAATTTATATAAACTAATGAATATGAATGGACAAAACATCCAAAGCAGGTACGTGACTCTAATACAATAAAATTAACAATACAATGAAAGCCACCACTTCCACTACAACCATCAACAATATATATAGGGTTCGGGCTTAGTGAAACCTGCCAGAAGAGAGAGAGAACAACAAAATGGAAGGGAGTGAGAGAGGAGCCGTTGAGAGGCCCGCATCTATTTTTAAGGGAACAGTGGGTATTTTGGGGGGTCTATTTGTTTATATATTCGTATATTTTTTAGTTTCCTCGCTAGACCTTCATCAAACCCTAGACCCCCCTGCAAGATTCATTTGTGCATTTTTCGATAGAAAAATTTCCCGGCCGAAGGCCGGTATCTCTTAAAATTACAGGCTCGCTTTCGCTCGTCAGGAAGAAATCTACACCTAAATGACACGAAAAAGTCTTAATGTTGACAAAGAAATGGGGCGAAAGGTCTTAAAATCGTCAAGTTAGTGGGCCGAACGTCTTATAATCTGAAAACTAACGGGGCTAAACATGAGGAAGAAGGAGGACCAGAAAATAGTCCTATCCCCCATTAACCTGACAGCTGAAGGTTCGGCCCCCCCCCCCCCCCACCAGCCACCTGCCAAAGAAAGCAGCTTATACGGTGTGTGGGGGCCGGAGAAGAGGAGAACTAAACCCAACTCTGCTTCGGTACCGGCCATCTTGAATACCTTGACAAGGAGCCTAAACCCAACTTTGCTTCGGTATCGGCCATGTTGAATACCTTGGCTGGTTAACCCTTGACGAGGAGACCTAAACCCAACTCTGCTTCGGTATCGGCCATGTTGAATACCTTGACGAGGAGACCTTAACCCAACTCTGCTTCATTATCGGCCATCTTGAATACCTTGACAAGGAGACCTAAACCCAACTCTGCTTCAGTACCGACCATGTTGAATACCTTGGCTGGTTAACCAATTTAGTACGAGTCGTGTACTTTCCATGTTTTAAGCTGAATTCTGATGATTTATGCAGTTTAATGAAGTTCTGTGAGAGGCTATAAATTAATCTTACGGGGAGGTTTTTAGTTTGTTTCCTACTCCTCCAGCAATCTTAAAATTTCACCCCCTTGACCCTCTTTCAAGATAAATTTGTACATTTTTCGGTAGAAAAATTTCCCGGCCGAAGGCCGGTTACTCTTAAGTTACAGGCTCGCTATCGCTCGCCAGGATAAAATCGACACCTAAATGGCACGAAAGGTCTTAAAAATGACAGAATGGGGCGGAAATTCTTAAAATCGCCAAACTAATGGGGCGAACGTCTTAAAATCTCAAAAGCAATGGGGCTAGACATGAGGGAGAAAGGGGTCAAGAAAAAATTCCCTCAAGTAGAAATTTCCCCTTAAGAGTTTCTACTCCTATAATTTCGAAAGGACATTCCTAAATAGAAACTAATAGTCTAATACTAACACTATTTGCATGGTCCGATGTCTTGTGGGATATTATGATATTTATATTATATCAGTATTGAGGATTTTGCACGCTTTTGCCATTTTCGAACAATGTCTTTATTTTGTCCCCCAGGTTATCAAAATCGCCATCCCAGACTTCATTCAACCTAAAAGAAATGCCCACCCAGATTCCCTCCAAGCTAAATTTTTACATTTATCGATAGACAATTTCCGGGCCGAATGCCGATTTCTTTTATCGCTCGCCCAGGGAAAAAAGAAAAAAGAAAAAAGAAAAAAAAAATATATACTGTATATATGCAGATAAACTAATCGAGATATATATATATATATAGTTATAGCCATCAATACCAAAATGAGGAATTTTTCATGTGAACAATAGGGGAGAATAATATACAGACAAATATATATTAATTTTAACGGTTTCGGGTTTAAGTGCGAGTTTGAAAGCGAGAACAATTGATTTAGGCCTAATTAAAATAGTGATATTCTAAGAATTCTACTCAGTCGGATAAAAAGGTTGGAGCTAATGGAAGGATACCTACACCAATCAACAAAGTGCACTTTGCAAGCAGTGTTAATTTAACCCCTTCAGTACCGGTGACATGCTTTTCATCATATTCTGCACACCATTATACGATTTTATTCAGTTTAGGGCCTCCAGCAGTTAACATGCTTCGAACTATCTCACTTAACCCTTTTTACTACCACAGATCCTTCTTAAGCTGCACAAAACCGTGTAAATATAGCAAGAATAAAACAGAAAAGGCGTCGTTGGTACAGTATTGTAGAGGTTAAAACTTTCACTCAGAGAGGACAGACACGAACTGTCCTTTTTGCGGGAGAGAGTGGCAGTTGTCGCCGAAACTGTTCTGT
Organism: Paralithodes platypus; assembly: GCA_032716605.1. Lineage (NCBI taxonomy): Eukaryota > Metazoa > Arthropoda > Malacostraca > Decapoda > Lithodidae > Paralithodes > Paralithodes platypus. The sequence goes on from CM064521.1 coordinate 25,779,839, forward strand.
GTACATATTTAGCCTGTTAGTGTTGGTCCGTTTACATCAATTCCAACGCTTAGTCCTATATAGCTATGAGTGAACGTAGCATAGATTAGTTAGTGTTAGTTACATCAATTCCAACGCTTAGTCCTATATAGCAATGAGTGAACGTAGCATAGATTAGTTAGTGTTAGTGTTGTTTTGTTTACAGCAATTCCAACGCTTAGTCCATATATAGCAATGAGTGAACGTAGCATAGATTAGTTAGTGTTGTTAGTGTTGTTTTGTTTACAGCAATTCCAACGCTTAGTCCATATATAGCAATGAGTGAACGTAGCATAGATTAGTTAGTGTTAGTGTTGTTTTGTTTACAGCAATTCCAACGCTTAGTCCATATATAGCAATGAGTGAACGTAGCATAGATTAGTTAGTGTTGTTAGTGTTGTTTTGTTTTCATCAATTCCAACGCTTAGTCCTATATAGCAATGAGTGAACGTAGCATAGATTAGTTAGTGTTAGTTAGTGTTGTTCTGTTTACATAAATTCCAACGCTTAGTCCTAATGTATATAGCAATGCATGAACGTAGACAAAATTACATAAATCAATTCCGTGATGAAGAGTAAACCTCGAGGTCTTGTACTTTCAAATGCATAAGAGAATCTGTCAAATCAGAAATAATAAAGGAACCAACATAAATACACTAAGCCTGGAAAGAGAATAGACCATTTTGATTTGAGTGAAAGGTTGGGGCAGGATGTGTAATGGTGGAACGCTGCATTTTGGAAGGAGGGAGAGGGGAGAATGATGCCTTAAGGGAGCCCACCTCGATTGTTTTCTCTTTCTCTCCCTCTCTCTTTGGCTTGTATCCATTCGGCCCCATTCAGCCAACTGTTTTAAGACGTTTACCCCATCCAGGTGTGATTATTTTCCTGGCGAGCGGTAGCGAGCCAGCATATATATTTTTTGTTTTGACAGCAAGCTAAATTTGTAAATTTTTTGATAGAAAAATGTCTCCGGCGAAGCCGGATTTCTCCATACAATGCTGGCTCGCTATCACTCGCCAGGAAGAAATTGACACCTGGATGAAGATAAGAGTCTTAAAACAGTTGGCTGAAGGCGGCCGAATGGATACAAGCCAGGGAAAGAGAGAAAAGGAGAGAAAATGAAACGTGGGGGTAGGATGTGTAATGGTGGAACACTGAATTTTGGAAGGAGGGAGAGGGGAGAGTGATGCCATAAACGGACACACCGAGAGTTTTACATAAATGGAGGCTCAAACTTTCATGCAATAATATTTATGGATAAGAATAGGGTTTAAAATCAGTTGTATTGGCAAAATACTGTAACACGAGTTTTTCATATATACATTTGAACACATTTCTTATATACAGTAAGTCTAACTCAGATTTTTTCTTTTTATCTGTTGAAAAAAAAAGGAAAAAAAAACAAAAAAAAAAACATTATATATATACCGGTATATATTATCAAGTTATAGATGAAAACGGTACTTTCGCACACACCTCGACTCAACCAGAATGGCGTAGGCTAAACATGGATGGATTTTGTGTTTGAGGTTTTTAGAGCGAATCTTCCTAAGTGAGCTCTGGAAAATAGATGATTTGGTTTATCGCGGTATAAAGTGAGAACAATTATGAGCTGAGATTTTAGGTGCATAAAATGAATATGGCCTACCGCAGCTCGCATGTATTGTATTTCGAGTGATAAAAATACAAACCACATCCTTAGCACTTTACGATGAGCTGTGGGTTGAGTGATTGCGTACTGTCACCGTCTATATAGTGCGAGATACAAGTTGGCAGCAGTGTAATGAAGATGTTATGGAATGCTATGTAATGTTATGTAGAAGTGCTATGTAGATATTCATGTATTTTGTATTATGTATTTATGTATTATGTATTTATGAATGAAGCTAAATACAACTACATCTTTTCATGTAGCTCATATTTTACAATACTTTCGATTCATAATCCTTCTCAATAATATTACGAAATATGATATCTGCACTCACTTAAGGGGGCCCACCTAATTTTTTTTCTTTCTCTCCCTCTCTCTTTGGCTTGCATCCATTCGGCCCCATTCAGCCTACTGTTTTAAGACGTTTACCCCTTCCAGGTGTCAATATTTTCCTGTCGAGCGGTAGCGAGCCAGCATATATATATTACATATTTTTGTTTTGACAGCAAGCTAAATTTGTACATTTTTCGATAGAAAAATGTCTCCGGCAAAGCCGGATATCTCCATACAACGCTGGCTCGCTATCGCTCACCAGAAAGAAATCGACACCTGGATGGGGATAAACGTCTTAAAACACTTGGCTGAATGGGGACGAATGGATACAAACCAGAGAAAGAGAGAAAAGGAGAGAACAAAAAACGGGTGACCCCCCTTCAACAGAGCCATATGAACAAGCACCTTCATCAGTAGAAGATAATATCGCCGGGTCTCCTTTGTTTGTGTTTCCAGTAATAGTAATGATGAGCAGGGTGAAAAATAGTAATAGTAGTGATGAGCAGGGTGAAAAATAGTAATAGTAATGATGAACATGGTGAAGAATAGTAATAGTAATGATGAGCAGGGTGAAAAATAGTAATAGTAATGATGAGCATGGTGAAGAATAGTAATAGTAATGATGAGCAGGGTGAAAAATAGTAATAGTAATGATGAGCAGGGTGAAGAATAGTAATAGTAATGATGAGCAGGGTGAAAAATAGTAATAGTAATGATGAGCATGGTGAAAAATAGTAATAGTAATGATGAGCAGGGTGAAAAATAGTAATAGTAATGATGAGCATGGTGAAAACTACACGACAATAAATAATATGTGAACATTTTCTTTGCTGTGCCTCATTTATATAAGCACTATAGTCGATTCGCTGTAAGTGGGCGAGAAATCATGACCTCTATCCTCTGTAACTTATAAACGACTAGAGTAATCGAGCTAATATTTCTACCATTTGGGAAGAGTCAGACAAAGAATAGATGGGGAAATATACAGCCAATTTGCTCTAGCCCTTTTTGAGTTACAGAGGATAGAGGTTATGATTTATCGCCTACTTACAGCGAATAGACTATAGGACCCCGAAATCAGGGCCAAATATATATGTATGATCATAAAATATATATCGTATTCCCACAACTTACCTAGACAATATTATTCTTGATATGCATAATATATTTTTGTTGATATTATAGTCTGATAAGATTGCTCAAAGTAGTATTTAGCAAACAGAAGGATTACACTAAATTCTGGTAATTTCGATGCAAATATTCCTTTTTAAATACCAGTTATCGTAACTTTGATGTGTGATCTATTTTCAGGTATGACTGATGAGCAAATTGTGCTACCATATTGTGTGCCATCCCTGCCACGCACACATATAATAATACATATATCCTGACAACCATGCACATTGTAGTAGCAACACCTGTTCTCTCGTTCAACATAATATAACGTCAAATACCTGGCTGAAACAACATACTCAAAAATACCTGGCTGAAACAACATACTCAAAAATACCTGGCTGAAACAACATACTCAAAAATACCTGGCTGAAACAACATACTCAAAAATACCTGGCTGAAACAACATACTCAAAAATACCTGGCCAAAAATACCTGGCTGAAACAACATACTCAAAAATACCTGGCTGAAACAACATACTCAAAAATACCTGGCTGAAACAACATACTCAAAAATACCTGGCTGAAACATCATACTCAAAAATACTTGGCTGAAACAACATACTCAAAAATTAATGATGCAGAAGTAAAGCTGATATTTTCTTTAGCTTAAGGGGAGACTGACTGTTTGTTTGGTCTATTAATTCATTTATTCATATATATTTTTAGTTTCCTCCCTAGACCTCCATCAAGCTTAGAAATACACCCCGTAGACCCCCCCTTCAAGATAAATTTGTAAATTTTTCGGTAGAAAAATGTCCCGGCCAAAGGCCGGTTCCTCTTAAAATTGCAGGCTCGCTATCGCTCGCCAGGAAATAATCGACACCTAAATGGCACGAAAGGTCTTAAAATTGACAACGAAATGGGGCGAAAGGTGTTAAAATCGCCAAACTACTGGACCAAACGTCTTATAATCTCAAAACTAGTGGGGCTAAACATTAGGGAGAAGGGGGTCCAGAAAAACGGTCTGCCTCCCCTTAAGTGAAAAAAAATGGCTCATACTATTTTGTTTTTGCTTGGATTTCTTTGTTTATATATAACATCGGAAGTAACGCTCGAAAGTAATAGGATCATGAACAATTATTATTCAACTAGATATAGATAGATACTTCAGAACAGATTTAGTCATTTATATACTACTACTACTAATACAACTACGACTACTACTACTACTACTACTACTACTACTACTAACAATAATACTACTAAAAATAATGAAGATGCTACTAACAGTGATTGTGAATATAATGACACATATTCAATTATTAATTCAGATGAGTAAAATGATTTGTCACTAGATAAGATCAAGATGTAAAAAGAATTAATCTGTTAAACATCGTAGGATATATATATATATATATAGTTTAATGTGCTACCGATACCAGGATACATTTTATATGTAATGACATGCTAAACCTGAACCATATAATACTGTCAGTAAAACAAATTGATTTAATTTTACAGTATGGTTAGATGAAAGTTAACATATATATATCCTATTATAATTTACTTTACTTTAATACTAATGTGCTGCTGTACTTAGAAATCAGTTAACTGTTGGGAACTCTCTCCCAGAATCAGTCTTTCCCTCTTCCTATGACTTAAATTGCTTCAAACTCCGTGTGTCCAGGCATTTTGGCTCGAACATCCCTTGATTTTGGCCCTGTCACTCTTTCAACTATGGGGGAGGCACTCGCTATTTGCCTTTTGCCTCCCTCAATCACATAGACAAAAAACAAAACAAAAACAAATACATAATCATCCTATAGATTTTTTTTTTTTTTTAAACTATAGAAGGACGAGTTACAAACATACCAGAATAACCATCAAATTACACCGAGGTATTATTGGGAAATTATGATGGAAAGCTATAGTATATTCATCTTAATTAAATGATGATGGAAAGCTATAGTATATTCAACTTAATTAATGATGATGGAAAGCTATAGTATATTCAACTTAATTAATGATGATGGAAAGCTATAGTATATTCATCTTAATTAAATGATGATGGAAAGCTATAGTATATTCAACTTAATTAAATGATGATGGAAAGCTATAGTATATTCAACTTAATTAAATGATGATGGAAAGCTATAGTATATTCAACTTAATTAATGATGATGGAAAGCTATAGTATATTCAACTTAATTAATGATGATGGAAAGCTATAGTATATTCATCTTAATTAAATGATGATGGAAAGCTATAGTATATTCAACTTAATTAAATGATAATGGAAAGCTATAGTATATTCAACTTAATTAAATGATGATGGAAAGCTATAGTATATTCATCTTAATTAAATGATGATGGAAAGCTATAGTATATTCATCTTAATTAAATGATGATGGAAAGCTATAGTATATTCATCTTAATTAGGCCAAAAGTCTTGACCACTAACCTATGTAACTCCAAAATGACTAGAGTAATTGATATAACCCTTTGAGGATCATGATGCGTTTTGACAGTTTATTCTGGCTACCATTAGACGATTATATTCAGCTTAGGGTGGGCCTGTGGGAGCTAGCTATACAGTTAATTGAGATAGTATATACCCCTTTGATTCCTAGATAGCCTTCATAAATTGCATAAAATCATTTAACCCCTTCTGTACCAGCGACGTCTTTATAATTTTATTCAAGCTATATTTATAGTATTTTGTGCAGTTTAGAAAGGATCTGTGATAGTAAAAAATGGTTAAGTGAGATAGTTTGAAGCCTGCTAATTGCTGGAGGCCCTTTTGAAACGGAGTAAAATCGTCTATTAGTAACCAAAATACAGTTAAAATGACGTCGCCGGTACAGAAGGGGTGAATGATAACCAACATATAATGTAAAAATGCGTCTTAGATCCACAAGGGCTTAAGGGGAGGCTGGCCGTTTGTTTGGTCTATTAATTCATGTATTCATGTTTTTTTTAGTTTCCTCCCTAGACCTCCATCAAGCTTAAAAAAACAGCCCCTAGACTCCCCTTCAAGATAAATTTGTAAATTTTTCGGTAGAAAAATGTCTCGGCCGAAGGCCAGTTCCCCTTAAAATTGCAGGCTTGCTATCGCTCGCCAGGAAATAATCGACACCTAAATGGCACGAAAGGTCTTAAAATTGACAACGAAATGAGGCGAAAGGTGTTAAAATCGCCAAACTAATGGGCCGAACGTCTTATAATCTTAAAACTAGTGGGGTTAAATATTAGGGAGCAAAACGGTCTTCCTCCCCTTACTATATCTACCATTTTTGAAAGAGTCAGTCAGGCTATACTGTAGGTGTGGACATATACAGTCCATTTGCTCTAGCCCTTTTTGAGTTACTGAGGTTAGGAGGAGTCACGATATCTGGCCTACCTATTGTGAACGAGTAATGGTGAATACTAATAATACGAGAGAGCGCCATACCTCAACATTTGGAGATCCCGAGCACAACGATATACTGAATCCAGACATTAACATTATTACCCTCCTTCCCTTCACCCCTCCTTTCTTCTCACCCTTCTCTCTCTCTCTGACTCTCTCTCTCTCTCACTCTCTCTCTCTCTCTTTTACTCATATTCTTGAATCGGTGAAGGCATGGTATATCATATTTTAGAAAACGTCTTAAAATTGCATGACAGCTCTGTGAATCAAAGGGGTAGAATCTATACTAAAATAACGTTGAACTCTCACAGGACTTTCTTAAACTGAAGATAGTTATTTATTGAGAGCCAGAATATAATGACAATTGTAACACAACTGGTACACTTAAGGGGACACGGACTTCTTTTTTGGCCTATACATTCGTTCATTCATAAATTCTTAGTTTCCTCGCTATACATCCCTCAAATTTTTTTTCTTCTGTCTATTAATTCATTTTATTCCCTTATTTCTTAGTTTTCTCTCTAGACCTCCATCAAACTTAGAAAAACATCCCCTAGACATAAAATAAAGATAAATTTGTACATTTTTCGGTAGAAACATGGCCCGGCCGAAGGCCAGTTCTTTTTACAATTACAGGCTCGCTATCGCTCGCCAGGAAAAAAATCGACACCTAAATGGCACGATAGGTCTTAAAATTTATAACGAAATGGGACGAAAGGTCTTAAAATCGCCAAACAAATGGGCCGAACGTCTACAAATCTCAAAACTAATGGGACTAAACACTAGGGAGAAAGGGGACCAGACAAACGACCGTCTCCCCTTATAACTAGGATGTAATAACTAATCATGTTGAATACCAAAAATATGATTACCAATAAATGGTTATCTATAAATGTTTCTACAATGAATGTCAAAATATAGAAGCTTTCTCAAATATGTTTAATAAATAACACCCCGTTCTTAACATCAATCACCAATTACAAACTCCGATGTACTTGAATAAACTAATGAAAGCATATGGTCCTCCCGGGATTCGAACTCGGGACACCACACCCAGAACATAAGCACCTAAACCATTACACCACCAGCACAGTTTACCAAAATGGTATAATTGGTATAAATATATAAATGGTATAATTGGTATAAATATATAAATGGTATAATTGGTATAAATATATAAATGGTATAATTGGTATAAATATATAAATGGTATAATTGGTATAAATATAAATGGTATAATTGGTATAAATATATAAATGGTATAATTGGTATAAATATATAAATGGTATAATTGGTATAAATATATAAATGGTATAAATTAGACTAAAAATGTGTACCAGCTTTGCTTACTCAAAATATGCTTTATAATGCTTACTCCAATATTACAGTGTTGAGGGTTAAGGGGAGGTCTCCACTTGAGGGATTTTTTTCTGGACCCCTTTCTCCCTCATGTTTAGCCCCATTGCTTTTGAGATTTTAAGACGTTCGCCCCATTAGTTTGGCGATTTTAAGACCCCTTGCCCTATTTCTGTCAATTTTAAGAGCATTCGTGCCATTTAGGTGTCAATTTTTTCCTGGCGAGCGATAGCGAGCCTGTAATTTAAGGGGAACCGGCCTTTCGCCGGGACATTTTTCTACCGAAAAATGTACAAATTTATCTTGAAAGGGGGTCTAGGGGGAGTAATTTTAAGCTTGATGGAAGTCTAGGGAATCAACTAAAAACCTCCCCTTTATGGTTTGAAGTGAGATATTTTCTGTACTCCCCTGCTAACTCATGTTTAACCCTACTAGTTGTGGAACTTTAAGACGTTGGCCCCATTAGCTTGGTTATCTTAAGACCTTATGCCCTATTTCTTTGTCAATGTTAAAACTTTTCGTGCCATTTAAGTGTCGATTTACTCCTGGCGAACGATAGCGTTCTTGCAAACCGGAAATCGGCCGGGAATTTTTTTTACCGACAAATTTACAAATTCATCTCGAAGGTGAGGTCTTAGGGGTATTTTGTCAAGCTTTATAGAGGTCTAAGAAGCAAATTAACAAAATGTATGAACCATAAATTAAAAAAAATTTGAATAAATAAAAACCTGGTTTAAACAAGACCCTCGTAATGATCCTCCCTTCAGTCCTCCTCCTCCTCCACCCCTCCCCTTCCTCCACCCTCCCTTCTTCCTCCCCTTCCTCCACCACCCTTCCTCCGGCATTCCTCGTCTTTAGTTACAAGGTCAGCGTCTCATGAGGGGAAGGCTGTCTTCATTATTTACAGAGAGAGAGAGAGAGAGAGAGAGAGAGAGAGAGAGAGAGAGGCGGAAAGGAAGATAATACATAGCTAGATAAGTACTACTACTACTACTACTACTACTACTATTACTACTACTACTATTGCTACCAATACTACTACTACTACTACTACTACTACTACTATTAAAAACGTTTTACTATACAGAAAGACCGCCATTAGATGCTCCATTATAGTTATGAGAAGCTTTATACATAATAACCACATACAAAAATAAAAATAAAAATAAAATAAAAATACACACACACAAGAAAAGAAAACAGAATAAGGGCCACATATTTTTCATCAACAAGTCGAGGGAAACAAAGCAACAACAGAAGAGGACCTAATGATGAGCTGCGCCCCTTCACCCCTCGCCCTCTCATGGCATTCCCGACTTTCATTCACAAGACTGGGCCAGCTGAGTGTCTCATGAGGGGAGCGATCCTTCTTAGTACGGGTAGACAGAGAGAGAGAGAGAGAGAGAGAGAGAGAGAGAGAGAGAGAGAGAGAGAGAGAGAGAGAGAGAGAGTACAAAGGAGTACAAAGGAAATCAAGCAACAACAGATCTAGTGACCCTTCTAGGCTGCTTGTCCTCCAAAACACTGAGGATCAAGTGTCCAAACAGTGGTTTAGAGTGGGTAAGGGAACATTGGAAAGGGAACTACTGCCCTGCCACTAACGTGGCAGGACTAGGAAGTTAGTAGGGGACATATGGGTTAGTAACTGAGGGGAGGATAAAGTTATTCATTTACAAACGCAGTCAGTCGCGGGTTTGATGCGAGATATTTGTCTAGGCGGAATTTAAATGAATCAACGGTGCTGCAGTCTATAACGTCTCGGGGAAGCCCATTCCACAAGTTGACAACTCGATTGAAGAAGAAATTCTTAGATTCGTGCGAGTTAAAAGATTTACCAATAATTTTGCAACCGTTTTCCCCGCGTGTAATTAGATTGGTCGATAGTGAAGTACTTACTACAGTTCATATTGTCGATGCCTTTGATGATTTTGAACACTTGAATTAAGTCGCCTCTTAATCTGCGCTGGGTTAAAGGAAATAGATTTAATTCTCTAAGACGCTCTTCGTATGGTTTGTTCTTTAGGCTAGGTATCATTTTGGTAACTCTACGTTGAACTCGTTCTAGCTTGTTTATATCTTTTTGGTAATAAGGGCACCAGGATTGAACGCAGTATTCCAGAAGAGGGCGGACTAAGGAATTGTAAAGGGTTAGGATAACTTCTTTGGATTTATGCTCAAATGACCTGCCTATAAAGCCAATTATTTTGTTTGCCTTCTTAACAACTTCTGA